>CM030799.1:31487500-32087500 GCA_018127125.1 Rhododendron griersonianum | reverse complement strand
TTTCCCGGGCCGGTCAAGGGGTCGAGCAGGCCGAGGCGAATCATTATGGTCCAAGGCCTCTTTCCATCTGCATGGTCTCGATGCCGCCGAGAGGCAACATGTGTTCTCCCCGAAGGCCCCGCTCTGCGCGTCCCCGCCGTGGAACTTGTTGCCGAGGAACGCGTGCTTTCGTTACGGACTATGCTCTCTAACCGATGGCGAGAAGCCGTAGGTTGGACTCTAGGAGCATGTTCGAGCCGATCGAAAACGGTACGTCGCTCGGCAGGCGCACTCTCTGAGGTGTGCTCCAGGCGCGACTTCCTACTGCGCTTGTGAGGTTTCTTCGGTCGACTGGGTTCGGCAGGGTGGCCATGCACCGGAGTAGTGGCCACACCTCCGTCCCGTTCTTCTAGACGTTGCTGGAGGAGTGCAATGACTGCGGCTTGACGCTTTTGCTCCGCCAGAGCAATCTCAAGTTCGGTTGGGGGATAAGAGAGTTGCCGAGCAACTGGCAAGGTTGTTCTTGTGGTTTGGCTGGGATCAGCGTTTATCGAACCAAACCCAGCTAAACCGAGGGTGAAGTTCTCCGGGCCAGGAGGGGGAAGGCGTTGAGTCATAATCAGAATGGTCGGTGGTGCACGGTGGAGAGAAGAGGAGGTCTAAGATGGATCACTGCCCATGCTAGGGAAAAGATCTTGTCCCCAGCAGAGTCGCCAATTGTGGGGGCGTGATTTACCCTTGAACCTCCTGAACCCTTTCTCGATGCCTGAACCGTAGAAATCTTGACCGGCGACGTTGTGTACCTGCAAACCGGAGGGTGGTGTTCCTTCGGGTAGAGGCTCCGACGATCTAATTAGAACCGGAGGGAGGAAGAAGAAGATGTTTTGGTGAAAGAAATAGTTTTTTGGGAGAGAGAATATCTGACCTCTGCATAGAAGAGGCACTCTGCTATTTATAGGCAGAGGTTTGGAGTGTTGAGCAAGATGGAAGTGTATTGCACGCGCGTTGCTACGCTCGGATGACGTCACGTGCCAGAGGCACTCAAGCAATTCGGCCCTTCGAGACCTGCAGACCCATGTGGACCCACGTGGGCCAATGTCAGATACGTCCCATCGGTTATCAGAGAGGTGAACGTGCTTATCTTTGCTTCTATCAGCAAAGATTTCTAGAATGTTCCATAACCGCCCTAGCCGAGGGACACTTACGAACAGGATCTGCCGAGTATGACACTTACTCGTCGATCCGTACGCCCGAGCCAGGAGGTTACCCATCCGAGTAAGTTGGGCCTATTCCGAACAAGGATGTTACGAGTTCACTCGGCGAGCCAATCTTTCTTCGGCGAACACCCGCAAGACTAACTGACGCTCGGCTGATGACTGGGATGTCGTGTTAAGTTTGACTTCCCTTCATACAGACTAACTGAGGCAACTGGACTGTGGGCCCGGAGGGTTATCCCACTGAACCCTTTAAACCTTCGGATATTTTGGCCCACTACAAAAGGTACCATTGGTTAAATTGTTATAGGGAATTTCACTTTATATTTAGGCAACAAGACCCATCTCCATTCACCTAGGAATATCTTCTATGTTTCCTCTTCTTTGGGCAACTATTTTAGTCCTCCCAAGTTAATTTTGCCCCTTCTAAAATAAATTTAGAAGTACGAAATTCCTTAGGCCTCGTTTGATGCGTGTTATAGGCCGAAAGGAATTGGTAGCGAGGAGAGGATTGGGATTGATGGTACAGATGGATTAATAGTGAAATTGGTTGTTTGGTTGGAGAGAGGAATTGTGTAGAAATTGGTTGTAATTATGTTTGTTTTGATTGAGGAGTAAGAGGGGATTAATATGATAACGGTCTAGCTAATCTCCGTCCACTAGGCAGAAGACAAGATAATATGACAATAATTCTAAACAAGTTCAGATATCAATGCATATCTCACGGATATTAATACACTTTCACAAATATCAATATAGATATCAATGCATTTTTTACCTATTATTCTACGTTCTTCGGACAGAGGTTAGAATAATCCAATTACGTATAAGTTGGGGTTATCCGCCCAATCTTCCAAAAGTGCAACCAAACACTGGAGTAAAATAAAGAATAGACCTTTACGTTGGATATTTTCTCTACGAAAAATTCTACTTCATCCTTCTTATCAAAAAAAAATAAAAATCGTTGTTTTTGACGGCAAATTGTTGTTTTTCTTTAAAAAAAAATAAAAAAATCAGGTGTCTTTTTAGATGTCGAGTCATTGGTTCAGACTCAGAGAGATATTCTAAAATATTTCCAGTTAAAAAATGCCCAAAGTCGGTCCTGACAAATACTCGCCACGTGGTCCTATACTTTGACAAAATCCAGGGCGTATCACATACGATTATAACCTCGTAGCCACGTGGGGTTCGCTCTCGGTATCGTTGCTTTCCTGGGGAGTTCCAACAAACTTCACTCATCACTAAATTTAGTAAATTAAAAAGAAAGAGAAAATCTTCTCTATGGTTATTCCGTAAAAAAAAAAAAAAGTTACGGAGCTCAATTGCTACTGTTCAAAGTATTTTTGAATGATTCGAATTAAAAATTAATTATGATCGATAATAATTAATTGTAATTAACTTTTTTCCGAATTTTTTATTAAAACATGGATCGTCTAAAATCGAAATAAACACACGAAATTAAACAACTCCGTAAACAGTGAAAAAGATGTTCACGGAGGCTCCGTGAAAAAAAGACAACCTCAAAAGGAAAAGAAAGATCAAAGACCAAGCTTTTACTTAAAAGTAAAGTAAAATGCTACTACTTGTAATCCCTAAACAAAATCTCCATTTACCAGCATTCGCAGCTGAAATCATCTTTACCAATGTTTTAGAGTGAGAAAATGTTGGAGAGAGAGAGAGAGAGAGAGAGGGAGAGAACACGCACGCGTTGATCGTGTGAAGAAGATTATGTACGCACAACAGAAATAGTTTTGAATTGAGAGTTTGAAGTTTTGCGTAACTAATTTCACGGTGTGAAGGTTGATGTTAGGTCTGAAATGAGCACGGAAGAAAAGCATGCGGTGACGGCTCGGGACCTCGTGGAGGAGGCGAAGAAGCGGATTGTGTTTCTGATCATGTGCGCGGTCGGATTGTCTTATCTCTTGTCTCGTGAGTACTTTTTTTTGGAGTATTTTGTCGACCGAATTTCGGTAAACGCAATCAGTTTATTTGTTTCGATTGGTGCTTTATCTGAATTATGCGGTGAATTGCTGTGTCATTGCTTTATTTACCATGGGTTATGCGGTGAATTGCTGTGTCATTGCTTTATTTACCATGACTAGTGCGGTGAATTCCTCTGCTAGGGCTGCAAACGAGCAAAGCAGAGCCGAGCTTTCAAGTGTTCGAGCTCGGCTCGTTCAAAACTAGTTTAGCTCTAGCTTGAGTCCTGCCCGAATAATTCACCTTGAGCTCGAGTTTGAGCCCAAATAATCGAGCTCAAGGTCAGCTCATTTACTGTTGAGGTGTTCGAGCTTGACTCATTGACTAACGAGCCAAGCCGAAACGAGCCCAGAATGAGCCGAGCCTCGAGCTGCTCGCAAACAGGTCGGTTCGTTAGCAGCCCTCGATTTACTGCCACTGTTTCTGTATCTAAGTTATGCATGGGATTGCTGAGTGGATTTGGCTAGTAGTTAATTTTGATTGTGTTTTGACATTTGAAAAGTTTCCTCTGTACGTTAGTAGTTTGACTATCACTGTATTGGAGTATAGTTCTATCGCATGTCCTGTAAGTATTTGGGGAATTTTATCTCACTTTATTTGGTTCCATTGCTCTTTTATCTCAATTCAGCATTGCATATGTTATACATCAATGTTTTGACTGTCGCAATTTGGTATAACTTGAAAACACTATGGCATGTCCCGTTCCAAAATTCTGGAATTGGTTATTTTAGTTTTCATGTGTATCGAATTTCCTGTCTGAATGCACTTGGCATGGACTTGCTATAATTGCTAACTATGCCTTGGCTATTTAGTAGCCAGTGTTTTTGCAGCAGTTTTATGCGCTTTAAAAGCTTGCTTAGTGGAGTGATTTCTGTTCTTCTTCAAAAATAACATAGATAAGGAGAAATAAAGCTTGGCTTGTAGTACGTAGGTGTTTCTTTTCTAAATTTAACACGTTCAAGCGGTCAGCATCTAGTATTACTTGACTATTGAGATATATAGATTGGTTAGTGAACTATAGGAGGCTGGCTATTAATGGTGGACTGGGGAGTCGTGTATGGTTTATCGGACCTAATTAGAGATCATTCTGCTGTAAGTTGTAACTCCTCATGCTGTACATCAATTTGCATGCAAAGTGGGTTGTCGTGATCTTTTGCAACTCCATTTTTTCGTTTTCTTGTCTTTTTGGGTTCATTTCTTTTGTATAATTTGTTAAATGTTCCAGTTGAAACATCACAACAAAAGGTTTATCAAAAGGTCATCTGTCGAAAAAGACAACTGACAGATTGACTTGATTAAACTTTTGAGCTTGCTAGCTGGCTACTAAGCAAAGCTTGAGAAGAAACTCTAAACTGAAGAAAAGCCTGGGTTTGAGGCTGACCTCGGAATTATTATTATTTAATTGAGTCACACCTCAATAAAAGACTAATCTCCTCATCTCTTGGGAGCCTAGTTGTAATTTTCAGATACCTACAAAACTAAGAAGCTTGTTAGGGCGTATGTGGTCAATAGGACACCTTACAAGACTTGGGGTAGAGTGACAATGGAACTTCTGCTTGAAGGATCGACTTTGTTTACTTAAATACTGAAGGGTACATATATTAGGACAAACTATTGCGATTTGAGAGAGAAAAAAACTGCTGGGAAGACAAGGATGTAGCGTAGTCTTCCAATTCATTCAGGTCATGGTAAGACTCAAGTGAAAAGAAGATGAGACAAGGATGATGAAGTGAATTAAATGTCTCTCTCACTCATGGGCATCTGCATCTCTGAGCACAAAAGGGACACCTTCAATGCGGGTGACTATAAAACTTAGTGCTTGAAACAGTGGGTATTGATCCTTTTGTGGCTTACGGAGCAATCTATTTCTTTTGATATTTGTTTTTTCCTATTTTCTGTCTGTTGTATATTACACCCCTCTTTTGCCTCTTACACAAGTTTATCTGACGGGAAGAAGAAAATTTCCTGCCCTTGCTTTTAATTTTTTTTTTACACTTGTAATTTTGGACATGTTTTCCTTGCTCTTTTATCATTAGATACAACACTTACCCCGTTCTTTGTTCAGTGACAAGCTCCTCAGTCTGGGTTAATTTGCCCGCTGCAGCGTCCTTAATTGTCACCGTTCGCTATTTTTCTCGGTACTTTGAAATGCGGGGAAAAGCTGCGGTATACAACAGCAAACCAACATTAGCACATATTTCTTCTAAAACGAAACCTTTTGAAGGTCCTAACACCGGTGTTATGAAGTCTGATTGGAGAAGGAAAGTGAATTCCCCTGTTGTCGAGGATGCATTAGATCAGTTCACTAGGCATCTAGTTTCTGAGTGGGTGATGGATCTGTGGTACTCTCGCCTAACCCCTGACAGACAAGGTCCAGAGGAGTTGGTTCATATCATGCATGGTGTTCTGGGAGAGATTTCATCTCGCCTGAGAAATGTAAATCTCATAGATCTTCTGACAAGGTTCTAATTTTTGTGTATTTTCCCAAGTTTGGTTCCTTTTTCTTTAGTCGTATGTTTACTAGGTAATGATATGCTTGGAACAATGCAGGGACATTATTAGTATTTTATGCACACACTTGGAGCTTTTCCGTTCAAGTCAGTCAAAGATTGAAAAGCACCAACTTGGACCACTGACTTTTGAACGTCGTGATGTGGAATTAAAATCCATTCTATTTGCAGACAACAAATTGCACCCTGCCCTGTTTTCTGCTGAAGCTGAGCACAAGGTTGTTTACATCTTTTCTTGAGATCCATATAATGTCATGTCTGTTGTTCTCTAGATCTTTCAACAAGGCCCTAAGCATATATTATGTCTTCATCATGTTCACGATGCTTATTTGTTTGTTCTGAACACTTTCAGGTGCTTCAGCACTTGATGGATGGTCTCATGTCTTTCACATTCAAACCAGAGGATTTGCAGTGCTCTTTGTTCCGCTTTACTGTTAGAGAGCTTCTTGCTTGTGCACTAATGCGACCAGTATTGAACTTAGCAAACCCAAGGTAATTATTTTTTTTGCTTACTTTTGAGCTTTTATGAAGTTCATTTGCTGTTTCTTATCTAGAGTTGTTGTGTCAGGTTTCTTAATGAAAGGGTTGAGTCTGTAGCAATTTCTTTAAGGAAGGCTAATAAAGGAGCGGCTACACTCTTGGCATCACAGTCTAAATCAAAAGCGTCTTCAAGGATTTCGTCTGGTCATTTCTCTAGGATTCTGGACCCTTCTGTTAAGGGTGTTGAGCTCGTCCCACTCAAAAAGGATCCATCCAAAACTTTGGAAGAGAAATCCACAAAAGACAATGCAAATGGAACCCTCACGAAAGACCCATTGCTTTGTATGGATACTAGATCAACCCTTTCTTGGAGTTCTCAGCCATTGGATCTACTAACTGGTGATGGTAGAGGTAGTCAACGACACCACTCTGGAGAGATTTGGGATGGTACAGTAGATATGATTTCTCGCAGAGAAACTGAAGCCCTTGCTCCAAATCATTTTGAAAACTACAGAAGGAAGGAAGATGAGAATTATGCTATTGAGTCAGAGATAAAAAGTTCTTCAGCAACATATAAAACAGCAGATAATTTGAAGGTATTGTCAAGGGAGAAAGAAAAGGACGGTGCAACAAAGATTAGTTCTGATCACAGCAATGCTGCTCTTTCTAGGCGTAATGGGAACATTACAAGTCACCTTTCTGCTATTTCATATCTAGAGTTTGATGAGAATGATCTCATGCGGTTGGAAGAGGTAGAATCAGGGAGCAGTTCTTATACTGGTGAAGATGATGAAACCAGCAGTGTGACTGGTCTTGATTCTCCGGTCACCAAAGTTTGGGATGGTAAACTAAATAGATATCTTTTGGTCTCACACATTCATCATCCACTGGAGAGTTCTGAAGGCTGTAACACAAGAAAAAGTGGTGTAGGACATCTTCACTCTAGATTACATAGGACTCAATCTAGGAGGAAAAGGTTTAAGAGATTAAGCAGTCAGAAGAGGCACATCTGGCAAGAAGTTGAGAGAACAAGCTTCTATTCAGGAGACGGGCAGGATATACTGAATTCTTTTAAAGGACGTGTGGAATCTGAGGACTCTAGCAATGATTATGAGGCAGAAGTTTTGGGTAGAATTCACAGTGGAGCAACTGCTTCTTCATCCACTTCCCCAACTTCTTTACTCGACTGTGATAATTTGGCTGTCAATGCTCAGAAAAACTCATTGTTGGTAGATTCCTTTCTGAAGTTGAGATGTGAGGTACTTAACATTATGGTGATTACTTTCTATTTGTGTGACTATATTTAAAGTTTTGCTAACATGCTGAAACGTGTAAAGTTTGAAATGCTATTTCCAGTCACAGGTATTGGGTGCCAATATCGTGAAGGGTGGCTCTAGAACATTCGCCGTTTATTCCATTTCTGTTACAGATACGAATGAGAATAGTTGGTCTATCAAAAGAAGGTGTTTAAAGATAGTTCCCTGATTTTCTGGCTTTGTCATTCATTCCTCTCCTATCTTATTTCCATTTCACATGATTATTAATGCATTGCTTTAAGTATCGTAGCAATTAAATGGTGGCATTACAAATTGTTTACATTGCTGGCATTTTCAACTTAACGCTGTTTATGCTTCTCAAGGTTTCAGCATTTTGAGGAACTCCATCGACGTCTTAAGGAGTTTCCAGAATATAATCTTCATTTGCCACCGAAGCATTTTCTGTCAACTGGTCTAGATGTGCTTGTCATTCAAGAACGGTGTAAATTGCTACACAAGTACTTGAAGGTCATACTGTTACTTGAGCCTCTTTTCATTTTTTAATCCTTCTTTTTGGAGCATGGATGTTTTATGAGAACTAGTTGGTTAGCTTCAACTTGTCCACTCTCTCAGAAAGATAAAATTTGTGAGGGCCACAGTATTTGTATTTTTAAGTCATCTCATTGTGCTATGTACACCAAAGATAATAGTCAAACATAGGTTGCAACCTTAATGTGATTACAGTTTTGTTGCTTGGTTTTCCCATCGTGATGTCATTGGTGCCTGTTTCTACGACCGTGCCTTTTATTCTATTCCTGTAGTAAGATAGCCATGATTTTCCGTTTGTTGTTGGTAACTTGGTGGGCATGGCTGCTCCAGTATATCAATGATTCCTTAAATAGGTTTACAGTTTACCCATCAGAAATAAGTCCACTTCCGCATTACGATACATGCTGTGTAATAATTTCTTGTTTGTTTTCATATATTTTGTTTTTGTCTTCATTCTTTCCATGACATTTGATTACCGTTCTTCAGAAGCTTCTTCAGCTTCCAACTATTTCAGAATCAATTGAAATTTGGGACTTCCTTAGCGTTGATTCCCAGGTTTGCTATTTCTTCCTATAATTATTTTTTCCTTCGTTGCTGGGGAATTGTTACATTACCTTTGTACCAGGGAGAATTTTCTGATTACTTGGTTTTGTACAATGCAGACATATGTATTCTCACATTCTATATCCATCATTGAGATATTGTCAGGTGTGCTCTTTGTAGCATTCTCAATTTTTTGCCTCTGGCATATTCTATTTTCTCACATTATTGTTAATATAATGGACTATAAAAGTTGGCCTAGACAGTACAACCCATGAAAGAAGTGAAGAGGCTCAGAATGCTCTTGGGCAGACTGTAAATTCCTTACCTTCCCATTGTGAACATCGCAATGCTGAGAGCAAGGAATCTGCATCAGCAATGAAGCATGATATTGTTGGAGATGGATCAAGAGTACAGGCGCAAGGTGCAGTTTATACACAGCAACAAAAACCATCTGAGGACTCTGACAAATCAGACCAAAGAAATATATCCCTGTCCAGAAAGTCCATAAACAGAATTGAAGGTGATGATTTACAAACTTCATCTCAGCCAATTATTGGTGCTGCTTCCTATCCCACCCTCCCTACTGAGGTAATTTATATGTATTTGTAAACTACCCTATTGTTTTGTGAATTTTCGGCAGTTAATAAGTAATGTTTTGGTGATATGACCCATTTTCTAAGGGTGTGTACTTATTAGGTTTCGTAGCATGTGGCATCCTGCCCTGCCCTTTATGTTCCGGACACGTTTTCTAAATTTAATTTATTGAATGCAGTGGGTACAGCCAAATCTAAGTGCTCCTCTATTAGAGTTGGTTGATGTGGTTTTCCAGCTCCAAGATGGTGGATGGATCAGGTATACATCTATATCGCAAATTATGTTCAAAACCAGATTAGTTTTGAATTTGACAAGCTCTATCCAAATATCATGAGTTTGCCATAATCCCCCCCGCCCCCCAATTCTCAATACTAGTGCATTGCAGGCGGAAGGCTTTTTGGGTGGCCAAACAGATATTACAACTGGGAATGGGCGATGCCTTTGATGATTGGTTGATTGAGAAAATTCAGCTTTTGCATAGGGGATCTGTGGTCGCTTCAGGGATCAAGCGGATAGAGCAGGTTACTTTGAGAAACTTCTTGAATTAAGTGCAATAGGTCTGTCATCTTTTGGTTCTATTGTGATGATCTCTTCTGTGCTTGAAGTTCTTGATACCAGGTAGTGCGAAAGATGATTCAGGTTTTTTGCTGGTTTGAACTCTGATTTGCCAGTCTTAATTGCACAAGTCTTACTCACAAAAAAAATTGCTTTAGTTATTTCTTACCGGATAAGGTGGATGCTTAACGAAATAGAAAAAGATTGAGATAAGTTGGGCGCATCATCGCCCGGCTTCTTGCTACTGCCTCGCTGGATAAGAGTACTTTATGCCCTCATCGACTTTTACTATTAGTATTCACATTCATTAGTCACTGTTATTTGCCTTACTTTTTAACCTCTGATAAACCATAATTATGGGTGATATCTAATCTAATATTTTGCTTAGAATTACACAAGAGACAATATGTTTGAATTTGTTGGAGCATTTATGGTAACCATGTTAAACGTCCATATCAAAACTAATTGGCAATGAGTGGAGAGGCCACCCAAGCTCGTATACTAGGTTTGAATGTTATATTTAACCAATGTGGGACAAGCTCTAACACTCCCCCACACGTGTCACCCCGAGTTGAGTTTTGTTCACCCTCCACTTAAGAGGGTGAACATTACCCTCCTTCCTATTGGTTGAAATGGTGTGGACCCCACCACAAAGTGATGTCATGCTTACTAAAAAGTGTATGTCATGGTAAGCATGACATCACTTTGTGGTGAGGTCCACACCATTTCAATCAATAAAAGAAAGGGTAATGTTCACCCTCTTGTAAGGAGGGTGAACAAAATTGCACTCGTGTGACCCCTGATTCGCACGTGGTAAGGTAAACAAACGATTCAACACATACGACAACAATCAATTCAATTATCAACGACAAACAAAGGGGAACCAACCATCAACGACATAGAATCTTGTCCAAAAGCCTCCGAAAGCCTAGCTCTGATACTATGTTAAAGCATCCATCTCAAAACCAATTGGCAATGAGTGGAGAGGCCGCCCAGGCTCATATACTAGGTTCGGAGGTTATATTTAACCAATGTGGGACAAGCTCTAACACAAATAGGTATGTCGGTCCCTTGGGTTTCCAATAAAGGATCACAAAGGGTAGGTTTGTGCTTGTTTTGTGAAAACCTTCAACAACAGAACTATCAGATACCTATAAGTCTGATTCTTACTGGTTTTAAAAGGTACTTTGGCCTGATGGAATATTTATAACAAAGCATCCAAAGCGACGACAACCAAACCCTTCTGGGAGCACACCCCAGAGTTCTCCTCGTGGGCACCCTCCCACGTCTGTATCTTCGCCTAAGAAAGTGGATGCCGTAGAATTGGATGAGAATCGACTAAAGGAAGCTGAACGGCGTGCCAGATTTGTACATGAGCTTATGATTGGTAATTTTACTGAAATTGTAGCATTTAGGCAACTTTCATTGTACTGAGATTCCTATTACCAGCCTTGGATATGTAAAGAAACTCTGTTAATGCAATGCAGATAATGCCCCAGCTGCGATCGTGGGTCTTGTTGGTCACAAGGGGTATGAACAATGTGCAAGGGATATCTATTACTTTCTTCAGGTGACTGTCACTATATAAACAAGCTACTCTTGCTTAATCTGTCGATGTCATATCATCAGGTGGATTACTTATTGCACATCATCTTTGAATACCCCACTATCTTTAGATACGTTTGTTGGAACTCCCCCTTTGTTGCTTTTCTTTTCATTCCTGCTCTTCTGACGTCGAAGTTTAACTAACGATTTAAATTTCTCCCCTCGGTTTTCTTTATTATTATACTTAACGCCAAATGCAGGTCGATCAGAAACATGCATTCCATGATTTTTTTTTTTGTTTTTATCGCTTGTATTAGCAGATTGGGCAAAGGTCTCTTTCACTAAGTTTCCGTCAAAATGCATAATATGTTTCCCTTCTTCCTCTAGTTTCCATCTCAATGCATAGAAAGAAATTTCTTGTTCCTCCCCTCCTTTTTTCCCCATCTTTCTATTTCGTCATTTGGGTTTAACCGTGTCTAGTTACATTAATAGGTAACCAGTTCAAACATATGAGAATTGTGTGCACTTCGCATGTCATTGGTTTGGATTGTCTGCTGTGTAAAATTTTGAAACAGCCGGTGAAATTGTTTCTGGGTTGGTTCTTCAGCTCTTGTTAGCCCCTGTCCAAGATTCCAAGAGTAATGTAGCTTTTGTGTTTTGGCTTGTGCAGTCATCTGTATGTTTGAAGCAATTGGCCTTTGACCTTCTTGAGCTGCTTCTCTTGTCGGCATTTCCGGAGATGGATTGCTTCTTCCAGCAGTTGCATGAAGAGAAGGAAAAGTTTGGGGAATTCAGACCTACTTGATATATATCTTGGTCACAGATTTGAGAGCGATAACCACCACTTGTGTTTCCGATTCGTGGAACATAATTTGTTGAAGAACAGGTTTCTTATATTGCAGCAGCAACTTGAGAACCGAAAATAGATTTCCCAACATGAATTGTTGGAGCCGAGTTCCATCAAGTTAGATTTGGGGGGTCCGATTAGTTATTATTACTAGGTTTTAGTTGCAATTTCATGTAAATCTCTGGACCCTTGTAGATATGATGACAAAGTTTCCTTTAATTAGGAACTAGAGGCCGGGGCACACGCTATGCGTGTGCAACTCAAATTTTTACACAATTTGACTAAACAATAATTGGGAAGCTATTGGGTATATGTAGTTCAAAATTTGAGTTGTACACACATCGTGTGTGCCCCGACTTCTAGTATTAATCTTTTGTGGGAGATAAACAATTAAATAAGCATTGTACATACAATAATAACAATCGATAGATTGCTCGTAATCGAATCATACGTTACCTTGCTAACGACGTTTTCGATGCCCATAACTTGGGATGTGCATTTCTTTAGGCGTTAAGGACATGTACTTGCATGCACATTCGTCAGCCTTCTTCACAATTGCATAAAATAGAATTCGGCTCTCTTTTTCTGTGAAAAACTATATAACCATTGGGTTAAGACCAAAGTCGGCCCTCTCCCTTTCTTTTTCTGTGAATGTAACCATTGGGTGAAGATGAAGAAACTGAAATAGGAGCTGGTGAAGGAAATGGGGGTGTATGCAGACGAGTGGGTGACAGTTATTGTTGCGATTTTACTATTTCACCCTTCCGGTTTTACCAACGGTAGTTGAATTTTCAGTAAAAATCAATTTTTAAATAGGCATTTTCGGTATAAGAGAAAGTCCATACAACTTCACACCAAAATGATGCTCTCCCATTATATATTAGAATAGATGACAAAGGTTCCGATTTGTAATTAGCTTCTGGTTGCAATCTCATGTCCATCAATCTACTTTTTCTTTTTTCTTTCCTTATCCTGTCGATACTCTTGCAACAAAGCATAATCTCAACACTTCCAAAGATCATACAGCCGCATGGGCTTTGTGCAGTTGGACTGCAGAGAAGGCGGGTCCTTACCCTAATACCGAAACAAAAGAAGAAAATTCTGTTTGCTTTTGTTGAAAAGTGAATGGAAAATTCCATTATTTTGTCACTTTCCATCTCGTTTGGTCCATTTTTTATTTTTTATTTTGTTTTAACAGTAGGGTCCATATTCTTCAATCAATATACTTCAAATTTTCGTTATTTATTTCTATTAATCTGTTTCATGTAAGTATATCTTTCTGGAATTCTCTTTCTTTCAACACAGTTCATATTGATATAAAAGTTCAAAAAATAAAATAAAATAAGATATACGATGGAGAATTCCATGTGGATTGTGAAAATTTAAGTTTTTTCTTTGACTACTCAATGCTTTGTTGGTGGAGTAATCGATCCACTACTATTGCATGTATAGAAAATAAACTGCAAAATCCTCAACCTAGAAAAAAAAAAAATGGAAGACCAAAAAAATAGGGGTTGCACGTCAACAAAAAGCACACATCTTAGTACACACCCTTTTCCTCACCGGATTTTGAAGAAATTCAGAAAATTTAGCAAAGAAAATAAAAGGGAAAATGACGGCCAATGACGTGTTTTGATAATTAATACCCGTCAAGTATATTTTCAGCATTAACAAATGTTCTCAGCATGTCTTTGACGGGTATTAATTATCAAAACACGTCCTGGGCCGTTATTTTCCCAAAATAAAATGAACCGGACATTAGAAGTGGAAAATCAAGGGCACCACAAAGCACGCACGGTCCTTAATGGGTTTTCTCGTCTTTATAAACAAAACCGAATTGTTTGGGCTGAAACCTAATGGCTCGAAGGCCCAAAGTATATTGGGCCGAAATGGGTGGGTTTGGTTCACCGACCCGACTCTTGTGAATGATATAGTGCCTCTCTCTCTCTCTCTCCATGAGACCCTCCGCCGCACCGGGCACCACCGAGTCACCGACCGCGATCGAAGGTCTCTCTCTCTCTCTAGCTGTGATTTCCGAGCATATTATTTCTATTGCCACTAAACATAGTAGCTTATATGTTTATCTGATTGTTGAAATTTTTACGCCGACGCTGTTGGTATCACTTTACTCTAGGGTTGCGCTTGTTTTTGTATTTGCTTCTTAGCATTATAGTTTTCGTTCGATTACAGCGCTTTATTATGATTTTACAGACTCTAGGGTTACGCACATGGAATAGATATGGCTGTTCACAATCAGTCGTGGTCTCATCGCCCCTCTCTCTCTCTCTGTATACACACACACACACACCCCTAATTTCTGAGCTATTGTTTCCCTCACTCTAGTATAGTGCCTTTTTTTTTTTGGTTTATCTGGTTCTTACTATTAGTATTTCGTTCTTGCTATTGTTATTTCATTCGATTACAGCACTGTTATTATCGTTTTACTCCAGAGTTTCGCTTATTTGTGTATCTGCTTCTTGATATATTATATAATAATAGTGCTTTTTTCCATTCCAGCGCTGTTACTGTGATTTTACTCTAGGGTTTCACACAAGGAATAGAAATGGCTGATCCTGAGGCACATTATGATATTTTGAATCGTAGAATGACCCGGTCAGCATTCAAACGCGCATCCGGGTCCCTTGAAAATGGCCCACAACAAAAGAAACTGCAGTTGTCCAAACAGAAACCAGAGGCGTTGTCGAAGAAGAAACCAGGGGGGTTGTCGAAGCCTCATGGTAACCAACAGCAGCAGCAGCAGCACAGTGAAGGGAATGATGTGACAGAAGTGAGTCGGTTGTTAACCGGTGAAGCCCTACGAGAGTACCAGAGAGTGCAAAATAAAATATTCAGAAAACTTACACCAGAAGAGAGGGAGAATTATTGTAAGAAAGTCATGGCGAGCGAGGTAAACACACACACATACGCTCTGAATTTCGTTTGAATTGTCACTTGGGATTTCCTATTCTCTCATTACGTTTTTTTCCCTTTCCTTACCTCTCCTATTACAATTTATCACCTGCGCAGGGATTTGATGTTGTGGATCTTCCCAAGTTTATAGAAAATTATGGTGGTCTAATTAGACCAGTTAAGCAATCAAATGAGGAGCAACGTGTCTTAGAAATATGTTCGAAGTCAGCTATTGCCGCATTCAACAAAAAGAACGTATGTGCGTCTTTTGTTTTTCGTTATTTTTCTTTTTATCTTTTGGTTTGATTGCACTCTTGATTCTTCCATACTTACCTTACCTTTCCTTATCTTAAATTGTCTTTCTTGGTTAAATTGTAGAAAACAAAGTACAGGTTTGTGGAAGTGATCAAGGCAAACTACAAGCTTGGTTCTGGTATCTTTTATTACATTACCTTTGTGGCTGAGGACAAGGATGTCGGTTCTACTAAGAATTTTCAAGCTTTTGTGCGGTTTCGTTTCAAAAGGCCAACCATGCAGTTTTGTAGGCTTGAAAAACCACCCAATGGTACTTATTTGCCTCGCTACTTTTATTTTAATGTTCAATACAGAAATAGTTTCCTTTATTCTAAGTGTATGATAAAACTGCCACAGGTCATGTGATTTGCATTTGAAGAATAAAACTCTCTAGAAACATTGTATTGTTAATTTAGGCTTTCCAAAAATTGGTAGGAAGAGAGCGTAAATTTTTTTAGACATGGTAACATTAGTCAAGGGTATCTCCTAATTACTGGAGATTTTCATTCTGTTGGTTCCCGAGTCTCTCTTGGAATAAAATACGATGACTTTGATTGCAACATCAATCTATTTTTGGTTGAGGAATTTAGCTAGGACTAATCTAGAGGGTATGATGAATTAGAATAGTATCTGGGTTTGCAAGAGGTGATATAGTTTAACCATTTGCTCATTGATGAATTAAAATAGTATCTGGGTTTGCAAGAGGTGATGTAGTTTAACCATTTGCTCATTGTAGTGATGGGGGGAACGATTAGAGTGGCAATTAAGCTATGAAGCACTAACACAACTTAGTTGTCGAGATGGATTACTATGGGATGGTGGCGTGTCCTGTTAATCTTGGTCAACTTAGACATTCTGAAGACATCTGATAAAATGATCATGTTCGGATTCAAAAGAGAGAAAAAATATGCTCTCTCCCTCTCCCTGTTCCTCCTCTCTTTCTGTGTTTGTTTGTGTTAGGGCATTGGCTATGCCTTGATTTTCCTTTCTTCCTTTGTCTTTATTCGTTTTAGGGTCTTGATTATGGTTTTATTTACGACTTTGCTTCACCTAGTCAGATTTTAGTCCTTCACAATGAAAATGAATCAGATGTGAAATAATGCCTTGTAAGAAAGGATACCTATGCAGTTTCCACCATTTTATTATGATTTTTTGGGAAAAAAATTTAGATGTTGAATGATTCCTATTTAACTTCATACCATAACGTCGTGACTTTGTTCTGTTTAATTTTCTAATTGTTTGGTATAACTTTTCTGTAGAATAGTATTGTCTGATGTGTTTATCTGTGTCCGTTTTCGTGCTTCTTAGCAATTACATAGTGGGACCTGTATACGGTTGTACCGCTAAATTTGGATGTAATTTGACTATATGGGCATATGGATTTGTTTGATTAAATTTATAGAAGGGTTAGAGAAAGGGAGTCTAAGAAGAGGGGGTAAGGGCTTGAAGAAAGCAAGCAAGCAAGCAAATGGTATATGCTTAATCGCCTGATGACGGTCGAAGGGAAGTGGTTTTGATCGGTGCTAGGAAGATATATTACTTTAGTGCCCATTTGTCTCTTTTTTTCTAATGCAAACTTTCTTTTTGCATGTTTCCTAATGGGAAACAAGATCTTGGGTCTGCGGGAGTGACATTTATTAGGAACATTTTGGGTCTGCAGAGCTAGGAAGGAGCTAGTTCCACATCCGCCCAAGGTCTAGAGAAGATCCAGATCAAACACCATCCCACAGTACATACTAATGATAAAACATTTTTGTTGGAACACTTTCATGATTGATGTAATGATATATGTTTATAGTTTTTCATTGTTACCAGATCCTTATTTTGGATTTAATTGTGTCTATTTAAATACCTTTTTCTATAATAACCGCCTTCTAACTTGTTTGCTGCATGTTGTGTCCTCCGTTATTTGGAAATTTATCAGTCGGAGTGTTGGTGTGGTGTCTGTGTGGTGTCGCATGTCTGTGTTGGTGCTGCTTAGGAATCCCCGAATCCTTGGAGCCTACTAGAGTCACAAGACAGTAATGGGCAGAGACAACTGAAACTGTAGTGGAAAGAAAATGAGAGTAAGAGTCTAGAGGGCAGGATGGTATTTGTTTGCCATAATCAAAACTATGTGCTGTATGCCAAAATTAAAAGTGTGGGGTTGCTCACAACCTATACATGGGAGTTGTTAACAATTGGTTCTCATACGGTTCATTTGTTTTCAGTTGTCTTTTCCGATTTTGGCTGACAGCTTAAATTGAAATTTAAGCATGTTAATACTGCTTGTATGTAATCGATGCTGCTATGATGGATTTTACAGCTACAATAGCAGACTCCAAGTAAAGCTTCATAAAAATAAGCAGTGAAAGCAAGAACAGGCCTATAATTACTCAATAAGCGAGTGAAAGCTATGGAGTTTTACACCTTCAGTTTCGACTGGAGGAAACACTGGAGAACTAAGCAAATGTTGACAATGAAAAGTTATTGGAAACCAAGCAGTTTTTATTACAGTTCAGATGCATTGGCTGTCCATGATAACTTTGTTAATTAAATTTAATTCAGCAGATGTTTTCCATTTTACTATGTTTGGAACGTTGCAGTTTCTACCAGCCCAACTTCTCTGTCTCTTAGATGGATGTCGTATAAAATTCCATGTGCACCACATCTTTCATACCTTCCAGTTTTTAGAATTTTAGTGTGTTGATTTATGAGCCAATCTCTCAGCTTCATATAGGATCCATCTTTTGCTAAACATTAGTGTATATGATTTAGATTGAAGACCAACCAATGATTAGATGTGGTGCAGTTGGATCAATTGTTGAAGTTTCAGTGCCAATGAGTAGCATTGGAGCCTTATGATATATCATATAGGTGGAGAATAGATGTGATGCAATTTGACTCCAGGATTATCCGATTAAGTGTAATTGTTCAAGTGATGGTGCATTTTTAGAGATTGTGAAAAGGTTTTAATATTCGTGGGGCTATGTCATTCTAGCTAGATAAAAACAAATTGAAAAGTAGTTCAATTGGTGTTTGGTGAGCAAGTGCTGACTTTGGGTACTTGTTTGATATGAAGGGAGATGGAAAATCTTTAGTTTTCCCTTCTCCCGATGCCTTTATTATGTACCTGTTGTCCTAAAAAAATCATTACTCTCTATTGAAAAGCATTCATGTATACTAGTGTCTTGTCAAATGCAAGTTGGATGTCTTTTTTCTGTTAACATCTGTAACGTCTTCTTAACAGAAGTGGTGGAGTACAATTTCAAGGACGTGAGGAAGGAAGAGGACCCTAACAAGCCTAAGAAGCCTTCCCCTGCCCTTTTTTGGTTCTTGTACTCTCTCTCTCTCTCTCTCACTCTCTCCCAAATTGTTGGTAGATGTATGTTTTATTTTGGACTTGCATAAAGGTAACAGTATCTATTCGTTATGTTAGTCAGGAGTTCACGAAGACATGCAAAGAGAAGCATCCTAACGCCTCTGATGATGCGGTGAGTGTTTTTAAATTCTCGTAAACTCAAATTTGTGTTATTCTACGTCAATTTTGATGTGCAGTTTTTCCCTGCAATAATGTAGTGCCATCAATTTGGAATCAGGTTGGTCATGCTTGTGGAGGGGCGTGGACGTCCATGAATAAAGCTGTTACTCCCTCCGTCCCTTTATTACAGTCCAGTATTCCATTTTGGGCTGTCCCTTAATAAGTGTCCATTTTGTAAAGTTAGTGGGTAAAAGTTGGTGAATTGTCTAATTTGTCCCTAAAAGTAGATTCCATTTTAAAAAGTTAGTGAGTAAAAGTGTAATGATGATGGGTAAGTAGGGAAAGTAGAGGAAAAAATTGATGTGAAAGGTATAATGATGATGTCTTTTTAATAAGTTGGAGTTACGAAGCAGGACATTTAAAAAGGGACGGAGAGAGTAGTAATTTAGTTGAAATGGGAAACTTAGTCAAACTATCTCCTATTATTTCTATCTGCTCGAAAATTGACAATTTATATAATATATGTTGTTTTGCTGTTCAAAAATTAGGCAAAAGCACCCTATGTGCAAATAGCTGAGAAAAAGATGGCCGAATACCACAAAAACCTCGAGGCTTACAATAAGAGATTGGTATCTTTCTTTAACAATTAGTTTGTTCATTATATGATGATTTCCTCTTGTGCCTTTTTTAAAATTGCTTTTATGATCATTTGGTAAGATGTTTGATAATTGTATGATGGCTTCGTGTTGATTATAGGCTGAGGGACGGGTTGAGGAAGAAGAATCTGACAATCGGAGGTCCGAGGTGAATGATAAGGATGAGGATGATGAGAGAGTGGTGGGGCTTTAGCCTTTAGGGCAGATTTGGTTTTGTTCTGTTATTGTGAAAGTTGAATTTTCTCTAGTAAGACTTTTTGCATGATTACTGTTTGATTGAGAAGATGATTTGTTTTTGTCCCTTGCCCAGGAAGAATAAGAAGAGCAGGCGAAGAGGAGTGGAGTATGTGGTGAAGATTGGGTTAAGTATGTTGTTACGTTCTTTCACTAAATTTTTTTATTTCTGTGTTTTGTCTTCTTGCAAATTAGGTATTTAAAGCATTTGAACATTGTGATTCTTGAAGAAAACGACTTTCTTTCAGCTCCGCCGAATTATTTGAACGAGATGGATTGGAGGGGCTTTATGGCACTGCCATGCTGTAAAAAGTAATTGACCTGTCTCGGAAAAAAGATAGGTGAATGAGTACTTCAGCTGGCTAACAACTTCAAGATTTGAATCGTCCTTAGAAAAATAAGATGAAAACACCTGGGCAAGATTTAAGCCTGCTGTACAAGTAAATAGACTTACTAGAAGATTTAGTTGTATCCCTTCACAAAGAATAAAGATCTCCACTTGAGCGGAAATCTGAACAGCCAATTAGCTGCAACTTGCCTCCATGGAAGACGTTCTCTTGTTTCAATATATTCTTCACCAGTGACAAAGGGAATGTTCAAGAGAACCTTCTTCAATCTAATGGGAGGAAATAGTTTGAATTAGGCGATGGCGGATTATTTAGGTGAGTGATCTAGTCTTTCCGTGTTCTACCATTCTGGCCTTGAGTTGCTTCTGAGCTCCCTGCTCTGTTGATGTTCCTCAAGTCACTACGAGGTTCCACATGATCTAAATCTTTTTAGGCTTTTCGGATTTCTCTATGTTTCAATCGCTAAGTAGCCCTAGTGTTGGCTCTTTTCATTTCTTATGTTATTATTTCCCATCGAACAGCCGAACGCGTGCAACTCAAATCTTTTAAGTTGAGTTTGACTTCACGAATAAAATTTAAATGGTTCTCTATGAAGCATACATAAATAGTAGAGGTCGATATACATTGACACTGTGAAGCCCAAAAAGCAAGACTCAGCCTTGGACACGCTACAAGTAATTATGTCTTTTATTTTATGTTGCATTGGATTATGTTGTATTGTATACAACATAGTTCTACTTGTGGATATTATACATATAGTTGTATGCAATCAATAAATTCACTTCATCAATAATTTGCTAAAACTGTAAATGATTGATTTATGCCGAGTAAATTTGTTTGGAAAAGTCTACTATCACAACATCATGCACAACAATATTCACAACATCATGATGCATCATCATTTCATTGCTGGTTGTGAAATAGCATTTCATTGCATGTTGTGCACATTGGTGTGCAAGATGTTGTACCTCTGTTTGTTGGTCTTTTTGCGAAAGGAGAGGTTTCCCGTGGGAACCTACAATAAGTTGAAACCGAGGAAGTATGGTCCGTATAAGGTTGTGAAAAAAATTGGTGACAATGCTTATGTGATTGATATGCCTGAGACTATAAAAATTTCCAAGGTTTTCAATGTTGCCGATCTATTTGAGTACCATGCTGAGGAGCCACTTTATCCAGATTTGAATTCGGGGTCAATTTCTTTCGAAGTAGAGGGTTCTGATGTAGAACACGTGGAGGCTCCATTTCATGGTCAATTGGACCGGTCGAAGCCTCGGAAGCCCAGACGTTGTTTAATTAGAAAATTAGAGGCCGCCCCTGTTTTTTAGCCTCGGTTTGAAACCAACCCTAAAATATTTTTACCGAACCTGAATGGCTCGGGTATATTGCATACTGACTTTTATACCCCAAAGCCTACAAATCGACTGTTTTCTCTTTTTGTACAATGGATCTCGCTCCCCTCCACCCCGCGCATCCCCACCTCCTCTTCCATCAGCTCCCCCAGCCCATCGCCGTCGTCGCAACCCCACCCAATCCCCGCCTCCCCTGTCCCTCCCCCCTTCCCTTGGCCACCGACCACCACGCCATCGTCCACAACTTCCAGCACCTACATCAAAGCCCCCGTTGATCTCGTACCTTCATGCGGCCGTTGGCGGCTAGGAAGACCTCTCGCGAGACCTTTTGTACCGCTCCTGACGATGAGGGCGTCGAACTAGGAGATCTCCTTGCAGAGCTGCTCCAGAGACATGCCGTAGAGGCAGTCGACGTCGCCAAAGCTGCGAAGGAGGTCGAGACTGCCTTCTCTGAGTTTTATTTTGAACAGATGGTGCCATCGATTTCATCTTCTTCGTCTTTTTCTTCTTGTTCTTCGCTGGCGGCGAGTGTGTTACCGTGATTTGTGATTCCATCAATTCCAGCGAATGTTCTGTGAACTGGTCGATCAAAAAGAAAGAAGAAGAACACGATGTTTGTTTTACATGTTTTGATGGTGGAGCCTCGTGCTATGCGAGCAATCGGCGGGGTTTTGGTTAGTAAAAAATTCAGAATTACTAGTTCTGGATCTACTGTAGTTCCTAAAGCAACGAAGCATACTTCAACATTTCTTTTCTTTTTCATTTTGTTTTTTGTGATGATAAAGTAGTATATGAGTGGGTTTTGGAATTGGAATCTCTTTTTGTGATGGTAAAGTTGTTTTGGTGTGGGGTGAGCTATGTGAACTGTGTATTTTCGGTCATGTGAACGGGCTATGAGAACTGGCAGTTAGAACTATGTATTTTCTATCAGAAACTGTGTATTTTTTTTATGAGAACTGTGTATTCTCTATGAGAATTGTCTATGAAAACTGTCTATGAGAATTGTGTATTTTCTGTGAGAACTCCATATGAGAATGGTTATATTTTCTATAAGAATTGTGTTTTTTCTATGAGAACTGTGTTTTTTTCTATAAGAACTGTGTTTTTGTCCATGATGATTGTCTATGAGAACTGTGTATTTTTTTATGAAAATTATGTATTTTCTATGAGAACTTTGTATTTTAGTGTGGTAAGACTATTTGAACAGTGTATTTTTTAGTTCACATAGCCATTTCACATGTGAACGGTCTATAAGAATTGTATTTTTCAGTTCACATAGCCATTTCACATGAGAACTGTGTTTTTTCTATGAAAACTGTATTTTTTTCTATGAGAACTGTTATTGTCCATGATGATTATCTATGAGAACTGTGTATTTTAGTGTGTGGTGAGACTATTTTGAACGGTGTATTTTTCTATGAGAACTGTATATTTTTCAATGAGAACTTTGTATGGTCCATGAGGACTATCTATTGGACTGTTTATTTTCTATGAGAACTGTGTATTTTAATGTCTGATGAGGCTATGTGAACTGTTTATTTTTTAGTTCACATAGCCCATTCTCATAACCAGTCTATGAGAATAGTCAATTCTCATAAAACTTACCATTAGAATTGAATATGAGAATTGGCAATTCACATAGCAAACTCTCATAATTCAGTTCACATAGCCAATTTTCTATGAGAACTGAACGGTTCTCATAGAACAGACTATGAGAATTGGCAGTTCTCATAGCTCACATAGCCAAGGGTATTTTTGTCCGAAATAATATGGGTCACATAGCCAGTTTTCTATGAGAACTGAGCAGTTCTCATAGAACTGACAATGAGAATTGGCAATTCTCATAGCCCACATAGCCAATGGTATTTTTGTCCGAAATAATATGGGTCACATAGCCAGTTGTCTATAAACTGACAATTCTCATAGAATCGACTATGAGAATTGGCAATTCTCATAGCCCACATAGCCAAGGTATTTTTGTCCGAAATAATATAGATCACATAGCAGCTTTTCATGAGAATCGAGCGATTCTCATAATCGACTATGAGAATTGGCGCTTCTCATAGCCACATAGCCAAGGTATTTTTGTCCGAAATAATATGGATCACATAGCTAGTTTTCTATGAGAAGCAATTCTCATAGCCAGTTCACATAAGGGTATTTTTGTCCTAAATAATATGGGTCAAAAATTAATTATAAAAATATAAATTTTATTAAAAATAGACATGTACACAAAAAGTTAAGAAGAATGGGTAAAATAGTAAAATTGCATGAAAAGTCAAGAAAAAGGACTGAAGGAAAGAAAAAATATTTTGGTCAGGACTGTTTGAAGTCCGAACCAAGAAAAAAGGGCCGGCCTCTAAATTCCCCTTGTTTAATTACTACAAATTACCCGATTTGGCAACTTTCAGACGAGCTCGGATCGGGCCCAAACCTGGTGGGCTGATTTATTTCCGCGCTACGGTCGATACTCATAACCTTAGGTTGATGATCAAAGGTGTTTTTCGGCCTAATTCCTTCGCTTAGGCCTCCAATTGGACGTTTTTGCCGTTTTAGGCAATATTTGTTTCGTTAATAACTTTTAGTGTATAATTCCGTAGAAGTTGATTCTTTTTGGAAAAGTCATGTTTTTCTTTCCTTTTTTCAATTTTATTATTTTCCCCAAATTTTGGGAATTTTCGTTTTTGAGTTAAGATTTTGTTAGGGTTATGACTTTTTCCCTATAAAAGGAGTTGTAACTTAATGTTTATGCAGCTTTTTAAAAAAAATATTCAGACTTTGTCTCTTTCTCTCGTGGACTCGAGTTTGTCATTCGTTCGATTAGTACGCAACTAATCTCTTTGTTAATTCCGCTGCGTCAATTTGGATGAAATCGCTTTAGGTGCCGTTTAGCTATACTGGAATGTGCTTCCGATCAAAAAAATATTGAACACAATGTAGAGAAGGCCCTATGTTTTGTTATTATCAAAGCTCAAACATACCCCACGGCAATTTATTATGAGAAACCCAAACTCCCTAAGCAAACTAGGAAATAAGAAAAGGATAGAAAACAAAATAAGAAAAGGTAATTGCCAATTAAGCCTATCAAAAAAAAAATCAAGCCAAAATCAAAGAAAGTCAGAAAATATCACAACTGGAGAGGTGTTTTTTTTTAAAAGCAAAGTTTGATAGGCTCAAATTTGAAAACTAGAATACAGAACATAATTACTGGTAAAACCTTATAAAATACAATTTTTTGATCAAAACGTTGAAACAGTTTACTAGAGACAATATTCCAAAAAGTTTGTGTGTTATTTTGTTCTTATTCAAGAAATTTAGCTTTATTCATATATATATTTGGATTTTTCTGATTCTTTTATCAAGACGAATCAATAACTCATAAAACATTGGCACAAAACTAATAAAAGTAAATTTGTAAAATAACTAAAAAAACATAGGATTATTTTTGTTTGATCGAAAAAAAGAAAAATAACGTAGGTTGAGGCCATGGTTTTAGGTTTCAATAATGTATGAGGCAAGTAGTATTAAATTGTTTGCGGCCCCACAACTAAAGCGTGTTCTTTGAGCACGCCTTTAAAAAAGTTTGCGGCCATGACAAAAAATTTCACGCCCAGGCTTATTAATAGAGCGCGTTTTCTAGGCACGCTTTTTAGTTAATTACATATCGGCCCCAAGTTTAGTTTAGGCTAGTGATTTTGCCACACCTTTTTTTGTTATTGCCACACCATGCAAGTGTATTTTTTGGTGCAAAAATACACTTGCAGGGTGTGGCAATAACAAAAAAGGGTGTGGCAATATCATTTCCCTTAATTTATCTTTTTCTTTTTTCTTCCTCTCCGTACGACGGCTAATCGCATCGCATATCTTGTCTCTCCGCCCTCTCCGGTCCCTTCCGCGGCCGCCGCGGTACACGGAGGCCATGGGTTAGTGCCATCGCTGCGAGAGGTATTACCCCGCACAACGTGATCATGACACCTGCATGATGTAATCATCTCTACGTACACCTCTATTCTCATCAATCTACTCTCTCGATTTCTTACTTTTACCCTATCCGTAGTAGAAAATCTTGCACTGTTTGGTTTAACTATTATATTATGGCCTTCGTCGGGATACAGCGCTATAATTATGATTTTACCAAAGGGTTTCGCTTGTATGTGTATCTGCTTCTTCATGTAATCGGTTTTGTTCGATTACAACGCTGTTATTATGTTTTTACTCTAGGGTATCGCACAAGGAATAGATATGGCTCCTCTAAAATTAGTTAAGGACAATGATGATTTTTCCAATCGAAGGATGACCCGGTCAGCCTTCAAACAGGCTTCTGGGTCCCCGGAAAATGACCCACAACAGAAGAAATTGGGGTTTTCCAAACAGAAACAAGAGGGGTTGTCGAAGAAACCGAGGTTGTCCAAGACTGATGATAAACAGCAGGAGCAGCAGCAGCAGCAGCAGCAGCACAGGGATGGAAAAGATGTGAAAGAGGTGAGGAGGAAGACGTTAACGGGTGAAGCCCTACGCGAGCGACACAAAGAGTTTGAAAGCTGGAGACTACTTACACCAGAAGAGGCGGAGATTTATTCAAAGAAAGTCACGGAGAGCGAGGTAGACACACACGTCCTGTTTGTGTGTGTGTATACACACTGAATTCGGTTTGAGTTGTTCCTTGTTATATCTATCCCCTCAGATTCTCTCTCCTATTACTTATTTTACATACAATTCTGATAGTATCATTTTACATCTGTACAGGGATTTGATGTTGTAGATCTTCCCAATAATATAGATAACTATGGTCTAATTAGACCTGTTAAGCAATCAAACGAGGAGGACAGTATTTTAGAAGAATGTGCAAAGTCAGCTATTGTCACATTCAACAAAGAACACGTATGTGTGCGCCTGTCTTTCTTTTTTTTGTTTTTCTCTTTTTGGTTTCATTACATTCTTGATTCTGTTGGGATATGTAATACAATCGGCAAATTCCAGAATACAAATTCCGTTACAATAGATAGATAAAAATTAACCAGATTACAGCTTGCATGTACAGAACATGGAAAAAACAGAAACATGAACACCAAACCGAGCCCTGATTCAGTTTCCTTAAAACAGATTCACCGCCTCACCGTTGGGTGTTGGAGGTTGTCCGGCGTCTGTCTCCCAGGATAGAACGGTTAGACCACGGCTATCGGAACACCACCGGAAAGCCGCCTTGGCAAACTGAACGCTACGTCTGTCTCTCTCTCACAGAAGAACAATATCAGAGTGGATTTTTGTATACTTGAACTCGTGAATGACATCTGAAAATGGGATGATGAATTTATACACCTCTGATGCAAATTGTAACAGCCAGAAGATTGATTTCGAGCCTTGAATACCCAGCAATAAAGTGGGGTAAAACTGATGACATGAATACCCAAATAAATTCTGCCATAACCCATACATAATGGGGTATAAACCAGCTGAAAACGGCTGGAATTTGTAGGGCCTCGTCCAGATACAATGAACTTATGGGAGACATTTCGGTTGCCTCGAGAGACCCTCCGAATGTCCCAATTATCATTCACAATAATCTGGAAAATTTCCAACAGATTCTTCCACCTTACCTTCTCCTAACTTGTCTTTCTTGGTTAATCTTAGAAAACTGAGTACAGGTTTGTGAACGTAATCAAGGCAAACTACCACCCTGCCTCTGGTATCTATTATTACATTACCTTTGAGGCCGAGCATGAAGATGTCGGTTCTAAGAATTTCCAAGCTTTTGTGCGGTTTTTTATGGAAACGCCGACTGTCGAGTTTTGTAGGATTGAAGAACCACCCAAAGGTACTTCTATGCTTGACTGTTTTTTTTTTATTAATGTTCACTGAGATAGTTTCCTTGATTCTAATTGTTAGTAAGTTCAATGTGTTTGTTGATTAGGTTCATGTCACTTAGGCTTCTTGGACTTCAAAAGGCCATTGTTTAGCCTATAAGTTGGGATGTAATCTTTCTTTCCAACAAAGAGTTTTGATTAATGAATTGAGTTTTACAAGGCCGAGGCTATTGTAATTAGGGTTTGGGTTGCGGTCCTTCCTTGGAGAAACCGCCTAACCCTTGCAAGGGTGAAGCACCTCTATCTCTCTTCTCCTTCTTATTCTTTCATTTCTTCTTCTTTGCACGCTTATCCAAGTTATATTCTTATTTCCCCACCCAAAACCACCACGATTCCTATTCTAGGCGGCAATACTAAGTGTCCTAAAACCGTCCTACATCAGTCACACAATCAAAAGTTGAATAAAGAAACCTAAAAGTCTATACAATTATACTACTTGAAGAGGCAATTCTCGTTACCCTCGCTGGAGCGTTTAGCCGATCATGGAGTTTTTCACTCCGCCACAGCCGAGAACTATCTGTGTAAAAAGTCCCCATTTGTGCCCAAAAAACACTGCCTTTTGTAAATGCACCAAACTCCTCCTTGGTGTTGAAAAGGAAGTGTTCTCTTGTAATCCTAACTCTTCCCTCGTCTTCCCTCGTTTGGCAGTACTTGCCCATACAAATCCCTCAATAGTAGTTTCCAAGTCAAAGTTGCCGCCATTTTGTATCATTGGCCAATTAGCTCTAACAAAACATTTCCTTGGGCAAATCAAATTCCATGTAAAGGGTAATGTTCTGAAGAAGTCTACTTTACAAGAGAACATAATTTCTTCAATTATTTTGTTTGCCTAGGCTCCAAATATCAATCAGTTGCTCCTAAGTCCTGAAACGAGAAAACGGGTATCAAACTCCAAATAATACACTAAACGGACATAACAAGCCCAAGTTAGGGAGCGTAAATAGCCGTATTTACGCATCTATCAGGCACTGAAGGGTTCTGTTGTTGGTTGGAGCCTTGGAGGCAGGGTTAGTGTTTCTATCTAAGATTGTCGTTGGATTGTCAAGACTCTGTTTTGGGGAATTTGATTGTGACAGTATGTTATTTTATTGTCCCGCAATGGGCAGGAAAGGAAACGACTTTGTGTGTTTAGTCTTCCTTCTCCCGATGTCTTTGCTATGCAAAATTTTTCTGGAAAAACTAATACTCTCTATTAAGAAGGCATTTATCTATACTGAATATCTTGGTCCTATGCAAGTTGGATGAGTTTTTCTATTAGCATATGTAACGTCTTCCTTACAGAATGGGTGAACTCCAATTTCAAGTACGCGATGATAGCAGAAGACCCTAACAAGCCTAAGAAGCCTTCCCCTGCCAGTTTCTGGTTCCTGTACTATCTCTCTCTCTCTCTCTCTTAAAATTGTTGATTGATGTATGTTTTATTTAGGACTTGCATAAGGCAACAATCTATTCGTTATATTAGGGAGGAGTTCAGAAAGACATACAAAGAGAAGTATCCTAACGCGTCGGATAGTGATGTAAGTGGTTTTTAATTTCTCAGACGTAAATTTGTATTATTCTAATTTCATTTTGATGTGCATTTTTTTCCTGCAATAATGTAATGTCATCAATTTGAAATCAGGTTGGTCAGGCTTCTGCAAGGAAGTGGACATCCATGTCCGGAGCTGTTAGTAATTTAGTTGAAATGGAAAATAGTCAATCTGCTCTCCATTATCGTAACTACTCCGAAATAAGATAATTTATCTAATATTTTCTTTTGTTTTGCTGTTTAAAAATTAGAAAAAAGCACCCTATGAGAAAATAGCTGAGGAAAAGATGGTGGAATACCGCAAAAACCGCGAGGCTTACAAGAAGGGATTGGTATGATTCTAGTACAGTTAGTTTGTTTACTATATGATGATTTCTTGTTGCGCCTTCTCTTTTTGCTTTTGTGATCCTTTGGAAAGCTGTTTGATCATTTGTATGATGGCTTCATTATAGGCTGAGGACAGGTTGAGGAAGAAGAATCTGACTGGTTGAGGTCCAAAGTGAATGATGAGGATGAGGACGATGAGAGGGTGGTGGGGCTTTAGGGCATATTTGGTTTTTTTGGTCATTGTGAAAGTTGAATTTGGTGTACCTTACTTGGACTTCTTAAATGAATAACGTTGGGTGCAACTATTCGCAGCCCCGTATTTTCTCCCTTAGCCCATTAAAAATTTCCAACTACCGAAATATGTTTAGACAGTTAGTTACCAAAATTGAGATACATTTTCGACAATTAGTTACCAAAATTGAGATACATTTTCAGCATCTAATTACCGAAATATATATTTCTTGTGCACTTCCGACATGTAGTTACCGAAATATAATCTTATTTTCAACAGTTATTACCGAAATATATTTTCGGCAGTTGTTTACCGAAGGTTAAACATATTTTCGACATGTAGTTACCGAAATATAATCTTCAAAAATTTGTAACGGGCTATGGGGGGCTGCGAATAGTCGCCCCCATAACGTTTGATTGAGAGGATCTGTTGTTTTGAGCAAAGTCCACTTTGACTCCCTATGGTTATCGCCATATGCGGATACCTCCCTCATGGTTCAAAATTGACTACATAACCTACCTGTGATTTTGAAAATGTGCAGATAGACCTCCTGCTGTCATATTTTCCATCCATATTAACAGAGGTTTATCTCACACGCCTCAAGAATATAATCTGAGACGTTCATAATGTATTAAATAAAGAATAGAGTATCTCTGTAAAAAAATTATCTCGATCAAGCATCAATAACCTAGTGATCTAATTTTTAGTAAATTCAAATTTGAAATTTTAATTTCATAACAAAATCGATTCGACCATGAGCTTTTCATTTTTGATTGACTTGAATTTTGGCATAGATGTAGTACTCGTCAAAATTTACAATATCAATGGTTTGGATTCAATTTTTGGTATAGGAGATGATGTGGTTAGATTTAAAAAAGAAGAAGAATCAAGAGATATGATGAGGGTATATCAGTCTTTGAACCATGTGATGGCTGGTTCAGTAAGGCTCCACTTGCTCTAAATCTTTGTAGGATTTTGGAATTTCTCTAGGTTTCCTTTGCTAAGTAACCCCAATTTTTCTCCTTCATTTCTTATGTTATTATTTCCTACTAGACATCCAAACTCTTGTAACTCAAATTTGTAAGTTGAGTTTGACTTCATGAATATAAATGGTTCTGTATGAACTATGAAGCATAGTCCATGGTAGAGGTTGAGATACATTGACACTGTAAAGCCCGAAAAAGTAAGACAAGGCTACAGTTTAATTGAAAAATAATTGCTTTGTGCCGAGTAAATTTATTTTTCTAGTTCTTTGCGTGAATTATTTCTCAAATGCACCACAGTTGATTACGACATTTCCCTTGTCCTCCTAAGCAATCTTAATTTACATATATTTTTCATTTGTCGTAAAATTACATGAGAAGCTTAGATTGGATTATAGTTAACAATTATGAATTTGTTAGGTTCTAAGATAATTTATTGCTTGCACGTTGCAAACTTTGCAAATCGCCGAATCCCCTTATTATCAACTAGCTATTTTCCATTAAATGTTGGTCTCAGGTTTTTAGTGATCCAAATTAATGGCCATGAAGTGATGAACACTTTGCAAAATGAGTGATATACCTACATGTGGCTGTGTTATTTTCGATTGCTTAGTTGTCCTGTTTAGAGTTTGAGATTTATGGTTAGTCTCATAATCTCATTTGCTTCAACTACTTTTTTATTTATTTTTTGAAAACCAAACTTGTAACTGAAGCAGCTGCTGGTTTTTCGTTAAAGTTGAACTTCTCAAAATCTGTTATTCTCATCCATGTTCCCTAGAACAACATAACAAAAAAATTTAGCTCTCTTTGCACATGATTTTAAATCATAGATATAGAAAATGTAAAAGATGATCATTGTCTTTTTAGGCTTCTTCTTGTTTTTACACCACTCGAACTTCAGGGCCGACTTCGTACAAACTCCAAATTTTTTAATGTACTTCAAAGTCAAAGCTGTATGAGCTTGACATGAAAGAATATCCAGGTTTGTTTTACCTCTACACTCACTGAGATATTTTTCTGGAATTTGGTTTACTAAATGTTGTAAACTCAGACCGGGTGGACGTCGATTTTGCTCTATGTGGTAAGTGAGTTCACAAGCTTCCAAAGCCGCAATAGGAGAACAACAAACTGCAAAAAAAGATTTACAAGATATTAGAGAAAGGAAATTAATCAAGGCAATGTGCAGATCAAATAGAAGATTCGCGTGATTAACTCTGAATTACAAAGATATCAGTTTTTCCATATAAATAGAACAATTCAGCAACTAGAGTGGCGGTTTACCAATTACAATTCTAGAGGAGGTACATTCACAGAGGATGAAGAGCTTCTCCTTAGTTCTCTGACCAGTTTAATCCAACCTCTTCTCTTACACGCTAATCTGTGGCAAGAGCAATCAGTGCGTTTGAGAGTGGCACACGCTTGATGCTCCTATTCAGCCTCAACACAATTCAACACCCTGCATATGTGGCATCGGCAGCAGCTCCTCCTCCATGCTTCTCTAATGCAATGTTTTCAAATCGGGATACGTATCTTGTATCGTTTTTTTAATTGTATACATCTTATTGGGATACGTATCATGTATCTTAAGACAAGAGTGGGGAATGAGACTATTTGTATTACGCTGGAACTCAAACTTTTTTTTTTTTTGGCTTGGTAGAAAATAGCTAGACCCATCCCTATTTATACTACTCCATAGAAGGCTCTAGTACAAAGATATTTTTATACAAGATAAGATTTGAGGTAATTCTAGAATTATACATGTGATTAATTCTCAACAAAAAATTCTAGATATTTCGCAAGGATATTCTAGAACTTCTAGAGATAGATATTTTAGTGTTCTTGAAGACTAGATATTTATGTCTTCTTCAATAATATCTTTCATCTTTGGATTTTGTCAATTGGACTTGTTTGGACTTAACTTTCTTGTACCAAAATACTAAATTTAGTTTATGCTTCAACAACGTTAATCATAATTAATATGAAAATACAATTAAAAAGTTGATACACTTAATAACACCAACAAACTATGTTTACTTTAAAAAAAAAAGTTTTTAAGAAGCAAAATTTCAAGTCTCTCAATTGAAGCCTACTACATTAAGACTTCATGTTTCTTTTGCTAGGGAAAGAAAAGTCAGGCAACAAAACACAATCGAAGTACGGTTCTTTCTTTCATACAAGCCCTACATTGAGGTTGAATTTTATCAAATGGTTTGAAAGATGTCATAATTAGATCAAATGGCTTAGATTAATGCATTTGGGGTTCCGCTTTCAGAAATAAGGTCCGACTTTTTCCCAATAAGTAATCGTAGGATATGTACCGAATTGAGATACGCGTATAAATCGAAGGATACGCGGTCGTATCGTAGGATTTCTATACAAAAAGGATACAGGGTGGGATACGTATCGTTCTCCGAAGGAGACGATACAAATTGTAGGATACGTCTCGTGTATCGTAGGTTTTTAACAACTATTGTTCAGTGATATTACTTATAACCCTTTTGCTTTAGTACACAGTGATGTTTGGACGCCATTCACCCCTTCTGTTCATGGCTACAATTTATGAGTGCTCTTCATTGATGATTGCAGTTGTTTTACCTGGTGTATCTGCTTGATCGGGTGTATTAAAATAAAGACGCGTCCCAAGCGTAGGACTCTCGATCGGTGTAGCACAATATCCGGAAGTATCGGAGTCGAACCACAGAGACGGACGGACGGTGCTGACTCAAAAGTGTTGAATTCTAGTTTAACCTGGCTCTTAGGTAGCCACCCCTTGTTCAATGAGATTGATTAACTAACTAAATTACCCAACTGAATTAATGAAATAAGAATTTAAAAAGGAGAGTACAGCCGTGGGAACTCAGCGTCCGCAACTAGCCTAACCAATGTTTACTCGGTCCACAATTATTCAATTTGTTGATTTTAGAATAGGAAAAAGTATCCCTAACAAATGCACACCACCTGTCACCAGACCCCGTGCGCATTCGAATTCCGGCGATGCCTGGGTTTGTTTGTTAGAAGAGTTTTCGTATCCAAAAATTGCTTAAACGTTCTGTTTTATTGAACCCGAGGTAAACATCGATTAGTCTAGCCACGAGGCGCCTTCGCCCCGCGGTCGCACTCTATGAAACTACTCACTCATAATTTTAACGGACGCAACAAACATATATTTAGAACTAAACATGACTTAGCAATTGAAATAAAAATAAAATACGATACCACAGATTTGCGGAAGAAGAACGGATTCAAACACCAAAGAAGATCAAGGATTAAGAACTGGAAAATCTGAAGAACTGGAATTAAAACTTGAATCTGCAATTTAAAACTCAAAGAACAGCAGCCAAAAGTTAAATGAAAACGTAAGTATGGAATGTGTAACCCTAATTACGAGTTAAAACGGGGTTTATATAGTAATCCCCTTTAACAAACAATTAAAATCCTAAAATAAATAGGAATCGGACCCTAAACGACCCAAAACGGCATCGTTCAAGGCATGATAAGCCCTCGGTAGCGCTACACCAAAAAGGGTGTAGCGCTCGCGAATCCTTATGATGTGTTGACTTCTGTTGACCGATGCTTGCCGTTGACCCCCTTAGCCTTTAGGTAGCGCTACACCCTTTTTGGTGTAGCGCTCGCCAATCCTCTGATCACTTCGAGGGCCTTGCTATGCCACTTCTGAGCGCTATACCACTTTTCTGTAGCGCTCACGAATGACTACGATGACTTCCTCGTCAATTTCACTTCAACACTTAGACTCCACAGCCCTTCTCGCTCTCAAGCTCCATCACGGCCTTTCCGAATACCTCTCAATCCAAACTCGGCGCAAAAACCACCTTATTTCCTGCGAAACTAACAAAAATACAAAAACAAGACAAAGCACGACATCAAGCGGAAAGTGGAATAAACCGCGCCTCTAACGCGCTAAAACGCCCTACTTAGGCGCTTATATCTGTGATATTGCGCGCCTATCAGTATCCCTTTTATTATAAAATGAAGAGTTTCTTAATTGTTAGAACTCAAAGCTCATGTTAAAAAACATTATGTTCTTCCTTTAAATATCTTTAGGACTGATGTAGGAGGTAGCTACATGAGTCATACACTTAAGTAGTAATTTTTAAGCATAGACGTATTGTTTTAACAGCCAATCCGCTAGCTCTTCCTGGTTGGATGAATTAGCAAGGGGCTTGACGTGGGGAGCCCCTTTAGACTTAATTCTACTCCCTTGAGACTTAATTCCATCGCGCCCAAGATTTTAATGGGCTCATGAAGTCTTGGTTGTATATCCTTTCTGTGGTTAAAACCATATACTGCTCGTAAATAGCAGCCTTTCATGTGTTCCTGGTGTCTTTGTTGGATACTATCCGATAATCAAAGGGTTTATGTGTTTAGATCCGCTCACAGGTAAATAAACCGCTCAAGACAAGTCTAGTTTATATGAAATTTATTAGAAGAATTAAAAAAGAGGTATCCAAAATTGAATAATAATGAATACTATACAAATTAGTCGAGTTCTAGTTTGAGTCCTTGAGAAGGATTTTGGTGTCCTTGAAAATTTGGTACGTATTTCTTATTCTCACCTCCTAGCTTCTTCTTCTTTTTTTTTTTGAAATAAATATAAAAACATTCTAAGTTCGAAACTTGGCAACCTCTTAGGGTTAGACCACAAGAAAGAAATCTCTTGCTAATCCCCTAGTCTCGGCGTGGATAACTTGCCTTTGACTAGACTGGGGAGGAGAATAATCGTAGTGCACGTAAGCTGACCCGGACATCCCTTACCCAAAAAAAAAAAAAAAACTGCATGTGTTCTTGACCACCATGGTGTTTTGTCATGTGTACTCATGCTGGGTGGATCGATGGATTCAAGAAACCGGGGGACACCAATAAATTGTTTAGGAAATGAGTTTTGCACTTTATTTTTTTAGATATCCACTCTGAAATTATCTCCCAGTGTGTAAAATTTCACACATTCAAAACACATTAGAAGACAAATTATAGAGTGCATTGATAAGAAAGTGTGTGCAAATATCAGTTTTTTTTTTTTTCCTTTAGGCTCCGTTTGTTTCGATGTAAAATATTTTACAATGTAAAATATTTTTTATGTAAAATGTTTTTTCAGAAAACAAACTTCAAACTTTTTATTTTTCGGTGTTTGGTTGACACTTGAATTTTTTTTCAGAAATCAACAAAATAGTGTAGAGAGAGATGGGGAGCTTAAACGGTGGAGAGATATGAGATTATTGGAATTGAACGTGAGTCGGAACTGACGATCGAGTAAATTGAGCAGTGAGAATTGCAGTAGAAGACAGTGGGTTCATTTCGGAAAATAACTTAAGATTTAAGGGTAAGTCATTTTCATCCAATTGATGGAAAATGTTTTACATGTAAAATATTTTCCTCATTTTTTACACAACCAAACACCGAAAAATAGGTAAAATATTTTACCGGAAAACATTTTACGTCCAAACAAACAGAGCCTTAGTGAAAAACAGTGACACACTACTAAACCTAAATTTTCATTAAGCACAAAAAGAGCTCTAATTGCAACATAAAATTATCACCCTTAATTTCCACCTCGAATAAATAAATACATAATTCCAATGTCGGCATACTCATTTGAAAGGCACATAATTGTAGGAAAAACTCGACACGCCTTTTTAGAATGGAAAGTGACTTTGGAATTATACTGATTTTGGAGTGTCTGCATTAATTTTTGGAGTGCTAATATCATTTCCCTTTATTTTTTATGACCTATATGTTTGTTTGGAAACTCTATTAATCATTGAAAACAAATTACGACAATTAAAGAGACCCAAATCCTATCGGCATCACAATGGGCGCAAGCATCCCAACTACTAACAATTACTGTACATGTCAAGATTAATTGTAGTCCCAAAAGGACTTACGCGGCTTTACCTAAGGTCTCTATTTCGAATCTCTCAGGGCTTGGTGGTTAAGGCTATACAACTCTTTTGGGACTAGTCTATAAATTGTCATTCTCTGGCCTTAACGGTACTCTTCTGTTAGTGAACAGTGTGATTGGTCCACGAAAAATTAATTGCTGTGTGCGTAAATTGTTCGGACTCCGAGTGACCCAAAAAAATAGAAAACTGCATGCATAACTAATTAACCCAAAAAAAATGTGTAACTATTTTTGAGTTTACCGTAGAACTCTATTCGTGACTTCATCCAAAAAAGGTGTAAATGGTAGCATAAAAATGCATAACTAATAAGCCAAAATATATCCATGCCGTACACTAAAAAAATGCGATCATGCACCAAAAACCCGTGTATTACCGTACAAAACTAGGTGTCCACCCGTCATTTGGGGACACCGTAATTTTTGGCATAACCGACCATTATAAGCATAACCAAGACCAGTGATATGTATGACCACGGCCTTACAAAAACATAATCCTCAAAATTCCCAGAAGTTTTGGGGATTTTGGGGGTTATGCCTTTGTAAGGTTTTGGTTATACATATCACTGGTCTTGGTTATGCTTGTAATGGTCGGTTACGCCAAAAATTACGGTGTCCCCAAATGGCAGGTGGCCGGACACCGTAGCATTTCCCACCAAACTATGTGTACCATATGAGAAATTTTTCAGTGCCGACCGGGTACCACGTGGTGCCCGCTCGGTGCATCCGGGCCGTCCATTTCGATTTTGGACGGCTCGGATTTGGAGAGAGAAAAATGAGAGAGAAAGAAGAGAGAGAGTGTGGGGTAAGAGGAGAGAGTGTTTCAATCTGAGCCGTCCAATACAATTTTGGACGGCTTGAATGTGCCTGCTCGGACACCACGTCAGCCGGGTGACGTGGTACACACCCGGCAATGAAAAATTTCTCGTACCATATACTTTTTAGGTTTACCATGAAATACGAACATACTAAAAAAGAATGCTGCAACGTGCAAAAAATATATATATATATATATACACATGAGAAAAAGGTACCATTGTTTTCTCCCGTAAGCTATGCTGGTAGTACCTAATGGCTAAATGAGAATATATTTTGTTGTCTGTCGGTTTTGAGGTTGTATGTACATGAATGTACATGCAATTAATATTTTTTATGATTCCAGAATTGTCCCTCTCTAACACAATTTGGAGAGAGAAAGAGGAGAGAGAGTGGTGGAGTGAGAGAAGATAGAGGATTTCAATTTGGGCCATTCAACACATTTTTGGGCGATCCAGATGCATCGAGTTGGCACAGCCATGTGGTACCCACCCAATATCCAAAAATTTCACACACATTTTGTACGCACAAGTGCAGTTCACCAACAATCGCACAAGTTCACCAACTTTTGAATCTTACGGAGGCCTCCAAACTTTGGAGTTACTAGAAGATTTGTCGAGTACTTTACTTCAAAACTTCTGAATTAATTAAGTCTTCATACTGATGACTGATCACGAGTTGATCACTTCCCCTAATGAATGGAAAAGTTTTCATCAGCAAAATAGGAAGTTAAGAAACCCTAGTCTCGAGCCTCGAATCCTGACAAAGGGAAACAAGATTCTTAAGCACTTTCCGATAAAATCGTCGGAACGAATTAATGCTTTGAGGATCAAAACAAGAAAATAATACTCCTGCATGCTTTGTATGAAAATGGAAAACGCAGACAAAAGATTAAACATAACAGTATTCAAGGTAGCATAAGAATAGTAGCAGCTGAAAATTCAGCGTAATATGCTCTTCTGTTTGCAGAGAGAGAGAGAGAGAGAGAGAGAGAGAGAGAGAGAGAGAGAGAGAGAGAGAGAGAGAGCAGTCAACAATGCGCAGAGAGATGAGAGAGTGAGAAGCTCTCGACAAATTGGCAGAGAAGTTGAGAGAGCTAGAAGTGGTAAAACAGAAAGAGCACCACAGGTCCACAGGAAAAAGCCGATTTCAAGCAATGCATGTTAAGTTGGAGATTTCTCTCACCTTTGCCGCCTTATTTTGATCAAGAAATTTTTGAGTGCCCAACGGGTATCACGTGGCGGTACCCGTCGGCGATCCCAACCATACGTCCAGTACTGTGTAACTGTGTTGTATGATCAAACAGTACTGTGTTGATGTGGGAACTATATTGGATGTGCGCATACCTACGCATGCATGCATGTGCCACCTTTCTACTGATAGGAAGTGCTAAATGGTTGCAATCAATGTTCTGAATACCGTACCGGCCATGGTACCGATTTTTCTACTGGTACGGTACGTACCGGTACCGGTCAAATACCGGGTACCGTTTCGGATTTACCGCAACTACAATATATATAATAATTATATATAATTATAAATCAAAAAAATCCCCCATACCATGCAATTCATCATAAAATACCTATGTATTTGCCTTTTGTCCCACATTGCCTAGACTGCCTAGTTATAAAACTCTTTTCCATCTTAAATGACTTTGCACACTAGTGGGCTTGTGAAGAAGGACCCAAGGAGAGGTCTCCGCGCTCAGGAAAATGGGCCGTGGCCGAAGGCAATTTGGAAAAACTGATCCGGAAACCAATTAACTGGGTGCGCGTCACGGGTTATTCGCGCGCAGAGGGGGTGCAAATCCGGGATTTGAGCATCGTGCACGTAATATAGTTAAGCCCACGTTTTGCTAAAAAATTTCTCTCTGTGTCCCTTACATTTCTTTTCTTTTCTTCTCTCCCTTCGTGTTTCTTCGACGATGCCCAGAAGTAAAAAGGAAAAAAATTTGCCAGAAAAAAGCAAAAAAAAAAAAAAACTGCTCTGCAGAATACCGGACGGTTTTTCCGGTAACCTTGTAACCTTGTCTCGGCCGGTATTTCCCGAGACGGCCGGTACCGAGCGGTAACGACCGGTATTGTGACCGGAACGGTATTGGGGGGTTAGGGTACCGGTTTCTTCCAAATCCGGTACGTACCGGCCGGTACGGTACGGGATTAATAACATTGGTTGCAATGGCTGTGAAATCCCCCCTTCGAGATGGGTAACGGATCGGATATGAACGGATCAGTCGGGATGGGCATCACTATGCAAGCGTTCACCCCAATTACAACCACGTTACCTCGGAACTATATGTATACTAATAAGACAATCTTAGCGATGAGCATCCCATATATGATTCCCACCTTCTCACCCTGAGCACCTCCCTCTAAGGAAACCCATTGCTTAATTACTTCAATTAGTTTTTTTATATAAAAGCGTAACTATTCAAATATGTAGTCACGTTGATATGCAATAACTTTTTAATTTTAATTTTTTTGTCTTCAAACATTTCTCAGGCATGGAGAAGTTGTCACCAAGTGTATGTTTTTTCCGCACCACTTGGGAAATAATTATCCGCCTATTGCATAGATAATTGGAAGGATTGGCCGAGAATTTATGATTGTTTATTAGGTAAATTTGAACACAATGTAGAGAAGGCTCTATGTTTTGTGATTATCAAAACTCAGCAACGCACCCCGCGGTCAGGGACGGAGTCAGAATTTTAGCAGTGGCAAAATGCGACGGATTGAGGGATGCTGCCAAGCGAGGGTGCTTGGCAGCGGTGCCGGACGGTTTTTTTTTTTTTTAAAGCAGAGTTTGAGAGGCTCAAATTTGAAAACTAGAATACAGAACATAATTACTGGTAAAACCTAGCCCAATATGGAATTGTCTCGACCAAGTAATTTTTTTATTGGCAAAAAAATTTATACTTTGTATTAAGAAAAACTCAATAGAGTACATCGAGGAAGAGGAGGGAGGAAATCCAACCAAGAGTTGGGAAAAAGAAAACAAGAAACAGGCCAAAGACGAAAGTGGATCAAGACGGCAATGGCTAGAAACGGCGAAAGACGGCACCCGATGAGATCGCAAGAGACGAATAGGAACAGGAGGAGCAGCTACGGTAACAGGGGGTAGCCAGAACAACAGCGATGGCTAAAGAGACGGTGATCGCAGAAAGGAGGAACAACTGAAAGGATAAATACCAAACCGGCCAGATGAAAAATGCAGCAGCAAAAACAGCCCGATAATGGCACCCAATGTTGGAATGTCCTCTGCTTTGGGTTTTTGTATCTCTCTTGAGTGAGAGACCAAAAAGGAGAGTGAGGCAGCGTAGAGAGAGTAGAGCAGTGTGAGGGCTCCTCCTTCGGGAGGGAGCCGAGCTCCTCCTATGAGGCTCTGTCAAAAAGAGAATGATAGAGCATCTGAAAATCTGAGAGAGTTTGAGAGCAGCATATGTATGCATTTGTATCAGTCTGTGAGTGAGTGTGAGTTCGAGTAATTTTGTAATCATGTTCCTCCTCTATAATAAAAATCCACTTGCCCCCTCCTGTGGACGTACCTTATTCATAAGCGATAAATCTTGTCTTGTGTGTGTTTGTATTCTTGGTTTGGTCCTTATTTCCACAACACCCAAACCACATTGGAGGCGCCAACCCGCAATTGGCGATGGCATCACGGCGAAACGCCGCAACGGCGGCGCATCGGGAGAGAGGGATCCACAAACTGGGGGAGAGGATGAGAGAGTAGAGGGAAAAGTTTAAAAATTCAATTAAGTCTTGTTCCGCTAAGGTTTTTACTTTTTAAGTACTTATTTAGTATCTTATGGAAATATCATTCTCACATAATACACCACATTAAATATTTTTTTCAGCAGAACGGAAAGTTCAATTATTTTCTGAAACAGAAAAATAAAGAATTAATTCGAAAGCCCAAACGATGTTGAACGTCCGAACAATGGCCTGCATTGGGCCGTTTCACATCAGACAGAAACCAGAAAGTTTTCTCGGACAACGCTTTTTTTGGCCACTACGGTTCATGCAAATGCAGAGGACAATACTTCAGTGTTAAAAAAGCCTCCAACTGGGGAGCCGATCCCGTCCAGTCTCTTACTTATGGTCATCCCGGACTATTACGCCAACCCAAGGGTCACCTTCCCTTGGAAAACAACCAGGCCTTGGACTACAGAGGTGCGGTTCAAGTGATCGTAATCGTCGGATGGTGTTTTTAACGGTTGAGATTTTTAAAAAAACTTTTTCCTTAGAGTTTGGACCGTTGGATGCAAAGATAAACGACTGTGATTGAACTGCAGGGACTCTCTGCAGTTGGACTTCAGAGAATCCGCCTCCAATTCCCATCTTTTATTATCAAGCCATAGAACCATCCGGGTGCTTGGAAGGAGGGAAATCCTTGGAGTTGGAGTGGCCTCGATTTTTTCACGAAGCACCCGGATGGTTCTATGGTCCATAGACTCCATGCTTAACTCGAGCTCTTGTTATAGTTTGAGTCCTCTGCAAACGGAGATCTTAGCTATCCTCCATGCTGTTAAATGGTCCATTCATCAAAATAACAATTGTGTATCTTCTTCTTTTTTTGATTGCTTAAATGCTGAAATAAGAAATTTATTGTATGAATTAAAAAAAGGTATCCAAAATTGAACAATAGTAATGAATACTAAAATTAGTCGAATTCTAGTTTAGAGTCCTTGAGAAAGGATTTTGGTGTCCATGTAAATTTGGTACGTATATCCGGATATTTATTTTTAGATCTTCGACCACTTTGATTGGAATAAAAAACACATTATGAGTTCAAAACTTGACAACCTTTTGGTGTCAAGTCACGAGAGAAAAATCTCTTGTTGTGAATCCTCTAGTCTCAACGTGAATGACCTGCATTTGACCGGTCGGGAAAGGAGAATAGTTGAAGTGCCCGTAAGCTGACCCGGACATCCCTTACTGTCGAACCCAAAAGATTTCTCTGTTCTTGACCACCTTGGTTTTTTGTCATGTGCACTCCACTCATGCTGGGTGGATCGATGGATTTTTTAAGTGCCACCAAAATGAGAATAGAAAACACGCCATCTCATTAAAGCCTCGTGACAATGCAGATTCAAAACAATTGACCATCCTCCCGGATCAAGATCTTAAATCAACTACAATCGAAATCACACAAGCAGAAACTAAGCATAAGTTGGAGTAACACTGTCCATATGATTTTCCTGACAAAATTAATGCTGTTTGAAAATGCCAACAGAACTATAATTTAGAAGCCAAAACAACGGTCACTACAGCACCGCCTCAAACAGCAGGTGCAGCTCCCTTCTTCCTCGGAGCTGCCTGGGCCCCTGGTTGAACAAAAGATGCCAACAAATAAAGCAAATTAGCAAAATGCTTATCTGCTTTTTTGGTCCTCATAAAGTAACCAAAGTTTTGTAATCATTCCTGAAAATTATTGTCTCGATGTTATCTTTGTGATATCTTGTCGGTTTCAATGTTATTCTTTTCATCAACTCAGTGACGGAAAATGCCAACTTGGACTATCAGAAGCCTGAGTGGTGATGGCAGGGACATTTTGCTAACAAGCAGTAATAGCAGAATAACTGCACATTTATCTCAAAGGTCGTCACCACGTCAGCTTCGTTCACGTATGGACTTCCAGTCACTCAGTTCACGGAAACAAATATTACAAGGATGAAATCCAAACAAACAATTTCAGGGACAATTTTGAAACATGTAGTATTTTATAAGGACCAAAAATATATATAAGCTTTACAAAAAAGAAGAGGAATACATGTGACACATGCCTTTGGATGTGAATAATATTTGATACAATTAATAACATTCATTACCTTCTATGAAGCCACTCTTGAATCTGCGAGGTACATTGCGTAGGTACCTCATACGACCCGTCCCAGTTGTCTTCCTTCGGATCGCCTTCACACTCCAGTTATCTGAAATGCAACGAAAGCGGGTCAGACTGTAAGAAATTGATACAGGATGCTGCAAGTGAAGGCAGTTAAAGTGTAGACTACAAAAATCAGATAGCAGTTATACACATCAGCCTTGGTTATTTAGAAAGGAATCTGAATACGGTAAGTCAGATAGGTAGCTGAGTTGTATACTGACATACTCTGCATTGTAGACAGCAACGAAAGTTCAAAATATTCTTACATTCTATAATCTTCTATATAGTTGAGGCTCAACTGTTGAGCAGCTATGTTATTATTAACAAAATAGTAACTATAATAAATCTACTAGGGTCCCCTTACATCCAAGTATATTACCATATCTTTTAGTTTGGTCACCATCTGTCAAGATCCTAATTCTGCCATTGATTGTAGATTGTAGACTTCCTAATTTATTGTGAATAATCAATCAACATATTATCTCTTGCTCTCTCTTTTTTTCATCTTCTGTAAATACCTATATTGCTCCACATGCGATCAGAGCAACAATGATGAGAGTGATGAATCATCGTGGAGATGCAACATAGTTTGTATACAATAAGGACAAAGTTAAGCAGTTTTAATTCCTTAATCTGAAAATCTCAAGCAAACATAAATGCACTACATCAATGGCAACTACAACAAATTCATCTTCCGCAACAGAAACTATTCCCTCTCTAGCATTCCTAATATCAAAATTTCAACATCCAGTAACAATAAAGCTATATTTGAGATATTGCCAATGGAAGGCAAACATCCATAATGTGATGATCCACCCATAATTCAGGCCATGGAAGATAATTGCAGTAAACAACTAGCCTGTCTCAATCAACAGATAAACATGTCTTAGAGTAATCATGCTTTTAAAGTAAGACATTGCAGCACATATTTAATTTTATGTTGAGATCTCAAATTCACAATCTTAACCATTTTGCTCGACCCAAACATGAACAAACAATTGCCAGAAAACATATTAGGCAACAAATCAACTGTTGTACAGTTATAGTACCAAACAATTATGGTATTGTTGGTTATGAGAGAGATAAATATCTGGGACACTTCCCGTGAATCTCCGGTCAGGGAATTTGCCTGATCAGCTCATTCCAGTCCAAGGGAAACGCATCAAGATTTGTCAATCCAGTTAAACAATTGAAAACTAAATCGAGAAACATAAGGCTTCTGAGACGGGCAAAAAACAAAGGAACCGGGCCAGATAAATTGGTCCAGCTCAGCCAGATAAATTGGCGGTGGGGATTGTTCCTCAAAATGGAGTGCTAAATTGTTCAGGGGAGATTCAGGAGTTTTCCGAAAACTAGAGACAGGGCGACAACGATCTCACGTCTCCTTTTTGTGTAAATAAACGACAACAATGGAGTGCTAAATTGCTCGAATAAAAAATGAACAGTTGATGATAAAGTGTTTCACACTCTAAATCGATACATACACAGAGAGAGAGAGAGAGAGAGAGAGAGAGAGAGAGCATTACATTTCCTCTTACGGGCAGCGGGGAAAGCACAAGCGGAGCATCGGCTCTTCTGGAGATGAAAACTGCGTCGGCCACACCTCACACAGAGCGTGTGAGTCTTGTTCCTCCTCTTACCGAAACTTCCCGTTCCCTTCCCCTGTTTCAGCACACGAGTTCTCACTTACATGAGCTCTTACTCCAGTTATATCTATGTGTACATCGACGAACATTGAACTACAGAGAGAGAGAGAGAGAGAGAGAGAGATTACCATTGTTCCGCAGCTGCAGAAACCCTAGACTCCTGAGCTGCTGAAGAAGACGAAAATGAAGGGCGGCCGAAGAGATGGGAGTTTATATGTGTGGGAATCAACGAGAGAGTGGCTTAGGGCTTAGGGTGGGCCGAGTTGGGCCTTAAGAGAGATCGGGCTTTCAGAAGAGATGGGCTCGTAAGTTCCGATTTGGCCCAAATGAATGGGCTGGATAATTCTTGATCAAGGAAGGCCGACAGTAAGTATAGTGAGGTTGTGTGTGTTGGGCCCAAACTTGCATGATACTGTAGTAGAGAAGCAGCAGTGACAGAACCAGAATTTTGTAAATGAGGGGGCCGGACTATAACAAGAAGCTTTTGAAATTTCAAGATTTGTTTGGTTTAGATTTTGAGGGAGCTTTTTTTTGGGTAGGAGAGAGATAGAAAGATAAACGAGATTAATAATTGAAGAAACAACTTATGTGAGACCATGAGCAGAGAGAGGAATTGAGTTTTGAGACCCAAAACGAACAGATTCTTAAAGCATTTAAATGTTTAAATAACACCCAATACAAAATATAATTCTTAACAAACAAAAAAAAACAACTAAAAAAAACCCCAAAACATCGCGGGAGCTGTGGCCCCCATAAGCCCACAAGTGGCTCCGTCTCTGAGAAGAAGCTAGGTTTTGTTAACCATAGATGTGGATGGACTAGGGCCGCAAACGAGTGAGTTACAGTCATGATAGAGAAGAAGCTAGGTTTTGTTAACCATGATGTGGATGGATTAGGGCTGCAAACGAGTGAGTTACAGTGCTCGAGTTTAGCTCTTTCAAGTTGATAAAATGTAAATAAATAAATAAATTTTGAATATTAAGTGTGCTCGAGTTTAGCTCTTTCAACTTGATAAAATGTTTTAAAAAAATCATATTTGAATATGAAGTGAGTTAAATAAATTCGGTGAGATTTTGTCAACAAAATAAACTCGGTAAACAAATCGAGCTACTTGAGAGTTCAGCTCATAATATGCTTTGGATAAGCTATGGACATCTATTTGAGTAATTTTTCTTTAATATTTTTTCAACATAGTAATCAATATATTGTTTCCAGTTAGTAACATTTAGTACATTCAAAGTCCGTATATGGTAGTCAAGAATAAATAAAATCCATGAGTGAATAATACTAGAGTAGTAGTTTCTAATTTTTCTGTTCCAACCTTGTAGTTTTTTTTTTTTTTCAATCGTCATACATTAGCGGGGTCGAATCCAAGACCTCCCCCTTAGGGGAGAGGTGACATACCAACTGCACTGGGCAGTGGTTGTCAACCTTGTAGTCGTTGTAGAGAAAACAACAAAAGTTGAGAAATTTTTGCAGCGAGAAGTTGATATGTGGCCTAAAATGGTGGTCCCAACCGCTCCAATTAAAATCTAAACCAGTCATTGATTTTTGCTTTTCTAAATTGAAGTTTGTGATGGATATTTTTGGGGAGTGAATTTGCCACTATTTTTTTTTTTAATGTCACTCCCTTTTGTGTCTTATTAGATGATTTGTTTTGTGAGAGAAGAAAAATGACATTAACAAAAATGGGAGTGACAAAATCAATTTCCTAATTTGAATGGATAGTTGAAACATGCACAATAAAGCCATAAGAGTGAGAGAAAACCAAACCACCACCCCACCCCACCCCCCTCTCTCTCTCTCTCTCTCTCTCCTTCGAAGCCTTCTTATCCCTGTTATCGATCACCAAATTTCTATCCCTTATCCTCGGTTTTCAACTAGTACTATTGCTGAGTTGGAACCGTCGTCTTTGAAAGATGGGGGTCCATATATACAGCTACCATCATAAATGCCATGACAAACTTCCGGTCCCTCGAACCGCATTGCACCCGACGCAAATACGTTCTGTTTTACTATAAAGGAAGGTTTTTTGGTTTGACGGTCAGGGTGTACAGACTAGCTTATTTGCACTTCAATTAATCCTCTCTCATGTTCGGTTAAAGACAGATCATCCATGCCGGGATTAGGAAATCCACAAAAGATTCAGCATTTACTCTTTAGGCCACGAGAGTTTCTCTATTCCCGACAAGGACATGAGACAAGTCAAAGTAAGCATGAGTTAGCCCCGACGCGCCTTTCTGCTAAACGATATTCACTTAGAATCAGACCTATTTCAGATGCAGCTATAAGAGGAACCTTGTAAACAAGGACAAAATCTTATACATTTGTATAAAACCAAAAAGCCTACTGCAATTTAAGTATAGCTTAGGATCCTTAATCATTAGTAGGTCCAAATGGGTCAAAAAACTGGCTAAAAAATAATGAAGTACATATTAGTTGCAGAAAAGCAAGGATGAATAGAACAAGCTTTCACCAACCCACTGGTGCCTAGCTCCTTTAACTTATTCCTCATAATCAATGTCTCTTCCCTTTCAACAACAGGTAGTCAAAAATGAAATCATCAATAATCATTGGATTCCTAATTCTCTTAAACTAATCCCTACCAAAATGTTTCAGTGAATAAACAACAAATTGTACTCCTACTCATAGCTCAAAGCAAATACTCTCGCCGTCTGATCGTGTTGTCGATCAAACGGTGTTGAGAGATAGAGGAAAAACCATAGGAGGATGTGAACAGACAAAAAAGAAAAGAAAAGAAAAGGAAATGGGAGCCAAATCAGAATACTATTTAATCACCATCAATTCAGCCCCCTTTTGTCTCAGGGCAAAGGCAAGAAGCTTCAAGGGTCCCCATCTCTCTTTGCTGTATAATTGTACCAGTTTCTAGAGAGGAAAGAAGCCAAACAAGTTGTGTAAATTTCAGAGAGAGAGAACAATGTCAGAGCCACAAATGCTGCAAAGAAAATCCGTTCAAAACACCAAGATTTTCCTCCACAAAACCCTCCAGAACCTCAAGTCAGTCCTCATTGGAGGATACCAAAAACTACCCAAATCCCGTTCACTGAATCCCAACAGCCAAAATGTGCAACAGCTGGATGATTTCTACAAAGACTTCTCTGAGATATGGGAGTCTGATAATGAGAAAATGAAGAAGAATAAGAAAACTTCTGCATTTGCCAAAGAGCTGGAGGAGGAGGAGGGAGAAGAGCGGAATTCTCTGATCAACAGAGATGAAGAGAGAGAAATGGAAGTGAAGAAAACGGGACGTAATTCGCGTGAAGGCAAGAGAGGGGAGCCGTGTCATGTGATTGCCAACGGGGGTTGTGTTTTGGCACAGAAGATGAAAGAGTTGGAAATGATGGATGTGAATGATGTGGATCATGTGTTGGATATAGAAGAAGTGCTTCACCTCTACTCTAGGCTTAAATCCCCGGTGTACCTGGACATTGTCAACAAGTTCTTCATGGACATGTACTCTGAGTTCTTCCTTCCACAGCCCTCTACAAGCATTACAAATTCATCGCGAAGACTCGGCCCTTTGAAGTTCTAGACACTTCCAATAGATTTACTTCTTCCCAGTGCACACGACTGGATATCTCTCAAATGATTTCTTTGCTTGTCATTTCTGTGTGTGTGTGTGTGTGTGTGTCTAGGTGAATGCGAGAGTGATTTGCTATAGTTTGTTCCTAGTAACCTACTAATAACTCAACTCTATGAGACCAAGAGTTCATGTCATCTCTTTGCCAATTGCCATGTGTTTTTTCAGTATGCTCATATCATCTCCATGAAAAAGCTTCAAAAACCCACATCCAAGTGCATCTACAAAGGAAATAGAACAACTTTTGTACTGATTTCATGAAGCCACTTAACACCCGTGAGATATAACCAACATCTCTGCCATTTAATGAACAATTACCAATATTTATGTAAACTGGTATCTGAAACAAATCTCTTCAGAGTTTACAAATTTTCGGACTTCTATTTTTTATATAAGCAAGATTCCAAATTACTTCAAAGAGAGAAACACTAGAAAAGAGAATATGCAATGGGCAAGAATGCTGAACTATTGGTGTCAAACAGCATTTAGACTATGCAGTGCAATAAATTTCCCACATCCAAGCACATTTTAAATCTCTATCATTTCTGCCCATTTTCTGAACAAATACACGACATTTACATAAACTTGTACCTAAAACTACAAAAAAAAATTGCACTAAATTCTCTTCAGTGTTTACTTGAATGGCAGAAACACTACAAGTGGAAGAACATGTAATGTAGCTATGAACAAATTTCTACCATTCTCTACATTTGACAGACAACCATGAGAGATACTATGATTCACTGTATATGAACTGATAGCCGAAACTAAAAAACTAGAACAAATCCTTTTCTGAGTTTCCTAAGCACTCCCAGACTACTTCAATGACAGAAACACTTGATGTGAGAGAATATGGACTGTGAAAAAGCAGGTCGAACTAGAGTAGCATATACAGTGGGAAACTACCTCAGTAGCTATGGAAAAATTTTGACCTTTTTTGCCTTTAATGAACAAATACTAGCATACGATTCATTGTGTATAAACTGGAAGCTGAAACTACAAACTACAAGTCTCAACAAAACCCCTTTTGGTAAAACGCTACCTTTCTCACACGGTCTTTGAACAACTGATCCGAACCTGGCCCGCTGGAGCAATCAGCACTCCAAGATTGGAAAGCTTCATCATTGCTTTAGCAAAGTCCTGTCTGAACAAGGAAGCATCCGAGGCATATGCTCTAACCCAAGCTTCAGTTTCTTCCCCAACTGTCAATTGCTGATCAACATAGAGGATTCCTCTACCCTGAAGTAGACTACGGTAGTATAACGTGCCAAAACCCGATCCCTTCCCTTCATAGTCCATCTCCACTCCTGGCACCTGTGGCGAGGGAGGTGAAACTGGGTTCCCAACACAAGATGGTGACAATGATGGGCATGATGATGATGGTGACGGCGACAGTGATGGTGATGATGATGTGTGGTTATTGTTGCATCTTGATCTCAGTAGGTTAAGGAATTCTATATCCAGGGTTGGGTCAGGTTCATCGGTCCCGTCAAAGTTGTAAAGCCGACTGAGGAAGAATCTGCAGTGGATTGTTCCAATGCTGTGAGCACCTATTGCCAGCAAAATCAAGAAAAGAAACCAAAGTATAAGTTCATTGGCAAAGCTGAGCATCATCAGAAAAATCTAACAAGATAAAACCACTTTCTGTCATACATGTTGGACTGGAACAAGATCAGAAAAAAGAAAATTCTCCATATAGGTATTCACAAGCACCACGGTCAGAGAACTCATTAACAAGAAAAGGATAGCATAAATGAATAATACTCAATTAAATTGCTGGAACTGAAATACCCATTCAATGAAACACAAAGAGGCTCATCGTAGGTGATTAGGATGATGAACATGAATAATACAGTTCAATGGCTGAAAAATAGGAGACCCAACTTCTGAGACAAGTTGCTTTGGTTGGCAAGACACGAAACTCACCCTAACCAATTACTATGTTACATTCACTTTGGTGTTCATGTGTTTTCCTTCACCATGTACATGCCAGTACATTTTCAGGTTTCTTGATCATGCTGTCTTCAAAGGGTGAAAAAATGTTCTATAAGTGTAGATTCCTAGAGTTTCATTGACAAAAGCAAATACAGCAATTCAAACAACAATTAGCTCATCTTAATCCAACAAAAATTAGAGAGGACAGGAATTGCAATACCCTGAGAAGAATGAAGGCTCGAACCAACTGACAAATAACAACCCTTACGGAAGATAAAGTTACAATGCAAAGAACAAACCAAAACCAGGGACTTTTCAGCGAGAAAACATTGGAGAAAGAGAAAAAGAGCAAGGAAGGAAATGTTAGTACTTGGTACCTAAGAGACTGACTGTCTCTCTTTCATTGAATCCCCTCAATGCAAATGATGCCACTGTTTTTGGGAGAATGTCATATGGAGTAGGAAGATCATAAGTCGCAACCTCTGAGAAAGACATAGTGCTGTCTCTCCTACCAGTTTCCAGAGGGTAGAATGGGCCACCGGCCTGCAATTTCAAGGTTCAGACCTAACTTAGATAACAAATCTCTGATACAGATACACATGAATATAGAAAGAGTGACAGAGATTTACCAGAGCAACACTCTCTCTGGCAGCAAAAACAAGAATATCAGCACAAGAAACTATTCCGGGGCAAGCTTCTTCGAGCTCCGATTTGATGATGTCGATTACGTCAAATCCCTTCAAAGTTTCATTTGGAGGAGACTCTTTCTCACCGTCAACTCCATCAACGGCATCAAGTAAAACAGATGCATCGCAACCCTGAAATAAAAGAATCAGGAAAACAAAACAACAACAATTGGTAGTATTAACTATTAAGACCCAATTTGGACTAAGAATATATTTCACGAAGTTGCAGAGAATGAAACCCTAATCAGTATGAGGGAGAAAAAGAAATTCCATGAATTCCAGAGAGATCACTAGTTCAAGAACCAAATCACAACACCTGCATCAGATGTGGAATAAAAGAACAACCCAGATCAATACCAATAAGATTTCGTAGTCACAAATTCAAGAACTGAAGATTTCACCTCAATGAAGCAATCATGAAAAACTAAGCGCAACAGCGACGGAGCAACATCAGCGTGCCGATAGTAGAGATCTTGGACCCTCGATCGGATGATTTTCTCGGCTTCGGGACAAGACTCACGGTAGAAATCGTACTCGAGCGAGCCCGAAGAATCACCATAGAAATCGTACCCAGAGGAAGAAGAATCGCTGGCCTCTTGTTGTTTCTTGAACTTGTTGGACAAAAACATGGGGCGAGACATGGATGAAGCCGAATTCGACGGAGACAGAGTGATTGCGGGGAAACTTTTCTTCGTCTCCGCGTTTTCTTTCTTCAGAGAGATCAATACGCACATTAGAAACACCAGAAAGCTCAGTTTTCTCATGAAATCCATCTCTCAAGCAGTTGGAGAATACAATCAAATCTCTCTCTCTCTCTCTCTCTCTCTAAGAAATGAGAAGTTCGTCGCAGGGGAGTGGGACTGAAGAGGAGAGAAGGAGAGTCGGTTACGAATGTAACAATTGGGCGGGAAGGAATAAGAGTGAATGACGGAATTGCCCTTCTAACTGAAAATTAGGGGGTGTTTACGGTAGTGAAAAATTTGTAGATTTTTATTAATGGTCGAGAAATTGTTAGAAATGAAAGTGTAGAAAACGGGACGTAATTCTGGTGGTGAAGGCTAGAAAGGGGAGCCGTGTCCTGTGATTGCCGACGGGGGTTATGTTCTGGCACAGAAGAAGGAGGAGTGTGAAATGATGGATGTGGATCATGTGTTGGATACAGAAGAAGTGTTTCAACTCTACTCTAGGCTTAAATCCCCGGTCTACCCCGACATTGTCAACGAGTTCTTCATGGACATGTGCTCTGAGTTCTTCCTTCCACAGCCCTCTACAAGCATTACAAATTCATCGCGAAGACTCGGCCCTTTGAAGTTCTAGACACTTCCGATAGATTTACTTCTTCCCATTGCACGCGACTGGGTATCTCTCCATTGATTTCTTTGCTTGTCATTTCTGGGTGTGTGTGTTTCTTGGTGAATTTTGTGTACTTTAGACTTGAGAGTGATTTGCTATAGTTTGTTCCTAGTAACCTACTAATAACTCAACTCTATGAAGTTCATGGCTATCTCTTTGCCAATTGCCAATGTGTTTTTTCAGTATGCTCATATCATCTCCATGAAAAAGCTTCAAAAACCCACATTCAAGTGCATCTACAAAGGAAAGAGAACAACTTTTGTACTGATTTCATGAAGCCAATTAACACCCGTGAGATATCACTAACGTCTCTGCCATTTAATGAACAATTACTAACATTTATGTGAACGAATTTTCGGACTTTTATGTGCATCTACAAATCTCGTCAGATTATGAATTTGCAGTGACGTTCAGTTAGACGTGAAATGGGGCAATGATCACCACTACTTGTATGTGTAGTTTTTCCCCGTTAGTTTCTAATCAAGTAAGGAGGTCCGAACAGCGCTTTTATTTTTGATAGAAGGTGGGGAGAGCATAAAGAATGTGGTAGTAATATTGTTAGGCATCTCGTTTCTAAGGTTCGTAATGGTTTCAGATTCAAAGGAAAATCTGGGAGTGTCGTGTGGGTCTGCTGCATTGGAGGAAACGTGCGAGGCTGAATTCCATATTCAACAAGGACAGTTTGGGGCTTAAATTGCAACACATCTTTGAGAGCCCTGGTTTCGATCATGAGGAGTTTAATCACACATAAGCTTTGCTCAAAAAGGCTCTGAAGAATGAGGTAATTTATTGAAAGGACAAAGCTAGAGTGGTGTGGCTTAAAGAGGGGGACATGAATACTTTTTCTTTCCATGCCATGATGGTTCAGAGGCAACAAAAAAAATCGGTTAGTAGGGCTTGAGGATGAGAGAGGCAGGCGGCGTGAGGGGACCATGCTGTTCAAGAGATCGCAACTAATTATTTTCAGAAAATTTTTGCATCTGAGGGGATATCACATGTGTGCTGAGATGTGTTGAGAGCATAGTTACGAGCCAGATGAATAGGTTTTTAACCAGACCTATTTCATTCAACGAACCGACCTATTTCATTCAACGAGGTAAAAGCGGTTGTGTTTGGTATGGATCCAGGGAAAGCACCAGGACCGGAGAGTATGGGTGCGGGTTTTTTTTTATCAGAAGTACTGGCCAGTGATAGGGCCAAGTATAGTGGATGCCGTTTGCAGCTATTGCCATTCGGAACATTTGCTTTGAAGTATCAATCATCTGCATATTGTTCTTATTCCGAAGGTCCAATTCCCCTATGAATATGGGACAATTGCGCCCCATCAGCTTGTGCAACTCTGTTTTATAAAGTTTTGTCAAAAGTTTGGTGAATCGTCTCCGGCAGTTCTTACCATAAATTATTAGTGAAAGTCAAAGTAAGCAATTTTGACTTGAACAATTTTCAGTAAGCAATTTTCCACAATAGGCATCAAAGGTCCATGCCAAGATGGACAGTCGGGTACGGCACACACTGTAGTGCGGCTGCCGCACTACAGCCCCTCCCATTCCAGGTAAAACAACTCGTCTAGGTTATCCACAACCAAACACTGAAAGAAACAGAGCACTATGCATGTCTTCCATAGTACATTACAACTGAACACTGAAAGTTCGCATGAAGATTAAAATCTCGAGGAAAACACTGTACACCCACAGGGAAGGACATGTCACAGTTTCAAATACACAGAGCCACATAAAAAAGGCAAACTGAAAATTTCAGCAATCTGTAGCTGAATACTATAGCTTAGATCAAAGATTACAAGTAACAAAGGTCTCTTTTCTCTTCTTTTGCTCTAGGAAATAAACAGCGTAGCAGGAAGCAACCATCATATGACAACCCCCTTCCCACAAGCAAAATAGGTCAACCATAGTAAATGGATTGTTAGTTGTCTTACATTATCTTTATAAACAGAACCATGATAAACAAGACTGCAGATGCAAGTATTTAGGGGTGTGCATCTCTAACTTCGATCTCTTCGACTAGATGTGTCCCTCAAGGCGTTCTGCCTCAGCTTGGTATCGAACCTCCTAAACAAGATCACGAAAAAAGAAGTAATGACTTGGTTATTAGTAAAGCCAGAGAAAAGAGCATACTAGGACAACCTTTATCTAATGACCAAAATAAAAAACAAGAGCAATCAAACGAAAATCTAGTCGGAGCAAAAGGAGATTCAACTTATGCAGTGTATGGAAATGAATGTATGTACACTCATATTCTTTTTGAAAGATAGAACACTCAGCAGAGTCCAAAAAAAAAAACTGGTTTTTTAAACCAAGTTGGCCAATTCATCATCAGGACGAAACATTAGAGAAAGTATGAATTGGATGTCTAATAAATAATTATTCTCACATGAATCATGACATTATGGCTCTTTTAGGGATGATATGCGCATTTCAAATGGGATCAAACCCGCAAGACTTGAGGATAGGGACAGAAAGTAGTTTGCAGATATACCGCGGGAAAAACTGGAAGGATTGACATTAACAGCTGAAACTGTTGGAAAAATGAAAGGATTAGGGAGACTTTTGGCTTGCTCAAACCAATAACTTTCCCATATTCATGGCGGAGGTTTTCTCCTATTCATTGTGGGGGGTTACTCTCCTATTCAATGTGGGAGTTTCTCCCATATATTCATTGAGGCTATTCAATCCCGTATTCACTCCTTGGCATCACTACAAAGGTCCCTTCAGCTTATATAAGGAGCATTCTGGTTCATAGTTCAACACGAATTCATAGAAATTTCTCAAGTATACTGGTATAGAGTGAGAGAGAGACAGACGCTGAGTTAGTTCGCCAAGACGTTCATCAGTGGTGTTCTGACGTTCGTGGTCTGAGTCGGATCAACCCTGGGAGACAAACGCCGAGTAACCTCAACACCCTCCGGTAGGCAGTGAACCTGTTTTAACTTTTAAGGACACCGTGTGAAACACGGGTTTCGGTTCACGAATCCATTATGTATTTCGGTTTGCATTTCAGTTTTTGTAATTTCGTTACGTTGTAATTTTGTTCATGTGTAAATGTAATAGAATTCGTATTCTGGATTGCCGATTGAAACATTTTGGGTAACAGAAACAAACATGAATATAGGACTGGGTTTGAAGGGATTAATAGCTCTTTACCGACCACCAACTGGATGGATTGGGATTATAGACCACCACATATTTGATAGGTAATGGCGTCGGTTGTGGTTGTCGGAGCTGGCTCCCTCCTCCTCCTCCTCCTCCTCCTCCTCCTCCTCCTTCTTCTCTGGTTTGAACCAGATCTGGGGAAGAATTCTGGTTTTTTTTTTAATAGATTCGGCTGCTGCTGACGTGGGGCCCACCCCGCCATGTCAGCATTGTGGTTTAGGTCGTGCTCCGGATTCGTGCTCCCTAGCATGACGAAAAAAAAACATTTATTTTAATGATAATATTGACGTGGTGGTGGGCCTCACGTTCGCGTCGACAAAGTTAAAAAAAAAATCGAATTCAATTGTTTACTTATTCAATTATTCAATAAAATAAGTGAATTTGAAAATTACATTTACAATCCCTTTTCTTCTCCTATGCACCAGCAGCACCACCCTTCTCTCTTTGCAACTTCCGTCCCTAATGATAATAATGATTGAAAGTATGAGTAATGAGTATCACTTTTTCAAACTATAAAAAACTATTGTAATATAAAAAAAATTTATTTTAATAATGTTCAAACTAATAAAAATTATTTATTAGAAATACAAAGTAATTTGCCCAAAACAATTTTTCGAAATCATTTTCCGTTTTGTGCAAATTTTTTTAAAAAAACTATTTTTAAAATAATTTTTTGACAATATGATTGAAAAATAAAAAAAGAGTGAAAATAGATGAGAGATAAAGTTTACGTGTAATGATGAGTAGTTGATTGAAAAGATGTGAGGTTCACTAAATTTGATTATTGACAAAATGTTGCTAGCTTGGTTATTTCAATATGAGCACTTTTTGAGCAAATATTGCTAACCTTAGTAACATACTAATACTAGTGCTTGCCCACGCACCCCGGTAGTGCCGTAGGCATGGAAATTTTTGTAATGTATTTTTATTTTTTTATGTCAATGCCAGAAATCGAGCAGTGAGTAAAAAAAACCGACGGCATTTTTTGTAATATATTTGTAAGATTGTGGGTGTTTTCTTAAGAGAGTTGGAGAGCACACATCAGCCATTGGATCAAATGAATCTCAGCCATTCTTTCAACTTGTGTTTGTGTGGTCCCTACATTCTTGTGTTTTATTAGGTAGATAAGGAGGATTGTTTGTTAATAGATCAATTAGTAAAGTTAATGTAACTTCTGAACGAACTCCAATGTGCATAGGACCTACCGGTATTGTACGTGAGCGTTTGTGTCTTTGCACCCGCAGTGGTAGCATCGAATGCAGTCATGCCACCTCATTAAAACGGTGGGTCCCATTAAAACTGTAACAGCCACACAAATACACCCTACTACACTTAACCATTTTCCATCCCTTTCCGATCAATTTTTTTTTTGCTAAGAGCTGGCTTGACCAAGTAGAATCTTACTATTAGGACTGTAAATAAGCTGAGTAGCTCGCGAATTCAGCTCGATAAGGGCTCGGTTCGGTTCAAAGGATAAATGAGCGAGCTCGAGCTCGATTTTGCGGCTCGTTTGATAAATGAGCCGAGTTCGAACCTAGCAGGGCTCGGCTCGAACAGGTTCATCTCGGTTTAAAATATATAGGTTCGGCTCGGCTTGGCTCGACTGGAAAAAATAAAATTACACAAAAGTTGTCTTTTATATTATGCATAAAGCCCCCACCGTTGGATAACACCATGAAGCCCCCACCGTTGGATCATGGGGGAATGGTCTAGAAGACTTAGTAAAAACATCTCCACCTGACTAGATCCCTCCACTAACCTCAAATAAAAACACCACTTTTCTCTCTCTCACCACACCTGCTTCCATTGCGGAAAATTTCTCCTTCGCTGCCATTGTTGCCCTTTCTCTTCCTCTCTCTCTCTCTCACTCCCACACGCATCCCTTCTCTCCCTTTTCCAGATTTCGTTCCCATAGACTCCGGGGATTGGTCCGCACCATCGGCAATTGAAAAATCCATAATTGGATAACCCACAACTGAAGAACCCACAACCCAGCACCCCGATCTGTCTTCCGACGAAGAGGCTGCAGCAGTCTTCCGACAAAGAGGCTGCAGCAGAGAGAGAGACAAGCGAACCTCCAAAACCTCACCACAGCCATCGGGGGACAAGAGCAAGGATTAAAATGGCGACATCTGAAGAGAGATTGCTGGGTCTGGTTAATCCCCTTCTTCTCGCCATTTGGGTTTTCTTTTCCTCCGAGCTCTTTCGAATTCAAGCTGAGTTGGCTCGTTTATTCCAGACTGAATACTAACGAGCCGAGCTCGATCCAAATTTTTCGGCTCGATTCGAACTCAAGAGCCGAGCTCGAATATGTCAATATTAGGTTCGACTCGGTTCGTTTACACCCCTACTCACTATCAAAAAATTCTAAAATCACCCCAAATCTAAAAAGACAAAATGTTGTGTGGGACCCATCTATTTTGTGATAGAGTGTTTCGGGCCTTGATCTTCTCCAAGGAAGGTTTTCGCGCGGTACGGGCGGTCACCGGGAGGCGGAGGGGTGGCAGGGGTTGGTTTCGGGCCAAGGGGAGAGTGTTTCGGGCCAGGGGGAGAGGGTTTCTGGCCAGGGGAGGCAGGTTGGCCGGGGGAGAGGGGCGGGCGGCGGAGGCTTGCCTGTTCATCCTGATTTGCTCGAGAATTTCTTGAAGCGGGCTATGGGTTTTCTTTTCGTGAAAGACGTAGTTGACAATGGTATGCAATATGAGAGTCCATCCACTCTTACTCTCTCGCACCTCCTACGACAGCCTCTCCGGCGTATACTGTGCCGACGACCGCCGCAATCAGAGGCCAGCGGAGCCGCCGCTGTAGGCGCAGGCGGAGGCAGAGCCGTCGCGTCGAGAGATACAACAAGGGTAGTCGGTACCAGTCTTGCGACTCTGATATTGCATACCATTGTCAACTATGTGTTTCATGAAAAGAAAACCCATAGCCCGCTTCAAGAAATTCTCGAGGAAATCAGGATGAACAGGAAAGCCTCCACCGCCTGCCCCCCTCTCCCGCTGCCTCCCTTGCCCAGAAACCCTCTCCCCCTGGCCCGAAACACTCTCCCCTTGGCCCAAAACCCAACCCCTGCCACCCCACCGCCTCCCGGTGACCACGCGAAACCCTCCCCGGAGAAGATCAAGGATCTCTACATCTGGCACTTAGTTTTTCATGATTTCTTCATTGAGGTAAATTCCAATGTTCTAAAACAAGGAATTAATCGTTGGCAGAGCCTATCCGATTAAGTCTGACTAACAATTAATTAATATGCGCTGATTAATCACTCAAAGGTGGCTGACCGCCCGACTAACGCCGAGCGACTTTTAGAACATTGGTAAATTCTTTCGATTCTTGTTGATTTTGATATGGGTTTTTCCACTGTTCTATCCCTATATGGGTCTTGTGACTTGGTTCTTGAATTTGTAAGTCTGACTACGAAATCTTGTTGTTATTGATCTAGGTGGTGGTTTTATTCCACATCTGATGCGGCTGTTGTGTTCTTGAAGTAGTGATTCACTCGATATTCTTGTTCTTGCTTGAATTAGGGTGTTGTGACTTGGTTCTTTATTCGTGGGTTTTGATTTTGATTTTGTTTGTTTTTCCCTCTTAATATTAATCTGGGTTTGTTCTTTAATTACTAACTAATTAGGGTTTTCTAATTGGAGGTTTTATACTCCCCCGACTTCATGGAATTTTCTCAAATCTCTCTCCCTCAAGAAATGAGAAGTTCGTTGCGGGAGAGTGGGACTGAAGAGGAGAGAGGGAGAGTCGATTATGAATGTAACAATTGGGCGGGAAGGAATAAGAGGGAAGGACGGAATTGCCCTTCTAACTGAAAATTAGTTTAGCAGGGAATAAATTTGTTAAGACGGCAAATCACTATGTGAACCCTCCGTACTCCTATATTCAACGTCAGAAACAAATCTTTAACCCCCTGAAATTCCCACGGCTCTTTGCTAACAACGTAACCATTATAAGAAGAGAGGTCAATCTCAATATGTGATAGAGATATACTCCCTCCGTCCAGATTTAATAGTCCCTCGTTCAATTTTAACCGGATAAAAAATGAGTTATATCTTTAAATTGGTAATAAATTTTATATCCAACATTGATTTTGTTTTATAGATATCAATTAGTTCTATAAGACAATATTTTCAAATTTACATAAAATATTACAAATTACAAGATAGAAGGACAATGCTACCCACACAACAATCCAAACACAACAACTTACACAACCTCTCACATACATGTGGGGCCCACACATACATACATGTGGAGCCCACACATAGTAGTATGTGTGGAGTCCACATGTATGTGAGAAGTTGTGTAAGTTGTTGTGTGAGTATCATTTTTGTAGAAACAAATCTTGTCTTGTTGGATTTCCCGTTCGAACTGAAAGAGTGACCATCCGAACAGTTGAGCTTGTGGCCGCAAGGTCCAGATGTGTTGTTCGCAATATTAGGGTTTATGGCTGCAATGTTAAAGGGATTAGCCGCAATGTATAAGGAAATGGGCGCAATGTTTAACACCGCAAAGTCAGTTCACTGGTACGCCATTTTTTCCGTTCTATATGCATATTATTTTCCTAAAACAGTATAAGGGACTCGAAAAGGGTTTGGGTACAATAAATCTATCTGTCTCCTGAAGATTAAGCGACGGTGGGAGCACGGTTGGGTAGATAAAACGGCGAAAGTTGGCGGCGTGGTGGTGGTGGTGGTGGTGGGTTCTCTGTCCTTCTCAGCAAAAAGTTGGCGGCGTGCTTCGAAGTATCAATCATCCGCATGTTCTTCTTATTCCGAAGGTCCAATTCCCCTATGAATATGGGACAATTGCGCCCCATCAGCTTGTGCAACTCTGTTTTATAAAGTTTTGTCGAAAGTTTGGTGAATCGTCTCCAGCAGTTCTTACCATAAATTATTAGTGAAAGTCAAAGTAAGCAATTTTGACGTGAACAATTTTCAGTCAGATCGGCCGCATTACACGGCACATGCCCGCACTACAGCCCCTCCTATTCCAGGTAAAATATCCGACTGCACTACACTGCACACGCCCGCACTACAGCCCCTCCCTTTCCAGGTAAAACAACTCATCTAGGTTATCCACAACCAAACACTGAAAGAAACAAAGCACTATGTCTTCCATAGTATATTACAACCGAACACTGAAAGTTCGCATGAAGATTAAAATCTCGAGGAAAACACTGTACACCCACGGGGAAGAACATGTCACAGTTTTAAATACACAAAGTCACATAAAAAAGGCAAACTGAAAATTCTATAGCTGAATACTATAGCTTAGATCAAAGATTACAAGTAACAAAGGTCTCTTTTCTATTCTTTTGCTCTAGGAAATAAACAATGTAGCAGGAAGCAACCATCACATGACAACCCCCTTCCCACAAGCAAAATATGTCAGCCATAGTAAATGGATTGTTAGTTGTCTTACATTATCTTTATAAACAGAACCATGATAAACAGGACTGCAGATGCAAGTATTTAGGGGTGTGCATCTCTAACTTCGATCTCTTCGACTAGATGTGTCCCTCAAGGCATTCTGCCTCAGCCTGGTATCGAACCTCCTAAACAAGATCATGAAAAAAGAAGTAATGACTTGGTTATTAGTAAAGCCAGAGAAAAGAGCTGAGCATACTAGGACAACCTTTATCTAATGACCAAAATAAAAAACGAGAGCAATCAAACGAAAATCTAGTCAGAGCAAAAGGAGATTCAACTTATGCAGTGTATGGAAATGAATGTATTTACACTCGTATTCTTTTTGAAAGATAGAACACTCAGCAGAGTCCTAAAAAAAAAAAATTGGTTTTTTAAACCAAGTTGGCCAATTCATCATCAAGACGAAACATTAGAGAAAGTATGAATTGGATGTCTAATAATTAATTATTCTCATGTGAATCATGACATTATGGCTCTTTTGGGGATGATATGCGCATTTCAAAGGGGGTCAAACCCGCAAGACTTGAGGATAGGGACAGAAAGTAGTTTGCAGACAATCCTCTAGAGCATCTTATTTCAGCCGAAAAGCTCAATTAGAAAAACAAATGGCATTAGTTTGGAGATCATTTGGCATGTAATCAATCAAGCTTAAGTGATTTCAGTTCCAAATTCATGTTGGGTGGAGACGGATTTATGTTACCCCATGTCTCAAGATAAATAAGAACGTTTTTTTTTTTATGAGTCAAGATAAATAAGAATGTGAAGCATGAGCTAGACCATTTCATCTAGAACAAAATACTTCAAAATCTAGACAGAAGACCCAAGAAATTAACCAAAGAGAAATTACCACACAACTCTATGAATGAAGACACATTTAGTTTATGGCCCCATAGCCTAATATATTTGATGCCAATTTCAAGAAACAATATGTTTGAATGCCTTCGTGATAATAACGAATACAAACCACAACCTAATGAGATGTGAAGACAAGATAAAACAAAGGATGATCACTTGCATACAAAAATACAAAATGAAAAAGGGCACAATTTTTATATTTGGAGGTTCAGTGTGCCATACCAGTAATCTACTAACGTAGCCCCCCTGCAAAAAGAATTTGGACAATATAAGATAGTTTACATCAATCAGTTAATACATTATTCAACACAACACAATATAACCATTTAAAACTCTGAAGTCAAGAAGCCCCCCAATTCTCCAACCTTATGAACTAGCGTTAAGGCCACACACGGGATGCATGTGCAATTTTATTCCAAATAATTTTGTACACATCTCAAAACAAGAGCCAAACCGAAGAAGAAAACAAAAAAAAAAATTAATAGTAATAATATACTTCTATTCATAAACTCTGCACGAAAATTAATATGAGGAGAAGAGGAAGGCAAGTAAGAACACAAACTCCACCCTCCATTGCTCTAATAGATGTCCCTAATCCGAGGAACATATTCCATAGTTGGCTTAACAAAGGCGAGCCCATTCACCAAATGACACTATTTTGGTGAGATTGGGTGACAAAGGGGAAGCACTAATTAGAATTATTCAATTTTGTACTTCTCTCCGATTCTAACCAAAATACTCAATCCAAATTTATTTTCTCATGAAATTCCTCCATCCAAATGGACTCTATCAAGTTTCCACAAACCTATACAAACAAAATTAATCTACATGACTTTCCCAAAAAAAAAATTAATCTACATGTTAGCATAAAAAATAAAAAAAAATAAAAAAAAGGCATTAGATCTTTTTGGGGAGGAATGTAAAACACTATACTTACACATTGACAAACGTATCGGTGATGAGCACGCAAACACATATGTTGACGAGTTTGGGTGTTGGAATAGCATTCACTGTAACAATAACCAAAGAAAAAAAAATCAAATTTTGCTAGAATGCTATTTCTTGACGAATGGAACATCGACGATTTCTCCAAAAAAATACCAACAATGGAAACTTACTACGTGTTAGCAGCGAACGAAACATCACTTCGAATCTTGCCTCAAACGACGTGCTGATTTTCAAAGCAGAAAAAAAGATAGCAATTGAGGAATTAAAAGAATATCACAATTCAGAACAAATCCTCTTTTGGTCTCTCTTCCTTTCGTGCCCAGGTAAAGTAGGAATCTCATCTTCATATTTATAGCCACTGTGGTGGAGGAACCGACCTGCCTAAAGTAGCGAAACTACACTTTTTGCGCTCATAATTTACAATAAGTATCATTTTCCACCCAAAACTTTCAATTGGTACAAACTAACTCCCACAAGCGTGGATCCTCTCATGCAAAACCTCGTCTAACTCAAAATAAGATTTGGGTTTGTTTAGGCTGCGTTCTTATCGACTTAACTTAAATCTGAAAATTGCCCTTATTTAATTTTTTTTTGCATTTGTTAGTTTTGCGCCAAATTTTTGTGGGTTATTGATTCGTCACGACGAGAGAAATCGAAAAAGTAATTTTTTTTTTTTAACTTTTACCCAAGTATAATTTGAGAAATAACCTCTTTTTAGGCCAAAACGTGATTTTTTTTTGTTGCTAAAAAGTGTTTGTTTTCCAAAATACTTGGGTAAAAGTATAAAAATTACTTTTCTGATTCCTCTCGTTGAGACGAATCAATAACCCACAAAAGTTTGGCGCAAAACTAACAAATGAGGAAAAAAAATTCAAATAAGGACAAAATTTTCAGATTTAAATTAAGTTTAAGTTAAGTTCATAAGAACGCAACCTAACCAAGTGTTGTAGGCCGAACTTGCATGGCAGATCGATCAGAGTCCATATCTTCTCGAGTCAAGTCTTGAGGGCTAAATATGATTTTAGGGGAGATTTGTTAAAAGTTCGATTTGGTTGTTCGCGGGGTTGGCGAAGTCTTATGCGGGTTAAGGAGTTGTTAAAAAAGAGTATGATGCGGAGGTCCTGGAGGATGGCGGATGGTTAGTATCAGAACTTAGATCAATGGATACCTAATATGCCTAATTCCTTTGGTGCTACAGTATTTCGGGTGTTCCAGTCCATGTTTCAAGGTGATATTTTGTTGTCTAGTGTTAGTGATGCTGGAGTGAAATCTGAGAGCAGTCTTCAATTGGAATTTTTTCCTGCTGATATTGTTCAATACCTGTTGGCCATCAACTTGCCTCATAACGGAGTTCAACGGATGAGAGCGAGCATACCAAGGAGCCAGCAATTCTGGGAATCGTGGGTGCCGTAGAGCTTCTCATAGAGTTTTATTGTTGGTAGATGTATATTTTTGAACATCTAATTTTATTGTTGATTGATGCAACAGAATTGGTACATGACATTTGATATTACACCATAACGAGATCAGTAAGGAATTTTCCACAATAGGCAACAAAGGTAAAACAACTCATATCTAGGTTATCCACAATCAATTTCTGAAATTGAAGGAAAACATTTCACACGGAAACGTAAAAATTGAAAGAAATAGACCCCCTATGTCTTCCATAGGTTCCACACAACCTGACAGCAAAATTTCGCATGAAGATGCAGCCCGTTTCAAATACCGGCATCCATATAAAAGAGGCAAACTGAAAATTCAGCGTTCTATTAGCTGAATGCTATATAGCTTAGGGCAAGATTACAAAAGGTCTCTTTTCTCTCCTCCTTCATTAGGAAATAAAAACCAACCATCACATGACAACCCCCTTGCCAGAAACAAAATAGGTCAACCATAGTATGTTGTCTTACATTATCTTAATTTATACAAAGAACCATGAAAAATAAATAACACTGCAGATGCATGTAATAAGGAGTGCATCTCTAACTTCGATCTGTACGACCAGCGGTGTTCTTCAATGTACTCAGCCCTTGCTTGAGAGCAAACCTATTAAATGAGATCGTGAAAAAAGAAGTAATGATTAGTAAAGCCAGAGAAAAGAACATATCAGGACAACCTTTTATCAATAACCAAAATCGAAAACGAGAGCAATCAAACAAAAATCTAGTAAGAGCAAAAGCAAATTAAATTTGGCATTTGCCGTTAAAAGATAAAACACTCAGCCGAGTCAAAACAAAAACTGGTTGGGCAATTCACCATCAGGACGGAAACATTAGAAAAGGTGTCCACAAAAGGAGTCCGGTACATCGCCAGTCATTGGAGAGAACAATCTATCCAATTCTGACCCTAAATTTTTTTTTAGGATCCCACTTCAACCATCAAAGACCAAAAATAGAGGTGTCAAACAGGCCAGGCTGGCATAGCACGGACACGATTTTGATATTGGATGCCCATTTCGAGAAATAACACGTTTGAGTGCCTTTGTCAACTAACGAGATGTGAAGGCAAGATTAAAACAAAACAAAAAAACTTATATTTGGAGGTTAAGTGTGCCATACCCGTCACCTCCGAACGCACCCACCCTGTTAAAAGAATTTGGACAATGTGAGATAGTTCACACCAAGCATTTAATACGTGATTCAACAAAATACAAAATATAACCATTTAAAACCAAACGTCAAGAAGTCGCCGGATTCCCCAACCACATGAATATTCAAAGAAAAGCAGCATCCCAACAAAAAAAAAAAAAGATCTGCCAAAAAGGCAAAAAGTACTGAATATGACGAGTATAAACATCTACTACTATAGGAAAACCCACTTTAGTAGACTATTACCCCCTAGAAATTTGCAAACCATACATTCTACCTCCAAAAAAAATTATGGAAACTTATCCACTGATGGGTCTTGTTATAAGCCCAATCTCTATGTATATGTTGTGGTCTTGTGGGTCTATTGATATATCTTACATAAGTCCTACATTAAGCCTACACATTTATCCAGTTGGTACCCATTACAATGACATTGGCCAACATTTTACTATAATTACTGTATCAAGTTTAATTGGGGGAATTGATATTCGCGCTCCAAGATTTACTGCAGGCGCTCCACCTTTTTGTTTTTACACTATGATGTTGGCAACATCACAGTGTAAAAACAAAATATACAACATATACAACATAAAAACAAAAAGGTGGAGCGCTTGCAGTAAATTTTGGAGCGCGAAAATCAGTTCCCTTAATTGGTTAATTCTATATGCAAACAAAGTTAATCTACTGTCACTGATGTCGCGCCCCACCATAACCACCTCATTGCCTCAGTAGAGTCACCTTCCACCCCCATGTTAGCATCAACAAAATAGGCATCCGATCTTTCGATGTTTCGAGGATACTTACCCTTTGACAGATCTCCAATATATAACACTGCCGATCGTCATCCAACAATATATTCTGAGAACTTGATCGGGACTTCTAATAACATCCACTACAACAATAACCAAAGACAAAATTATTAAAATTCGCTAGAATACTATTTGTCTACGAATGGAACATCGACAATTTGTCCAGAAAATACCAAGAATCAACAATAGAAACTTACTAGTATGTTTTACCAGAGAACGAAACATCACTCTGAATCCTGCTGATTTTCGAAACAGAAAAAAAGATAGCAATTGAGGAAAAAGAATATTACAATTCAGAACAAATCCTGTTTTGGTCTCTCTTCCTTTCGTGCCCTGGGAAAGTAGGAATCTCATCTTCATATTTATAGCCACGGTGGTGGAGGAACCGACCAGCCTAAAGTAGCGAAACTACACTTTTTGCGCTCGTAATTTACAATAAGTATCATTTTCCACCCAAAACTTTCAATTGGTACAACCTAACTCCCACAAGCGTGGATCCTCTCATGCAAAACCTCGTCTAACACAAAATAAGATTTGGGTTTGTTTAGGCTGCGTTCTTATAAATTTAAAATAAAAAAGAAAATTGTCCTTATTTAATTTTTTTTTGCATTTGTTAGTTTTGCGGCAAACTTTTATGGGTTATTGATTAGTCTTGACGAGAGAAATCGAAAAAGTAAATTTGTTTTACTTTTACCCAAGTACTCCGCATAATTTGAGAAATAACCTCTTTTTAGGCCAAAACGTGATTTTTTTTTGGTGCTAAAAATTGGTTATTTCTCAAAATACTTAGGTAAAAGTATAAAAATTACTTTTCTGATTCCTCTCGTCGAGACGAATCAATAACCCATAAAAATTTGACACAAAACTAACAAATGAGAAAATAAATTCAAATAAGGACAAATTTTTCATATTTAAATTAAGTTTAAGTTAAGTTCAAAAGAACGGAACCTAACCAAGTGCTGTTGGCCGAACTTGCATGGCAGATCGATCAGAGTCCATATCTTCTCGAGTCAAGTCTTGCTAAATATGGTTAGGGGAGATTTGTTCTTGGAAGCAAAAGTTCGACTTGGTTGTTCGTGGGGTTGGCCAAGTCTTATGTGGGTTGGGGAGTTGTTAAAAAAGAGTATGATGTGGAGGTCCTGGAGGATGGTTAGTATCAGAACTTAGATCAATGGATACCTAATATGCCTAATTCCTTTGGTGCTACAGTATTTCGGGTGTTCAGTCCATGTTTCAAAGTTGATATTTTGGCGTCTAGTCTTAGTGATGCTGGAGTGAAATATGAGAGCAGTCTTCAATTGGCATTTTTCCTGCTGATATTGTTCCACACCTGTTGGCCATCAACTTACCTCATAACGGAGAACAACAGATGAGAGCATACCAAGGAGCCAGCAATTCCTTCTTCCACTCCTGTTGGCCATCAACACACTGGAGTCACCATCCTCAAGCGATGCTCAATAACTCTTTTCCATAAATGAGTCATACGATGAAGTTATGGGAAAGAGTTATTGAGCATCGCTTGAGGATGGTGACTACGGTGTCAAAGAAATAGTTTGGGTTTCTTATTGTTTATTAGACAAAAACTAACAAAATTATGAATTTCGAGACCCGTCATTCTCCTCACATATATCAACTAACAGTCATTTTAATGGAAACAACCTAAATCTAGAATTCTTACATAATTATTCTAAATGTATATGATATTGTTGGAATTATTTTTTTGGGTTTTTGAGTGAGGGCACGTGACCCCACGTGCACCCAACTAAACCCATCCCTAATCCCCACCCTAATCCTTACTTGGCCTGTGATAGGGCCAAGTATAGTGGATGCCATTTGCAGCTATTGCCATTCGAGACATTAATTTGCTTCGAAGTATCAATCATCCGCATATGAATATGGGACAATTGCGCCCCATCAGCTTGTGCAACTCTGTTTTATAAAGTTTTGTCGAAAGTTTGGTGAATCGTCTCCGGCAGTTCTTACCATAAATTATTAGTGAAAGTCAAAGTAAGCAATTTTGACTTGGACAATTTTTAGTAAGCAATTTTCCACAATAGGCATCAAAGGTCCGTGCCGAGATGGACAATCGGATCGGCCGCACTACAAAGCACACACTGTAGCCTGGCTGCCGCACTACAGCCCCTCCCATTCCAGGTAAAACAACTCGTCTAGGTTACCCACAACCAAACACTGAAAGTAACAGAGCACTATGTCCTCCATAGTATATTACTGAAAGTTCGCATGAAGATTAAAATCTCGAGGAAAACATTGTACACCCACGGGGAAGGACATGTCACAGTTTCAAATACACAGAGCCACTTAAAAAAGGCAAACTGAAAATTTCAGCATTCTATAGCTGAATACTATAGCTAGCTTAGATCAAAAATTACAAGTAACAAAGGTCTCTTTTCTCTTCTTTTGCTCTAGGAAATAAACAACGTAGCTGGAAGCAACCATCACATGACAACCCCCTTCCCACAAGCAAAATAGGTCAACCATAGTAAATGGATTGTTAGTTATCTTACATTATCTTTATAAACAGAACCATGATAAACAAGACTGCAGATGCAAGTATTTAGGGGTGTCCATCTCTAACTTCGATCTCTTCGACTAGATGTGTCCCTCAAGGCATTCTGCCTTTGCTTGGTATTGAACCTATTAAACAAGATCATGAAAAAAGAAGTAATGACTTGGTTATTAGTAAAGCCAGAGAAAAGAGCATACTAGGACAACCTTTATCTAATGACCAAAATAAAAAACGAGAGCAATCAAACGAAAATCTAGACAGAGCAAAAGGAGATTCAACTTATGCAGTGTATGGAAATGAATGTATGTACACTCATATTCTTTTTGAAAGATAGAACACTCAGCAGAGTCCTAAAAAAAAAAAAATTGGTTTTTTAAACCAAGTTGGTCAATTCATCATCAAGACGAAACATTAGAGAAAGTATGAATTGGATGTCTAATAATTAATTATTCTCATGTGAATCATGACATTATGGCTCTTTTGGGGATGATATGCGCATTTCAAAGGGGTTAAACCCACAAGACTGAGGATAGGGATAGAAAGTAGTTTGCAGACATACCCGGGAAAAACTAGAAGGATTGACATTAACAGCTGAAATTGTTGGAAAAATGAAAGGATTGGGGTGACCTTTGGCTTGCTCAAGCCAATAACTTTCCCATATTCATGGTGGAGGTTTTCCCCTATTCATTGTGGGGGTTACTCTCCTATTCATTGTGGGAGTTTGTCCCATATTCATTGGGGCTATTCAATCCCGTATTCACTCCTTGCATCATTACAAGGGTCCCTTCAGCCTATATAAGGACCATTCTGGTTCATAGTTCAACACGAATTCATAGAAATTTCACAAGTATACTGGTATAGAGTGAGAGAGAGACAGACGCTGAGTTAGTTCGCCAAGACGTTCATCGGTGGTGTTCCGACGTTTGTGGTCAGAGCCGGATCAATCCTGGGAGACAAACGCCGAGTAACCTCAACACCCTCCGGTAGGCGGTGAATCTATTTTAAGGACACCGTGTGAAACACAGGTTTCGGTTCGCGAATCCATTATGTATTTTGGATTGCATTTCAGTTTTTGTAATTTCATTACGTTGTAATTCTGTTCATGTGTAAATGTAATAGAATTCGTATTCTGAATTCCCGATTGAAACATTTTGGGTAACAGAAACAAACATGAATACAGGACTGGGTTTGAAGGGATTAATAGCTCTTTACCGACCACCAACTGGATGGATTGGGATTATAGACCATCGACATATTTGATTGGTAATGGCGTCGGTTGTGGTTGCCGGAACTGGCTCTTTACATCCCCCTTCTTCTTCTTCTCCTCCTTCTCTCTCTCTCTGGTTTGAACCAGAAATAGATTCGGCTGCTGCTGACGTGGGGCCCACCCCGCCATGTCAGCATCGTGGTTTAGGCCGTGCTTCGGATTCGTGCTCCCTAGCATGACGGTAAAAAAAAACCCAGTAAGTCTAGGGAGCAGGAAACGGAGCATGTCCTAACCTATGATGCTGACGTGGTGGTTGGCCTCACGTCCGCGTCGGCAAAGTTAAAAAACAAAAAAAAAAAAAACCATTTACAATTCCCTTTTCTTCTCCTTTGCACCACCATTCTCTCTTTGCAACTCATGTCCCTAATGATAATAATGATTGAAAGTATGAATAATGAATATCACTTTTTCAAACTAATAAAAATTATTTATTAGAAATACAAAGTAATTTACCCAGAACAATTTTTCGAAATCATTTTCTAAAAAAAAGAAGTTTTCTTTTAAAAAAAAAATAGTTTTGTGCAATTTTTTGACAATATGGTTGAAAAATAAAAAAAGAGTGAAAATAGAGGAGAGAAAGTTTGTGTGTAATGATGAGTACTTGATTGAAAAGATGTACTCCAGAATTCACTAAATTTAATTAGGGAAATGATATTGGCACTCTAAAAATTGATGCAGACACTCCAAAATACAAAGGAAAGTGGCTTTGGAGTTACATTGATTTTGGAGTGTCTGCATCAATTTTTGGAGTGCCAATATCTTTTCCCATTTGATTATTGACAAAATGTTGCTAGCTTAATTATTTCAATATGAGCACTTTTTTGAGCAAATATTGCTAACCTTAGCAACATACTAATATAAGGAGGATTGTTTGTTAATAGATCAATTAGTAGAGTTAATGTAACTTCTTAATGAACTCCAATGTGCATAGGACCTACCGGTATTGTGCATGAGCGTTTGTGTGTTTGTGCCCGCGCCCCGCGGTGGTAGCATCGAATGCAGTCTTGCCACGTCATTAAAACGATGGGTCCCATTAAAACTGTAACAGCCATACGAATACACCCTACCGCACTTAACCATTTTCCATCCCTTCCCGGTTAAATTTTTTTTGCTGAGAGCACCGTGTAGAATCTCACTATCAAAAATTCTAAAATCACCCCCAAAATTACAAAGACAAAATGTTGTGTGGGACCCATCTATTTTGTGATAGAGTATATATAAATTTCTTGTCGTGGAAGTGGTGGTTGACAATGGGAAGATGGGGTGTAACACCCCGACTTTTAATAATAATAATAATACAAGTATTTTTCTGTCTATGTGTCAATTTTTATTAAACTCCGCTGATATCGCCCTACCATGTTAAGAACATTGCGCACGAGAATGAGGCATGAATTTTCGCGAGGTGGAGAACCGTGGATTTCAAACAGAATAATCCGGAAAAGAGTCGGCATCTTATTATAGGGCGAATCGGATTAGAAATCCCTAGTTGAGAAAATATTCTAGAGATATTCCTAGATTTTAGAGGATACACTTAGATTCTATTAATTATGTTTAGATTTTATTAGATTATTTTAAATTTTATTAGATAATCCTAAATTATTTTAGAATTGGATATGATAAGATCATTCCAGATATACCCTAGATCTTCCTAGTCTAGTATAAATAGATATGCTCCCATTTTCTCACACACACTCCACACGGCACACACAACTCACACACGGCACCAGAAAAAAAAGGAAGAAATAAAAGAGAGAAGGGAACAAAGAAAAGAGAGAAAGAAGGCGAAGATAAAAAGGAGCAGAGGAGGAGGACAAAAATTAGGTGAGTTGTCACATTTTTCCTCATGCCACTGCCGTACCTACTACCTACACACTCACACTTGCACTTGTACGAATCTATATATTCTCTCCTTTAATTTTGTATTCAAAATAATTGATCAATCCATAGTTTTGCGAGTTGATCATATATAACTTTTTTTTTTTTTTGAGAAGTCATTCATTCATCATCAGCCCATCAGGCAATACAGATTTCAGAAAAGATACAGGAAAGAACCAAAGCTACCTAAACTTCGATCTCAGGCACCTACTGCCGAAGCAGGCCCGACGATATCGCCGGTACCTAAGAACCAATCTAGGTCTAGATAACAAAGGATCTAAAGATCTATAGCTCAAACCCTAAAAACTAAGCACCGCTGAAAACTGAAGGCAAGCAACAACAAATCAACTAAAATCTAATAGGTCTCATGGACAAAACCACATGGGTCACCGGTCAGAACAGGATGAAAATCGGAGCACCACCGGACCACGGCGACCGAAACCAATCATCTTCCAATCGAAACTGTTGCGCAGCCCAAACAAACACCACCAGACCACCACCAATCCCAACAGCACCACCGAAACCTACCAGCCCCAAAACAAAACAGACATCCAAATACCACCAACACCGGACCATTCCTCAATAGGCGCCGGATTATTTGCCCACCACCATCACCCACCGGATCTAGCAAAACTAGACCGGTATAGACACCGAACTAGGGAAACCAGTCGGGAGAAAACGAGAAAAAACCCGTAAAATCGAAAACAAAACAGGAAGCTCTAACCCCTTCTCACGATTATTATCCACCGCCACATCCACCACTTGTTGAACCTGCCGGCCTCTGCCACCAGATCAGGAGACCACGGAGGAGCCGGTCAAAATCAAAATCACAAGCCACCGGCCGGAATCTGAAACGCCGGATCTCAGCAACCATGGACAGCACCCGAAACACGGAGAGAAGTCGAAACAGGACCTTAGAGGAGAGGAGAGGAGAGGAGGGGAGAGGAGAGGAGGAGAGAGCCGGGGGGGGGGGAAGAAGAGGCGGCAGCCCCCTCCCCCCAAAAGAGCTCAGATCTGATCATATATAACTTATTCCTTAGAGTTGTTTGGTTTTGAGTTAGGGCTAAAAATGAATCAAGCTTCTCGCAAATTTGTGGTTCAGCTCGACTCATTTCATAATTGAATCGAACTCGAACTCAAGTTTTAGATTACTTAGTGTACCAAGGTCAATACAATCTAAAGATGAAAGTCTTGTTAGGAAATAATATAATGATTTAAAAGTTTCGGCTCATAGCATACGTGAAGCGGGTGCAATTTACACTATGGGCATGAATATTCACCGGTAGAATAGGAGAAATAAAGTTTAGAATGTGGGTAGAAGGGAAATAATAAATGAGATGGCAATCCTATATATAAAAATTTGTGAACCATAGGAAGTTGGGAATTGTTTACTCATATCCACCCATAGGAATCAGGAAGAAAGAAATTGGTTATTTTGGGTACTTTGGAAGTGAAAAGGAAATATAAGCCGCCCTACAAAAAGATGCTAACCAAAAATAGATTAGTTGAATGATAAAATAATTTAGCAACAATATTAGTATTTCTATTCATTTGTATACTGTTCTAGGACCCGATTCGACACGGTAAATCTCATATGCAAAAGGTGAGTTTTGAATTATCCTTGTTACATGATTTTTTTTGTAAAGTTTATGTTATTAGCTTACTAAATTATGGTTATTTAACAATAAAGTACTTTTGTAGCAAACATACCATGGAATTATGATATTTTGAACGGATTATGGAAAAAGTATTATCGATACATCCGAACGATGTCCTTGAATCTAGGGGACGTTAAAGATACTAGTGGGAATAGTGTAATAAGGGCGGAATGGAAAGGGGCACAGCTGGGTGTCCGTTGATCAATTCACTGTATACGCGTTGGGGGTCGCTCCATCAGTACCGGCGGTAATCGTTGGAAGATATCATATTATTACGTTATACCCCCAGAATTGTTTTGGTTACAGCAAGTCATGAAAAGCTAAAGTTATGATATTGATTACAATTTAAGCCATAAAAAATTGAAGTTATGATTTATGTTTTCTTTGCTAAAAAGAATTCCATGGTAGCTCATGAAACTCCGATAATTCATAATCTCACACAAGCAGTAGCTTATGTTTGTTGAAATCTTTCGTTTACAGGTAATCCGAAATAGTGGAAGGTCGGGCCGAGTATCTATACCATTAAGCGTGGAAGAGAAAAGGAAAAATGTAGCTCATGTTTCTCTTATTTAAAAGAAAATCTAGTGACTTTTATTTTATAGATCGCTTCCGCAAATGTTAAGTCTGTTTCTATAAAAAAGAAAAAAAAGAAAAAAAAAACAATAGAGGCCTTTGGTGAGGAGAACTCGCTGGCCGGTCACGATATTCAAATCCATTGGATTTGGGTCATGACATGGGGGGAGGGTTTCGTGCGGTAGGGACAGGGGTAGGGGGAGAGTGTTTCGGGCCAGGGGGAGAGGGGAGAGGGTTTCTGGGCAGGGGGAGATGGGGAGGCGAGTTGGCCAGGGGGGAGGGGCAGGCGATGGAGGCTTGCCTGTTCATCCTGATTTCTTCAAGAATTTCTTGAAGCAGGCTATGGGTTTTCAAGTAGTGAAAGTGGTGGTTGACAACGGTTTGCAGTGTCATAGTAGCAAGACTCATACCAATGACCCTCATTGTATCTTTCAACGCGGCGACTCTGCCCCCTCCTGCGAGTGCAGCGGAGGCTCCACCGGCCTCTGATTGTGGCGATCGTCAGCACAATATACACCGGAGAGGTTGTCGTAGGAGGTGCGAAAGAGTGAGAGTAGAACAGAACAGCACAATATTGCAATGTTCCGTTCTACTATCACTCTTTCGCACCTCCTACGACAACCTCTCCGGCGTATACTGTACCGACGATCGCCGCAATCAGAGGCCGGCGGAGCCTCCGCCGCACACGCAAGCGGGGGCAGAGCCGCCGCTCGAAAGATACAATGAGGGTCGTCGATATGAGTCTTGCGACTCTGATACTGCAAACCGTTGTCAACCACCACTTTCACGACAAGAAAACCCATAGCCTGCTTCAAGAAATTCTTGAGGAAATCAGGATGAACAGGCAAGCCTCCGCCGCCTACCCCTCTCCCCCGGCCAACCCGCCTCCCCATCTCCCCCTGCCCAGAAACCCTCTCTCCTCTCCCCCTGGCCCGAAACACTCTCCCCCTGCCCTTCTCGCCCTTGCCTGAAACCCAACCTCCTGCCATCCCATCACCTCCCGGTGACCGCCCCGTACCGCGCAAAACCCTCCCCCGAGAAGATCAAGGGTCAAGGATCTCTTCATCTGGCACTCCGATGTTACTCGATCGCTGTTGCGCTTAGTTTTTCATGATTTCTTCATTGAGGTAAATTCTTTCGGTTCTTGCTGATTTTGATATGGGTTTTTCCGCTGTTCTATTCCTCGTCTGATTTGGGTCTTGTGACTTGGTTCTTGAATTTGTAAGTCTGACTACGAAATCTTCTTGTTATTGATCTGGGTGGTGGTTTTATTCCACATCTGATGCGGCTGTTGTGTTCTTGACGTAATGATTCTCTCGATATTCTTGTTCTTGCTTGAATTAGGGTTTTGTGACTTGGTTCTTTATTCGTGGGTTTTGATTTTGTTTGTTTTTTCTTCTTAATATTAATCTTGGTTTGTTGAAATATAAATAACACTGCAGATGCAAGTATTAAGGGGTGCATCTCTAACTTCGATCTGTACGACCAGCGGTGTTCTTCAATGTATTCAGCCCTTGCTTGAGAGCAAACCTATTATATGAGATCGTGAAAAAAGAAGTAATGACCAGTAAAGCCAGAGAAAAAAACATAGCAGGACAACCTTTCATTAACAACCAAAATCGAAAACAAGAGCAATCAAACAAAAATCTAGTAAGAGCAAAAGCAAATTAAATTTGGCATAGCCGTTAAAAAATACTCCCTCCGTCTCATTTTCATTGTCCTTTTTTGATGTTCGTGTCAGTTTTCAATCGCTTATATCTTCCAATGTGAATCTCTAAAAGTATGCAATATAGATCTTATTTGATAGATTTCAATTTGTTTTATAATACAAAGATGTCAAAATCATGAAAAATATTATAGATTGAAAGATATACGCAATAGACACAAAAGTGACAAAAGAAATAATGGACAATGAAAATGAGACGGAGTAAAACACTCAGCCGAGTCAAAACAAAAACTGGTTGGGCAATTCACCATCAGGACGGAAACATTAGAAAAGGTGTCCACAAAGGGAGTCCGGTACATCTCCAGTCATTGGAGAGAACAATCTATCCAATTCCGACCCTTCAAAATTTTTTACGATCCCACTTCAACCATCAAAGACCAAAAATAGAGGTGTCAAACAGGCCGGGCTGTAACGACCCGGATTTTTGACCCAATTTTTTTAATACAAATTTATATTGTTAAATTCCTAATACAATAATTAATTAGATTGAATAATTAAAATACATTATTATGTGTATAATTGATATTATTTACACTCTTGTATAAGATATATATTTATACTTTAGATATACAGGATTCATATTCATCTCTTATAATTCCTATCTAAACCCTAACTAGAACTCTATTCAAACTAACTCTCTACTTCCCTCCCATACTCTACCACCTCTATCCTTATCCTCCAAATTTATCCTCTCACACTCCCACCACCTCCAAACTTGTACTTCCTCTCTCTCACTCATCTATACATACACGCGTCCACATACATTCTTATTCTATACATACACGCGTCCACATACATTCTCACCCTATACATACACGCGTCCACATACATTAGAATTAAAGAAAACCCCACCAAATGTGGCACTTGTCCCCTACCCCTCTTATCATTATCAGTATCCCTCTCATTCACTCTCCTTCCCCATTCCACCACTTCGACGCTTATCCTCTTACCTTCTCACTACCTTATTCTCTCTCATTATACATACCCACATAAAATTCGAAAATTGAACACCAGTATATTATTTCACTCCCAATCATACTGTTGAGTCTAGTAAAGAGAGAGCGAGAGAAAAAAAAATTGAACTCTTTCAATGGAGTTTTAGAGAGAGAGAGAAAAATGAGTTTCTACATAACACCCATCTGTACATCATATTCAGGTTCTCAATCAACCACTACATCACCAAGTATCCACAAACCACCTTCTAATCATTTCGAGTCAGCCCCGAGTCCCCCGCTGCCGCCGTCTTTTTCATTTTACCGAAATCGTCCGCAAACTAGTACCCGCTTTTTCGGCCGGATTTAAGGTAGATTAATCTCTATCCTACTTTCTCCTAAGTATATTTAGTTCGTGTATGATAATTTAAATGAGCTATAGCCGAAGGAATCGAAACCACGGAACGAAACCGAAGAAACCAGTTACAACTTTATTATTATTATTTATTTATTTATTTTATCCTTTAGTTACTTTACACTGTTTAGAATGATAAACACTTAATCAGAAGGATAAACATTAATTAAACTTTATTATAGTAAAATAATGATTTTGTTAGAATAATGATAAATGGATTGTATAGTTTATAAAAAATAATGTACAAGACAAATTGTGAAAATATTAGTACGTTATTTATTTTTTTTGACAAAGGGTTAGTCAATCAGTAGATATCTATAGACTATTATAATTTTTAGAATGATAAAACTCTACAACGTTATGTTTCAAAATACTGTTTTTCACCTAAAATACTACATTAATTAAAATATGACTAGTTAAGTACAAAATATGATACTTAGTAGGATAAGATAGTAAGATAATTACAATCAGAATCAAACCTAACTAATTAGTAGTAAGAACTATAGACTTTGACTCTAGTACAAAATGAAAGTTAGGATTCCTTCTAGCTAGTCTAATAATAATGCTACGGGAAAGGAAATATGTTTAGTACAGTTGGACAAAAGAATAAACAACTACTTGTACGATCCTAAAATTTTATATATCCTATGGATTTCGAAAATACTAACGAAAATCCTCAGAATTAATAAAATTAACATACTTGTTCATTAATACTTAAATATTCGAAAAGGCATCGGCCCAATCCAAAACCCTTACGTGTTTAATTACTTGCACATATCAATTGTTATATTTTGTTATGTCATTGAAATGTATCATTTTTATGAGTTGAGCTGTTATCGAATGTATTATGTTGTACGTGCTAGTCGGACTTAGGTTCACTGGGTGGTTACGAGTAGTGACTCACGTAGACGATGTTAAGTAAAGGAAAAATGGTAAAGTGTTGGAAGTGTGAGTTTGTGGATTGTGATTTGGGCCATGGTGATGGCAAGGGTAACATGTGGGGCCCTGTGTTGAATGGGTTACCTGAGGGGCCCGGTGTTGAGAAATGTTGTGACGCTAATGTATGATACGTCATGGGAAGTTTTCCTTCGAGAAAGGGAATGGGTCCCATGAGACGGTTATAGTTAGTGAGACATTAATGTATGATACGTACGTCATGGGAAGTTTCTCTTGGAGAAAGAAAATGGGTCCCATGAGACGATTATAGTTAGCGTGGGGTAGTGGATGTCCGACCCTAATGTACGATACGTCATGGGATGACTCGATCCTCCTGTTATGGTTTTAAGTGAGAACATGCTCGGTACATAACTTAGATGCGCTCACCTAGGACCCTGGTGCAGGACAAGCAAGAGGAAGGGTGGACCCATGAGACGGTTGTAGTTAGTGGATGTGGGAGGAAAGGATCTCGTGGAGATGATCCTTAGATTTCATGTAAGTTGATGGATAGTAAAGAAAAAGATGATGTGCTATTATTCTGTACCTTCTGTGTATTATCAATTGTTATATTATTGAACTGCTAACTGTAGAGTAAGGGGTTAGTAGGGTTGAGATTATCTACTGAGTTTCAAAACTCACCATAGTGCCGTTGGGCTGGCGTTTCATGCCAGGTAATCCGGAGACCGAAAAACAGAATCCTCTTCGAGATGATTAGTATCAAGGTGAAGACCTCCCAACTGAGGAAGACGAGTTTGTCGAGCCCTGGATGCCCTTCCCTTAGAAGCTCTGTTAATTTAAGATATTGTTAATTTAATTTCCAAAAGTGTTATTACATTTATCAAACTCTGTTTTATTTCGTTGAGTTGTAAGACAGTTAAAGTAGTTTTGAATTTAGTTTGAGATTTTCGTTGCTAAACTCTGTTTAATAAAATTTTATTTTCTTAAATTAGTTTTATGGATTATTAAATCAATTAAAAATGATTTAATTAACGTGTCCGAAAATCGGGGCGTTACACGGGCTGGCATAGCACAGGCACGATTTTAGACGGGCACAACACGGTTTAATGTGGCACAGGCACGGCAGGACACGTTTTAATGTGGCACGGGCACGATTTTAGACAGACGCGACACGGTCTAAAAGACGGGCACGAAAGGACATAACACACCAAATACTAATTCTAATACCGAAAGAAAAATCAATTTATTATTTTATACTATAACGTAACATTTTACACTTTTTGTGTTGATAAGTATTTTACACTTTATGGAGTTTTCTTATTTCCGACGAAACTTGGTTGGAGATGTGCAAACATGGGCACGGGTCACGGCACGGCATGACACATTGACACAATTAAAAAATGGTCTGGCACGACACGATATAGTAAACGGGCCAGCACAGTACGACAAGTTTAAAAAATGGCACGGCACAGCACGATAATGTAATCGGACAGGCACGACTGACATGAAGCTAAACGGGCCGGCACAACACGGCCCGGCCCGTTTGACACCTCTAGCTAAAAATCAAGTTGACATCATTTCATTTGGAACACATTTAGAACACATTATCTTGCGAAACTAAGATTGCAACACGGATCAAATTGATTTTTGGCATGCTTATGCAAAAATAAGCATGCCAAGAATCAAATGCTTTTAGTGAGTTCAAAAATATGAGCGTCTCGATCATTGAACTGGGATTTGAAAAAATTGAACCAAAATTGGAGGGAGTGTTCTCTCCAATCCATTTAAAGGGATTGGAGAGGAGCTAGACTCCGACAAAGGGATATGAATTGGACAATTAAATATTGTCATGTGAATCATGACATTATGGCTCTTTCCGGGATTATGCATTTCAACGGAGGTCAAACTCGCAAGACTAAAGGATAGTCAGGAATAGTAGTTTGCAGAAATTACACGCAATACATACTACAATTTTATGTCTGCCAAAATGATAGTTGATTATTTAGGATGTAATCAATCAAGCGGAAATGATTCGAGTTCCAACCAAGACACCAAAGAGAAATTAACTACTCTATGAATGCAGACACATTAGTCTACGGCCCTATGGAATAAGATATTGGATGCCCATTTCAAGAAATAACACGTTTGAGTGCCTTTGTCAACTAACGAGATGTGAAGGCAAGATTAAAACAAAACAAAAGAACTTATATTTGGAGGTTAAGTGTGCCATACCCGTCACCTCCGAACGCACCCACCCAGTTAAAAGAATTTGGACAATATGAGATAGTTTACACCAAGCATTTAATACATGACTCAACAAAACACAAAATATAACCATTTAAAACCAAACGTCAAGAAGTCGCCGGATTCCCCAACCACATGAATATTCAAAGCAAAAGCAGCATCCCAACAAAAAAAAAGATCTGCCAAAAAGGCAAAAAGTACTGAATATAACGAGTATAAACATCTACTACTATCGGAAAACCCACTCTCTTTAGTAGAATATTACCCCCTAGAAATTTGCAAACCATACATTCTACCTCCTAAAAAAATTAAGGAAACTTATCCACTGATGGGTCTTGTTATAAGCCCAATCTCTATGCATATGTTGTGGCTTTGTGGGTCTATAGATATACCTTACATAAGTCCTACATTAAGCCTACACATTTACCCAGTTGGTACCCATTACAATGACATTGGCCAACATTTTACTATAATTTCTGTATCAAGTTTAATTGGTTAATTCTATATGCAAACAAAGTTAATCTACTGTCACCGATGTCGCGCCCCACCATAACCACCTCATTGCCTCAGTAGAGTCACCTTCCACCCCCATGTTAGCATCAACAAAATAGGCATCTGATCTTTCGATGTTTTGAGGATACTTACCCTTTGACAGATCTCCAATATATAACACTGCCGATCGTCATCCAACAATATATTCTGAGAACTTGATCGGGACTTCTAATAACATCCACTACAACAATAACCAAAGACAAAATTATTAAAATTCGCTAGAATACTATTTGTCTACAAATGGAACATCGACAATTTGTCCAGAAAATACCAAGAATCAACAATAGAAACTTACTAGTATGTTTTACCAGAGAACGAAACATCACTCTGAATCCTGCTGATTTTCGAAACAGAAAAAAAGATAGCAATTGAGGAAAAAGAATATCACAATTCAGAACAAATCCTGTTTTGGTCTCTCTTCCTTTCGTGCCCTGGGAAAGTAGGAATCTCATCTTCATATTTATAGCCACGGTGGTGGAGGAACCGACCAACCTAAAGTAGCGAAACTACACTTTTTGCGCTCGTAATTTACAATAATTATCATTTTCCACCCAAAACTTTCAATTGGTACAACCTAACTCCCACAAGCGTGGATCCTCTCATGCAAAACCTCGTCTAACACAAAATAAGATTTGGGTTTGTTTAGGCTGCGTTCTTATAATTTAAATTAAATATGAAAATTGTCCTTATTTAAATTTTTTTTTGCATTTGCGCCAAACTTTTATGGGTTATTGATTCATCTTGACGGGAGAAATAAAAAAAGTAAATTTGTTTTACTTTTACCCAAGTACCCTGCATAATTTGAGAAATAACCTCTTTTTAGGCCAAAACGTGATTTTTTTTTGTTGCTAAAAATTGGTTATTTCTCAAAATACTTAGGTAAAAGTATAAAAATTACTTTTCTGATTCCTCTCGTTGAGACGAATCAATAACCCATAAAAATTTGACACAAAACTAACAAACGAGAAAAAAAAATCAGATAAGGACAAATTTTTCAGATTTAAATTAAGTTTAAGTTAAGTTCAAAAGAACGAAACCTAACCAAGTGCTGTTGGCCGAACTTGCATGGCAGATCGATCAGAGTCCATATCTTCTCGAGTCAAGTCTTGAGGGCTAAATATGGTTAGGGGAGATTTGTTCTTGGAAGCAAAAGTTCGACTTGGTTGTTCGCGGGGTTGGCCAAGTCTTATGCAGGTTGGGGAGTTGTTAAAAAAGAGTATGATGTGGAGGTCCTGGAGGATGGTTAGTATCAGAACTTAGATCAATGGATACCTAATATGCCTAATTCCTTTGGTGCTACAGTATTTCGGGTGTTCAGTCCATGTTTCAAAGGTGATATTTTGGCGTCTAGTCTTAGTGATGCTGGAGTGAAATCTGAGAGCAGTCTTCAATTGGCATTTTTCCTGCTGATATTGTTCCACACCTGTTGGCCATCAACTTACCTCATAACGAAGAACAACAGATGAGAGCATACCAAGGAGCCAGCAATTCCTTCTTCCACTCCTGTTGGCCATCAACACACTGAAGTCACCATCCTCAAGCGATGCTCAATAACTCTTTCCCATAAATGAGTCATACGATGAAGTTATGGGAAAGAGTTATTGAGCATCGCTTGAGGATGGTGACTACGGTGTCAGAGAAACAGTTTGGGTTTCTTATTATTTATTAGACAAAAACTAACAAAATTATGAATTTCGAGACACGTCATTCTCCTCACATACATCAACTAACAGTCATTTTAATGGAAACAACCTAAATCTAGAATTCTTACATAATTATTCTAAATGTATATGATATTGTTGGAATTATTTTTTTGGGTATTTGAGTGAGGGCACGCGTGCCCAACTACACCCATCCCTAATCCTTACTGATTATCGCCCAACTACACCCATCCCTAATCCTTACTGATTATCGCCCAACTAAACCCCTCCCTAATCCTTACTTGGCCTGTGATAGGGCCAAGTATCATAGGCCAAGTATAGTGGATGTTGTTTGCAGCTATTGCCATTCGGGGCATTAATTTGCTTCGAAGTATATATCAATCATCCGCATATTGTTCTTATTCCGAAGGTCCAATTCCCCTATGAATATGGGACAATTGCGCCCCATCAGCTTGTGCAACTCTATTTTATAAAGTTTTGTCGAAAGTTTGGTGAATCGTCTCCAGCAGTTCTTACCATAAATTATTAGTGAAAGTCAAAGCAAGCAATTTTGACTAGAACAATTTTCAGTAAGCAATTTTCCACGATAGGCATCAAAGGTCCATGCCGAGATGGACAATCGGATCAGCCGCACTACAAGGCACACACTGTAGTCCGGCTGCCGCACTAAAGCCCCTCCCATTCCAGGTAAAACAACTCATCTAGCTAGGTTACCCACAACCAAACATTGAAAGTAACAAAGCACTATGTCTTCCATAGTATATTACTTAAAGTTTGCATGAAGATTAAAATCTCGAGGAAAACATTGTACACCCACGGGGAAGGACATGTCACAGTTTCAAATACACAGAGCCACATAAAAAAGGCAAACTGAAAATTTCAGCATCCTATAGCTAAATATTATAGTTTAGATCAAAGATTACAAGAGTAACAAAGGCCTCTTTTCTCTTCTTTTGCTCTAGGAAATAAACAGCGTAGCAGGAAGCAACCATCACATGACAACCCCCTTCCCACAAGCAAAATAGGTCAGCCATAGTAAATGGATTGTTAGTTGTCTTACATTATCTTTATAAACAGAACCATGTAAAACAAGACTGCAGATGCTGTTGGAAATTTTTCAGATTTTGTGAATGATAATTGGGACATACGGAGGGTCTCCCGAGGCAACCGAAATGTCTCCCGTAAGTTCATTGTATCTGGACGAGGCCTTACAAGTCCCAGCCGTTTATAGCTGGTAAATGCCCCATGAAGAGAGGTTATGGCAGAATTCAATCCTCCAATTCATTTCCTGGCAGTTTTCATGCATTATCTCCTATTCATGGCTGAGTATTCAAGACAAAATTCATGGTCTAGCTATTATACCTGGTCGTTTGTAGCTATATAAACAGCATCCCGTTTTCAGAGGTGACACACGAATTCACAAGTCACCAATCCACTCTGATATAGTTCTTGTGTGAGAGAGAAAGCAGACGCAGCATTCAGTTCGCCAATGCGGCTTTCTGGTGGTGTTCCGATAGCCGTGGTCTAACCGTTCTATCCTGAGAGACAGACGCCGGTCAACCTCCAACACCCAACGGTGAGGCGGTGAACCTGTTTGAAGGAAACTGATTCAGGGCTCGGTTCGGTGTTACAAAGTTTCTGTATATTTCGTTTCTGTTCATGACAAAATATAATCTGTAATTCGTTTTACTATTAGTGGAAGTGTACTCTGGAATTTCCGATCATGTCGCAATATTTTCCCAACAGATGCAAGTATTTAGGGGTGTGCATCTCTAACCTCGATCTCTTCGACTAGATGTGTCCCTCAAGGCATTCTGCCTCAGCTTGGTATCGAACCTCCTAAACAAGATCATGAAAAAAGAAGTAATGACTTGGTTATTAGTAAAGCCAGAGAAAAGAGCATACTAGGACAACCTTTATCTAATGACCAAAATAAAAAACGAGAGCAATCAAACGAAAATCTAGTCAGAGCAAAAGGAGATTCAACTTATGCAGTGTATGGAAATGAATGTATGTACACTCATATTCTTTTTGAAAGATAGAACACTCAGCAGAGTCCAAAAATAAAAAACTGGTTTTTTCAACCAAGCTGGCCAATTCATCATCAGGACAAAACATTAGAGAAAGTATGAATTGGATGTCTAATTAATTAATTATTCTCACGTGAATCATGACATTATGACTCTTTCAGGGATGACATGCGCATTTCAAAGGGGATCAAACCCGCAAGACTGAGGATAGGGACAGAAAGTAGTTTGCAGACATACCGCAGGAAAAACTGGAAGGATTGACATTAACAGCTGAAACTGTTGGAAAAATGAAAGGATTAGGGTGACTTTTGGCTTGCTCAAACCAATTACTTTCCCATATTCATTGTGGGGGGTTACTCTCCTATTCATTGTGGGGGGTTACTCTCCTATTCATTGTGGGAGTTTCTCCCATATATTCATTGAGACTATTCAATCCCGTATTCACTCCTTGGCATCACTACAAGGGTCCCTTCAGCCTATATAAGGAGCATTCTGGTTCATAGTTCAACACGAATTCATAGAAATTTCTCAAGTATACTGGTATAGAGTGAGAGAGAGACAGAAGCTGAGTTAGTTTGCCAAGACGTTCATCAATGGTGTTCCGACGTTCGTGGTCCGAGTCGGATCAACCCTAGGAGACAAACGCCGAGTAACCTCAACACCCTCCGGTAGGCGGTGAACCTGTTTTAACTTTTAAGGATACCGTGTGAAAAACGGGTTTCGGTTCACGAATCCATTCTGTATTTCGGTTTGCATTTCAGTTTTTGTAATTTCATTACATTGTAATTTTGTTCATGTGTAAATGTAATAGAATTCGTATTCTAGATTGCCGATTGAAACATTTTGGGTAACAAAAACAAACATGAATATAAGACTGGGTGTGAAGGGATTAATAGCTCTTTACCGACCACCAACTGGATTGATTGGGATTATAGACCACCACATATTTGATAGGTAATGGTGTCGGTTGTGGTTGTTGTGGTTCTTCTTCTTCTTCTCCTCCTCCTCCTCTCTAGTTTGAACCAGATCTGGGGAAGAATTCTGGTTTTTTTTTTTAATAGATTCGGCTGCTTCTGACGTGAGGCCCACCCCGCCATGTCAGCATCGTGGTTTAGGTCGTGCTTCGGATTCGTGCTCCCTAGCATGACGGAAAAGAAACCCAGTGAGTCTAGGGAGCAAGAAACGGGAGCATATCCCAACCCATAATACTAACGTGGTGGTGGGCCTCACGTTCGCGTCGGCAAAGTTAAAAAACAAAAAAAACATTTACAATTCCCTTTTCTTCTCCTATGCACCACCCTTCTCTCTTTGCAACTTCCGTCCCTAATGATAATAATGATTGAAAGTATGGGTAATGAGTATCACTTTTTCAAACTATAAAAAACTATTATAATATAAAAAAATATTTTAATAATTTTCAAACAAATAAAAATTATTTATTAGAAATACAAAGTAATTTGCCCAAAACAATTTTTCGAAATCATTTTCCGTTTTGTGCAATTTTTTGACAATATGATTGAAAAATAAAAAAAGAGTGAAAATAGAGGAGAGATAAAGTTTGTGTGTAATGATGAGTAGTTGATTGAAAAGATGTGAGGTTCACTAAATTTGATTATTGACAAAATGTTGCTAACTTGGTTATTTCAATATAAACATTTTTTTGAGCAAATATTGATAACCTTAGTAACATACTAATATAAGGAGGATTGTTAATAGATCAATTAGTATAGTTAATGTAACTTCTGAACGAACTCCAATGTGCATAGGACCTACTGGTATTGTACGTGAGCGTTTGTGTGTTTGCGCCTGCGGTGGTAGCATCGAACAAATATTTTACAACCACACCCAAAATCACACACCCTCTCACATAACACAAGGGTTCCACACACACTATGTGTGCAATGTGTGTGGGACCCTTGTGTTTTGTTAGAGGGTGTATAATTTTGGGTGTGGTTGTAACATCTCTCAGCATCGAATGCAGTCATGCCACCTCATTAAAACGATGGGTCCCATTAAAACTGTAACAGCCACACGAATACACCCTATCGCACTTAACCATTTTCCATCCCTTCCCAGTCAATTTTATTTTGCTGAGAGCTGGCTTGACCGTGTAGAATCTCTCGGTTCGACTCGGTAAGGGCTCAGTTCGGCTCGAAGGATAAATGAGCCAGTTCGAGCTCGATTTTGCGGCTCGTTTGATAAACGAGCCGAGTTCGAACCTAGCAGGGCTCGGCTCGAACAGATTCGCGAACAAATTCATCTTGGCTCGAAATATATATGTTCGGCTCAGCTCCGAAATGTAAAAATACACAAAGTTTGTCTTTTATATTATGCATAAAACCCTCACCGTTGGATAACACCATGAAGCCCCCACCGTTGGATCATGGGAGAATGGTCTAGAAGACTTAGTAAAAACATCTCCACCTGACTAGATCCCTCCACTAACCTCAAATAAAAACACCATTTTTCTCTCTATCACCACACCAGCCTCCATTGCGGAAAATTTCTCCTCTACTGCCATTGTTGCTCTCTTTCTTCCTCTCTCTCTCACACTCCCACACACATCCCTTCTCTCCCTTTTCCAGATTTCGTCCTATAGACTCCGGGGATTGGTCCGCACCATCGGCAATTGGAAAACCCATAATTGGATAACCCACAACTGAAGAACCCACAAGCAAACCTCCTCGAGTTCGAGCTGAGTCGGCTCATTTATTCCAGACCGAATACTAACGAGCTGAGCTCGAGTCCAAATTTTTCGGCTCGATTCGAACTCAAGCCGAGCTCGAATCATATGAATTCTGATCGAGCCGAGCTCGAACATATCAATATTCGGTTCGACTCGGCTCGCTTACAACCCTACTCACTATCAAAAAATTCTAAAATCAACCCCAAAATTTCAAAGACAAAATGTTGCGTGGGACCTATCTATTTTGTGATAAAGCATATATAAATTTCTTGTTGTGAAAGTGGTGGTTGACAATGGTATGCAATATCATAGTCCCAAGACTGATTCCGACCACCCTCATTGTATCTCTCGACGCGGCAAAAGTTCGACTTGGTTGTTCGCGGGGTTGGCCAAGTCTTATGCAGGTTGGGGAGTTGTTAAAAAAGAGTATGATGTGGAGGTCCTGGAGGATGGTTAGTATCAGAACTTAGATCAATGGATACCTAATATGCCTAATTCCTTTGGTGCTACAGTATTTCGGGTGTTCAGTCCATGTTTCAAAGGTGATATTTTGGCGTCTAGTCTTAGTGATGCTGGAGTGAAATCTGAGAGCAGTCTTCAATTGGCATTTTTCCTGCTGATATTGTTCCACCTGTTGGCCATCAACTTACCTCATAACGGAGAACAACAGATGAGAGCATACCAAGGAGCCAGCAATTCCTTGTTCCACACCTGTTGGCCATCAACACACTGGAGTCACCGTCCTTAAGCGATGCTCAATAACTCTTTCCCATAAATGAGTCATACGATGAAGTTATGGGAAAGAGTCATTGAGCATCGCTTGAGGATGGTGACTACGGTGTCAGAGAAACAGTTTGGGTTTCTTATTGTTTATTAGACAAAAACTAACAAAATTATGAATTTCGAGTCACGTCATTCTCCTCACATACATCAACTAATTAACAGTCATTTTAATGGAAACAACCTAAATCTAGAATTCTTACATAATTATTCTAAATGTATAAGATATTGTAGGAATTATTTTTTGGGGGTTTTGAGTGAGGGCACGTGCGCCCAACTAAACCCATCCCTAATCTTTACTGATTATCGCCCAACTAAACCCCTCCCTAATCCTTACTTGGCCTGTGATAGGGCCAAGTATAGTGGATGCCGTTTGCAGCTATTGCCATTCGGGACATTAATTTGCTTTGAAGTATCAATCATCGACATATTGTTCTTATTCCGAAGGTCCAATTCCCCTATGAATATGGGACAATTGCGCCCCATCAGCTTGGGCAACTCTGTTTTATAAAGTTTTGTCGAAAGTTTGGTGAATCGTCTCCAGCAGTTCTTACCATAAATTATTAGTCAAAGTCAAAGTAAGCAATTTTGACGTGAACAATTTTTAGTAAGCAATTTTCCACAATAGGCATCAAAGTCCATGCCAAGATGGACAGTCAGATCGGCAGCATTACACGGCACATGCCTGCACTACAGCCCCTCCCATTCCAGGTAAAATATCCGACTGCACTACACGGCACACGCCCGCACTACAGCCCCTCCCATTCCAGGTAAAACAACTCGTCTAGGTTATCCACAACCAAACACTGAAAGAAACAGAGCACTATGTCTTCCATAGTATATTACAACTGAACACTGAAAGTTCGCATGAATATTAAAATCTCGAGGAAAACACTGTACACCCACGGGGAAGGACATGTCACAGTTTTAAATACACAGAGCCACATAAAAAAAGGCAAACTGAAAATTCTATAGCTGAATACTATAGCTAGCTTAGATCAAAGATTACAAGTAACAAAGGTCTCTTTTCTCTTCTTTTGCTCTAGGAAATAAACAACGTAGCAGGAAGCAACCATCACATGACAACCCCCTTCCCACAAGCAAAATAGGTCAGCCATAGTAAATGGATTGTTAGTTGACTTACATTATCTTTATAAACAGAACCATGATAAACAAGAGTGCAGATGCAAGTATTTAGGGGTGTGCATCTCTAACTTCGATCTCTTCGACTAGAAGTGTCCCTCAAGGCATTCTGCCTTTGCTTGGTATTGAACCTATTAAACAAGATCATGAAAAAAGAAGTAATGACTAGGTTATTAGCAAAGCCAGAGAAAAGAGCATACTAGGACAACCTTTATCTAATGACCAAAATAAAAAACGAGAGCAATCAAACGAAAATCTAGTCAGAGCAAAAGGAGATTCAACTTATGCAGTGTATGGAAATGAATGTATGTACACTCATATTCTTTTTGAAAGATAGAACACTCAGCAGAGTCCAAAAAAAAAAAAACTGGTTTTTTCAACCAAGCTGGCCAATTCATCATCAGGACGAAACATTAGAGAAAGTATGAATTGGATGTCTAATTAATTAATTATTCTCACATGAATCATGACATTATGGCTCTTTCGAGGATAATATGCGCATTTCAAAGGGGGTCAAACCCGCAAGACTGAGGATAGGGACAGAAAGTAGTTTGCAGACATACCTCGGGAAAAACTGGAAGGATTGACATTAACAGCCGTAACTGTTGGAAAAATGAAAGGATTGGGGTGACCTTTGGCTTGCTCAAGCCAATAACTTTCTCATATTCATGGCGGAGGTTTTCCCCTATTCATTGTGGGGGTTACTCTACTATTCATTGTGGGAGTTTCTCCCATATTCATTGGGGCTATTCAATCCTGTATTCACTCCTTGGCATCATTACAAGGGTCCCTTCAGCCTATATAAGGACCATTCTGGTTCATAGTTCAACACGAATTTCACAAGTATACTAGTATAGAGTGAGAGAGAGGAGTTAGTTCACAAAGACGTTCATCGGTAGTGTGTCGACGTTCGTGGTAAGAGCCGGATCAATCCTGGGAGACAAATGTTGAGTAACCTCAACATCCTTCGATAGGCGGTGAATCTGTTTTAAGGACACCGTGTGAAAAACGGTTTCGGTTCATGAATCCATTTTGTATTTCGGATTGCATTTCAGTTTTTGTAATTTCATTACGTTGTAATTCTGTTCATCTGTAAATATAATAGAATTCATATTCTGGATTCCCGATTAAAACATTTTGGGTAACAGAAACAAACATGAATACAGGACTGGGTTTGAAGGGATTAATAGCTCTTTACCGACGACCGACTAGATGGATTGGGATTATAGACCACCGACATATTTGATTGGTAATGGCGTCGGTTGTGGTTGCCGGAGCTGGCTCTTTATGTCCCCCTTCTTCTTCTTCTCCTTCTCCTTCTCCACCCTCTCTCTCTGATTTGAACCAGATCTGGGAAGAATTCTGGGTTTTATTTAATAGATTCGGCTGCTGCTGACCTGGGGCCACCCCACCATGTCAGCGTCATGGTTTAGGTCGTGCTTCGGATTCGGGCTCCCTAGCATGACGGTAAAAAAAAACCCAGTAAGTCTAGGGAGCAGGACACGGGAGCATGTCCCAACCCCATGATGCTAACGTGGCGGTGGGCCTCACATCCGCGTTGGCAAAGTTAAAAAAAACACATTTACAATTCCCTTTTCTTCTCCTCTGCACCACCCTTCTATCTTTGCAACTTCCGTCCCTAATGATAATAATGATTGGAAAGTATGAGTAATGAGTATCGCTTTTCAAACTACAAAAAACTATGAGGAAAGTCCACTTTCACCCCCTGTGGTTATCGCCATATGCGAATACATCCCCTGTGGTTTAAAAGTGTGCACATAACCCCCTGTGGTTTTCAAATTGTGCGGATAGACCCCCTGCCGTCATATTTTCCATCCATATTAACGAAGATGTATCTCACACACCTCTAGAATGTAATCTGAGTCGTTCATAATGTATTAAATAAAGAATAGAGTATCTCTGTAAAAAATCATCTTAATCAGCCATCAGTAACCCAGTGATCTAATTTTTAGTAAATTCAAATTTGAAATTTTAATTTCATAACAAAATCGATTTGACCATAAGCTTTTCATTTTTTGATTGACTTGAATTTTGGCATAGACGTAGTACTCGTCAAAATTTACAATATCAACGGTTTGGATTCAATTTTTGGTATACGGGATGGTGTGGTTAGATTTAAAAAAGAAGAAGAATCAAGGGATGTGATGGGGGTATAACGGTCTTTTAACGTTGTTTCCGTTAATATGGATGGAAAACATGACGGCAGGGGGTCTATCCGCACAATTTGAAAACCACAGGGGGTTATGTGCACACTTTTAAACCACAGGGGGTGTATCCGCACATGGCGATAACCACAGGGGGTGAAAGTGGACTTTCCTAAAAAAACTATTGTAATATAGAAAAGTTTTATTTTAATAATTTTCAAACTGATAAAAATTAGGGAAAAAAACCGAAATGGTCCCTGTAGTTAAGTGTTTGTGTCAAGTTGGTCCCTGTAGTTGTAATTGGCTCGATTTACACTCTGTACTTTCCATTTTGTTCCAATTTGGTCCAATTGCTAACTGCCGTTAGTCTGCCGTTAAGTCCTTTTAGCTAGGGGTGAGCAAAAAATCCGTCAAACCGCGAATCAAGTCCAAACCAATCCAAACCGAAAGGTTTGGTTCGGGTTTTTAGTAGTATGGTTTGGTCATGGTTTAAAAAAATTGGAAACCGCGTTATATGGTTTGGATCGTAGATTCATGTTCACGGTTATGGTTCCAAACCGATCCAAACCGTATAATACATATATATATACATATATATATACACATAATTTAATTTAATTATGATTCACCAAATAAATATGAGAGCTTTAGTCAACTACTTTTCCAATTTATTGATCCTATAAAATTCACTGCGATATTTAGTTTTTTTTCTCTGTCAAGATAATTTAAATTAAACTTCTGCCACTCTTGCTTGAGTTGAGCCATTTTGTAATCCACCTTTATATATAAGGAGTATATAACTCACACCAACAACAAAAAAAAACAAAGAAATATAAATGACCCAATAAAAATAGATATATGGGAAGTGATCAACTTTGCCCAAGAACCAAAATGAGAGTTCTGTTGCAAAATCAGAGTGATCTTCATTTTGCAAAATAAATAAAATTGCCTACACAACATCAGATCCGTTCTAGCAAAATCAGAGTGATCTCCATTACGCTAGTCGGCAATTGTGATATATAGAAGTTTAATTTAAATTATCTTGGCAGGGAAGAAAAACTAAATATCACGGTTAATTTAATAGGATCAATAAATTAGAAAAGTAGTTGACTAAAGCTGTCATATTTATTTGGTGAATCATAATTAAATTAAATTGTGTGTGTATATATATATATGTATTATACGGTTCGGATCGGTTTGGAACCATAACCGTGAACATGAACCACGAACCAAACCATATAACGCGGTTTCCAATTTTTTTAAACCATGACCAAACCATACTACTAAAAACCCGAACCAAACCTTTCGGTTTGGACTGGATTCGCGGTTTGACGGATTTTGTTGCTCACCCCTAGTTAAAAGGACTTAACGGCAGACTAACGGCAGTTAGCAATTGGACCAAATTGAAACAAAATGGAAAGTACAGAATGTAAATCGAGCCAATTACAACTATAGGGACCAAGTTGACACAAACACTTAACTACAGGGACTATTTCGGTTTTTTTCCCTAAAAATTATTTATTAGAATACAAAGTAATTTACCCAAAACAATTTTTCAAAATCATTTTCCAAAAAAAAAGAAAGTTTTTTGAAAAAATAGTTTTGTGCAATTTTTTTTAAAATAATTTTTTGACTATATGGTTGAAAAATTAAAAAAAAAAGTGAAAATAGACGAGAGATAAAGTTTGTGTGTAATGATGAGTACTTGATTGAAAAGATGTGGGATTCACTAAATTTGATTATTGACAAAATGTTGCTAGCTTGGTTATTTCAATATAAGTATTTTTTTTGTGCAAATATTGTTAATCTTAACAACATACTAATATTAGGAGGATTGTTTGTTAATAGATCAATTAGTAGAGTTAATGTAACTTCTGAACGAACTCCAGTGTGCATAGGACCTACTGGTATTGTACGTGAGCGTTTGTGTGTTTGTGCCCGCGGTGGTAGCATCGAATGCAGTCATGCCACCTCATTAAAATGGTGGGTCCCATTAAAACTGTAACTGCCACACAAATACACCCTACCGCACTTGACCATTTTTCATCCCTTCCCGGTCAAATTTTTTTTGCTGAGAGCTGGCTTGACCGTGTAGAATCATCTCACTATCAAAAATTCTAAAATCATCCCAGAATTCCAAAGACAAAATGTTGTGTGGGACCCATCTATTTTGTGATAGAGTATATATAAATTTGTTGTCGTGAAAGTGGTGGTTGACAATGGGAAGATGGGGGAAGGTTTCGTGCAATAGGGGCAGTCACGGGAGGCGGTGGGGTGGCAGGGGGTTCAGTTTCGGGCAAAGGCAAGAGGAACAGGGGGAGAGTGTTTCAGGCCAGGGGAGGGGGAGGGTTTCTGGGCAGGGGGAGATGGGGAGGCGGGTTGGCAGGGGGAGAGGGGCAGGCAACAGAGGCTTGCCTATTCATCCTGATTTCGTCAAGAATTTGTTCAAGTAGCCTGTGCGTTTTCTTTTCGTGAAAGCGGTGGTTGACAAAGGTCTGCAGTATCAGAGTCCAAGACTGGTACCGACGACCCTCATTGTATCTTTCGACGTGGCGGTTCTGCCCCACCTGCGCGTGCAGCGAAGGCTCTGCCGGCCTCTGATTGCGGCGATCATCGGCACAATATATGCCTGAGAGGCTGTCGTAGGAGGTGCGAAAGAGTGAGAGTGGAACGCAATATCGCAACTGATTGCAAATAATGGACGCAGAAGCACCACTAGTATTTGCATCCATTAGCATTTGCAATCAGTTGCGATGTTCCGTACCACTCTCACTCTCTCGCACCTACTACGACAGCCTCTCCGGCGTATATTGTGCCGACGATTGCCGCAATCAAAGGCCGGCGGAGCCTCCACCGCACGCGCAGGTGGGGGCAGAGCCGCCACGTCGAAAGATACAATGAGGGTCGTTGGTACCAGTCTTGGGACTCTGATATTGCAGACCTTTGTCAACCACCGCTTTCAAGAAAAGAAAACGCACAGGCTACTTGAACAAATTCTTGACGAAATCAGGATGAACAGGCAAGCCTCTGCCGCCTGCCCCTCTCCCCCGGCCAACCCGCCTCCCCATCTCTCCTGCCCAGAAACCCTCTCCCCTCTCCCCCGGCCTGAAACACTCTCCCCCTGCCCCTCTCGCCCTTGCCCGAAACCCACCACCCCACTGCCTCCCGATGACTGCCCCGTACCGCTCAAAACCCTCCCCTGAGAAGATCAAGGATCTCTACATCTGGCACTCCGATGTTACTCCGTCGCTGTTGCGCTTAGTTTTTCATGATTTCTTCATTGAGGTAAATTCTTTCGGTTCTTGTTGATTTTGATATGGGTTTTTCCGCTGTTCTATCCCTCATTTGGGTCTTGTGACTTGGTTCTTGAATTTGTAAGTCTGACTACGAAATCTTGTTGTTATTGATCTAGGTGGTGGTTTTGTTCCACATCTGATGCGGCTGTTGTGTTCTTGAAGTAGTGATTCTCTCGATATTCTTGTTCTTGCTTGAATTAGGGTTTTGTGACTTGGTTCTTTATTCGTGGGTTTTGATTTTGATTTTGTTTGTTTTTTCTTCTTAATATTAATCTTGGTTTGTTGTTTAATTACTAACTGATTAGGGTTTTCTGATTGGAGGTTTTATACTCCCCCAACTTAATGGAATTTTCTGTTCTTCCTTATTGATTACTGATGTGGGTTTGTTGTTTATTATTGTTCTTCCTTATTGATTATTTGTGCTGGTATAATTGTTTTTGCTGCCAGGGAGAGTGTTGCTCTGGTAAATCTCTGTCCTTTCTATATTCATGCGTATCTGACTATCTGTTTGAGAGATTTGTTATCTAAATTAGGTCTGAACCTTGAAATTGCAGGTCAGTGGCCCATTCTACCCTCTAGAAACTGGTAGGAGAGACGTCACTTTGTCTTTCTCAGGAGTTGCGACTAATGATCTTCCAAAAACCGTGGCATACTTTGCATTGAGGGGATTCAATGAAAGAGAGACAGTCAGTCTCTTAGGTACTAACATTTCCTTACTTTTTTTTCTCTTTCTCCGCTGTTATCTCACTGAAAAGTCCCTCGTTTGTTATTTGCATTGTAACTTTATCCTTCCGTAGGGGTTGTTATTTGTCAGTTGGTTCGAGCCTTCATTCTTCTTATGGTATTGCAATTCCCGTCCTCTCTATTTTTTGCTGGATTAAGATTAGCTAATCGTTGTTTGAATTGTTGTATTTGCTTTGTCAATGAAACTCTAGGAATCTACACTTGCAGAATATTTTTTTTCACCCTTTGAAGATAACATTATCAAGAAACCTGAAAATGTACTTGCATTTACAGGGTGAAGGGAAAACACATGAACACCGAAGTGAATGTAACATAGTAATTGGTTAGGGTGAGTTTCGTTTCTTGCCAACCAAAGCAACTTGTCACATAAGTTGGGTCTCTTATTTTTCAGCCGTAGAACGTATTATTCATGTTCATCATCCTCACCTACGATGAGCCTCTTTGTGTTTCATTGAATGGGTATTTCAGTTCCAGCAATGTAATAGAGTATTATTCATTTTATGCTATCCTTTCCTTGTCAATAAGTTCTCTGACCATGGTCCTTGTGAAATTCAATCATACCTATCTGGTGAATTTTCTTTTTTCTGATCTTGTTCCAGTCCAACATGTATGACAGAAAGTGGTTATCTTGTTAGATCTTTCCGATGATACTCAGCTTTGCCAATGAACTTATACTTTGGTTTCTTTTCTTTATTTTGCTGGCAATAGGTGCTCACAGCATTGGAACAGTCCACTGCGGATCCTTCCTTAACCTCCTGAGATCAAGATGCTACAATAACCACACATCACCATCACCGTCACCATCATCATCTTCTGCTGGGGACCTGGTTTCACCTCCCTCGCCACAGATGGCAGGAGTGGAGATGGACTATGAAGGGAAGGGATCGTGTTTTGGCACGTTATACTACCATAGCCTACTTCAGGGTAGAGGAATCCTCTATGTTGATCAGCAATTGACAGTTGGGGAAGAAACTGAGGCTTGGGTTAGAGCATATGGCTCAGATGCTTCCTTGTTCAGACAGGACTTTGCTAAGGCAATGATGAAGCTTTCCAATCTCGGAGTGCTGATTGCTCCAGTGGGCCAGGTTCGGATCAGTTGTTCAAAGACCGTGTGAGAATGGTAGCGTGTTTCCAAAAGGGGTTTTGTTGAGACTTGTAGTTCACAGTTTCAGCTTCCAGTTTATACACAATGAATCGTATGCTAGTATTTGTCCATTCAAAGGCAAAAGAGGTCGAAAATTTTGTATAGCTGTTGAGGTAGTTTCCCACTGTATATGCTACTAGTTCGACCTGCTTTTTCAGTCCATTTCTGTCATTGAAGTGGTATGGGTATGTTTTGCAAACTCAGAAACGGATTTGTTCTAGTTTTCGGCTATCAGTTCTTATACTTACAATGAATCATATCTCTCATGGTTGTCTGTCAAATGTGGAGAATGGAAGAAATTTGTTGATAGCTACATTACATGTTCTACAACTTGTGGTGTTTCTGTCATTCAAGTAAATTCTGACGAGTATTTAGTGCAATTTTTTGTAGTTTTAGGTACAAGTTATGTAAATGTCATGTATTGTTCAGAAAATGGGCAGAAATGGTAGAGATTCACATGGGCTGTTAATTGACTGAGCCAATCAGTAAAAAATATACCCACTTACCCACTGCCATTTTACAATGTGCTTGGATGTAGGAAATTTATTGCATTGCATAGTCTAAATGCTGTTTGACACCAATATTTCAGCATTCTTTTCCATTGCATATTCCAATTCGTGAACTCTGAAGAGATTTGTTTCAGATACCAGTTTATGTAAATGTTGGTAATTGTTCATTAAATGGCAGAGATGTTGGTTATATCTCACGGGTGTTAATTGGCTTCATGAAATCAGTACAAAAGTTGTTCTCTTTCCTTTTTAGATGCACTTCAATGTGGGTTTTTGAAGCTTCTTCATGGAGATGATATGAGCATACTGAAAAAACACATGGCAATTGGCAAAGAGATGACATGAACTCTTGGTCTCATAGAGTTGAGTTATTAGTAGGTTACTAGGAACAAACTATAGCAAATCACTCTCGCATTCACCTAGACACACACACACACACACAGAAATGACAAGCAAAGAAATCATTGGAGAGGTATCCAGTCATGTGCACTGGGAAGAAGTAAATCTATTGGAAGTGTCTAGAACTTCAAAGGGCCGAGTCTTTGCAATGAATTTGTAATGCTTGTAGAGGGCTGTGGAAGGAAGAGTTCAGAGTACATGTCCATGAAGAACTTGTTGACAATGTCCAGGTAGACAGGGGATTTAAGCCTAGAGTAGAGGTGAAGCACTTCTTCTATATCCAACACATGATCCACATCATTCACATCCATCATTTCCAACTCCTTCATCTTCTGTGCCATAACCGTTTGCCATCATAGGACATGGCTCCCCTCTCTTGCATTTTCTTTCTTCAGAGAGATCAGTACTCACATTAGGAACACCTGAAAGCTCAGTTTTCTCATGAAATCCATCTCTCAAGCAGTTGGAGAATACAATCAAATCTCTCTCTCTCTCTCTCCCCCTCTCTCTCTCTCTCTCTCTCTCTCTCAAGAAATGAGAAGTTCGTTGCAGGGGAGTGGGACTGAAGAGCAGAGAGGGAGAGTCGGTTATGAATGTAACAATTGGGCGGGAAGGAATAAGAGGGAAGGAATAAGAGTGAATGACGGAATTGCCCTTCTAACTGAAAATTAGTTTAGCATGGAATAAATTTGTTAAGACGGCAAATCACTATGTGAACCTTCCATACTCCTATATTCAACCCAGAAACAAATCTTTAACTCCCCGAAATTCCCACGGCTCTTTGCTAACAACATAACCATTATAAAAAGAGAGGTCAATCTCAATCTGTGATAGAGATATACTCCCTCCGTCCAGATTTAATATTTCCTCGTTCAATTCTAACCAGATAAAAAATGAGTTATATCTTTTAATTGGTAATGAATTTTATATCCAAAGTGGATCTTGTTTGATATATTTCAATTAGTTCTATACAACAATGTTTTCAAAATTACATAAAATATTACAAATTACAAAATATAATCATTTGAAAAATGACACGAACTCTAAAAAATGACTATTAAATCCGGACAGATGGAGTATTATATAGCAAAAACAAATCTTGTCTTTTTGGATTTCCCGTCCGAACTGAAAGAGTGACCATCCGAACAGTTGAGCTTGTGGCCGCAAGGTCAGGATGTGTTGTTCGCAATATTAGGGTTTATGGCTGCAACGTTAAAGGGATTAGCCGCAATGTATAAGGGCATGGGCGCAATGTATAAAGCTGCAATGTTTAAACACGTGACCGCAAAGTCAGTTCACTGTTACGCCATTTTTTCCGTTCTAAGGTCCATATAATGCATATTATTTTCCTAAAACAGTATAAGGGACTCGAAAAGGATTTGGGTACAATAAATCTATCTGTCTCTTGAAGATTAAGAGACGGTGGGAGCACGGTTGGGTAGATAAAACGGCGAAGGTTGGCGCGGTGTGGTGGTGGTGGGTTCTCCTTCCTTCTCAGCAAGAATGGGGGAGCAAGGGGGAAGTGTGGAGGTGAAAGCACACAGAGAGATTCTGGAGTAGAATTTTGGGCAAGGAGAGATTCTTCATATTGGGCAGTTATTCATTGAGGCTATTCAATCCCGTATTCACTCCTTGGCATCACTACAAGGGTCCCTTCAGCCTATATAAGGAGCATTCTGGTTCATAGTTCAACACGAATTCATAGAAATTTCTTAAGTATACTGGTATAGAGTGAGAGAGAGACAGACGCTGAGTTAGTTTGCCAAGACGTTCATCAGTGGTGTTCTGATGTTCGTGGTCCGAGTTGGATCAACCCTGGGAGACAAACGCTGAGTAACCTCAACACCCTCCGGTAGGCGGTGAACCTGTTTTAACTTTTAAGGACACCATGTGAAACACGGGTTTCGGTTCACGAATCCATTCTGTATTTCTGTTTGCATTTCAGTTTTTGTAATTTCATTACGTTGTAATTTTGTTCATGTGTAAATGTAATAGAATTCGTATTCTTGATTGCCGATTGAAACATTTTGGGTAATAGAAACAAACATGAATATAGGACTGGGTGTGAAAGGATTAATAGCTCTTTACCGACCACCAACTGGATGGATTGGGATCATAGACCACCACATATTTGATAGGTAATGGCGTCGGTTGTGGTTGTTGGAGCTGGCTCTTTACGTCCCCCTTCTTCTTCTCCTCCTCCTCTCTCTAGTTTGAACCAGATCTGGGGAAGAATTTTGGTTTTTTTTTTACAGAAAATTACCTCTAAGTACAGAAAAGTGACACTTAATTCCCATTAAGGAGAGATGAAATACTTAATTACCACTAAGTCCACTTTTACAAAAATACATTTAACATTAATGGAAGTGTCACCTTAGGGTTTTAGGGTATGCTAGGGTATAATGGTACCCTAATGGGTACCCTAAAATCTTAGGATACCCTAGGATTTTAGAGTTTTAGGGTACCCTAGGGTTTTAGGGCACTTTAAGATTTTAGGTTTTAGGATACCCTAGGGTTTAGGTTTAGGCGCTTTTATAGAGCCCTAGGGTTTAGGTTTAGGCACTTTCATAGGAGTTTTAGAGTACACTTTCCTATTATTAGGTTTTAGCGGTTTAGGCACTTTCATTGGGTACCCTAGGTTTTAAGGCACTTTTATAGGGTACCCTAAGATTTAGGCACTTTCATAGGGTGCCCCTAGGGGTTAGGCACTTTCAGTATTTAGGGTTTTAGGCACTTTCATAGGATTTTAGTATTTCATTAATTAGAGGAGACTTTGTGGGAATTATTTTCTATTTTTTGGATCTAGAGGTAAATTGCCCATTTTTTTAATAGATTCGGCTGCTTCTAACGTGAGGTGAGGCCCACCCCGCCATGTCAGCAACGTGGTTTAGGTCGTGCTTCGGATTCGTGCTCCCTAGCATGACGGAAAAGAAACCCAGTGAGTCTAGGGAGCAAGAAACGGGAGCATATCCCAACCCATAATGCTGATGTGGTGGTGGGCCTCACGTTCACATCGGCAAAGTTAAAAAACAAAAAAACAAAAAAAACATTTACAATTCCCTTTTCTTCTCCTATGCACCACCCTTGTCTCTTTGCAACTTCCGTCCCTAATGATAATAATGATTGAAAGTATGGGTAATGAGTATCACTTTTTCAAACTAATAAAAATTATTTATTAGAAATACAAAGTAATTTGCCCAAAACAATTTTTCGAAATCATTTTCCGTTTTGTGCAATTTTTTGACAATATGATTGAAAAATAAAAAAAGAGTGAAAATAGAGGAGAGATAAAGTTTGTGTGTAATGATGAGTAGTGGATTGAAAAGATGTGGGGTTCACTAAATTTGATTATTGACAAGATGTTGCTAGCTTGGTTATTTCAATATGAGCACTTTTTTGAGCAAATATTGTTAACCTTAGTAACATATTACAATATAAGGAGGATTGATAATAGATCAATTAGTAGAGTTAATGTAACTTCTGAACGAACTCCAGTGTGCATAGGACCTACCGGTATTGTATGTGAGCGTTTGTGTGTTTGCGCCTGCGGTGGTAGCATCGAACAAATATTTTACAACCACACCCAAAATCACACACACCCCAACACAACACAAGAGTCCCACACACACTATGTGTGTGGTATGTGTGGGACCCTTGTGTTTTGTTAGAGGGTGTGTAATTTTGGGAGTGGTTGTAACATCTCTCAACATCGAATGCGGTCATGCCACCTCATTAAAACGGTGGGTCCCATTAAAACTGTAACAGCCACACGAATACACCATACCGCACTTAACCATTTTCCATCCCTTCCCAGTCAATTTTATTTTGCTGAGAGCTGGCTTGACCGTGTAGAATCTCACTATTAGGGCTGTAAACGAGCTGAGCAGCTCACGAGTTCGGCTCGGTTCGACTCTGTAAGGGCTCGGTTCGGCTTGAAGGATAAATGAGCGAGTTCGAGCTCGATTTTGCAGCTTGTTTGATAAACGAGCCGAGTTCGAACCTAGCACGGCTCGGCTCGAACAGATTCACGAACAAGTTCATCTCGGCTCGAAATATATCGGCTCGGCTCGGCTCGGAAATGTAAAAATACACAAAAGTTGTCTTTTATATTATGCATAAAGCCCTCACCGTTGGATAACACCATGAAGCCCCCACCGTTGGATCATGGGAGAATGATCTAGAAGACTTTAGTAAATACATCTCCACCTGACTAGATCCCTCCATTACCTCAAATAAAAACACCACTTTTCTCTCTCTCACCACACCAGCCTCCATTGCGGAAAATTTCTCCTCCACTGCCATTGTTGCTCTCTTTCTTCCTCTCTCTTTCTCTCACTCCCACACACATCCCTTCTCTCCCTTTTCCAGATTTCATTCCTATAGACTCCGGGGATTGGTCCGCACCATCGGCAATTGGAAAGAGTCCGACTACTCACACAGATTTTCTGTGCACAGATTGTGCACGTAAAAAATCAGCTCAATCCGATACCTATTGATACTCGATCCATACATCTAAACTTTCATTCAGACTTTCGGAAATAAAGTCTGAATGAAAGTTTAGATGTATGGATCGAGTATCAATAGGTATCGGATTGAGCTGATTTTTTACGGGGGCCCTTGAAAAAGTGTTTTAAATTTAATGAACGATTCGGATCGTTTGTGTGGGACCCTTAGTGGGCCCCACACAGTGATCTGTGCACAATCTGTGCACAGAAAATCTGTGTCAGTAGACTTTCTGAATTGGAAAACCCATAATTGGATAACCCACAACTGAGGAACCCACAACCCAGCACCCCGATCTGTCTTCTGATGAAGAGGCTGCAGCAGAGAGAGAGGCAAGCGAACCTCCAAAACCTCGCCACAGCCATCGAGGGACAGGAGCAAGGATTAAAATGGCAACATTTGAAGAGAGACTGTCGGGACACTGGTACTGCAGACCATTGTCAACCACCACTTTCACGACAAGAAAACCCATAGCCCGCTTCAAGAAATTCTCGAGGAAATCAGGATGAACAGGCAAGCCTCCACCGCCTGCCCCTCTCCCCCGGCCAACCCGCCTTCCCTGGCCCGAAACACTCTCCCCTGGCCCGAAACACTCTCCCCTTGGCCTGAAACCCAACCCCCTGCCACCCCACCGCCTCCCAGTGACCGCGCGAAACCTCCCCCAAGAAGATCAAGGATCGATGCGGCTGTTGTGTTCTTGAAGTAGTTATTCACTTGAAATTCTTGTTCTTGCTTGAATATTCTTGTTCTTGCTTGAATTATGGTGTTGTGTTCTTTATTTTTTTTATCCACAACTGAAAATTAGTTTAGCATGGAATAAATTTGTTAAGACGGCAAATCACTATGTGAACCCTCCGTACTCCTATATTCAACGCCAGAAACAAATCTTTAACTCCCTGAAATTCCCACGGCTCTTTGCTAACAACGTACCAGTATAAAAAGAGAGATCAATCTCAATCTGTGATAGCGATATACTCCCCCCGTCCAGATTTAATAGTCCCTCGTTCCATTCTAACCGGATAAAAAATGAGTTATATCTTTAAATTGATAATGAATTTTATATCCAACATGTATTTTGTTTGATAGATATCAATTAGTTCTATAAGACAATGTTTTCAAAATTACATAAAATATTACTCCCTCCGTCCCTTTTTAAGTGTCCTGCTTCGTAATTCCAACTTATTAAAAAGACATCATCGTTACACCTTTCACATCAACTTTTACCTCCACTTTCTCTCCTTACCCTCTATGAAAATATCATAATTACATTTTTACTCACTAACTTTTCAAAATAAATCTACTTTTATGGGCAAAATAAAAAATTCACCAATTTTTACCCACTAACTTTACAAAATGGACACTTATTAAGGGACAACTCAAAATGGAATACTGGACTCTAAAAAAGGGACGGATGGAGTACAAATTACAAGATATAATCATTTGAAAAATGACACGAACTCTAAAAAATGACTATTAAATCCGGACGGAGGGAGTATTATATAGCAGAAACAAATCTTGTCTTGTTGGATTTCCAGTTCGAACTGAAAGAGTGACCATCCGAACAGTTGAGCTTGTGGCCGCAAGGTCCGGATGTGTTGTTCGCAATATTAGGGTTTATGGCTGCAATGTTAAAGGGATTAGCCGCAATGTATAAGGCCATGGGCGCAATGTATAAAGCCATGGCTGCAATGTTTAAACACGTGACCGCAAAGTCAGTTAACTGGTTCGCCATTTTTTCCGTTCTATATGCATATTATTTTCCTAAAACAGTATAAGGGACTCGAAAAGGGTTTGGGTACAATAAATCTATCTGTCTCCTGAAGATTAAGCGACGGCGGGAGCACGGTTGGGTAGATAAAACGGCAAAGGTTGGCGGCGTAGTGGTGGTGGTGGTGGTGGTGGTGGTGGTGGTGGGTTCTCCTTCCTTCTCGGCAAAAATGGGGGAGCAAGGGGGAAGTGTGGAGGTGAAAGCACACAGAGAGAGATTCTGGATTTTCGGCAAGGAGAGACTCTTCATATTGGGCAGTTATAAGTCTATGAGTACGTACAACGAGAACGGATCTCGCACGTATCGTTCTACGTGAAAAAAAAATAAAAACAAAACAGGTTAATTTAAAGTAATGGGTCCCCTGCTTCAAAATAACCGAAAACACCATAGTACTATCCTTTTTTCCGAAAGAAAAGAAAGACTGAAATTAACCGTGTGATTTGAAGGAAAAAGGAGCCGGTGGGCCCATTACTTCAAATTAACCTGTTTTGTTTTTATTTTTTTTTCCATGTGGACCGATACGTGCGAGATCTGTTTTCATTGTACGTCCTCATAGCAGGGCAGGGCTGGGCAGTTCAGTAGTAGGTGGGTTAAGCAAGACAATGTAGTAATCTCTCATAAATGAGATGTGGCATTTTGACAAGAACACACTCCAAAATTCGATTGACAAGTAAACTGGGACCATCTACCATTTGTGGGGACTCGGGTGTGATCATGGCCGTTGGATTTCGTATAGTAGATCATTACATGATTCACTTGACCGTCTGCTACTATTTGTGAGGCCTTAATTTTGATTTCAAAAATGGGAATCGTTCATCTTTTAAACACGCACACTGAATCGGAATCAATTAACCTCAAAATGATTTGGAAAACCATATTGATCAAACTTTCATCAAAAGAATTGTGAAACACATCTATCTTCAAAATAATAAATTTGAACACTGAATTAGGACTCATTATCTCAGCTGGACCCTTAGTTGTATCATACAGCATAAACCATCACAAATAAAAGGCCTTTTTGTTGCAAGTAACAAAAATTAACATTTCGAAGAGCAAATTGGTGTGTGTATAATGTCATCATGAAGAAGCTTCACAGCTTTACAAAGTCATGCGAAATAGCATGTAAATCATAATCTTCTGTAATTGGGTAAAACAAATTTGACGACAATGATGATAATAAAATCATAAATGAGGCCCCAATGCCAATCCAACAAGGAAAACCAAAGCCCCTGAAAATTTGGGTAGCATACAGCTGAAACTTGAAGATGACGAAGAAAACGATCACTCCCCAAGAATACAAATCTTGATTTGGCCACACAATAAGTTACCAGGGAATCCGAATCACTATCTGGGTAGATCTTGCAACAATATTCATCCAATGTGAAACCCTTCACATGCGAATTCTATATGTACTTCCACATAAGATCTAGTAACCAGAAGAAGAAACTAGAACATTGTGCTGCTTCAAACAACGCTGAAAATGAGCCAAGCGGTTTTGTAGTTTTAGAATGCCAGCAGCCTTCTGGGATAAGATTACATTCAATCTAGAGACATAATTGTCCAACTCATTTCCTGGTTGATCTGCCTCCACCAACAAACTCATCTCCTGCAAATTTGAACACACTATGTAAATAATCTGGAGTTTAAACGCGTGTACATGCAATGTGCTATGCCAGAAAAAGATATCATAGCAGAAAGTGGATCAACTAAAGAAATAGTAGGATCAAAACCAAAATGAAAAATAAGAAAATAGCAGACTATAGAACTGGGAAATTAACTGACGGACAATTTTGAAAGAACGAAACAAGTTATTATGAGGATTTCCAAATCTTCCAAGGGCAATAATCCTTTTTTTTTGTCCACAAATGACACCATCTAGTGGCCACTAAAACTGAACTATTCACAATATGTAAGTAAAAACCACTTCAGTAAAAGATAACCAGCCAACAAAGTCCATTGCAAACCTCTCTAACTATATCCATTGTCTCCTCCACTAGTTTCCTATGAGCATTAACAAGATCTTCCTCTTCCTGATACATGGAACACAAGCCACAAGAGTCAAACAGATTGAACCCTGGATGATATATAAATAAAGCACCGCAAATGTCACAAGATTCGACCTTATAGTTAGTAATTCTCCAAACATTCTTACCTTCAAAAGGGCATTCATATCATCATCAGCATGAGAATTTTTTGTCTCGAATTTCGGAGGGTCCTTCCATTTTGTCTGCCCATTGGTCCTTCTCATTTTATCTTCTGAGTTTGAGATCTCATATGCTTCAACTTTCCCATTTTTCTTCCATAATGGTTTCTCTGGCTCTTGGAACTCTTCTGAATCATCAAATTCCTCCTGATCAGTATTTTCAGGCCATGAATCAGCTATATCGTCTTCATAGGTCATCCCGGATAAAGGAATTGTTGTCGATTCCTTCAGGTTTAAGGTGGATGATAGGATATCTTTCTTCGAGTTATTCCCTTTAGAAAGGCTCTTCACCCTAAGAAGTCGAATTTATGAAGTATGGGTATCCTCACAGAGGAATAGAGGGAGAGAGTTTATATATCAAATGAATTGTACCTGTCAGCATATCTTAAGGTGTTAAGAGTATGTTCACAAGATCCTGCGTTCGGAGAAATGCAAGAGATCATAACAGTCCGAGAGTCGCCAACAAATGAATCCCTGAGGACTTCAGTTAATTTACTGCCTCTGAAAGGAATATGACCCTGATCATTGTCAAGCGCTCTGATGCATTCTTTCAATGCAAGCAAGCTTTTATTGATCTCAGCACCTTCCATTCTGCATTCGAAATTTCATAACACCTTAGATGAAACCTAGGTCACAATTCCATTGCGCAGGAGCGGGTGTGGGAGCATCAATTTCAAAAGATTAGGAATTGAGAGCGTCTACATAAAATCATCGCAATACTCTACTAGATACATTACTGCAAATTAAATTTCGTTTTTGATGTAGTATATCTTTTATTCAGATGATTATTATTAGGCGTGTCTAATAGACTAATACTATTTCTAACCATAGAAATCACATTAGCTTTGTGGTTGAAGTCTCCCTTATATGTCCAAAGATGCAGCCTCGATACCTGAAACAGTTAGTTTTAATAGCTTTTGCATTGGTGTGTACCACCTGGTACTATTTCTGTATCACTAGGAACCAGCCATCATTAAAAGGTAAGCCACGTGCATCGTTTCCATTGCGGTTGCGGAACTCACAGATGCAGCAGCATGAATTTGAGGATTTTATAAGTACTAAATCATGAATTTGCAGATAATTCGTGGATCCGTGCTTCTAGCGTGCATGTGCTACCCTTACCTGGCGAATTATGTGACTTCGGAGAAAACACCACTTCCAATCTATTTAATGCTTGAAGGAAATCCACGTGAACTAAATACAGTCCTGCTTTAAAAGCTCTAATAACATGAGAATCATCTCTAGCACTTCACCTAAGATCCAAAGGGTACGAGAGAACGGGAAAAGACAATAGAATGGCCACAATAGCGTAGTTAAGAGCATAGCAACGAAGCAGATGAAAGGCAAAGTGCTTCATAGTGAAAGAAAAAGAGTTTGCAAAAAGGTAAACAAACCAAAAACAGAAGTAAAATCAAGGAAAAGAAGAATGACCCAGTATACATGACTTAAAAATAGAAGATTAGAGAGCAAAATAAACTGACGTCTACAAGAGTGTACCTATACAAAATTTCTAGGATTTCCATACAAAGTTTGTTCCTTTTGCCAACGTATAGCTTGATTTTGACAGCTTATTGTTACTTAAAAGGATTAAGCTTTCCATAATCAGAAAAAGATTAAGATGCGGGAAAAGGGAGGGGAATAAACCCCAAGCAAGTGGTCAATTTACCCGCTCAAAATGACCTGTTGATGTTAAACATGATTGGAGCCCACTAATTAATTTACCAGATCCAGCATCAAGTGTCTCAGGTACGGGGCTTAAAAGTTCTGCATTTTTGACTAAGAGGAACACGAAAACTTGAAATCGAAGTAACATAAACCTCGTTTGCTTGTCATTGTCAGTTGTATCTGCACCACGTTCACTTCCAGCAAGGTCTATGAAGGAAAGTTTGCCAACAACTTTGGGAGGCTTAGTTTCACTACCATCAGCCAACCTTTTAACAGCTAGCTGAAGTATGGCATGTGACCGTGAGGATTCCTCATTTGCACCGGTCGTGCCTGTACTTCTTGAAGCGTTTCCTCTCTCAATAAGCTCCTTAATTGTCTCGACATCTGAAACTTTGTACTCTTGCAAACCCACAATGCAAACTTGTTGTTTACCATCCTCTCTCATACAAAGTTTCCTGCACAAGAGAACAAAGTTTCATGAATACCTAGGTTGACTAGAAAAAAGCTGGACGTGGAAACTAAACTTACTTCCGATCACTGAGAAGATCAAAAAGTTTTCCCCCGTATATCTCAAAGAAGCTAAAAAACAACTGAAAGCCTTGGTTCCGGTAAGTATGGTGCATCAGCCTCAATATATCCCGAGACGCCTTAAGGGGCAACGGTTTCATAGTGTAAGTTTTCCCACTTCCTGAACAAGTTAACAAACAAACAGTGAAAGCTTATTGGAGTATAATTTCAATTCAATGCCCCTTGGCACCCGCCCACAAGAGAAAGATAATTGTCACAATTTAATTGGCTTGAAAAGGGAAAAAAAAATACATTTTGTTTCCAATATTTTAAGTCTTTTTACTGATACTCGTAAAGTCAAAAAATGAATATAGAAAATACAAGGCTCCAAGCATCGAATTGGAGAGCCCAAGTTTATCTTCTGCAAAATATCTAGCATGACTATAACTCAAAGTGCATAGTAATAGTATAACGTAAGATGAACAATCCGAGCACCTAGTTGAGATTTGTGGTTAAAGAGTCAATATTGATAACTATCGGTTCATGAAGTTGAGGGCCTGAGGCTGTGTTTGTAAGGCCCCGTTCCGGAAAGAGAAATAAGTACTTATTTTTTAAGAAGGCAATTTCAAGCTCAAAAATCATGTACTTACGCAAATAATTTTTCTACCAATATGAATCTTGTTTGATAGATCTCATTGAGATCTTTAATACGGTGCAAAAAAATTAAAAAATTATTTTTCATTTACATTATTTTTTAGTTTGAAAATGTGAAATAAGTACATATTTTTTAAGGTGTTCTGGAACGGAGCCTAATTTTCGAGGGGTATATGTGATAGCATAAGAAATGGCCATCATTCTTAGTGGTATGGTAGGAAGTTTACAACAGCATTCATCAGTGATGAATAAAGTCATTACCAGTTTGTCCATACGCAAAGCAAGTTGCTTTGGTGCGCTGAAAAATTATTGGAACTATGGGCTCTACAGTTTCGCGGTATACCTGTGGAAACAAAATAAAAGACTAAGATAAACAAATGGTCTAAGGAATTATCTCCATCATGCGGATCCAGAAGTACTTAATTGTTTTATTATCATGTCTAACAATTGAATCATGCACTCACCTCGTCATTTGAAACTTCCTCATTCAGCACAGCATCAAAAACAAATTCATGGTTTTCCACATATTCTGTTAGGTCAACCTGCAGAATGTTGACAGTCAAAATTTTCAACAACCTGCGTGGAGTTCAAACAATCTCTATACTAAGTGGGATGGTCCAATAGGTAAAAACGTAAAGCCAATACAAGAGAAGAGAACGAAAAAACAGAGTGTATACTTGTTTCTTATTCAGGACCCGAGCAAATTTATTCAAGGACAACCAAAACCACTGAATTCAAATTTGGTTGAGAATAGGTCTATCATTAAAAGGAAAGGTTAAATGATTTGTTTGGAATCAGTGGGGGATTGCAAATACACGAGCGGAAATTTTCAAAACTCTTCCTGCAACTAGAACTTAATACCGTTGTAGTAATGATGCATTTCACTGAAACTAATCTCTCTACTTAATGACACTTTGAAAATCAGATCTTAATAACCATAATACTTGGGTTGTATAAAATGCCATCCAACTCAAATAAGCAAAGGCCCATAATAAGAGCACCAACAACCTAAGTTCTATGGACAAGTAGAAAAAGTATATAAATAATGGCTATACGATGAAGAATAGACAAATAGTTGAATTATATGAACCCCAAAAAGTGGCATAAGGATGATAAAAGAAGCTACAAAGCACCGACACGCTGGATAAGCTCACATATCAGTGTCCCGGAGGTCTGGGACACGTGGTAGACATGCGCAAAATACCTATTTTTCATTTTTGTTTTTGATATCAGTTGTTGTCTGATAGCAAGCACTGCATGAACCACAACACTGACACTAACCTTAAGTTTAGTCTCGTGGACTGCAAGAGAACTGGAATGTGGCTCTATGGTTATGATGTCTTCCTCATTCTTTGTCAGCTCCTTTTTATTTAGAGGCCTCTTGCGCACCTGCAACCAAGCCGTCACTAGCATATTTTAAATACTAATAGAACAAACCAGTAAGATCATAACAAAAGGCACATGTCAAGTAGTAGGCTTAGAAGTGGTTTGCAAGCTGACAATCAAAAAGTGGTAACAGTCAGCTGCTGGGCCTCACATATGCTAAAGATAAAACTTAGGAGGGGAACTTAATCGTAAAACATACCACAACTTTGATCTTTGCAACATTGCTGGCCTTGTCTTTATCTGCGGCAAAACTTTTCAAAACGTTGTTCTCAGGTGCAGCAGCACGAACTCTACCAGTTTGCTTATTGTTCACAAAATATGTCTCAGAGTCATCAAAGCTTCTACCCCGGGCAGAACGATAGAAAGAAGGGGCATCATATAGGCCGGGAACGGATATCTGCCATAAAATACCCCAGAAAAAGTAGCAGATCGATGAAAAGCAGCTTAAGTTTTCAGTTAAACACTTAAAACTCCTAAATATTGGTTGAATTGCCAATTTCAAATAACGATAATCAGCACTTGTGGATGGGACATAAATCATTCAAGGACCAACATGATGTCTCTTTATCGATGCTATTTACCCCCACTTTTTCCCCTCCAACTTAAATAAAAATAAGGATGAATTGGCACACTCCTTAGTCCTTATTACAGCACATGCAGCATATTACAAGAACAAATACCATATTCTTTATGTGGCTGATCAACAACAAACATCTACAAATTAGGACATAGTTGCAAACTAATCACATTCCAAATTGCAGATTTAGAGCATGGTGGTCTTCCATCATGTCATATCCTCCACGCACACTACACAAAAAGCAAAACCAGCATACATACATCTAATTCAAGAAAATAGACAGGCATTGGCGAATGATACTACACTTCATAGACAGGAAAAATTCCAAGGCTACATCTTAATCATCATCATAATGCTATGTATTCTTCAATAGGCAAAAAAACACACCTCGGGAAGAAGCTCAGTGTCAAAAGAGTGTAGATCTAGAAGTCCAGGACTGAAACCATTTGGAGACTCCAAGTCTTGACTGTTCTTTCTCCTGCTAACAGACAGCGGATTAACCGGAGGCGTCGATGGCTCCGTGAAAAACTCATTTCCTCCATTGACATTCCTCTGTGAATTTTTATACATTCTCAAACCCTGACCACCGCCATAGTAACCGTAGTCCTGCCCCCCATTCAATTACAAACATAGACATAAAATCAATCAAACTTCAGACCATTAACAGTAGATCTATACAGGCAAATCAGAAAATATTGAAGGCAGTGTTCGGTTCATTGGAATGAATGTGGTTCCTTTCAAAATCTTTCCAAAGAACTAAGAGCATCTCCATCTTCGTTCGGTGTTGTCCCAACTGAATTTCAGTAACAAACATCCATCTCTCCACCCCACCAGCCAACCTATATCAAGAACTCGATGTTTTCATCAATTTTTGCATTAGGGTGCTTCCCATCACTTGAAGTTTATACCAAATTCTTTCTCAATTCGGTATTAGATCTATCCACAGGGGTGGAGGGAGTGAGATACAAGCGGGGTCATGTACCCCACTCAATTTGATTTCTCACAGGATATTTGATATTTTGCAGCCAGTCCCACAAATTTTTTTGTTTTTAAATTGCCCCAACTTGCTTCAAATGCTTGCACTCTCTTCTTTTCGAGAGTTGACAGTATTACGAATGAGACTATCATACATAGTTTTCGGAAAGAAAAAAAAAGTCTTTTAGACCAATTGTTTAAGCAAAGTTACACCTATCAGAGCATATCTACCTTATAGTTAACCTCTTAATTCAGTTATTTCTTGGAATTAAGTAAAAAAAATCAACTTGGATCTAATTTGGACCCCACTAACCAAAGATTACACGCACGACGACATCGAAAATGCAAAGAGAAACTGAAAGAATCGAAACCTTGGGAGGAGGGATAGATGGGTTTGAGGAGGAGTGAAGGTGTTGAAGACCAGCAGATTGAAGCCACCGACCGTTGGATGAGGAGGAATCCAAGAAGTTGTCCGAGTGCTGCCGCTGGTGATGCGCCGCCGGTGCACCGGATCTCTGCCCCTGTCTCCCCATTGCATTCATCTCTCTCTCTCTCTCTCTCTCTCTCTCTCTCTCTCTCTCTCTCTCTCTCTCTCTCTCTCTCTCTACACTTCGATTCGACCTTCAATAATGTATCCCCCAGAATGAGTTGGTAATGCTAGAAACTGCGATCGCAATGCCTTTATCTCTCTCTCTCTCTCTCTCTCTCTCTCTCTCTAAACAATGGATAGATGTACGCTAGGTTTTGATTCTAGAGAGAAGAGTGAAACTTTTTGCTCAGTAACAGTGAAAAAGATTGAAGAAGGGTCGACTGGAGAGAGAGAGAGAGAGAGAGTGCGTGGGATGAGGGAAAATTATGAGAACACCAAGGCGCTTTGAAATTTGAAGATTGTGGGGGCAAAGGTGTTCAGTAAGAGACACGTGTGGAGAGGTGATTGGGTGAGGGAATCGTCCTACTTTTTTTTAAACCCAGGCAATTGAAGCATCGATAAATAGAAAAAAATGTTTGGTCCAGGCCCCAGGGCACTGCATTTTCAAAAGAAAAAAATCTTAGCCACCGTACCCAACACTCAGACACTATTCTGTTAAGTTTTTTATTTTTTAAATATTTATTTTTTATATTTTTTTCCATCGTCTTAACTTAATCGGATAAAATTAATTGGTAATGTTATTTATATATAATATATATCTTGTTTGATAGGTCTTAATAAGTTCTTTTAAACGATTATAGATTGCAAAATATAATCAATTAAGAAGTGGCACGCACTCCCAAAAGGAATTAAAGAATTGGAACAAATAGAGTATTTATTTTTTCGTTTTTCGAGACATGTCATTCTTTCATAATAAATCACTTTTAATTTAAAATAAGTTAGTGGATTGAGGCCTCATATTCATCATTTATTTTGGCCGCTAATTTTGCCACTTCCTTTTTTGTTAACGTCACTCCCTTACAAGTGTATTTTTGGTGCAAAAATACACTTGCAGGGGAGTGTCGTTAACAAAAAATGGAGTGGCAAAATCATTTCCCTTTATTCTTGTGAGGCTAGTATTATTTCAGTGGGGCTAGTATTAAGTATACGAAACCCACAAAGATGTGTGATGGATAAGGGTGTTGCGACACCACGTGGCGATGCGACCAGACCGCTAAATAATTACTCCAAGAAATGGTGCTTTTAACATTCATAAATTTCCGTCACAAATAAACAAACTCTGTTGCAAAAATGTTTATTTTATAGCTTAGGTGTCCAAGCGGCAAGGTTACGCACACATCGACTAATTCTGAGGCTTAGTCCCACCGCTCACTTGTAGGAAGCTCAATCAAAGCTGAAGCAAAGCTTCGTATGAACTCCAAGCCATCTCATGCGTATAGTTTCACGCAGCAACTCTTGATCTTATGAAGACTGATTTGATTTGGATCGTGGTTCTCAAACGTTTCGAATCAAGAATTGGTGATGTAAACTCTAGGCAATGAAAAAATAAACTACATGGGCTATATATAGTTGTTACACTAATCATGTAACCTATACTTATTACTTCTTTGAATAACATAACGGAATTGGCTGAGGCCGTATGTACTCAACTATCGAGTCGAGGAACAGGTAAAAATCTTCGTGTCTTGAATTCTTGTTTTCTGTTCTTGATTATTATTTGTGCATTGTGCGTTTGTTGGTTTGACCGAATTCTCAACACCAACACATCTACACCTGTGTGTCTATCACCTCCAAAAAAAAGCAACCAACTACCCTCACCGAAGCTGATAGAATCGCCCAACGGCCCGCGGCCCCCATAAATGCGCATACTCATTCTCGTATCAAAGCTAAAAGTGGCATTCACAACAGCTTCTTCTGTATCACTCACTTGATCAGCTTGGCCCTTTGCCTCGTTCAAGCACTTTCACAAACGCTTGAATGAAAAACGAAGTTTTAGCGAATGAGTAGGCTTCCCGTTATGCATTTTGCCAATGGAGGCATTGATACGGCTCGCATAAATAGGGTTCCGATGGAGTGTTCATTGACCGCAGATTATTAACGTGCAGATACATATGAGCCTGTTCGGGCGTTGTTAGGACATGGTCAAACAATTTGGTAACAGAGGTACCTATGTATTGATGATTCAATGAGTGGATTTGTGTTTTTGCCGAGTGTATAGGCATGCTTTTTCCAGTCTTTTGTATGCAAAATATAAATGACGTTTTCCAACAACGTGTTTGTCCTGGCAGTATGCAATCTAATACTGTCTGTCTCTACGTTACCTGGAATGCGGATACATGAGCGTCAACGTGGTATGCACTGTTGACTTTTAAGGGTTTCTAGGGTCCTTCAAGATGAGGGAATTAGGGAAAGCGAGCTGAGAGAGATGTTTCAGCAATATAGGAGGCTGGCCATCAATGGCCGTATTGGTTGTTGTACGTGTTGTTTCTTTCTCGTTCGCCTTTGAATATATAGAGTACTTGTGTGCGAAGAGAGAGCTGTGTCGGAAAGAACAGACAGTGAGAGAACCCGCAAATGATTTCTGAGAGAGAGGTTTTCGCGTTTGTGTTCGTTGATGACTATGACTGGAGTTTCCTCTCAATCCTGTGTGTGAGATTCCCCTAGAGGCACAACATGCACACGGCCTAAATTGTGATACGAGCATAGGCACGTAACATTTACAGTACATTTTATTTTACATGGTCAAAGAGCATAATGAACAAGTTTACAAATTTTAACAGGCCAATTTACTCAACCGCCCTAGATTTTCGTTTACAACAATGGATTTTCTTGGAAAACTACTATATTTGGGAACATGGGTTCGAAAACTTAAATGGCTAGGGTAGTAGCATCCGCTGGTAACACAACTCTACCTCGTGTGATTTGGTGATCAATACATAGAAAGCAAGGGGAGCAAATCAGTTGGTGCAGATTAATGTATCAGACTAATTAAATGAGCATCGATCCGCTTTCGTTTATGGCACATGCAATCATTCAATCATTATTGTGTTTCCTTTTTCGCCTCAGTATTAATGTGGTAACTGGTAACCCTTAGAAAGAACTAAAATTAAGATGCCTATATTTCAAGAGGAATGGCATAATAAGCCAGTAATTTTCAGTTTATTCATATGGAATTGCCATTCTCAATAATCGCTATAGAACTATTTTCTCAACTTCCTGCCAATAGACTCCTGATGGGTACAGACACCGAATTGCTTATCAAATAGCGTCATCTGTTTGAATGCTTCCGTGGTTGTCGTTAGAAAAAAACCTCAGAGCTGTTTCATAAGCGGTGAAAATAGCCCCATTGACAATGAAAGCTCTAGCAAGTGCAGTTCCGAGTCCTCGCCACAGCACCGCGTACCCCTCTTCCCTCACACTCTTGGAAAAGCAATCAATAATCCCCCCATATTTCGGCGAGGTAGATTGCGATTGAGCCTGAAGTCGTGTTTTCACCACATCCAAAGGGTAGCTTAAAATCCAGCTAGCAACTCCTGCTAGTCCTCCAGCAAGAAGCATTGTTTTAAAACTCTCTTGGCCACTTGTTCGACATCCTGGATGAAGTTTTTCCCTCATATACTCGTACGTACTGAAGTAAATCCCATGAGCTGGTGCATCCCTCAGCACTGTGATTGTTAGGCCTCTGTATATTCCCTTCAACCCTTCTGTACGGACTATGCTTCTAGCCACGCTCACTGGACCTCTGTGGGTATTCACCAGCTGGGTTGCCACGCTTACCGGTCCTCTGTGGGTAGTCGCTAGTTGGGTTTTTTCATGGCTTGCGCTCTGCAGTTGGAGGCGGACTTTTAGTAGTTCGACAGGTGAGAGGATTAGGCTTTGTATGGCTCCTGTTCCGAATCCTCCTATGGCAACTCCTTTGAGGGAAGGAGGATCTGTGGTGAGTGTTGATGAGTCGAACGCCCGTGATAGGACCGCGTAGATCTGGAAAACCATGGCATTCTGCAATCAATGCCATCAATAAGTTCATCATCAGTTTCAGAGTTTGTTCTTTTTGAGACTCCGTTCCGGAAATCTTCTTAAACAATAAGTAGTACTTATTTTGCAACTTCAATTTCAAAAATAAGAAGGGTATTCCACAAAATTCAAACAAAAAATTTATTTCACATTTTCAAACTCAAAAATAATGTAAATGAAAAAAAAAATTATTTTTTTGCACCGTATTAAAGATTTCATCTATCAAACAAGATCCATAGTGATAGGAAAATTATTTGCGTAAGCATATGATTTTTGAGCTTGAAGTTGCCGTATACAAAAAATAAGACGGTTGCTATGAGAATGGGCGCCAGCGGAGGGAAATCGTACCGACGGCCACGCCGGGCAGTCTCCGGCCACTGGACGGCCGATCCGAGCCGTCCAAAAATTCTATAAAAAAAAAACCAAGGGGGTCAACGCGGAAATTAACGGCATCCGAGGAGTGTAGGGTGCTATTTCATATATACACGGAAAAGGGGTGCTCGGATCAAGCACCCTACACACCTTGGATGCCGTTGATTCCCGCTTAGGCCCCCTTGATTTTTTTTTATAGAGTTTTTGGACTGCTCGGATCGGCCATCCAGTGGCCGGAAACGGCCCGGCGCGACCGTCGGTACGATTTCCCTTCGGGGGCTGTCGGTATCACATATCTTTATCCGTCCTTACTTCTTTTTTCTGGAACAAACCTTCTTATTCAACAAAAAATAAGAACTTATATCAGTTCTGGAACACAGCCTCGAGTAAGTCAATTAATTCTAGAGGTTAGTTTCGTATTCGTTGGACTCCTACACTCTCTTCTATTCTACCCAGAGGTTAGTAGCATACCCGTTGGACGACTGGAAGTTTGGAAATCATGTTTTACTTTAGTTTTACTTTCATTTTCCAATCATTACCCTATATCTTTCTCCAATCATTACCCTATATTTCCAATTACTAATTTCATTTATCTCTCTACCTCTCTCTAATCAGTACCTCTCTATCCAATCATTACCTTATTTCTCTCTCCACCCACTACCAAAACTAAATTAAACTAAAATGTCAACTAGACACAACCATTGCTTTCTTAAAACATGCGTTTCCATGTGCGCAATGCCGGTTTGAACTAAAATTTGGTAGGTGAAAATGCTTTCTTTTTCTAAGGTAGGTCAGGGAATTGGAGATATGTCATAATCATGCCTCAACTTTAGGTGTATACAAACAAAGATATGTTGGCAAATGCATTTGTCTAGGCAAAGTTTATCGATACACGTTTTTACCAAGAGACAATTAGCACCTCATATTTGGAGATAAAGACCCTACTGAGTCAGGCTCCAAGACAATGAGTGGAGGAAAAATCATTGGTGATTACTGTGAGAATGTATTTGCAAGATTCAATCACAGACAACATTTGTATTCCAAAAAACCCGGAAACAACATTCCTAGGAGAGAACGAACGGCCAATAATTAAACGATACATTACCTAGACTCGTTTTAATATGCAAGGTAGTGGTATTATTAGATACTCGACAATCGTGTAAAAATACGGGATATATGATGTTTTAGCTGGATATTCACCTTGGGAAGGCGTACAGTATCTAAATGGAGGGTTTTTTTTTCTTGATGAAGTAGCATGGTATAAAAAATAAATACGAATATTCTGTCTGTCTTGATACGTGAATATGATGAATCTGATACAATTATACGTCACACCAATTACAATAGATATTGGCATCCGAGTCCATGTAACAGATCTGAAAAGACCCAGTGGTGTCATCTAATTCATGGACCCCAATCAGTATCGACAATTAGAAATCACGAACAGAAATTCCTTCTCAACGTGGATATTCAAGAAAAACAAGAAGAAAGAAATGGATTTTAGGTAAGAAGAAACCTGAAAAGTGACAGAGGCCAGGGGTGCACCCATGCCCCTGTAAAGACCGAGGGGACCCTGGCTCGCCACCACGTTGCGGAGGATGGTGAAGGCGGAGCCGGTAGTAGAGTGCTGTTGTTGCCGGACTCTGAGGGTATCAAGCGGATAACCGGCGAATATTCCGGCTATCCCACCGAATCCTCCTGCCACAAATTCTTTGCCCCAACTGCTCGCGAGAAACTCTGGCCAGAAATCCATTTCCTTTCTTTGAGCATTCCCCTGTGTACAAAAGATCCGACAACACCCTTTTTATGCCTAATCCTGCTAGGAAAATCAGTTCTGCTTTTTTCCTTATTTGTTCTGATTAACTGCAGTACTAATCAAAAGCTAATTTCCCTTTTGCTTGTATGGGCATAGAATCAACATGGAGTCCCTCTCTCTCTCTCTCTCTCTCTCTCTCTCTCTCTCTCTCTCTCTCTCTCTCTCTCTCTCTCTCTCTCTCTCTATATATATATATATATATATCAGATGGGCAAAGATATGCCCATATCCCAGGCTGTGATACCCATATCTGACGTTATGACAAGGACTGTGTCTCAATTTTAAGCGTGCAAGGATGCCTAACTGAGAAACGGATCACTAGCACTTTCTGGTAAGAGCTCTCACGGATTCCTTTCTTTACTTATCTGTCGAAATCCCGGAAAATATCGGGAAAGTCCTTTTATTTCAGATGTGTTCCGGACTGTCTCCTTTCCTTCTAAGTATGAGAGAGAGAGAGAGAGAGAGAGCAGGGCTGTTTGCACAAAATACTCTGAATATTGCGCAGTTTCCACACTCCAAAAGCCACCGGTGCTATTTTGTTGGAACTCTGCGAGGAAACGGCCAAATTCCTCTTTCTCAGAGGGGCCACAAAGGTGAGTGCCACGTGGACACCAAATTCATTTCATTTTCAAGCGGTCACGGGATGCCTCAGTCCCTTTTTCCACCACAATCACAATTTTATGCCGGACCCAAAATTATGTATGTGAACTCCACGTAAATTTGTGATTGAAAGGTGTTAGGGCACCACGTGTCGATGCCCAATTATCACTGAATAAGTTGTTGTGTGAGAAATTATTCCATGCCACGGGACATCTTGACACCTACAAATATTGAGAAATTATCTGGTGTTTAAGGAGCATTGTGATATTCTTTACTTGGTTATTTATTTTAAGTGTATTCTGTGCAAGTGTTGATACAAAAAAAAAAAAAAAAAGTATTTTATGTAAGTGCTTGTATGGGTTCCATGCATTTTGTGGTATACTCACCAAATTATTTATATTGGTCAAAATGTGAGATATTACATAATACTCCTTGGACGGTAACCTCTCAGTGCCATACAATTTGTGAAACAATATATTAGGCTCAAAAAATGTGATCTTAGTGAAATTGTGAATCTTCGAGACAGTGATCTAATATCTCTACCACCGCACAATATTACGAGTCTCTAGCACCTACACTCGAAACATTGTGCGGTGCTAGAGATATTAGTAGATGATTGCCTAAACACACTGCATGTTTCTCCACATCTCATGGGCTTTTTAGAGGAATTTATCGTGGCCCATTAGACGTTTTGAGCCCCCAAACTCAAAACGTTTTCAGTGGAAATACCTACCCAGCCGGCACCGAAAAATTTCTCCTGATGCGAGCCATAGGCTGAATCTCCATCGTGGCTCTGAACTGGATTCAAATAATTAGAGTGCCAATCTAGAGGGTTTGATGTGGCATGTGAGTAGGATAAAGTGCTACTCTTATGTCATCACAAGAATGAGGGATAATGCTAATTTATTTTTTAGTGGGTTGGACTTGTTAGTTAAAGGCCTGACTTTTGTTAGGCATGGACCCATCTGACATTACTTAACTTTTAAAGAAAATTATTCAGTGTTTCGGAGTTTGAATTACAAACCATTGGTAGCTTTTGATTGGTATCGCAAAATTAGTCAAGTCAATGTGCGCATAAGCTATTTTGAACACCTGAATTATAAAAAAAGAATCGATTAGATAATTGACGTTGTTAGTCCATGTTGGGTTTTGTCTCACATGTGCAAGAAGCATGGGATCCATCATCCCTCCCCATGCTTCCTTGTTTCTTTTCTCTTTTGCATATATGCATGTGTGTGCTGGCATAGAGAGAGAGAAAGAGAGAGTGCGGAGGGGGAGGGGGTCCGGGGGAGTCGGTGTGGCTCCCTGGAGAGTGCCGCCGGAGTGGGAGTGCACAATGTGAGGGAGAGAGTGAGGAGAGTGCGGGGGCCGGTTGTGGTTTTTCGGAGTGGAACCGGTTGTGGATCCCGGAGAATTTTTGTAACTTGTATACGTGTGTAAATATATACAACGTGATTTTTCTCTCAATCTCTCGGTGTGTGTGTTTGTGTGCACAAAGGTGTGGATCTAGGTCGGGTCTCGACCCAACAGTCCATTTATGCAAGAGTGCTAACCACCTATTTAACTCGACAATTACTAGAAATTTGAATAAGTGAACATGGGTTTTTAGGTTCTACCATTTCTGGTTTTATTGATCATAATAATGAATTGATATGAAAATGACGTATTGATTATAACCAAAGTATACTTCTTTGTTACAGTGCAGCTGTCGTTGGACCAAATTTGGCCTCCGAAGCCTATTCCAAGCCTGCCACTTCAAAATAAGTTGAAGAGACTAGAAATTTTCTAGTGTGGTTTGTGAGAGAGAGAGATCACGATATCTACATTATACTTATAGATAGAGAATGATTTCCAATTTTATCATATTACTAAGAAAAAATAAAAAAGAGCCTCTTTAGGAAAACTAAATTGTAAAAATCATTCCTAAAGTTTGTTCCAAAAAGGATAATATGTATGTTTGTTAGTTTGTTTTTTTGGCAAAAGTAAAAGCCAAATCAAATTGAGTGTTAAGTCAGTAATTATTTCGAAATCAACGGAAATTCTAATCTCAAGGAAGATTTGTAGAGAATCACGCAAGGAAAAACGCGTTTGGATCTATTTCGAGTCCCATAAAAATCTAGAAAAATTTTCCATAAATTTTTTAATATTATTTTATGGAATCCTGAAAAAAAATCAACTCCAACAGACATCGGTAAGTATTATTTTTGGATTCGTAGGGCAAAACTGCTCAATTCGCCCCTATGTTACCAAAAGTACTACTTACTGATGTTTGTTGGAGCTGATTTTTTATAGGGTCCCATAAAATGATATTAAAAAATTTATGAAAATTTTTCTAGATTTTTGTGGGACCCAGAATAGGTCCAAATGCATTTTTTCTTGCGTGATTCCCTGCAAATCTTTCTTCCAAATACTTCACACAGTACACGTCAAGTGTGTGGGACCCACAAATAAATGTGACTTTGTGTAAAGTATTTGTATGAGTATTTTTTTTAAAATCTGTCAAAACACCCTTGTGTGAGTGTTTGTGGTCATAGAATCTTTCTTAAAAGCGATAAACATATCTGAGATTCCAAAAATGCTACTGGTACAGCATTTGCTGTACAGCAGCGGGGTACAGACCCCTTTTGCTCCCATCTCGGGTCTCGTAAAGATAATCGGAGCCGCTCATTTTGTTCAAAATACGTCGTTTAGGGTCCCTATAAAAAATCATCTCAATCCGATATAGGGAAGGGTGTTTACAAATCATCCAATTTTGCTTCAAAATTTAGGCTAAATTTTGAAGCAAAATTGGATGATTCGTAAACACCCTTCCCGATATTGGATTGAGGTGATTTTTTACAGGGACCCTAAACGACGTATTTTGAACAAAATGAGCGGCTCCGATCATCTTTGCGGGACCCGAGATGGGAGCAAAAGGGGTCTGTACCTGCTGCTGTACAGCAAATGCTGTACCAGTAGCAGGACTCCTGAGATTCTGAGGTGGTTTTCCAAACACCCGACCCGGTCCAGTATGCCTCGTATCTGGGCCTCCGAAAGCGGTTGGTATACTATCCACACAAAACCCATTTGAGTGCAACCGACGAAGAGACAGATAAGCCGCCGCCGTGGAAATGGTGTTCCTACCCCTCTCCCTCTCCCTCCCCCTCTCCATCCCCTCCATCCTTCCGCCGCCTTTCACGGCGGCGTTATCCCTTCCCTCTCTCTGCCCTCTCCGGCGATCGACGGCGATATTCACGCGTTCGAGGCGGCCTCCAGGCGTCGTTTGCGGCATCCCTTGGGATTTCAGCTTCGTAAGCCCTTTTCACTCACACCTTTATCTTGCAACTTATCTTCAAAAAAGGTAGATCCGTTTAGTTTTCCTTTTTCACTTGTTTAATTTGAGGTTTCGCGGCATGTTAAGCCCTAGTAAGGTTATTCGCTTTGCATCAAATTAAACCTCGCGCTCCGCCGCTTGCGCGGGACCGTCAATTCCTTTGGATGTTAACCTAAGGAGATGAAATAATCGAGAATCTCAAGTAACTGGCCGAGTTGCTTAAAGTTGGTACAGTAGTGATGAATCCCGTCAGTAGAATGGGATGACATGAGAGACAAAGGCTGGGGGAGCGAGTGGAATAATCGAGAGAATCTTGAGTAACTGGCCAAGCCGCTAAAGAAAGTTGCTAGAGTAGTGATGAATCCTTCAGTAGAATGGGCCGGCACTGACACTCGGAGAGAAAAGCTAGGCGAGCGAGTTGAATAATCGAGAATCTCAAGTAACTGGCCGAGCCACTAAAGTTGCTATGTTAGTGATGAATCCCATGCGTAGAATGGGCTGACGCAAACACTGAGAGACAAAAGCTAGGGGGACCGAGCCATCAGTAAAATGGACCGACACTGACACTGAGAGACGAAAGCTAGGGGAGTGAGCAGGATTAGAGACCCAGCAGGCCTAGCCGTAAACAGTGGATTCTAGGATGTTTTAATTGAGAATTTCGAGTGACTAGCCAAGCCGCTAAAGTTGCTAAAGTAATGATGAATCCCGTCAGTAAAATGGGCCGACACTGACTGAGAGACAAAAGCTAGGGGAGCGAGCAAGCAGGATTAGAGATACTAGTGGAGTAGTCCTAGATGTAAACAATGGATACTAGGATGAAGCGGAAGCGAGAATGTTGTGTTGAGTAATGCAAACATTGGTGAGATTCGAATGCTTAGAAATTGAAGGCAAGATTGTGAATATTATGTTTAAGGTAATCGGGTTTATGTGACTGAAATACTGGCCTAAATTTTGTTGGAAGTAGTTGTATTTAAACTTAATTGAGTGAAGGTTGTTTATTTGATTTTTTTTGTTTGGTTTGTAGGTCCGTTGAGTTTTTCCTTTCCCTGTGTTCAATTGCTGAAAATAAGAAGTTATGTTAGATATGGAAGACGAGATTTTTGAATTTTGTAAAGCTTATTTGATTTTATGTGAGTAAAATACTTTCTTAAATTAGGTCGGAAGTAGTTTCATGTAAACTTGATTGAGTGAAGGTTGTTACTTAGACTCAAAGAGCAACACCTTCTACATTCAGCAGAAGCAATTGTTGCTGTTCTAGTGCTGCTCCAAAGTGTTTCTTAGGGAATATCTTGCATGTTAAACTCCTATTATGTTGGTAGCGTGCAGTTTAGGGGCAAATTGATATGGTCAGGCTTCTTTCATGTATCCTTCTTCTCGGGGTAAAATCGATACTGTTTGCAGTATTGAACATTGATTTACTTTGCCATTTTAAAATGAGAAAGTAGCTGCAGAATTAGAACCTTGTAAAAGTTCTGAAAATGTAATTTGAACCTTTCATTTTACTATGATATCTCAGCAATCAAACTTTGCATATGGGTACTCCAAACAAATTGCCTATGAGTATCGGGTATGGGTATGGCAAAAACATGTCGGGTACGGCGCCAGTATGCCATAGTTATGGGACGGGTACTGCACCGGTACACCTGTTTTTTTTAATGTATTAGATAACTTTATTGTTTAATGTTAATATCTATTTTTGTCCTCCCAGGCTCCCATTCTTATTTCATATTTTTTATCTGGCTTTATTATACATTCTTATTTGCAAAAGAACTAATTTGAAGTACCCACACACAAAAGAGAAAAGAAGTTCATATTGAAAGTATAAGTTTAATGAGTAGAGGTGGGAAATCCAAGGATAAATAAGGCCATTTTTTCTATAGCATGCTAGAAATCTAAAATTATATAAAAATATTGGTGTACCCTGGCCGTACCTGTGGGCGGAGAGGGAGGAAGAATACTGTGGGGTCACTTGACCCCATCAAGATTAAGAAATCACAAATAGTTAGCAGTTGTATTAGATTTTGACACGAATTGGCCCCATGTATATCAAAAAACACTTCAATGGTTCTATTAAAATCATTTTTGGCCCCTTTTTTTTTGTTGCCAAAACTCGATTTAAATTCCTAATGACTCTATGTATATGATATTATGATCCCACTGCGTACAAATCTTGGCTCTGCCCGTACCCTATATTTTTAGGTTTTCGTTGCATTCTGTATCCGCATCTGTACCGTACCCGTACTTGTGCTTCATTTGTCTTGTTATGCATGGTCTGCTTTACAGCTGCGCAGGATGCAAGAAGTCTATCCTGTTTTCTTTTGGACGGAACTGAAATTTGTTTCTCAACTGCATGCAATCATTTGGCTTTATCCGCTATTCACTCCTTAAGATTTTGTGCACATTCACTGGCATGACAGGACTTTGAGATAATCGAACCCCCGTATCGAGCGGAAATATTTCCCGAGTTTGAGCCGATGCCAATACCATTTCCTCCACCACCGATGCCAGCGGATCCTCCTCTAGAACACGTCCCAGACGACGAGGGAGAGGAGGAATACGACGAATACGAAGAATCCGAAGATGATCTTTATTTTTTATGATTTTGAACCCCCCTGGTAAGGTTGTGCACATCATGGTTTCTTATGGTTTCCGCATAGCAGAAACTTAAAGAAATGTACCTATTTAGTACCATTTTATAATCTCCATTCGGTAATTTCAGAAACTTCTTCTTGTCATTTTCTGCCTTTTATTCCTGCTGCAAAAAAAATTTTGTTTTACCATTTTTTGTATTCTTTATCATACGCGGAGTTACATGCTAATGACCGAGACAGACAGCTTATATGTGGCCAAGGATACGTTTACGGCGATCGGAAGGCTCCTAGAGTTGATGATGCGATTTTCCAGGTTTCCAGCAATCTTTAATGGCAACTATTGATAGTTAACCTTTCTTTTTCGACATTGTTGTGTTTGAAACACAGCTGCAACAGTTCACATTTTCGAAATGAGTTCCCAAAAACAACTTACCCTGTACGGTTTCACTGTTCAAAGGAGAAAAAAACCCAAGGTAGAACATCGTTTTCTGTTATGACCGTCCTCGCTCAATAGTTCTGATTTTGGTAAACTATCGAAACAGTTTGCGTTACCTCATCAAAAAACACCCATTCAGAGCATTGCTTTGGGTTCAACAAAATTCCTGAAACCGGTAGCATCAAGAGACCCAAAGAAGTACAGTATGTTACTTCTGCACTTGCAAAGAATTCCTACGGAGAATACAACAACAACAAAAAAACAGAAGAACAAACTACTCTTCTAACAAGTAGAGTAAAACACAAGCGGTCTTGTTATTGACAGTCCACTGGGCTGACGATAAGCACACTAGAAGATAAGGAAAACACAAATTTCTGTGTACTTTTTATACTCTTTAATACACATTCACACACTCACTATTGTCAGCCCATTGGGTTGATTTTAGAATTTTCCAAACACAAAATTAGAATACGTGACCAATGCCCCCAAGTGTTGCCTAGGTTCAAATCAGAGTAAAAACGGCCCCCGAAATTCTAGTAAATTTTGGATACTTACGGAAAAATTTTGGGTAAAAGTCATAAATTGTTAAACTTTTCCGATTCCTCTCGTTGAGAGTGACGAACCATATCCACAAAAATTTGACGCAAAATTAACAAATACAGAAAAAAAAATTAATCTAAGACAAAACAGGAAAAAATCCGATGCTTATTTTCGGAAAGGGGAAAATTCAAAAAAACCCCTGAACTTTGAACTCAATGTCAAATAGGCACCTGAACTTAAATAAACTTCAATTGAACACCTGAACTTTCACTCCGTTAGCAAAAACGTGATTATGAGAGCCTTAGAGACAAAATTTGATTATGTCTCTTTAGAATAATATGATCAGAATAATAAGATCTTCACACCCGTTCAAACGGATTAAAAATTGGAGCACTTAATTTTTTAACCATATTTTTTAATATATAAACGGTCTCAAAAAATTAAGTGCTCAAATTTTCACTCCGTTCGAATCGGTGCAAAGATCTTTTTATTCTTATCATTTTATTCTAAAGGGTCGTAATTCATTTTTATCTCTAAGGCTCTCATATTAAGTATGTGTTCTTTATTTAGACCCTATGGAGCAGAAATGTGATTATGAGCACTTAATTTTCGAGCACTTAATTTTTTATGAGCACTTAAATATCTTTGTACCGATTCAAGACGGAGTGAAAATTTGAGCACTTAATTTTTATGACCGTTTATATATTAAAAATTAAGTGCTTCAATTTTTAATCCTTTTGAACGGGTGTGAAGATCTTATTATTCGATCATACTATTATAAAGAGACATAATCAAATTTTGTCTCTAAGGCTCTCATAATCATCCATGATTGCAACGGTGGTATGAATTTTTATTTAACCAAAACGTTGCCATTTTGGTGTGTTGAAGTAATAAGTGGAGAGAGATAGAGAGATAAATGTTGGAAGTATGGGGAATTTTTTAAAAATTCTTTTTGAAAATTTGAGCACTTAATTTTTTTAGACCGTTTATATATTAAAAATATGGTTAAAAAATTGAGTTCAAAGTTCAGGGGTTTTTTTGAATTTTTCCCGGAGAACTAGGCCAAGATTGAAGAGAATAAAACAAAACAAAAACAAATGAATCTTTAGAGCCGATTATGAGTAATAGAATACAAATTGAAACCAATACAAGAATGTACAATCAACCAGGCCAGGACAACTACTTCACCGATAAGAAAGAACAAAGGTTCTTTAATTGATTAAATTCCTTAATTCAAGTGGAAGGAAGGGGGGAAAAGCATATTTGCAACTTTAGAATCGTACTTGTTGTCGGGTCCCAAACCCAAAGCCACTTCCTTAGGAAAAGGAGAAAAAGTGCACTCACACAGTCACATTAGCAACTATAATTTGTCACATTAGCATCCGTGAGCCATCACTGAGATGATCGGAAAAGTTATTTTATATACAAAAATAATACGTACGCAACAATGTCGGATGACGATAAATGCATAATCATAACACGTATATAACTAACTCACACCCGCTATAATTGTGTTCTGATAATGCATTTATCGATATCAAATAAATACAGTATACTATAATGAATTTTGACTTGATTAATATTTTAGACATGCTCTGTAAAATGAACTTTTTTGATCAAAGTGATGAAGTCCATATGCTTGCGAGGTAAATCGGTCGTGAATTTGGTTGTAAAAGTGGGAGTATAAATAAATTTTTGAGTTAATTTGGTTATAAAAGTGGGAATGTGAATAGATTTTTGATAGAATATGGGAACTAGACAGGAAAATTTCCTGAATTTGATTTGTTGAATATTGAAGTACTTGACTATGGAATTATTAATGTAGCTACAAGAAAGTTCCAAAGTTGTTTACATTTGAGAATAGACTTCTGTAAATTCAACACCACAAAAGTATAAATTTCGACAGCATAACAAAATTCCCTCATATCACGTAAAATGAAGTTCCTTATTTTTCATTTGATAATACCTTTAGTTTTTCTCAGAGTTCATTTGATAATTATTTTTTCACTAATTAATTTGTAGAGCTTCATGTATACAAATTATACATGGAAGAATTGGTCGATCGAACAACATTAAATTCACGATCATGCAATTATATCTGTCGTAAAAGAAATAAACTGTCAATATAGTGTGTACTAATAATAAATATTGATTTTCGGTTAGTCTTATTTTTAAAGTGAATGATGTTCACATTGAAGTTGACAAATGAACTGCTCGAATCATAAAATAGAACGTTGCAATTCATTTCGTATCATATAAGGAGTCACACGAGAAACAATGCCACTCGAGAATCATATAGAAATCAATAGTGGCCAATAACATCCCTCCAAATTGTTACTAATGACATCATCATATTCGAATAGCAAGGCTTCATCCTATTCATCCTGATCCTGTCCGGCACTGAAATTTTTTCCGATATACATAGCTAGTTTGAGAATAATTATTTAGTGCTATCAGAGTACCTCAACTATTTACGTAGCTACGAATTATACAATAAAACTATAAAAGTATTATTATTCGCTTTTATTCGGTGCATAGGAGACAAATGATCACATGTGCGACGATCTTTTATTTGCAGAAAACACAACATAACAATGTCGATGTTGTGGTACTCCAAACCTTCCCTCTGATTGGAGAAGTTTTTGGGTTTCGAGCGTGGTACCTGTCGACGATCCAGACCGTCCAAGCAGTAATCCAACGACGCAGATTTATTTCCTCTCACCCCACCACTCACTCTACTTTGATTGATTGCTAATTTATTCCTCTTGATCCGCTCAACAGCTCGAGTCTTCACCCCCTCCTTTTCCTTTCCACCGGCCAGGTGGTATTGCCAGGTAAAGCACCCAAAAAAGCCAATGACAAACAACGACGTCGTAAGACAGCTTTCAGTCCTCAAACGGCGCCGTCATACGCCCTGTTTCTGAATATTTTAGCGTTGGATTCACGTAGACACTTCTCTCTCTCTCTCTCTCTTCTTCTTCCCCAAAGCAAAACAGCACTCATGATCACCATACTATGAAACTGATCCAACTCTGAATTCTCTCTCTAGTTTCTCCCTCTACCCTTGAGATGCTGACCTTTCTCAAAACCATTCACCGTCACCATCACCACCGTCACGACTCACCAGTGCCGGCCTTAGCCGCCCAAGAGGCCGCTTAGCCAGTGTGAAAATTAGAACCGCCAAATATTTTTAGTACCCGACATATAAGATCAAAAAAGAACTTAGAGCCCATTATCCGAAAGCTCGTCTTTTGACACCGGCGAAATGTCAGGGCCGGTCTTGACCACCTCCGCCTCCATTTCCCCCCACCATTGTTTCACATTATATACCCTGGTGTTAATACAGTAGTAATGTATTTTCACTTTTAGTTGGTTTTTCTATTGTTTTTAGTGTCGTCTTATCTGAAAAAACAATGGGCTGCGCCAACTCGAAGATCGAGAACGAAGAAACCGTCTTGCGATGCAAGGAACGGAAGCAGTTGATGAAGGAAGCCGTGACGGCGCGGAACGCCTTCGCGGCGGCGCACTCCGCCTACGCCATGTCGTTGAAGAACACCGGCGCCGCCTTGAGCGACTACGCCCACGGCGAAATCTCCTCCTCCTCCGCTGCCGCCGCAGCCGCCTCCACCCTCCCTTCCGCCGCCGTCTCCCACCCTCACTACGACACCACCCTCCCTCCTCCTCCCCCTCCCCTCCCCGAATTCCATCTCCAGCGCGCCACGTCGATGCCGGAGATCAACTCCGTGCACAAAGCCACGGCGAATCTGTCCGAGACCGTGATAGAGGAGGGAGAGGAAGGAGAAATCGAGGACGAGACGGAGAACGGATTGAGACACAGACCGACTCGCAGCAGCGGTGGAGGGATTGGTGGCGGCGTTTTTGCGACGACGTTGCCGCCGCGGAATGCGACGAGAAGTGATCGGACGCCGCCGCCTCCGCCGCAGGAGGATTCGAAAGGCGTGCTGGATTATATCTTTCTGCCCATGGAGAATATGGCTGGACCTAGTTTGGCCGAGGTTGATCATGAAGGTAGTGTTAAAGACTATTCCTTTTCTTCTTCTTTCCTTTTTTTCTTTCTAAAATCCGATTCCACCACCAGAAGCGAACTCAGGCCGGCCACATCGAGTGGCCGCTCCATAGTGCTGCAAACGCACCGAGCTGCTCGATCGCGAGCAGCTCGAGGCTCGTCTTGTTATGGGCTCGGCTCGTGTTTAAAACTCGTATGGAAAACTTCTTGTTTTAAGCAAGTTGAACTCCAATTAGTTGTAACTCATGAACTCGACTGTAGAGGTTCGGCTCGTTTATTTGACGAACCGAACTTGAGCACCCTGATACTACCAAACAGTCGAGCTCGAGGTCGATTTTTTGGGGTCGGCTTGAGCTAGACTAATTTTGAGCGAGCTGATCTCAAACACTTTAAAGCTCGGCTTGTTTGAAGCCCTACGTCACCCTGGAGCCCCTACCATAGCCATTTCGCACAAACTTTCGCTCACAAGCTGCAAGGTGACCGTAGGAGTGATCGAACTAGGAACTTGTACTCTCTCTTTTTTGCTCATCGATTTAGATTAGTACTTAAAAGGAGTTAACTCCTGACGTCCCTACTCCTAGCACCTAATTGCACCCTCTGATGCCATTGAGCCAAATGCCTCTTGACAGAAACTTATAAAGCACTTATCTCTGTTTTTCTTTCTTGTTATGTGAGCTAATCCTTTGGGTTATATTATTCTAGTTTTTAGTTGTTTAGAAGCTAATTTCAGTGGCTAATAGGTTGTTAGGAGTTAGTTAATTGTGGTTAGTAGTCTGTTACTTGGACCATCTCTGGCCTTTACTCAGGAGTAAAAGCTTTATGTGATATGAAGCAATGTTCTCTAATACTGTAATTACGAAGCAAATCAAATGACAAACTCATACTTAAGCATGAATTTAAGCAGACTCTTCGTTAATGACATAAGAGTAAATTTGGAAAAGACGAAATGGCTTAAAGAAAATGAGTAAATCGTGGTGTGATATACGGTTTTAAGTCAAGGAGTCGATGGAATTTCAAGGGGGGGTTAACTCAAATTTGAGTTGGAGGGGAGATTTGAGTGAGGCTGGATATACTCTTATGAGTTTGTTAACTGTGGTAAGTAGTTTGCTAGAATTTAGTGGTTTATATTTTATATAGAGTACATGTTTGCTCTGTAAATGATTGAGAATTGATCAAAGTTAGGCCAATATTGTTCACAGGTAGGAGCGAGAGGGAGGTGAGGGAAAGGTCTAGAAGAGCTGATCGTGTTGATGGCAGCTCTGGTGGAGCAAGGAGGAGTATGAAAGCTGAGGGGACAGAGAAATTGGCTGAGCGACCACCTCAGCCTCCGCCTCCCACAAAGGCCCCGAAGAAAGTGAAGCAGGCAGCTCCCGCGGAGGGTAAGAGAGGAGGGAAGGGTGCCGCAAGCGGTAATATGTTGCAAATTTTTAATGACCTCGACGATTGTTTTCTAAAGGCGTCAGAGAGCGCTAATGAAGTTTCAATGATGCTTGAAGCAAATCGGTTGCATTACCATTCCAACTTTGCTGATAATCGAGGTATCAGGCTTTAGTTTTTGTACATTTTGATGATTTTTAGTGTCCTTCAGATTTTGAAACAATTTGAAGCATTCGTGGTACTTAATACAAGTTCTTTGAATTTTGTCGTACTATTTAGTGGAAGAGTTTACATTTGCTTGATCATTAATATTTAATAATTGTATATATGAAGATCACAAGGCTAGAAAGTTGAAAAGAATGAGTTAAGTTACACTCTATTGTTAAAGGAGCTCGCTTTGTGTGCCCTGATAGGTGAAATCTGTTACAGCTTTGGCATGGAATGCTAGTGTTTCTCTCGACCTGTCATTTGCTGCAATGGTAGATGTATAGTTCATAGTTCTCTTGAGAAACAAATGGTGATGCAACACCTAAATTTTAGACTTTTGTTTGATGACAGAACAGTTCACAAGTCGTATATAGCTCGACTTTCTTCACTTTCACGCCATTCCAAGTTTATGGGCATGAAGTAGTAGTATTCTTTTTCTGCCCTGTTGTGTGAAAACTGATAGCGTTTGCATTTTCCTGCTTTATTGTCGTGGAAAATGGTTAGGCTACTAGTAAAAAGGGTGGACCTTTCTTTTCATAGTATTTGCTTAAGGCATTTTATTTGGGGAATTATGATCCCTTTCCGACACTAGTACTACATTATAACACCTTTACAGAAGTGGTTAAACTGTTTGGCTAATTGTTCAACCCAAGTTACCCAAATTGTCGTTGCTTTGTAGGACACATTGATCATTCTGCAAGGGTTCTGCGGGTCATTACTTGGAATAAGTCTTTCAGAGGTTTACCTAATGCGGATGATGGATTGGACGACTTTGATTCAGAAGAGAATGAAACACATGCAACAGTGCTGGACAAGATGCTAGCATGGGAGAAAAAGCTTTATGATGAAGTGAAGGTACGTATGTTTATCACTTCATCCAGTGATGTTTCCACCGTCTTTGTAATACTGTTTGTCTTCCAATGAGTGATATTTAGTTAAGTTTTCCTTTCCTTTTCCATTCTCCTAAGAATAGGATACTTAGCTCAAGTGAAGATAGATTTAGCTGCATTTCTTTGAATCTAAATTCTTAAATTGGACAAAACTAGGATGTTTCTTTCTGAAATAGTGAACTTATTAGTAGTACGTTTTTACACTGTTCCCATGGTGTCTCTCATTCTCTAATTGAATCGAAGTTGATTACGTTGCAGTTTCCTTAAAAATACTATGTTCATCAAACAAATGATATAGTCTATCATACCCAGCGAAAACATTGGTTAAAGCTGAAATTTTGTTTTGTGCTGACTGATGCTCAACAGACCGGGGAGCTGATGAAGATTGAATATCAGAGAAAAGTTGCTTCGCTGAATAAGCTAAAGAAGCACGGTGCTAGTATTGTGTCAATAGAGAAAGCAAAAGCAACAGTAAGTCACCTGCATACAAGATACATTGTCGACATGCAATCCATGGATTCTACTGTGTCAGAAATAAATCGTTTACGAGATGAGCAATTGTATCCAAAACTTGTTGCACTTGTTGATGGGTAAGTTCAAATTCGAAACAAGACTTTTTTTAGAAGTACACTTAATTGGCAGACATATGGAACTTTGCCTGTTTTTCTGAAGTATTTATCTTGATGAGTAATGTATTGGTATCCGTCTTTCATATGAACTAATTAGCGAAACTAGTCTCCGTGCGTTTAGGAAGTCTATGTTTCTGTAGCTTGTCTCCCTTTCCTGTCTTCCCTGCAGCCTCCATTCGGTTGTACTTTAATTAGAGTTTCCTTTGTACATGATGCAAGCCTTTGCAGCTTGATAGGAAGTGATAGTGAAGCAATTGTGGTCTTTTAAGTTGTCTATAAATTTGCTGAAACCTAAATTCTAATCAATTGGGTTCAAATATTTTAAGTCAACTTCCATATTCCTTTCTCGATGTTTAGATGATTAAGGACTCCCTTTCATTGGTTTTATGCATTTCGTAGATTCTATTTGGAGGTGTTCCCACTCCGAGCTCAAAAAGCACAGAGAGTCTATAGAGTTCAGAGGCATAAAAGTAGTCTTGCCCTTGTTTATCTACAATTTACTGCCGGAAACCTGAAAAGTTGGTTAGTAACCCGTAACAATCACACTATACAATAGAAAATGGATCTGATTTCACCAGATACTTTTTTTGGTGTCAAAAGAACATGCAATATCAATCATGAAACTTGAATTGCACCTGAATTTTGTGTGGCATGTTTTCCTGTTACTGGAATATATACGAAGCCTTACTATGATTATTTTGTGTACAATGGCAGGATGGCTGAAATGTGGGAACACATGAAAGTGCAGCATGAGAACCAGAAGAAAATCTCGACAGCATTGAAGTCCCTCAACATCTCGCAATCAGCGAAAGAAACAACCGAGCACCACCATGAACGGACAGTCCAGCTGTTGGTGATTGTGCAGGAGTGGCATTCACAATTACACAAGCTCATGACCCATCAAAAGACCTACATAAAAGCTCTCAACAACTGGTTGAGACTCAACCTCATTCCAGTCGATACAAACCTAAAGGAGAAAGTCTCATCCCCTGGGAGGACTCAAAGTCCCCCAATTCAAGCCCTCCTCCATTTATGGCAAGATCAGATGGAAAAACTCCCTGATGAGCTGGCAATAACGGGTATAACTAGCTTTGGAGCTGTTGTGAATACAATAGTGCAGATTCAAGTGGATGAGATGAAGTTGAGGGACAAATGTGAGCAAACTCAAAAGGAGCTTAATCGCAAAACAGGACAATTTGATGACTGGTATAAGAAGTACATGCAAAAGAGAACACCACCCGATGAGGTGGACCAGGATAGGTCAGAGGATAAGGATCTTGTCTCAGAGAGGAAGTTGGCGGTTGAGACGGTGAAGCAGAAGTTGGAAGACGAGGAAGAAGAGTACCAGAGGCAGCGTGTTCATGTTAGGGAGAAATCTTTGACAGCTCTAAGAACTCAACTGCCTGAGCTTTTCCGGGTACTTTTCGAATTCTCTAGCTCTTGTTTCAAAATGTACACTCAACTGCGGTCCATTACAAGGCCTAAGAAGTCGAATCAGAGCTCCCAATAAATTTTAGATTGTCTGGACATAATTTGCATATGTTGTATAATGTGAAAGGAGTTATGTTGATGGATTTAGTGGTTGACTTTTTTTGATACTTACATTGAATACTTGTGTTGATGGATTGATGAACTCAAGGGTCTACAACCACACAATGTTCTCTTAGTTTCTTTGTTTTCCATTTTGGGACAAAAGATAAGAAATTTTACTGCACCAAATTGGTCTATCGTCGGGTCCAGTGATTTTTTATGAGCATAGAACTCCATGTGTTATTTGCAAGCCTATCTACAGGGGATAGAGAAAAATTATCCCCAAACTGAACTGGGGGCAGATGAATAAACCCAACAAGATTCAAGCGTTTGATCAAACACGTTATTTCTTAGCAACCAAACTAGCACTATTAGAGACACAGACAGATTCAGATACAGATGCGCCAAGAGTAATCCGATGCACATAGCTTCCACGAATGCGCTATAAGACAAACCTACATCGGACGACTTCAGATATCAGGGTGTTCGAACAAGCAAATCCACCTAACCCAAATCAGTCATCAGTCTTTTGGAAACCAAAATGAGAACAAAACACAAAAAGTCAACAGTCTCTTAAAGAGCCATGGCCTCTCTTTCCAGTGTCTCTCTGCATAACTTCACATGGTAGACAATTTTACCCCTGTTTGGTTCTGTTTCCCCATGACCTCAATCCACCACTCCACATCAACATCCCAGCATGATTTTATTTTCCCTTTGGCCCATAAACGTAGAGCATCCTCATCTCCCTCTCTATTCCTCTTCTTCCGGTAGAATAGCGAGCAAACTCCGCTTGGTTCGTGCTTAGAGCCTTATCTTTCTTTTCCAGCTCGTCCTAAGGCCGGATAAAGGAGGAGGGTTATGCATTAGGTAGCTGACAGTCAGCATGTAAAAAGCCCGTTAGATCTTTATGACATGAATCCAAATATGATAACGAGACATGCTAGGGCGTTCCCTTTAAGCGAAGCGTTGCGCCTGTCTTCGGGTGCTTCGAATAATGAGCAAGGGGCGCCACACCGGCGCCCAGGTGTGGTGATAAGTGAGCAAGGGTTCTCGCGCGTGCCTGGACGAGTGCGGGTAAAAAAACTAGCCCAGGACTACAGGATTCGTTTAGCAACTTTGAATATAGGAACATTAACAGGCAAGACTAAGAAGCTAGTTGACACCATGCTTAGGAGGAGGATTAGTATAGCTTGGCTTGAGGAGACTAAGTAGGTAGGGGAGAAAGCTAGAGAAATAGAGGACACAGGTTATAAGCTTTACCATACGGGTAAGGATAGACATAGAAATAGGGTAGGTATCTTAATAGATTAACACTTGAAAGATTCGGTAGTTATAGTCATGAGGAAAGGAGATCGGATTATTTAGTTAAGCTTGTGATCGGAGGGAGCATAATTAATATTATTAGTGCTTATGCACCCCAAGTAGGCTTGGATTATCTTACTAAAGAGCAATTCTGGGAGCAGATGGAGAAAACATTATTTATAAACTTGTCAAGCTGCGAGAAAGGAAAGTTAGAGACGTTTCTCAAGTTAAGTGTATAAAAGGTATTGATTTGGTGGTTTTGGTGAAAGACGAGGCGATTAGGGATAGATGATCGAAAATTGTATTTCGAGAAGTTGTTAAACGAGAAACATGAAAGAGGCTTTGGTAGGGAGGAAATGTATGTACCTGGCAAGAACATAGAATATGAGTTTCATTGGAGAATACAAAAGTTCGAAGTGGTTAAATCTTTGAAAAGGATGAAACCGGGTAAGGCCTTAAGACTAGATGGTATCCCTGTTGAAGTGTGAAAAAGTCTAGGTGACCTGGGGGTGACTTGGTTGACGAAATTGTTCAACAAGATTATTATGACTAAGAAGATATCTGACAAATGGAGAAGGAACACTTTAGTACCTATCTATAAGAATAAAGGGGATATTCAAAGCTGCAACACTATAGATGTATTAAATTGATGAGTCATACGATGAAATTGTGAGAAAGAGTTATTGAGCATCGCTTGAGGATGGTGACTATGGTGTTAGAGAAACAGTTTGGGTTCATGCCTGGAAGATCAATCATGGAAGCTATTAACCTATTAACGAGATTGGTAGAAAAACACGGAGCAAAGAAGAATGATCTCCATATGGTTTTCATAAATTTAGAAAAGGCTTATGATAAGGTGCCTAGAGACATCATATGGTCGGTTCTAGAGAGAAATGGAGTGACGAAAGGGTATATCTAGGTGATTAGAGACATGTATGAAGGTGTCGTCACTACCATTAGATCACCAGTATGGGAAACGACTGAATTTTCAATCACTGTAGGATTGCATCAAGGGTCAGCCTTGAGTCCGTACCTCTCTGCCTTAGTTATGGATGAATTGACTTAGATAATTTCAGGAGGATATCCCATGGTGTATGATGTTTGCAGATAATATTGTCCTCGTAGATGAAACCGCTAGAGGTATTAATATGAAATTAGAAATTTGGAGGGAAGCATTAGACTCAAAGGGTTTTCGGATAAGTAGGAGTAAAACTGAGTATATGGTGTGCAAGTTTAGTGGTACCAGCAGTGCGCATGAAGAAAGAGTGATGATCCAAGACCAGGAGATACAAAAGAGTGATCATTTTAGGTATTTAGGCTCAATTATTAGTAGAGATGGAGAGATTGTTGATGATGTGACCCATAGGATCCAAGTGAAGTGGCTCAAGTGGAGGAGTGTTACTGGTGTACTATGTGATAAGAGGGTACCCACAAAAGTGAAGGAAAAATTTTACGGAACTGCCATAAGACCAGCGATGTTTTACGGGACAAAATGTTGGCCTATTAAGAAATAACAGGTGAGCAAGATGTGTGCAACGGAAATGAGAATGTTGAGGTGTATGTGTGGTAAGACTAGACGAGTCAGGATTAGAAATAAAACAGTTTGTGAGATGGTAGGTGTAACACCTATAGAGGAGAAGTTGATGAAAAATAGATTAAGGTGGTTTGGACATGTGTACCGTAGACCAAGAGATGCAGTAGTTAAGAGAGCGGATAAGATAGCTTTGGATAACAATGCTACGGGAAGGGGTAGACCTAAATTGACATTAGATGTTGTTGTGCACAAATATATGAGTATAAGGAGTTTGTGTGAACAAGTAGCTCTTGACAGAGCTCAATGGAGGAAAATGATTCATGTAGCCGACCCCAAGTGATTGGAACATAAGGCTCAATTTGGTTTGGTTTGATTGCTGAGGGACTATTCACGAACTTGTTCTTATTTTATCGCTTCATCCCTTCCTGGATTCAAATGAACCTGGACATGGGTTTGCGGATTCCATACCAATTTGTGATTGGGGATAGGCCTTGGAGTAAATCTCCAGAAGTACTAAATAATCTCTCGTGGATCAGGATTGGATTAAAAGTGTCAGGCGGGTGTTTTCCAACGTGAATACAAATAGAGTGCATGAGTGTTTAACTGGTTGACCAAAGGAACCAATTGAAGAGTTCTAAAATTTCAAGGGCCAAAATTTAAAATGCTTAATATTGGCAAAGTGTAACCACCAATCCACCATATTGAAGAATGGTTGACCAAAAAAAAAAAGGAATTAATGGTACCACCTTCATTAATGTATAAGTAGCCCAGTGCATGCGTTTACACTCTTTGCCATAAAAAGACCAACCAGAGACACTCTTAGATCAAGCAAAGCACACACATTCATTCATTCATTCATATTCTCTCTCTCTCTCTCTCTCACACACACACACACACACACATACACACACTGACACTGCCATGGATGCCGGAAGTTGGTGCAACTCAGGCCACAGTACTCACGCCGGATATAGCCGGCCTTTCTTTGCGGGCAACTACAGTACTCGGTTTGTGCCATTTGACTTGCCTGTCAGTAGTGGATCAAAGGAACCCATTTGGAGACTTTTATGGAGGAAGATCAAGAAAGGGAAGAAGAAGCTTTTCAACATTTACTCATGCTCAACCAACCATAATTTCACTTATAGTCCATGCACATATGCCCAAAACTTCGATGAGGGCTCGATGCGGGAAAATCTTGATGATCTCTCCCGTTCATTTTCGGCTCGGTTTGCTGTTCCATCAAGAATCTTTCAGGAGGGTGGAGGATTGAGTGATTGATGATTGAGTGTGGTACTCTTTAGTTTGAATCGCCTGCTTATCTTATTACTCTTAAGTTTGTTTTTTTTCCTTTAAACAAATCCGAGCGATGTTGGGCTGAATATCCGTGGATTGTGACAGGAAATCCACTTTGCCTCATACTCCATGATACTACGTCACCTAATAATTTTATGGTATGCGTAAAGATTCTAGTCGTTTCTAATTAGGCAACTCTGATTTTATCCCTTATAGTATTTTGTCGCGTATTTAAATAGTGTATTAAGTATTTATGCCGGCCGTACTTACGTATGTAGTTGCTATAGTATATGCTAGCTGCTGCTCCATGTCAATTCACAAGCAAATGAAGGTGAATATTTTTTGGCCCCTCTTATCTTGCACCTCTGTTTCCGTGCAACGTCAGCCGCACGATTGGTCAAAGAAACTTTTTTTTGAAAAGAGACTATTGTGCAATCATGCAGTTGAAATTGCATTAAAAAATAGAGGTACAGGCACATTTTCTTGACTTTTATGTGTTAAACTTGAAGCAAACCCTTTATGGCAAAATGAATTATTCAACACTTGCTTTTTAAAAAGCTTCGCTTCGACATTGATAGCGAATGACCTAACCGAGATCCTAAATTCGATTCTTATAGTCATCGAAAAGTTCTTGGAGCCGTTGATCGAGATTTGTCTGTCATTAACTTTAGAATCCTCAGATTAGCCGAGATGTCATAAAGATTAATCGAAATGTGGGTAATTTGGTTCCGACACCCTATTACGTAAGCAAAATACCGGTGAATATTGAATGTTCAGCGGTTTTGGGGGACCGAGGCTGCACAAGTATGAGCGGCGGGGCATTAAAGTTTAGTCAAAATTACATAATTCAATAGGGTCATGTGTAGACATGTGAACATGATTCATGAATTCTACTCCTTTATATGAATTGCAGTGTGTACAATAATGTCAGCTATATATGTAGTAGTAAAAATTTGTATGGTCACGCCTTTGTTTCTTTTTTTCCTATGATCAGTGTGTCCGAATCAACTTACGCGCTACTCAACTTATTTCCTCCCTGATCCGGTCAAGGGTAGATCATCTACACCGAGACTAGGGGATTCACTAGAAATTACTTTTTTGCGGTCTGACCCAACAATCGAACCCAGATTAATTGTGTGAAAACAAACCCACCAACTAACGGAACTAACGCTCGGGCCACCTTTCACTAATAGTGTAAAAATGCGTAGACGTGTACCTTTCACTAATAGGGGTGTAAACGGGCCGAGTTTCGCTTAACGAGCTGAGCTCGCGAGTAACTCGGCTCACTTACAGCCCTATTCACTAATAGTGTAAAAATGCGTAGACGTAGGACATATAGAGATGGCCCAGACATGCCAACAGATTGCTGCAGAAGTTTAAGTAGGCATGTGCTGCCCAGGAACAACATTGGGGTCCATGCCCTGACTTAATTCATGAGTATTTCAGTAGGTTAATTTATTTGCACTAAAGAGGGGAATTACAACTTCTTTTGATGGTGAAAAAGGTTACGAATTCGATCGTTTGCTTTGAGGGTTTGTATCGTCTTTTATAAAAAAAAATTTCCTTTGGATTTGTAGCTTAATTGGAGTTTTTAAACATAGACCCGAAGAGTAGAATAGAAACAACACTTTAAGAAAAAATGTACGTATGTTTAGTCAAGTTTCTGTTGACGTTCAATCAAGCTATTTTTTTCTTAGAGATGCATTACGAAATGAAAGATTCGGGTGACTAACCTATATATTAAGCTTGCAAAAAGTAAAAGAACACAACTTTAAAAACAACTCTGGTGTGATTTAGAGAGGCAAGGCAAGGCAAGAGAGAAAGACAAATGGAGTAGGAAAGATCATTAATGCAGGGTAACTGGGTTTTGTTCGGTTGCCATTTTACTTTAGTTTTAGTTTTATTTTCTAATCATTACCCTATTATCTTCAATTATTAATTTTATTTCTCTCTCTATCTCTCTTCAATCATTACCCCTCTCTCCAATCATTACTCTATTTCTCTCTCCACCCACTACCAAAATTAAACTAAACTAAAATGTCAACCAAAGAAGAAGGGAAATGATTTTCACACTCCCCTTTTGATATCTACACACTTTTTTGTCTTTTAATGAAAAAAATATGTCCTTTCAACACTAAAAAATTAAAAAAAAAAATGAGTGTGGATATCAAAAAAGAGGTGTGAAATCACTTCCCGAGAAGGAAAAAGAAAAGAAAAGGGCTTGATCAAAAAAATTTTAAAAAAAAAAGGCTTCAGAAGAAATCAAAAAGGAAATGTCAGAAGTGGGATTTGAACCCACGCTCTCTCACGAGAACCAGAACTTGAGTCTGGCGCCTTAGACCACTCGGCCATCCTGACATCTGTGTTGGTTCTTCAACAAAAATAATATATATATTAAATAATATTATGCAGGAATAAGTAGGCCCAGACAAATTTGGCCCAGTCCCAACAAAATGAAAAAGTCTAAATTAACCAGCCTGTGTAAACAAACCCAAAATGTAAATATGTATAGAATCAGCAGAAGGTCTAAATTTTTTCCCCTTACCCATAGAAATTGTTTACATATAAGAAAAATTGCAAAAAGAGCCTGGATATATGTAAAAATACTTATTTATATGTGTGTAAAGATGATTGATGTTTTAGCATTATGCGTACGTTATTCGCTGTCCAATGGGCTGTGGTTAGCAGAACCGTGTATATAATGGGACGTTAAGTTAATCAATACAACTTATTGGCCTTTTAACTCTTTGATCATTCCACCTTTCAAAGAAAAAGATCGTTCTACTTTTGCTTCTTTTCTTGCCTATCGCATGGCATGTTCTTCCCGATTGCAATACGCCAGTCGATCTTTTCCCTTTTACAACCGTGCTTTAGAGTTTCTCTTTAATAATCTCATAAAGCTCACAATGTTAATTTTTTCGATATCATATTTACTGATCTCAACTCTTGAATCAATCCCCTTAACAAAGACATGTTTTAATTCATTGTATGTGCTAGGTATATATTGGAGTAGTAATTTTTTTCAAACCCCGATATATCATTATAGCAAGGAATGAAGAAAAATCCATAGCATTGATTGTCATTTTTTCCCCCCTTCTTTGTATGTTGTAGCAAAATTAAAGATCATTTTCTATTTTTATTGGTGTAAGAAAATATCGTCTTCTCTTCTTCTTTTGAATTGAGATGATTTCGATTTGTCTTTCAAGTTGCACATATTCAAAAAGGTGATCCTTTCTGCAGGCGGTTGGACGAAGGACAAGCTAATAGCACAATACTAAAATGAAAGAAGGAACAAAATTTTTTCTAGATAAGGTTTATTTGAGACCATTTAGTAACTTCCCAACTTTGCAAATCCGAAGTCTAGCATGAAAATTTTAATGTTCTCAAAACACACAAGATTCTATCAATCCAATACCATATGTCCATATCTAAAATGTCCTTTACAAGCAAAGTCAATTTATTTATGGTCATACCTCATTGAATAAAATCGAACGCCCCGTTTGGAAGCTATGGAAAAGAAAGGGAAAAGAGAATGAAAGTTTGGAGGAAAATTTACTACTCGTAAGCTTCAGTTTGGTTATTTTATTCTCTTTTTCCTCTCAAGCCAAACAAAGGAATAGCAAAAAAAATTATATTAAATCATAATCTATTTGGTCAAACTTGGAATGAAAAGAGAAAAAATGTTATAACCAAAATCTCACAGTAAATACCAAATCCAACTTTAATGCTTTATGTCAATTACTTGAAAGTTTATTAAAATCTTCCTTCATATTACTTCCATGCTTTTTGGTGTATATAAAACCACTCCACCCCCATGGATATTACAAACAAAAACTAATTAAAAAAAAATGCCAAAACCCCTTCAGAAGTCTCTTCAGGACTATATTTCCAAGATCAAAAAACGAAAAACCTACTCGCGTAAATTCCGTGTCCCCTCCAGAATTCTGTCATCCTCTTCTAAGAGGAAAATTCTAAGAGCTTGCAAGCATCCCAAGACACGATCGATTGCTGTCGGTGATGCAGCAGCAACGCTAGCAGACATCGATAAGTTTATGTTCGAGAATTTCAATTCGTTGTATTTGGAGGACGACGAGGGAGATGACAAGAAGCAGAAAATTCAAGAAAATCATCGCGGCCTATCAAGCCCGGGTAAGGTTCTTCTCAATCGTGAGCTTTTCGCTAATAACGAAATTATATGGTTTAATGGTAGGAATCAAGTGGAGTTCTCTACAATGTATCAACAAATAAATTGACATAACATAATTTTTATCCTAATTAATTTTCACACTTTTTGTTTTTTTTTATCATCTACACTCTTTTTTTATATTGACATCTCTTTTTTTTTAGATGATGAAGAAAAAGCCGGGACGATTTTGCTGGAATCGCCCCGGTTTACCGATCCGCCACCGGATCTTTGCAGGTCCCACCACTTTTTTGTGGGCTCCACCTCATCGAGTTCTCTAATCACGAAATCGAGCACGATCGCGTCCGACTACAAAGGCTCGAGCTCCGTCACCACCGCCGTCGGTAAAATGGGCGCTGATGATTTCATCACGATTTTGAAATACTCTCCGAGTCCGTACAGCGATTTCAGGAACTCAATGGAGGAGCTGGTCGAGGCGCGGCTGAATGATCGGGGCAGGGTGGATTGGGAGTTTATGGAGGAGCTTTTGTTCTGCTACTTGGATTTGAACGAGAAGAAGTCGTACAAGTATATATTGAGCGCTTTCGTTGATCTCGTCGTCGTTTTACGGGAAAAGTCCGGCGGAGTTCCGGTGAAATCGCGGCGTGGACCGTCGGCCGGAGATCGGAGAAAGTAATTGAAAGAGATTGTGTAACGCCAGGTTTGCTGAACAAATGTAGATACAATGGCATTGTGTAATGTAAGCTGCCAAAAGTGAATGTAATGATAAAAAAAAGAAAGAGAAAGGGAAATGATATTGGCACTTCAAAAATTGATGCAGACACTCCAAAATCAGTGTAACTCCAAAGTCACTTTCCTTTGTTTTTTGGAGTGCCTAAAAAGAAAAAGAAAAGAAAGGTGAAATCACTGAAATGTATGATAACTTATGTTGGAACTTGTGGCTCATATGTTGTGTATGAGAGGTACTAAGAAGTTCTCGTAAAAGGCCAGTGCCGAGCGGAGCGGAGCAGAACGGAGCGAGGCACTGGCCCATCAGGTTCAGTTGGTTGGGCCGAAGGCCCAAAAGGTTTGGGGGGTGCGGGGGGCTACGCCCCCTGCGGTACGGTACGGAATAGTTAGGGTTGAAATAGAAGTCGTGAATATATATACTCTCTATTGTAAAATCCTATGTACTGTGATCATCAATAAAACAGCTCCGCTCCCGTGGATGTACCCGGTTTGGGAAACCACGTATATATCTGTGTCAATCCTTTACTGTATATACTCGAATATTGTGTGCGTGTGTGTTTAGATCCTTTCAACTTACCATTTTGAGAAACTTTTATGTATCCCGGGGATACAAAGTCCCATGGTATTTCTTCCGGTTTCATTTTTCGGATATTTTTCGATTACATTTTCATGATCGGCTCCGTTCATTTTGTAGAATTTGGTGAAAACCTTATTCATTCAAAAAGTCGCTTTCATCAGACTTTATTTAATACATGATCGGCACACGTGAAAATCACAAAAAAAAAAAACCAAAACTGGGTTCCGATTCAGTGTGTTTTTGGACCCAGTTTTGATTTTCTTCAATATTCACGTGTGCTGATCATGTATCAAATAAAGTCCAATAAATGCAAATTTTATTATGAATAAGGTTCTTACCAAACTCTACAAAACGAACGAAGCCGATCAACAAAATGTGATCGAAAAAATGAGAAACGAACCGGAGAAACGCAGAAGGTTCGAAAAAATGAGAGCGTTACAAGGAGTACACGGAGAGGGGAGATGCGGTTTTGTCAAACGATCCTAAGTTCAATCACATTGACTTGGCAGAAAAGCAGAAGGTTTGACATGATCTCTCTCTCTCTCCTGTAGACGCAGGGTTAAATTGATTGCTCTGTTGTCCATAATTTCAAATTTTATTGCTTGGTAGGTTTTGAATGAATGTGTTGAAGCTGAGGGTTGGTTGAGGGAGAAAAAGCAACATCAGGACTCACTGCCCTGTTGGGAATAAACACGCGGAAGCACCCAAGCGCCGAGATTCAAACACAACCACAATTGCAACCAATGGAAGTTCGATGAAAAATAAAATAGAGAGAGACACGCAAGATATACGTGGTTCGGCAAAAACCTGCCTACTCCACGGAGAGGATCCCGTTCTTTTCACTATGAGAATTTCTGTACAAGTACACTTGAGTATGAAATAACTCACACCCAACCCTTATACACTCACTCATACAAGAACACACTCTCACCAAGTACTAGACTTGACCCTTGCACACATAAAACTTGGGGTAGAAAAACCCGTGTACCCGACAGCTCCCAAAGGAGCTGCCCCACACACACACTGTTTTTCTTCCACCCTTACTCTCTCTGCCTCACGAAGAACTCCTCCTCCATGCAGCCCCTTATAAATACACCTACTAACCCATGTATTAAAAGCATAATACATGTTCCCATGAGAACATGGAAGGTCACACGGCAACAACAGCTAGCACATCTGGGGGAAAAGACAGACAATGGAACCATGTGCAAGACATTGACTTTGGTGGAATTCGAACCAACACCATTGGGAATCCGAACCATCCCAACAATCTCCACCTTGGTGAAAAATTCCACGCACCACTGCGCCACCACCAAGCCGCAACAACCATTGACCTTTCAACATATCCCCAGCTACACATAACCGAATCAGCAAACTGGTCCTTTCTTAACCTGATTCAAAAATGGCCAATCACATGTGTAACTGAACTCGAGCTAACAATCGACAGTTAACTCCAGAGTATGGACCCGATTCACCCATCCTCCACCAGCAGAAAATTCCCTCACATCCGTCTGCACCCTGGAAATTACAATTGCATGCATCCCATTTCCAGTCACCATCGAGTTTATCCAGACGAACCCATCTCTCAATCATCAAGGACCGAACCGTCATGTGTGATTTTCATGGCTCCACCTACAGAAAAACTGTATCACATGAAGACCATCCGACGACAAGAGATTTTCCTCTTTTAATGCTCCATGGGACATATCACACCACCCAAAGAGCCAATACCTTAGAAATTGTGAGAACATCTCCAAGATATTTTTCTGCAACAAAAACGAATTTCATGAGCTGTGCACCAAGAGCCGCACCAATTTGACTTTGCTCAACACACATCAACCGTATGGAGTCACCAAAGCCAAACAATGCTCTTCTACAACATATGTTCTGAGCCCATGTGGAGCAACAAAAAAAAACCTTTTGCTACTCACATACATCAAGAACAATATGTATTTACACGATCACCTCTCCTTGTTGCAGTCAAGAGCCGTACCCGCTCTCCACCGATGCAAACACGCACCGTCACTTCTGGAACTAGATTTGGACCTGCTGCCATCCCAAATCTACCATCAGAAAACTAGACCCGCTGAAACTCCACAGCGACCACATTGGATAATTTTTCCTCCAATGTCATGACAACCCAGGCCATTGTCCAATCTGCCTGGCTTTCACCGAACAATTCGCCTCCTACTGCAAAGCTGAGCAGTACCCGAACCGTTGCCTACATTGTAGATGTAACGGAACCCGAATCTCAAAAAAAACACCGGTCAAGAACCGAGCCGGCTCTGATACCACTTGTTGGGATTAAACACGCGGAAGCACCCAAGCGCCGAGATTCAAACACAACCACAATTGCAACCAATGGAAGTTCGATGAAAAATAAAATAGAGAGAGACACGCAAGATATACGTGGTTCGGCAAAAACCTGCCTACTCCACGGAGAGGATCCCGTTCTTTTCACTATGAGAATTTCTGTACAAGTACACTTGAGTATGAAATAACTCACACCCAACCCTTATACACTCACTCATACAAGAACACACTCTCACCAAGTACTAGACTTGACCCTTGCACACATAAAACTTGGGGTAGAAAAACCCGTGTACCCGACAGCTCCCAAAGGAGCTGCCCCACACACACACTGTTTTTCTTCCACCCTTACTCTCTCTGCCTCACGAAGAACTCCTCCTCCATGCAACCCCTTATAAATACACCTACTAACCCATGTATTAAAAGCATAATACATGTTCCCATGAGAACATGGAAGGTCACACGGCAACAACAGCTAGCACATCTGGGGGAAAAGACAGACAATGGAACCATGTGCAAGACATTGACTTTGGTGGAATTCGAACCAACACCATTGGGAATCCGAACCATCCCAACAAGCCCAAGTATGCTACTCCAGCTCTCTTGTCTGCTGACGTGAGAAGGAAGCTGAAGCCCTCGATGGGTATACGTTGTTTGACATTGCTCGATATGTGTCCTATCATTCTCGTTATATTCTCCTGGTATTCTGTTTGTCCCCGAACTTCTTAATTTGACTATCTCTGATCTCTTATCCAGTGTAATATAGTACAAGTGGCTTTACCCTCTTATCCGACGGTATTTTAGCTAGATGATAGGACATGCGCTATTCCAACTTCCATAGCTTACTCTAATTTGAGGAGCTTCTTTGGTTCTGAAATCTAAGAGCATCCCCAGCACATACTTCATAGTTTACCATTAAATTAAAAGTTCACTATGATACCTTTGCATTTTGAAGTGAGATTTTACGGTACACTCCAATCGACTCATCATATTTTTTATTACTAGTTTTTTTGGGCGTGTACTATTAATGTGTTCTCAAAATGGACTTGTCAATTTTCAAATCATTTTTCCAAGTATAATGTGATATTCTAAGTATGCTACCTGTATGTCAAGTTTGAACATAGTATTTGAAGGTTAGTTTGGTGTTTGAACTTTGAAGCATTGCCCTATATCTCTAACTAAGCATGGTTCTTTACTCATGACATTTGTTTTTCCCCTAGATGTTATGCGGCTATTGACTTCTAGCATGTCTGCAAACAGGTTTGCAAGGCCAATAATGACGAAACCTAAGCCAGCCAAACCAGCTACTCTGGAAACTCCAATGCCAGCGCCACCTCAGGGTGGTGGCAATGGCACCACAAACACCGACCCTAATGAGAATGCTGGAGCTGCTAGTAGTGAGGCACCAGCAGCTGACAAAGAGCCAATGGAAGGGCTTACTACTAAACTCCAGGAGGTGGAAGATTGGTTGTACGAGGATTGTGAGGGTGAGACTAAAGGCGTCTATATTGCCAAACTTGAGGAGCTGAAAAAGGTTAGCCTTTTGCTCTCATTGATTTACTTCAGCCACTTTTCTTAATTTTCTTTTTAATAACTAATATGCAATTCAACATCCGCAGCAAGGCGATCCCATTGAGAAGCGTTACAAGAAGTACATAGAGAATGGTTACTTTCTAGAGGGCCAGGATGGAGTCGACTCTGGGACTGTTGAACGGGTTGTCGAATCTCATGCTCTGACTGTGGAGCCTTCTACCTCGCAATTGGAGGTTCCTCGCAGGGGTCTACCTCGCAATTGGAGAGAGGGTGATTATTTGGTTTCGCGTTACCTGGATGGGTCCACCGGCATGAGACTAGGGGCGCAAGAGGAGATAAGGGTATCTCCTCAAACTTTGTTTGCTGAGGTTCAAGAGGAGCATAAAGCCATACTGTCAAACATATTTGAACTGTGGCCAAGTACTTTTGTTCGTTTTGTTGGTGCGAGCTCGATTTCTAGGAAGCTTGCCTTGGACTCCCTGGAATCTTTCGTGGAGGTGTTGGAGAATATGAGTTTGCCTCAGGCTACACCTGGTGATTTTGATTCTGCTCGCCCTGGTTTGGAGGCGTTGACGCATTTTCGATTGGAAGTTGATTGGCTTCGTAAGAGGTTGGACCAGATGGCTTTGCTACTTGAGCTCCCAGTTGCACGGGACCAGTTGGAGAAGGTGGGCAAGGAAATAGAAGAGATGGTGGAGGTGGTAAGGCGATTGAAGGACAAGAAAGAAGGACTTGTGCAACGAGTATCGGAGCTTGAGAGTGCCAGTTCGGGGGGGTTTGACATGTCTAGTCACGCGGGGCAGGGTTTGAGAGGGTGAGGGAGTGCGTTTTACTCGGACGGTTCACCTTTTTGGTTTATGCTCATCTCCCTTGTTTTATTTCGGGTAACTGTGTTAAATGGATGCTAGCAGCAGCAGCAGTAGCACTAGTAGTAGGCTTCATGTGTAATGGATTCTAAATAGTGAAAGGCGTGGGAGAAATGTCACATGTTCCTGGAAGTCATGCGCATTGCTCTGCGTTTGATCGAGATTTTAATTCGGATGTTCATCTCGAATTAGAACTACGTATTTTTGAGTGTTTTGGTAGTTCGCCTTCTTAGTTATTTCCATCTTCCTTGTAATGAACTTTAGATAATGAATGCATGGAGTATCCTTGTGTTGCCCTTGAGAAGTCTCTTCAGGACTATATTTCCAAGATCAGAAAAACGAAAAACCTACTCACATAAATTCTATCATCCTCTTCTAAGAGGAAAATTCTAACAGCTTGCAAGCATCCCTAAACACGATCAATTGTTGTTAGTGATGAGGCAGTGACACTCGCAGACATCGACTAGTTTCTATTCGAGAATTTCAAGTTGTTGTACTTGGAGGACGACGATGTAGATGACAAGATGAAAAAAAAAATTAAGAAAATGATCGCGGCCTATCAAGCCCGCGTAAGGATGTTCTTCTCAATCGTGAGCTTTTCGCTAATAACGAAATGATTTTGTGTAATGGTAGGAATTCAAGTGGAGTTCTCTGCAATGTATCATCAAATAATTTGACGTAACTTAATTTTCACACTTTTATTTTATATATATTTGTTCAAGCGAGTTTTCTACCATTGCCTTCCTATGCATTGAATAGCGAACAATTTTAAAATTATAAATTTGCATAAACTAAGATAACAATGAGTGCACATAAATAAAATAAAAATGAAGTGCAAAAATATCTTAAATTTTTGGTGTTATTGAATTTTTTTTATCTCATTAATCAAAAAACTTTAATATTCCGACTTGCCTAGAATGGAAGAATTAGAAAAACCAAAAATAAGTTTGACAAGTTGAACTTTTTCGACTCATTTTCTCCTTTAGTGAAAAGGTAGCTTGTAACCAAAATAATTGCTTAGCCAATTCTTCGTGTTGAGATGAATCGAAATATAAAAGCCTTTCCACTCAAAATTTCAAAAAAAACTATAGCAAAACAAAATTTGAATGAGAAGGAAAATAAAAAATAAAAAAATCCAACAAACATATATACATTACTCGAACAAAATTGGGCTTTTGATTAATTGACATCCCTTTTTTAGATGATGAAGGAAAAACCGGGACGATTTTATTAGAATCGCCCTGGTTTACCTATCCGCCACCGGATCTTTGCATAGGGATGGCCATCTCAGTCGATCCGTCCGTATCCGATCCATTAACTGTACATTAATGTCTCTGTGATTTTTTTTAAAAAAAGAAGAAGAGAAGAATACAAAAACTTTTCAAATTCTGTTCTATTTTGAAGAATATATATATAGGGAGCGTTTCGATGACAAAAAAAAGACACTCCATTTCAACCATTGAACCCAATGGCTGAGATTAGAAGTCCACAAAGAATTACTATTGGCCGCAAAAAATTACTCCTAGCCACGATGAATTACTCTTGACTGCAAAGAATTATATTTGGCAGCAAAGAATTACTCTTAGCAGCAATGAATTACTTGTGGCCACAAAGAATTACTTTGGGCCGCATCAAATTGCACTTGGCCGTGTCAAATTGCACTTGACCGCATCGAATTACACTTGGCCGAACCGAATTACTTTTGGCTGCGTCGAATTGCACTTGGCCGCTATGAATTGCACTTTGCTGCATCGAATTGCACTTTGCCACGAAGAATTACTCTTGGCGGCATATAATTGCACTTGGACGCTACGAATTACACTTGGCCACATTGAATTACTTTATGGTCTCGCAATTCTTTGTGGCCAAGTGTAATTCTATGCGGCCAAGTGCAATTTGATGCGGCTAAGAGCCGGATATTCAGATATTTTTTCGAGGATTGGAGCAGATACCGATTTTTATTTTAAAAAAATTCAGAGAATGGATCGGATTTGGGGATGAGTTTGTCCCCGATCCAATCTGTATCTAATCCGCCCCGAATCCCCGGATATCTGGGGATTCGAAGGATGGGTGGAGGGTTCGGATTCGGATATGCCAATATCTGCCTCCGATCTGCCCCGTTGCCATCACTATCTTTGCAGGTCCCACTATTTTTTGGTGAGCTCCACGTCATCGGGTTCTCTAATCATGAAATCGAGCACAATCGTGTCCAACGACAAAGGCCTGCCTTGTTCGGTTTGGTTTTTGGAAAATTCTTTCTATCTCAAAAAATACTTATTATCCCTACTTCCAATCATTACTCTCCACTCATTTCTCATATCTCCAATCATTATTCTCATTTATCTCTCTATCTCTCTCCACTCATTACCCCTACTTCCACTCATTACCCCTACTTCCAATCATTACAATATTTCTCTCTCCACTCATAACCCCAAAAAATTTCTCAAAAACTCATCCAAACACAGCATCAAGCTCTGCCACCACCGCCATCGATAAAATGGGTGCCAATGATTTCATCACGACTTTGAAATACTCTCCGAATCCGTCCAGCGATTTTAGGAACTCAATGGAAGAGATGATCGAGGCGCGTCTGAACGATCGGGGCAGGGTGGATTGGGAGTTCATGGAGGAGCTTTTGTTTTGTTACTTGGATTTGAATGAGAAGAAGTCGTATAAGCGTATATTGAGTGCTTTCGTCAATCTCTTCGCCGTTTTACAGGAAAAGTCCGGCGGAGTTCCGGTGATTTTGCGGCGTGGACCGTCGGCGGCGATCAGAGAAAGTAAATTGAAAGAGATTGTGCAATGCCAGGTTTGCTGAACAAATGTAGATACAATGGAATTGTGTAATGTAAGCTGCCAATGTGAATGTAATGATAAAGAAAAGGTGAAATGTATGATAACTTCCCATTTACATAACAAAGAACTGTTTTTCACTTTGGGAAATAATTTCATTACTCTCTTCTATAAAAACTAGAAGTCGGAGCATACGACGTGCGTGCACTTCGTTAAAATTGAAATGAATGACGATCTTATACATGATGTAGTATCGCTACATCACTACTTTGAGTCACATTGCATTCGCATTATCCTGCATTTTCTCGTATTTGATGTACTAGTATCTCTACTATCTAAAAGACTACATAATCTCACTACATTTGTCTCTATTTTAGTTCCAACAAGTTCTGATAACCGCAAAAAAGGTTCGATATATATGAATGTTACATGCCTACCATGATTCAATTGTGCTTTTCCACTATCACGTTGTACTCTAGGCTCCAACAAATGTGCAATATTTCTATCCTTTCAGCGTATTGCCTTATATAGAATATCCATCGAATCATAGGCGGACTTACTATTGGGTAGAACTGGGCCGCGGTCCTATCCACTTTGCTTGTAAGGATTTCTTTTTATACAGATTGAGCTTGGTATAATTATGGACTTTATATACCGTTCAATGTAATTCAAATATATATATATATATATATATATATATATATATATATATATATATAGTTTGTAGTGTGGTCGAATTGGTTGTGAATTTAAATGGCTGGCGATAAATGCCTTCAGGTACGGACGCTACAACTATTAATTTGTTAGTTTGTAAGTTTAACCGGTGGATATACTTGAGCTATTGCTTTCTGTTTTTTGCGTAGTTAGAATTTTACGAATGGGGCCTTGGCCTTCAAAATTGGATATAAATTGAATACCGATTTCGAGCGTTCCTTCAGGCACGGGCAATTTCTAGTATATATATAAAACAAAACTTTCAATAAGGGTGCCCATAACTTATTAAGTGACGTCCCTTTCCCGACCAATTTGCGATGATCCGAGCCGCTCAATATGTTCAGAACGTGATTTTAAGGATCCTCGTGAGAAATCAACAAAAAAAAAGACCGGAAAAGGCTTGATCCGAGCAGTTTTTTATTGTATTTTATCGAACGGTTCAAATAAAAACTGCTCAAATTAAGCCCTTCCCAGTCATTTTTTTTGCTGATTTCTTGACAGTTCCTTGTAATCACGTTTTAAACACATTGAGCGGCTCAGATCATCAATATTTGATTGGGAAAGGGGAGAAAATGGAACGTCCGCATTTTATTTAAAATGAGGACGCCCTCATAGGAAGGGGACTCATATATATGCTTCTGTCCCTTGTAACTAAAAAAAACCACAAAATGCAATGGATAGTCCAAAATTTAGTAAGCATTTCATCAAATAAGGAGATTGGAAACCAAATTGTTATAGCATTTATAGACCTCAGGGATCATTAGAATAACTTATCCAGATACAATGAGGGTGGTAATTGTCCACTGAATAAAAGGAGAACGAATTTGTTCACATTTATCAAATGAGTATGAAAATGCCATTCATTTCATATCATAGGTAAAAAAAGGTATGAGTACATCAAAAAGTAATCTCATTCCATTAACCTCCCTTATTTTTAAAAAAAAACTGTCAAGCAATTCAATACCCGAAGACAAAAGATTACATCATAATAGAGATTACTTTCTTAGGGGCGGTTCAGACAAAGAAGAAAGCTGGCTTTCCCGGGAAAAAAGAGCCAAAAAAGCCAAATTTTGTACAGTGTGTCAGAAGGCTCTCTCTCTCTCTCTCTCTCCTAATTTTGCTGGGAAAGCCAATAATCCACGGGCATTATTTGTCCGAACACCACCTTATTACTACTATCAATTTTACGAGACTACCTTCTCATTCTATCCCATCAATACAGAATTCTCTACACCCCGAAAGAAGTCTCAAGTCTCCACAAAGAAGATAGATAGATAGATAGATAGAATCATTGAAATTAAGTATGGCTTGAATCTATGATCGTGATTCATTTTATCCCTAAAGTGTTTTCTCGCCTAACAATTCACAATGAGACTTAGGGAACCAAAGACTTGCATGCTCCGACACACTTCTTGTTTCAAAACTTCTGCTCACGGCACTCAATAATTTTTTTTTATTTATCTCTCTTCACTTTGTGCATATTGCCAAAGGTTAGGTCTGTCTCCGATCTTCCCCCGCCCATACCCCCAATGATTGGGGGCTACATGGGTTTTGTTATTATTGTTATTGTATCTCTCTCCACTCATTACTCTAAAAAATCTTCTCTCAGAACCCAAACTGAATAGGATCTTGAAGAAAAGTAGCACATCATGATTTACGCCACACACATACTTTTCTTTCGTAAATTAAGGCTCTGTTTGAAACTTAAAGAAAAGAAAGGAAAATTAAATTTTATTTCCTTCTATTGTTTGGTTATAAGAGAAAGAAAGAAGAAAATAAAATTTAAAATTTAGTGAATAGTAAATTTTTCCATCCATTTTCTTTTCATTTCCTTTCTTTTCTTTTCATTAGGTTTAAAGAAAGTCATTAGGTTTAAAGAAAGTCAAGATCCCTGGTTCTTCAGCTCCTTCCAGCTCAATAATGCAAAGTGGAAAGAGAATCTTCCACGTCAGCAATTAGTTCAGTTAACAGTGGTAATCATCCAAGAAGTGAATTGAATCAGGGAAAATTTCAAAATGACACCTGAACTTTCACTCAAATGTCCCACAAACACCTAAACTTTAATTTATTTCAATTAAACACCTGTAGTTACAAAAACCCCAAATTTAGGCACCTGCCATTATATTCCGTTCAATCTGTGAAGAAAAATGGTGATGTGGCATTTTTCTCCCGTTAAGTGTCGTATTGGCACATGATAGTTAGCCCTTGCAACACACAGAATCAAAGCCCATCCACTCTCTCTCTCATCTCTACTCCGCCTTCTCGAAACTCTCTCCCCTCTGCCCTATGCACGCAAACACCAGATTGGAGGGATTTCACCTCCCAATCCCTCACATAAACACTCCAATTCAGTTGATACCTTTCGTCTCCCCAAACATGATCAGCCCGAAAACCCAGCACAACCAACGCCGCCTCAAGAATTCTCGCAATCACAACCGCATCGACAATCTGATTCCTCACCCGATTCAATCCCCTGAAACCACCACCACCACCACCACAAGAAACCTCCTTTTCTCTTTCGAAACCCTCGCCGACTCCCTCCGATAACCAATCCCAAAACCCAAACACGGCCTGCAATTGTCACCGTCTGGCTGCCACCAGAACTCCCTCCCCTCCTCCGTCAAATTACCCACAACCCAATGAGTCGGTAACGGCCCCATCGCGATTTTCAGCAGTCTCGAATCAACATCATCATCAGTAGTTGCTGGAATTACAAAGGAAACAGAACAAGAAACAGAGTTCTGAGAAATAGGTAGGAAAAAGAGGGTAAGAAATCCCAGGAAAATGAAGAAGGTGAGGAGAGAGAAGTTTGGTGGTGAACAGAGACATGGGGTTCTTGGGCTTCGGCTGTTCTTGGGCAAGAAAAGGATGGAACTGAATGGAGAGAGAGAGAGAGGCTTTGATTCGATGTGTTGCAAGGGCTGACTATCATGTGCTAATAGTGCACTTAACGGAAGAAAAACGCCACATCACCATTTTTCATCACAGATTGAACGGGATATGACGGCAGGTGCCTAAATTTGGGGTTTTTGTAACTACAGGTGTTTAATTGAAATAAATTAAAATTTAGGGTTTTATGGGACATTTGAGTGAAAGTTCAGGCGTCATTTTGAAATTTTCCCATTGAATCACGATCACTCTCTTTCTCTCTATAACTTTCCTTTTCTTCCTCTCTGTTTTACTTCTGGTTTCATTTCCATTCTGTGTTCTTCTACGAAGCCATTAAATTCTTTACCTTTCGTTGATCCTCGCCGACCGAAGGTAACAGGTAACGGCACTGTTAGCTTCACTCAACTCAAGCGTCTTTCCCGGTGTACACTTTTACCTCATGATTCTTCGAATGGTCTCTGAAATGGGTTCCTTAAAAATCATTTCGTTGAGAGTAAAAATCGAAAAGTGGGTTTAGTTCTGGTTTCCAAAATCCATTTCCAAACTCGAGACAATAATTTCCGTTATTGAAATTGCCTATTTTGAGAGTTAATTAAGTTGGTTCAACACTTCCACTTCATTCCATGCTTTGTTGATGGGGGGAGACAGGGATTGTTTTTAGTGAAATCCATCAAGAAAGGATTTGATGTTTTAATGTTTCATCCCAGGTTTGACGGAGATATTCTGGGGTGATGCAAAGAGGTAATGGGCACTATCTTTCTGTCGTTCACTTTTCTTTTCTTTTTATTTTCTGGTTACTTTTGAAAGCACTAGAGTTATATTTATGAATATTCTTTTCATTTATTTTGAATCTATGCATCTTCAACCCATACTCCATAACTCTAAATCTCCCTCCATTCCTCCATTTTGGAGGAATTGTGCACTCCAACCCATCCTCCATATTTACCTCCATTTTGGAGGATCAATTTTCATCCTACATATCGGAGTACCAAAAATTTATGGAGGATCTCTTCCATTTCACTATTAACCCTTTTCAGTTTTGGTACATTTATCTTTTGTAAAATTGGTACCAATCAAAAGATTTTTCCGATATCTTTAAAACAAGACCGATATTGAGTATTTTTTTTTTTTAAGTTAGAAATATGAGAACTTGAATTTTAGAGGGAAAGTGATGAAGTTTGAGATTTGGAGTGAGTTTTTTTTAAATATAAAGGAAGAAATAGAGTATTGGGCCTGGGGGTTGGAGTTGTTATGAATAATAAAATCCTCTAAATCTTCTTTCTGATCATAAAATACTTAGTATTTTGGTCCTCCAAAATGACGATTTAGAGGATATTGGGGTGGGGAATGCACAGTGACTAGTTCATAAGTTAGGGCTTTATTTTTCCATATAGGTGGTAATTCTCATGTTTAACACTAACAACCTGAAAGGGGTGGGGAATGCAGTGGCGTAAGCAGGAATAAGAGGGGGCCAAACCTGAATTTATTTAGAGTTTGGAATGCAGTGGCGGGCTGAAATGAAATTTTCAAGATTTTGAAGGAGCTAAAATATTTGGCTTTATTATGAATACACTACATGAGAAAAATGGCTATACCATAGTTTGGGGGTGCCTTTGCCCCCGTCCACACCCCTTTCCGTCTACACTATTGGAATGGTAATAATCATTGTTTCACCATTGAGATTCGGTCTTGATACCAGTCACTGAGAGTCTCATTGGTTGTAGAAGATGTGTTTATAGCGCTAGTGATAATAGATTCATACATTTAGTTTCATTTTGACTTTCTAGACTTCAGAAATTATTGGCAAGGAAAAGAAAAAAGAAAGAATAATTACTTGCTTTGGCAAACTGCACTAGTAGGTTTTAGGAATGTGTGTAGATGTACTTGTCATGTGAGTCATAAGTTCCTAGCATTTATTAAACTTTGATTTATTCCCGGAGTTCACATTACATTGGGTGTAATCTTGGTTGGTTAAGTTCTATATCTGACTCATCTCATCAGGGCTAGGCCTAATTAATTCAATCCCTTGCTTGCTAATACTTTTCTTTGTTCCTATATATAACTGTTTCCGTATACTAGTTAGATGCCATATGATACACGAATACTAGAAAGGACGGAAAGGAATGGATAGAGAAGGAAAAGCACCAGTCATGTCGGTTACAGAAGTGAATCCATCGGAAAGCTACCAAACATTGTGAATATTTGGGGATTTTATGGGTTGAATCATGAGAGTTTTGGTATGATGCTGAATTGGTAGTGAATTTCAAGGCCTATATCTACTGCTGAGAACCTAGCGTTTGTGTGCGGCCAAGAAAAACTTTTGTACCAAAATGAGTGTGGTTGGTTTTGACCTTGGGAATGAGAGCTGCGTGGTCGCCATTGCAAGGCAGAGAGGAATCGATGTTGTACTCAATGATGAATCCAAGGGCGAGACTCCCGCCATCGTATGCTTTGGTGAGAAACAGCGCTTCCTTGGGACAGCTGGAGCTGCATCAAGTATGATGAATCCAAAGAACACTATTTCTCAAATAAAGCGTCTGATTGGCCGCCAGTTCTCAGATCCCGAGCTGCAACAAGATCTCAAAGCACTGCCTTTTACTGTTGCTGAAGGCCCTGATGGATTCCCGTTGATTCATGCGTGGTATTTGGGAGAGACAAGGACGTTTACACCAACCCAATTATTGGCAATGGTGCTCTCTGATATGAAGAGCATGGCAGAGAAAAATTTAAATGCTGCAGTTGTTGATTGTTGTATTGGGATTCCTGTTTATTTCACTGACCTTCAAAGAAGAGCTGTCTTGGACGCGGCTATTATTGCTGGTTTGCACCCTCTCCGATTACTTCATGAAACCACTGCTACTGCATTGGCATATGGGATTTACAAGACAGATTTGCAAGAGAATGACCAACTGAATGTCGCATTTGTTGACATTGGCCATGCAAGTATGCAAGTTTGCATTGCTGGATTCAAGGAAGGCCAGTTGAAGATATTGGCCCATTCATTCGACCGTTCTTTGGGTGGCAGAGATTTTGATGAAGCTTTATTCCAATATTTTGCTGCAAAGTTCAAGGAAAAGTATAAGATTGACGTTGACCAGAATGCTAGGGCCTGTCTTCGGCTTCGCACTGCTTGTGAAAAGCTTAAGAGAGTTCTTAGTGCAAACCCAGAGGCACCTTTGAATATAGAGTGCCTGATGGAAGAGAAGGATGTCAAGGGCTTCATTAAGAGAGAAAACTTCGAAAAAATTAGCATTCCGATTTTGGAACGCGTGAGGAAGCCTCTGGAGAAGGCTCTCTCAGAAGCTGGCCTGACAGTTGAGAATATCCATTCAGTTGAGGTTGTTGGTTCAGGCTCTCGTGTTCCTGCCATTATCAGGATATTGACAGAGTTCTTCCGGAAGGAACCTAGGCGTACAATGAATTCAAGTGAGTGTGTAGCCAAAGGCTGTGCTTTAGAGTGTGCAATCCTCAGTTCCACATTTGAAGTTCAGAAATTCCAGGTAGAGAATCATCTTCCTGTTTTATCGGCTTACTTCTTTTGTTATTGTCCATCTGTTTATTGTTTACATGCTCCGTTTGGCTCTTGATCCTTGTTTGTTTGCTAGAAAAGAATATGGTGTTATGTTAGTGTTCTAAAATTTGCGTTGTTCTTTAGAATTCCACAATCAATCCCGGATCCATCTATTTGAGGCGTGCCTTGGTTATTAAGTTGATGGGATAGTGAGGTCAATTTTGCAACCGTTTCAGATGGGTTTTTATAATAGCATCTGTCTTCATAAACAAAAAAAAACAAAACAAAACTTATCATGGACATTCTTGATTAATTTGATCCACATCCTTTAGTTTACTTGAAATGTATCTTTTTTTGTGGTAAGGAGGCATGAGAAAATCATGAAAGATTTATGGATTTAGATTCAGGGTATTTACATGTTTTAATGTGATATTACTTGATTCACTTCCTTTTCTGTTCATTTGCAGCGTGAGATATATATCTCTTCTTAGTATTAAAAAAAGAAACTCGTTCATACTATGCGGATGCTGCATATCTTGTTGTTTCATAGGTGTACTTAATTATTTCCCATTCTTGTTGTACAGTTTGCTGTTACTGAAGAGATAGGCAAAGAAAGTTAATTGTTAGCTCCCTTTTCCCCTTTTATTGATTGCATCAGATTTATGCTATGGCATAGTGATGAAAATTTTGTTCTGATTTAAGGTCAATGAGAGTTTCCCATTTCCCATTGCTTTTTCATGGAAAGGCGCTGCTCCTGATGCTCAGAATGGAGTTGCAGATGATCAAATAAGCGCTATTGGTTTCCCAAAGGGGGATGAACTACCTGGCATAAAGACTTTGACACTTTACAAATCAGGAACCTTTACTGTTGATGTTCAATATGCTGATGTGAGCGAATTACAGGCACCAGCAAAGATTAGCTCATACACGGTAATTTATGCAACAATTCTGCTCGGTTGGACTTTTCTTTCTTTGATTGGCTTAAATTTAGGATATTATTGTGCATTTAGACAATATACTTGACATACTTTTTTTTGAAATGGCATATACTTGACATAATTGAAACAAATTTGTGGACAGATTGGCCCTTTTCAATCCACACAGAGTGAACGGGTAAAAGTGAAGGTGAAAGTTTGCCTAAATCTGCATGGCATTGTGTCGATTGACTCGGCAACAGTAAGTCCTAGTGACTGTCTTTCTTATTGAATGCAAATGATTAGGGCAATGTTGATATTGCATTGTATTTCTTTTATAACAACTACAGACTTATGAAGTGGCTAATAAGGCAAAGAAGACAAATATTCCTGTGGTCGAGCATATTTATGGAGGAATGTGCCCCCCAGATGTGCAAAAAGCGTTTGACGAGGAGTTTGAAATGGCTTTTCAAGATCGAATTATGAAAGAAACCCAAGATAAGAAGAATGCCGTGGAGGCCTATGTCTATGATATGAGAAACAAGGTACTATTACGGCCCATAATTAGATTATTCCGTTCCAAGTGTGAATATTTGCAGCTCAGCAGTTCTTCCTGTGTTTTCCAGCTTCATGGCATATATAAAGAGTTTGTTACAGTTCCAGAGAGGAAAGGCCTTACTGCTAAACTCCAGGAGGTGGAAAATTGGTTGTACGAGGATGGTGAGAACAAGACTAAAGGCGTCTATGTTGCCAAACTTGAGGAGCTGAAAAAGGTTAGCTTTTGCTGTTGATTTCATTGATTTACTTCAGGCATTTTTTCTTTCTTTTCTTTTTAATAACTAACATGGAATTCAACATCTGCAGCAAGGCGATCCCATTGAGGAGCGTTACAAGAAGTACGTAGAGAATGGTAACTTTCTAGAGGGCCAGGAGGGAGTTGACGCTGGGACTGTTGAACGGGTTGCCGAATCTCATGCCCCGAGTGAGGAGCCTTCTACCTCGCAATTGGAGGTTCCTCGCAGGGGTCTACCTCGCGATTCGCGAGAGGGTGATTATTTGGTTTCGCGTTATCCGGATGGGTCCGCCGGCATGAGATTAGGGGCACAAGAGGAGATAAGGTTAACTCCTAGAACTTTGTTTGCTGAGGTTCGAGAGGAGCATAAAGCCATACTGTCCAACATCTTTGAACTGTGGCCAAGTACTTTCGTTCGTCTTGTTGGAGCGAGCTCAATTATTAGGAAGCTTGCCTTGGACTCCCTGGTATCTTTCGTGGAGGGGTTGGAGAATATGAGTTTGCCTCAGGCTACACCTGGAGATTTTGATTCTGCTCGCGATGGTTTGCAGGCGTTGACGCATTTTCGATTGGAAGTTGGTTGGCTTCGTAAGAGGTTGGACCAGATGGCTGCGCTACTTGAGCTCCCGGTTGCACGGGACCAGTTGGAGAAGGTGGGCAAGGAAATAGAAGAGATGGAGGAGCTGGTAAGGCAATTGAAAGACAAGAAGGAAGGACTTGTGCAACGAGTATCCGAGCTTGAGAGTGCTAGTTCGGGGGGGTTTGACATGTCTGGTCACGCGGGGCAGGGTTTGAGAGGATGGTGAAAGTTGTTTGTCTTATGTAAGATACGAATATTTGCTTGTCTAACGTTGTAAGATATGTTTATCTAAAATTGGAAGTTATGCTTGTTTTGTTGTGAAGCTATGCTTCTCCTTGCGTCTATAAAAGGAGAAGCCCTTCATTGTTGTAAATACTAAAGAGACTTGTCTGAATAATAAACTCCTTTGTGTGTCCAGATCCTTATTTCTTACTTTGTGTTTTGTACCTACTTTGTGTTTTGCAGTTTTGGTGTCAGTGAGGGAGTGCGTTGTACTTGGGCGGTTCACCATTTTAATGAACTTGTGGAAGAGAAGGGAAAGGAAGGGGGGAAAATTAAGAGAGAAAATTGAGGAAAAGTTGGAGATAAAATAGGAGGAAAGTTGTATTCATTTTGTTGTTTTCCCTCCCTTTTCTATAGGAATCCAAACAAGGGAGGAGGAAAATTTCTAATTTTCCCTTCCTTTCACTTCTCTTTCACAAGTTCCAAACAAAAGCACAAGTAATGAATGCATGGGGTTTCCGTATGTTGCCCTTTTCTTTGGTTTTGCCTTCTCCCAAGTTTGGTTTTGGGGTGAACGAATGCCTAATCGTGCTGCCCTTGAGTTGGGCACAAGCTTGTCCTCTCGTACTTTGGCTGTCAACCAACATGGCAACATGCCAAGCACTATGGGATGGTCAACAAGCCCTTGATTAGGCTAGGCTTGCGACTCACATGGCACTGTGGGCGAGAGACGAGAGTATCGGTAGACAATGATTTTCATAGCTCTCTTATTGAAGTTTTATTTTTAGTTACTTTGACGGAGACTTATTAGGCTTGACATAGAGATTCTTCCCTATGGCTATTTGAAAGTGGGATTTTCAAAAACAGTAGTACTTTGCCTCCCAATTGAATAGTGTTTTTCGCATGTGATTGAACAATGTTTTGGCTGAAGTTTAGTTTCATGTTTTCTTAGCCTGCACAAATGCAAAATTCTATGTTTCTGTTAGAGGTGTCAAACGTGTCGTGCCGGCCCATTTAGCTTATTGTCGGCCCGTTTACTTAATCATGTCGTGCCATACCGGCTTTCAATCGTTTTATGCCGTGCCAGCTCGTTTACTCAATCGTGCCATGCCGTTTTTTAATCGTGTCATGCCATGTCCATGTCAGCCCATCTCTTCGCCGGAAATTTTGTGTGTGTAGTGTAACAACTAACAACTGAGTATTTGTTGTCCCGTGCCTTTTCGCGCCCGTCAAGAACCGTGCCATGCCGTGACCGACCCACTTCCGTGTCACGCCCGTTCTGTGCCCGTCTAGGACTGTGCCATGTTCTTCTCCGTCATTTAACTTATAAAGATGCATCGCAAATGAAAAACAATACAGTATTACTTGAAGAGAAGATAGCTAAAGTAGGTGGTCCTATCAAGATAAAGCCCAACAGTTCAAAAAAAATCAAGATAAAGCCCAACAATTCAAAAAAAAATCAAGATAAAGCCCAAGTGCCCAACCCCTTATTGAGCCCTAGCCCAGCCCACTGGCCCAGTCAATCATAATAGGCCCAGCTCAGACCCACTGTCAAGATCTTTCTAGAAGCAGCAGTGTATCTCTCTAGACACCTCTGGCTACGCACCAAACCCCCTCACCTCTTGGACCTCAGAAAAACTCCGAAAGTATAAAATCCCCCTTCTCTCTCCGCAGTACAGAATTCTCTACACCGTTCCACAGTCAGAGAGAGAAAGCGGGCTTTGTTTCCACAAGCCGGATCCACCGAAAGGTACAGCGATCTCACGAACCCTAGCACTTTCTCTATCTCACTCCTAGATCCGCCGTAAGCTACCTTAGATTCTTTCACTGTTTAATTGGTTGCAAAGATCCAGATGCATATATATTGGTATCTAGTTGCGAATTTGTCCAATGTTACTCTAGATGAAACACGTTATAGTCGTGATTTTTGTCGATGTGGTTTGGTGATATAACGAGGTTTTTTGTTGGTCGAGGCAAATTCTACCGCGTGAGCTATGCCTCGCATTCTTTTGTAACGAGGTTGAAGATGTGCAAGTTATGTCTGATTGGCGTCTGTTTTGTTTATGTTGGCTGGAATTTGTTGCCGTTGCTATTGTAGAAGATTGATTGTTTCAAATTTATCTTTGTTGTGTGTTTTTGGGGGCTCTGCTTAGACGAATCCTCAGGCAGTCAGACCAATTCGTCGGTACTCCGCGCTTTTTACGTGTACAAGGTAGTTACCGGGTCTAACAATTTAATTACTAACAACCAAAAAGGTGTGAGGAATGGCCGTTGAGATTCGAGTGATACCGGTAGCTGAGCTGTCCCCATTAGTTGTAGAAGATTTGTTTCTAACAACAGTGATGGAATAAAACATTCTAGTTTCCTTAAACAAAAAGAACAAGAATAAACTTTATTACTTGTAGGTTTTAGGAATGCAGGCAGATGTACTTGTCACGTGTATCGTAAGTGCCCTGCATTTGATAAAATCTTTGATTTGTTCCCGGACCCGGAGTTCCAGAAGGGGTGAGGAATTGTCGTTGAGATTCTAGAGCTGTCCCAATTAGTTGTAGAAGATTTGTTTCCAGCTATAGTGATGGCATTAACACGTTTTAGTTTCCTTAAATGAAAAGGAAAACAATAAGTACTTGCTTTAGTGAACTGTATTAGTATTTAGTAGGTTTTAGGAATGCATGCAGATGTACTTGTTACGTGAATCATAAGTGCCCTACATTTAATAACTACTTTGATTTATTCCCGCAGTTCATAGAGCGTCGGGTGTAATCTCGGTTGGTTAAGTTCTATATTTGACAAATCTTGTTTGGGCTAATGCTAATTAGTTTATTCTCTTGCTAATTAGTTTATACCTGAATCGAGTTTGGCCTAAATTTAAGTCATTCTTTAGTGTTGTCCTATATGAATTTTTGATAGAAGACTTGGTCAAGTTTCTTGGATTGATCATTTGTCTCGACAAGTGGGACCTAAAAAGTACTAACATATTATGACCAAAAGCATAGTATTTTAACTGGGGACAAAATAGGTGTCTTGTGCTTCTTTAGGACTGTCTTATACATTTTTTCTGATTCCCAAGTCGAAACAAAATATTAATCCTAGAAACTCCAACAAAAAGCTAAAAAAATTCCACCCAAAGCCATTAATACCAACAGTCTTTAGGAATAATTAATTTAGTTCAAACCCACCCCTTCTAGAAAGGGAAGGTAGGGAGACAGAAGGAATCCTAAAGCACCAGTCATGCCGATTACCCAAGAGAATCCATTGAAAAGCTACCTAACGTTGTGAATATATGGGGAGTTCTTTATTGAATTGTTATAGTTTTGGTATGACGCTTGAATCGGTGATAAATTTCTAGGATTAATTGACATTTTCTTTTTCAGGCCGATATCTTCCGAGGAGAAGATAGTGTGTGTGCGGCCAAGGAAAACTTTTTGTACCAAAATGAGTGTGGTTGGTTTTGACCTTGGGAATGAGAGCTGCGTTGTCGCCGTCGCAAGGCAAAGAGGAATTGATGTTGTACTCAATGATGAATCAAAACGCGAGACTCCTGCCATCGTATGCTTCGGTGAGAAACAGCGCTTCCTTGGGACTGCTGGGGCTGCATCCAGCATGATGAATCCAAAGAACACGATTTCTCAAATAAAGCGTCTGATTGGCCGCCAGTTCTCAGATCCCGAGCTGCAACAAGATCTCAAAGCACTGCCTTTTATTGTTACTGAAGGCCCTGATGGATTCCCGTTGATTCATGCGTGGTATTTGGGGGAGTCAAGGACATTTACACCAACCCAATTATTGGCAATGGTGCTCTCTGATATGAAGAGCATAGCAGAGAAAAATTTAAATGCCGCAGTTGTTGATTGTTGTATTGGGATTCCTGTTTATTTCACTGACCTTCAAAGAAGAGCTGTCTTGGATGCAGCTACTATCGCTGGTTTGCACCCTCTCCGGTTACTTCATGAAACCACTGCTACTGCATTGGCATATGGAATTTACAAGACAGATTTGCCAGAGAATGACCAAATAAATGTCGCGTTTGTTGACATTGGCCATGCAAGTATGCAAGTTTGCATTGCTGGCTTCAAGAAAGGCCAGTTGAAGATATTGGCCCATTCGTTCGACCGGTCTTTGGGTGGCAGAGATTTTGATGAAGCTTTATTCCAATATTTTGCCGCAAAGTTCAAGGAAGAGTATAAGATTGACGTTTACCAGAACGCTAGGGCCTGTCTCCGGCTTCGCGCTGCTTGTGAAAAGCTTAAGAAAGTTCTTAGTGCAAACCCAGAGGCACCTTTGAATATAGAGTGCTTAATGGAAGAGAAGGATGTCAGGGGTTTCATCAAGAGGGAAGACTTTGAAAAAATTAGCATTCCCATTTTGGAACGTGTGATGAAGCCACTGGAGAAGGCTCTCTCTGAAGCTGGCCTGACAGTTGAGAATATCCACTCCGTTGAGGTTGTTGGTTCTGGCTCTCGTGTTCCAGCCATTATCAGGATATTGACAGAGTTCTTTGGGAAGGAGCCTAGGCGTACAATGAATGCGAGTGAGTGTGTTGCCAAAGGCTGTGCTTTAGAGTGTGCAATCCTCAGTCCCACATTTAAAGTGCGGGAATTCCAGGTAGAGTATCATCTTGCTGTTTTATTAGCTTACTTTTGTTATTTTTCATCTGTTTATTGTCTTTATGTTGCTTTTGGCTTTTGATCCCTGTTTCTTTACTGGAAAAGAATACGATGTGATGTACTGTTCTAAAAATTGCATTGTTCTAGCAGTGTGCCTTGGTTATTTAGTTGACGGGATAGTGAGGTCAATTTTACATCCGCAACAAATGGATTTTTAGCACGGTATCTGTCTTAATAAAAAAGTTTATGGTATTGTTGATAAAATTTTATCCACATCCTGTATTTTTGCTTGAACAGTTGAACATGAACCTTTTTTGTGTGTTGAGGCATGAGGAAATCGTGAAAGATTCTTGGATTTAGATTCGGGGTATTCACTTTATTTGATCTGATAACCCTTTATTCGCCTTCTTTTCAGTAGTCCGTTTGTAACAGGACACATGCGCATATGCACACACACTCACAATCTTGCAAAAGAAACTCATTCAAACAATGCAGATGTTGCATATCTTGTTTTTTCATACGTAGTTAATTGCACATATCTTCTTGTACATTTTGTTGTTAATGAAGAGATTTGCATTAAACTTGTGCTATGGCATTGTGATGAAAATTTTGTTCTGATTTAAGGTCAATGAGAGTTTCCCATTTCCCATTGCGTTGTCATGGAAAGGCGCTGCTCCAGATGCTCAGAATGGAGTTGCAGATAATCAACAAAGCACTATTGTTTTCCCCAAGGGGAATCCAATACCTAGCATAAAGGCTTTGACATTTTACAGATCAGGAACCTTTATTGTTGATGTTCAATATGCTGATGTCAGCGAATTACAGGCACCAGCAAAAATTAGCTCATATACGGTAAAAAATTCCGCTCAGTTAGACTTTTCCTTCTTTGATTGGCTTGAATTTAGGATATTATTGTGCATGTAGACAATATACTTGACATAAATTGTGGACAGATCGGTCCTTTTCAATCCACGAAGAGTGAACGGGCAAAAGTGAAGGTGAAAGTTCGCCTAAATCTTCATGGAATTGCGTCCATTGACGCAGCAACAGTAAGTCTTGGCAACTGTCTAAATAATTCTTATTGTGATTATGAATGTGTAGGAGATGAGTAATTTTGCAATATATTCTTTAAAAATTCAGCTTTTGGAAGAGGAGGAAGTTGAAGTTCCGGTTGTTATAGAGCCAGCTAAAGAGGGTAATAAGATGGATACTGATGAAGCTTCAAGTGATGCTGTTCCGACGACTGAAAGTGATGTGAACATGCAAGATGCTAAAGGTGGTACTGATGTTCCTGGGGCTGAGAACGGTGCCCCAGATTCAGGGGACAAGCCTGTCCAAATGGAAACAGATTCCAAGGTGAGTATTAGACTTGCACTATTAATGAGCCACATTTGCATGCAGAGACATATGGCTATTGTTCATCTCTTATCTTCTGTTCATTATTATGGTTTTAGCTAAGTTGATTAAACCATTTTCATTGAGAAACTCCTCTAACTTAGGATATTTAGGGGGTTGGGAATGATGCAACTGGCATACCTACTCTTCTGTTGCCATATGTTTGATAGTTTTAACTTGGATGCATTTCTTAGATATCGGTCCATAACCAAAGAATAAAGTCTATGAACCTGAAATTGCTCTTTTATGCCAAAGTAAAGTTTAATTTTGTGGTGTGCAGGCTGAGGCTCCAAAGAAAAAGGTAAAGAAGACGATTATTCCTGTGGTCGAGCATATTCATGGAGGAATGTGCCCCGCAGATGTGCAAAAAGCAACAGAGAAGGAATTTGAAATGGCTTTGCAAGATCGAGTTATGGAAGAAACCAAAGATAAGAAGAATGCAGTGGAAGCCTATGTCTATGATATGAGAAACAAGGTACTAATACGGCCCATAATTAAATGATTCCATGGCAAGTGTGAATATTTTCAACTCAGCAGTTCTTTCTGTGTTTTCCAGCTTCATGGCAAATATCAAGAGTTTGTTACAGATCCAGAGAGGGAAGGGCTTACTGCTAAACTCCAGGAGGTGGAAGATTGGTTGTACGAGGATGGTGAGGATGAGACTAAAGGCGTCTATATTGCCAAACTTGAGGAGCTGAAGAAGGTCAGCTTTTGGTGATTTCATTGATTTACTTTAGTCACTTTTGTTATTAGTACCTGACATGCAATTCAACATCCGCAGCAAGGCGATCCCATCGAGGAGCGTTACAAGGAGTACACGGAGAGGGGACCGGTGATTGATCAACTTGCTTATTGCATCAATAGTTACAGGGATGCGGTAGTGTCAAACGATCCTAAGTTCAATCACATTGACTTGGCAGAAAAGCAGAAGGTTTGACATGATCTCTCTCTCTCTCTCTCTCTCTCTCTCCTGTAGACGCAGGGTTAAATTGATTGCTCTGTTGTCTTCAAATTTTATTGCTTGGTAGGTTTTGAATGAATGCGTTGAAGCTGAGGCTTGGTTGAGGGAGAAAAAGCAACATCAGGACTCACTGCCCAAGTATGCTACTCCAGCTCTCTTGTCTGCTGACGTGAGAAGGAAGGCTGAAGCACTCGATAGGTATATGTTGTTTGACATTGCTCGAAATGCGTCCTATCATTCTTGTTATATTCTCCTGGTATTCTGTTTGTCCCCCGAACTTCTTAATTTGACTGTGACAGACTGTCTCTGATCTCTTATCCAGTGTGATGTAGTACAAGTGGCTTTACCCTCTTATCCGATGGTATTTTAGCTAGATGATAGGACATGTGCAATTCCAACTTCCATAGCTTACTCTAATTTGAGGAGCATCTTTGGTTCTGAAATCTAAGAGCATCCCCAGCACATACCATAGTTTACCATTAAAAGTTCACTGTGAGTCTATGATACCTTCGCATTTTGAAGTGAGATTTTACAGTACACTCCAATCGACTCATCATATTTTTTTATTACTAGTTTTTTTGGGCGTGTACTCTCAAAGTGTTCTCAAAATGGATCAAATTTCAAATTGTTTTTCCAAGTATAATGTGATAATCTAAGTATGCTACCAGTATGTCAAGTTTGAACATAGTATTTGAAGATTAGTTTGGTGTTTGAACTTTGAAGCATTGCCCTATATCTCTAACTAAGCATGGGTCTTTACTCATGACATTTGTTTTTCCCCTAGATTTTATGCGGCTATTGACTAATAGCATGTCTGCAAACAGGTTTGCAAGGCCAATAATGACGAAACCTAAGCCAGCCAAGCCAGCTACTCCTGAAACTCCCACGCCATCGCCACCTCAGGGTGGTGGCAATGGCACCACAAACACCGACCCTAATGAGAATGCTGGAGATGCTAGTAGTGAGGCACCAGCCGCTGACGAAGAGCCAATGGATACCGAAAAGCCTGAGACTGCATAAATTGGTGACCTGTTTGTTTAAAGTTTTGAATGCAGGCCGAAAGTTGGACGATGTGTTTTAAGTTGTCAGCCTAAGACTCTTTGATGGACCCGTACTTAAAAGGCTGTGGGGTATTTACCGGTGAGATTGTTTATTTCCTGTAAAGCCGTCCTACTGGTTCGATGGTTTGCAAATTTCCAACATTATATAGGATAGTTCTTTTAGAATCCAGTTTTCAAATGGGTTTGTAAGAGAAACGTTAAAATTTCTGTTGTCCTTTTTGGTTGACCGGTTTCCTTTTTGGTTGACCGGTTTCTTTTTAAGTGTCATTTGTCTCCCTTCCCTCCCTTTGTATCGAGGATCCATTTTGGGATTCATCCTGTGTCTTTGTTTGATTTTCTCAAGTATACAACAATGATTATTATGGTTCTACCAGTATATTGAGCCTGGAATTTGATCCATTCCTGTTAAACGTGGACTGCAATGCTCTGGATTTGGATTTGGATTTGGATATTTATGTGGTAAAGACTCGGATGTGTATACAAGTACTTTTCGAGGTGAGCTGCTTTGAGTTATCAGTGTATCTGTGCCATTTTTTTTGTACGCGTCCTACTTAAGTCTGGGGAACTTGTATGAAATGCTGAGGCAACAGATTTGTTATTAGATTGGGTCATCTTTTTCACAACTGGCTCGGTGGTGGTTCTGGGTATTTTACCTGAATGTGTAGTGGTTCTCTCCAGTTTTGGGCTATAAGGCTATGAATTCCTCTCGTTTCTTGAGCTTGTGCGACGTTCATGCTGGTTTCTACTTGCTCGTCGGATATGAAGGCAGGTCTTCAGACCAAAATGCATGGATAACAGGTCATCAATGTACGAGTGTTCAGATAATCTGGTGGGTTGGGACAAAGCCCCCTTAGAGCCAATCTTTTGCTCTGTTGTACAGATTTATTTACCGGACTTCTCACTATTCTGCATCGCATGTGTCCGGTTATCGGTTGTCCGATGAACCAGTAATCCTTTTCACCAGTAATCGACAGAAACGAAGTTTTATAAGATGTATAATCTAATCTAATCCAATGTCTGATCAACCAAACATGTCTATGTAACAAAAAAGGAGATGGGGATGGGCGTGTTTATCAGAGACCATCTGTTGAGTTGACGATGGTGCTGGCTCTAGACTCTTGACCCAGCTCAATGTGTAATAATTCAGTTTTTTGGAACTCTTGCTTGTGGAGGTTTTTGTGATCACACAAATGTGAGAAAAGAGGTGGGGATCGGTTTGCTTGTGCATCTTGAGGCTTTTAAACAGGGTGGAACTCGGACCTACCGTGAGCTGTCGATCGGAACCCATGGCCGAGCTTTCAGAGTCCACCCTTGCCGCGAGATCATGTTTGTGCATGGGAGAAAGGCATGGATGTAAGACCATTTTCTAGTTTGGTCTCTTATTTTATAGAGGTTTGATTACTTGATTGTGACTATTTATGTGGCTCCATGTAATGGTCTCCTTCTTTATTAATGAAAATTATCACTTCCTATTCAAGAAAATAAAAGTGGAGTGAGAGAAATTGTAGAGAAAATTTTATGGAGTCGTTACTCAAATTTTTATTAGAGTTTTTTTTTTTTAATTCAATTCTTGTATTTTTCCTTTATAGGCCTAGTTTCCATATACAGAAAAAAAAAATTCTTCCTTTTTAGAAACGACAATATGTTTTATTGATGTCTAGCGATTATGCGATTTTTTTTTTGTTTAGGCTTGCTTTTAGAATTAATCATTTGTTGTTATGAGATGATTTGCAAAAACTAAAACACAATTACGAACAACAATTGTATGTGCAATAAAAATCTAGGTACAAACACAAATTCTCATATACATGTGGGGCCCACCCCCGCCGATAGTGTTTGAATGGTCCTAGACGAGTTCTTTGAAATTGTTTCCCTAGCCTAAAGCCTCCCTTGCTTGACACAGGGTTCGAACGAAGGACCTTCCAATAAAAAGGAGAAACGAATTCCAACTTGTGAACCAGAAAGTGAACTCAAAGCAAGCCCCTCTCTCTCTCTCTCTCGCCCAGATGAACACAACTTACAACGTGTAATTTGTGACCGGCGTTTCCCTCCCGATGGACCTCTCGGCTGTGCAGTGACGGGGGTTTGATAAAGCCTGATTTCTCCCACATCTGTTGTATGATCTTCTTAAATACCCTCTCTTTTCTTTATTTTATTTTATTTTATCATTTTGGTCTGTATCACGACTGTGCCTCTATTTCATTGCCCAAAATTCTCTTCTGGGTATTTGTTTTTGTGAAATTTTGTCCCTTGTTTGAAGCATTTTCAACAGATGAGTGGTACGCTTCTTTGTTTCGATGAAATGCCTCGCTGAATTGTGTTCTTTGATTTAGTAGTGCACCTAACAATAGCTAAATAAATGTTGTTTTGGAATCTGCTCAGTTACGGCGCAACTGGACTAATCGTGGGGTCACTCCCACCGTCCTCTAGCGGGCCTGACTAAAACCGGGGCAAAGCCCATATGGAGTGACTCCATGAGAGTGGGTAACACTTGAGAGGTCTCAAACATGAGACCTAGCGAGGAGCAAACTCTATGTCCGAGACCTTGCCCGCCAAGCCAACCCCTTGGGTTATGGATCTGCTAAATTCGCAAGACGCGACTGACAAAATTCTGTTGTTCTGCAACATAGTCCTGTGATTGGGTTAATATTCTAATCTGTTTCTTCATGAGGTAGTTGTCAATTGGTAACACATTTCAGTTACCCCATTGGAACCAAGCACTTGGACATTCAAGCTTTGCCGCACCAATTTAGTCGAGGCATGCAGTATAACTTGCCCATAGCAAAACCCCATGGTTTTATGTGTAGTTCTGTAAATTTTATTTACCTGTAAAAATAGAAGTTGTGTGTGTATCACAGCCAAAGTTGCTATACTTTGATCAAGTTTAAAGTGTATGGGATATGCATCCCAGTAAAGACCAAGAAATGACGTATTGTAATCAAGGGTAGCACTAAGGGGAGGGGCAAAGAGGGTTAGACCAATTACCAATATAAACCTTAGAGGCAGTAGTTTGAAAGGACCCAAATGGATTGGCCTCAACTGAGCTCGATGGAGAAATTAGATTCATGTTGCCTACCCAAATTGATTGGCATGTTTGGTTTGGTTTGTTTTGATTTCATATGGCATGGTTATAAACTTATAATGGTGACAGTTTCTTGCTTGTTGAACCGGAAGCAAGTACTCTGCTACAACTTTGAGCCTACAAATTGTCTTACATAACTGTTTGCGTTTTGTTTCTTACCTTAATATTGCGAGTTTGAGCAAAAAGTTAAGTTGCGAATCTTGCAATAAAGAAAGTTCAGCTGATGCTGAGTTTTTTACTTACTCTTCATAACCTGACTGATAAACGCTCTTCAAAAATGGGATTATGTTTTTTTCTGTGGTTAATGTTTGATTTTCTTTCTGCAAGATATTCTTCTCTCCCTGTATATTGTTTGGACTTTATCCAGCTTCCATCTTTTCAGTTTATTAACATGACTTCACATTATGTTGACAGGTAAAATGACGCACATTACTTTCAAGCATTGGTGCGCTGTGCTATGAACTGTGCCCAACCATCCATGCCATACCTTGAACATTACTTAACATACTTCTAGCTGCGTTGAAATGTACTTTAGGGGCTTCAGGAAAATGGTTGAAGGACCAATTGGTTCAAGGCGAGTAATATCAACGTTGCCTCATCTATGCAACAGAATTAAGCAGACAGGTAAGAGTTTCATCATCTGGTATTTTAATCTCAGTGCTTATACATTTGGATGACCATGTTTGGTATATTCATTCTGTTACAGTTCCTGTAGCTGCACCACTTCCAACATTTGTGCGTACGCATATGGCTGTCTGTATATGTCTATGACTTTGTTTCTTCCTAAGCTGTTCTGTTTGAAAGTTGGAACAAATGTTGCATTTCCAAACAGGCACCCTACAGATTTTCTCCCTACCATATTGTTAGTTAATTTGGCTCCAGTTTGCATTAATGGAAAAAAAATATTGGAAATTGAATGAATCTTAATCTGGCAGAAAGTGAAATTGTCCAAATGTTTCGGCTGTCAACTCCAAAGGGTGAAACACCAAACTTGCCCACAAATCGTTCAGTGTCACGAAAAACCCGATCTGTGAGGACACTGGATGAGAGATTCATAAGAATTTTGAAGATATTTAAGTGGGGATCTGACGCAGAAAAGGCTTTGGAGGTGCTCATGTTGAAGGTGGATCATCGATTAGTTCGTGAGGTTTTGAAAATAGACGTTGAGACCAATGTTAAGATCCAGTTTTTCAGGTGGGCTGGGAAGAGAAGGAACTTTGAGCATGACTCTACTACCTACATGGCTCTAATTCGCTGTTTGGATGAAGCTGGACAAGTTGGAGAAATGTGGAAAGCAATCCAAGAAATGGTCCGGGGTACATGCCTCATAAGTCCAGTTGATCTATCTCAAATTGTGAAAATTATGGGCAAGGCTAAGATGGTGAACAAGGCACTCTCCATCTTTTACCAGATAAAAGGTCGCAAATGCAAACCAACTGCAAGCACTTACAACTCCATAATATTGATGCTAATGCAGGAAGGCCACCATGAGAAAGTCTATGAGCTTTACAATGAGATGTGCAATGAAGGTAACTGTTTCCCTGACACAGTTACATATAGTGCACTTATATCGACCCTTGGGAAATTGGGTCGCGAGGATTCTGCTATAAGGCTGTTTGATGAAATGAGAGAAAATGGATTACATCCTACGGCAAGAGTTTATACTACTTTAATGGGGATATACTTCAAGTTGGGTAGGGTTGAAAACGCTTTAGGATTGGTCCAGGAGATGAAAGAAAAGGGTTGCCCTCCAACTGTTTATACTTATACGGAAATCATAAAAGGACTTGGGAAAGCTCAGAGGGTTGAAGATGCGTACAGTATCTTCATGAACATGCTCAAAGAGGATTGTCAGCCAGATGTCGTGCTTATAAACAATGTAATTAACCTCTTAGGCAGAGCGGGCCGTTTGGCTGATGCCATCAAGCTATTTGAAGATATGGAATCACTGCACTGTACACCGAATGTGGTGACATATAATTCTGTTATTAAAGCTTTATTCGAATGCAAAGCTCCTACATCTGAGGCGGTTTCATTGTTTGAGAGAATGAAGTCAAACAGTGTAATTCCTAGCTCTTTTACTTACTCAATTCTTATCGATGGCTTTTGCAAGACTAATAGGGTAGAGAAAGCTTTGTTGTTGCTTGAGGAGATGGACGAAAAGGGTTTTCCTCCCTGTCCAGCTGCATATTGTAGCCTTATAAACACTCTGGGAAAAGCAAAAAGGTACGAAGCTGCGAATGAGCTATTTCAAGAACTCAAGGAGAATTGTGGATCTTCAAGTGCTAGGGTATATGCAGTGATGATCAAGCATTTTGGAAAGTGTGGGCGTCTCACAGATGCTGTAGATCTTTTTAATGAGATGAAGGGTCTTGGGTGCAGTCCTGATGTATATACATATAATGCCCTCATGTCAGGGATGGTAAGGGGTGGAATGATAGATGAAGCTCATTCATTGCTTCGAACAATGGAAGAGAATGGTTGTGTTCCAGACTTAAATTCGCATAATATCATTCTCAATGGCTTCGCTAGGACTGGTGGCCCACAACGAGCAATGGAGATGTTAACGAAGATGAAGAATTCAAAGATGAAGCGGGATGCCATCTCTTACAACACTGTCCTTGGCTGTCTTAGTCGTGCTGGCATGTTTGAGGAGGCTGCAAAGCTGATGAAAGAGATGCACCTAAATGGTTTTGAATATGATCGGGTTACGTACTCGTCAATACTTGAGGCTGTAGGAAAGATTGATGAAGTTCGTGCACATACAACTCCATGAAAGAAAAACGGTACCATATTTAATCTCTATTAGCTGTGTTGTTTTATTCTTTAAGGCGCGTTTCATTTGCACTGGAAGAATATACCATGTCCATTGTGAAAAGTATCATAGTGAAGTTACTGGTGTGCCTTGTATAGAAGGGTGTTAATCCGTATCCTAATGCTATGTGAAGCAAAATGTGTCACTTTGTTCCTTCTTTCCTAGATGTAAAAAGAAAGAACCTTTCCATACTTTTGACTTCAATGATAAATTGACTAACTGTGGAGGAGAGAGAGTGTGTGAACTCGTTATCTTTGCAAGATAATTCCTGAATGAATGTTATATAAGGCAGATTGTGTTCATGTTGTCAAAATTCTCTCATGGTAACAGATTCTTTTTTCTTGATTATCTCAGGTAGAAATAAGGTTCCGTTTCCTTCGCTCCAAAAGAGAATGTTGTCCCCTTGAAAGCCCAGAGGAGATCTACTGCATAAAACTTCACCTTGAATAGAGAAATGTTCAAGAGAGTGCCATCTATTTCGGGCCAGCCTTGGTTGTTTTGACTGACAAAGATGATGGTGGCTGCTCGCACGAGAGTGCATAACTATGTGAAGGGTGAAGTTGCAGGCGAAGCGGGATGGAAGTAATGGTGAAAGATTGCACCAGAATACACTCTGAAGAGCATGGAGCTCCTAATTCTCCGCTAGCCATGGTGAAAGGCCTTCCAAGTATCAGAGTTTATTCGAATGAGGATTGTTCAGAGGCTCGTAGATATTGAATTGCGAAGGTGCAGGAATTATGAAGAATTTCACGGGTCAGCCTATCCATCCAAGTGCTAGAACTCGCTGATGAAAAAAAGACAAAAGTGCTAGAACTCCTGAAGGATTTAAAAATGAGGCACCAAATTCGTCTCCCAGTTCATGGGAGATGGGAAATCGATAAACAAAAAACAAAAAAAAAACAGGCTTTCTTATGGCTACTCCCAACATATTGTAATGTGGTCATCGACAGGAGTTACAGAATTTACGTGAAAAAAGGGTAATAACTTCCTGAGCAAAGTTTTATTGGCAAGGTAACTTTGTGTATTGTTTGTGCTACTTTGTTTAAGCTTGGGTTGGGATATAAGCTAATGGAAACAATGCCCTCATCTCTGTATCGCTCCAATTTTTATCAGACGCATTTTGTTATTTCTTGGAAGGAATGATGTCACCGGAGGTTACTTGCACATTGTTTCCCGATCGCATATTGTGTAGTTTTTTTTTGTACTTGCAATGTACTCTCTCTCTCTCTGGATTGACTTGAATATTAGTGAATATTTGGCGAAGGTCCTCAAAAAAACCCTAGGGACTGCCGGACTGCTCCTTGAAGCCAAATGCACTTTAACGAAATGCACACCAGAAAAAGGCCCAAAATCAGACATTACAATTGCAGAAGGGAAGAAAGCCAGTAACAACAAAATCTTTTAAGTAAACTACCATAGCAAACATCTGCCTCTTTCTGCTTTATTCTCAGTCAAGACATGAAGTGGATGTCCCATGTTGTACAATCAGGATATCACATAACCAACTCACCACAAGAAAATAAACGATTTTGTGCATGAACGGTAGCCGATGATGATGAAAGACGAAGAACAATGCACTACATAAGCATTCGATCACTTCCACGAGATCTACCACTTCATGAGGCAAACACATTTTCGATGCAGCAACGAGTACTCAGTCAAGAAAAGAAAACAAGAGATGAATGAAAACTCATCCAAACTAGTGAAACAAGGTTACTCTCGGTGGTCAACAGACCTGAAGAGTCGGACAGCAAGCAAATGAGCAATTGATGATTTCCACTCCAGATATCAGGCGTGCACATTCTCAGTGCAGCAAAAGAGTAATCGGTCGAGAAAAAGAAAGCAAGCAAAGGAGCAAATAGCAATTGATGATTTCGATACGAGATATCAGGTATGCCCATTCTCAATGCACCAAGAAGAGTAATCAGTCGAGAGAAGCAAGCGAGCATAGCTTTCAATACGAGATATCAGGTATGCACATCTGAAGGAAGATGAAAACAAAACACACTCCTGATTGGACAAGGCGCATATGGAAACGAAGATAACCTCATTATGTCTCATAAAACATGAAAAACTACAACCAACAAAGTAGCAGTGCCACTATTAAAGGAATGCTAATATGACCTATCAGAGTTTATTCGAATGAGGATTGTTCAGAGGCTCGTAGATATTGAATTGCGAAGGTGCAGGAATTATGAAGAATTTCACGGGTCAGCCTATCCATCCAAGTGCTAGAACTCGCTGATGAAAAAAAGACAAAAGTGCTAGAACTCCTGAAGGATTTAAAAATGAGGCACCAAATTCGTCTCCCAGTTCATGGGAGATGAGAAATCGATAAACAAAAAACAAAAAAAAAACAGGCTTTCTTATGGCTACTCCCAACATATTGTAATGTGGTCATCGACAGGAGTTACAGAATTTACGTGAAAAAAGGGTAATAACTTCCTGAGCAAAGTTTTATTGGCAAGGTAACTTTGTGTATTGTTTGTGCTACTTTGTTTAAGCTTGGGTTGGGATATAAGCTAATGGAAACAATGCCCTCATCTCTGTATCGCTCCAATTTTTATCAGACGCATTTTGTTATTTCTTGGAAGGAATGATGTCACCGGAGGTTACTTGCACATTGTTTCCCGATCGCATATTGTGTAGTTTTTTTTTGTACTTGCAATGTACTCTCTCTCTCTCTGGATTGACTTGAATATTAGTGAATATTTGGCGAAGGTCCTCAAAAAAACCCTAGGGACTGCCGGACTGCTCCTTGAAGCCAAATGCACTTTAACGAAATGCACACCAGAAAAAGGCCCAAAATCAGACATTACAATTGCAGAAGGGAAGAAAGCCAGTAACAACAAAATCTTTTAAGTAAACTACCATAGCAAACATCTGCCTCTTTCTGCTTTATTCTCAGTCAAGACATGAAGTGGATGTCCCATGTTGTACAATCAGGATATCACATAACCAACTCACCACAAGAAAATAAACGATTTTGTGCATGAACGGTAGCCGATGATGATGAAAGACGAAGAACAATGCACTACATAAGCATTCGATCACTTCCACGAGATCTACCACTTCATGAGGCAAACACATTTTCGATGCAGCAACGAGTACTCAGTCAAGAAAAGAAAACAAGAGATGAATGAAAACTCATCCAAACTAGTGAAACAAGGTTACTCTCGGTGGTCAACAGACCTGAAGAGTCGGACAGCAAGCAAATGAGCAATTGATGATTTCCACTCCAGATATCAGGCGTGCACATTCTCAGTGCAGCAAAAGAGTAATCGGTCGAGAAAAAGAAAGCAAGCAAAGGAGCAAATAGCAATTGATGATTTCGATACGAGATATCAGGTATGCCCATTCTCAATGCACCAAGAAGAGTAATCAGTCGAGAGAAGCAAGCGAGCATAGCTTTCAATACGAGATATCAGGTATGCACATCTGAAGGAAGATGAAAACAAAACACACTCCTGATTGGACAAGGCGCATATGGAAACGAAGATAACCTCATTATGTCTCATAAAACATGAAAAACTACAACCAACAAAGTAGCAGTGCCACTATTAAAGGAATGCTAATATGACCTACCTAAAATATCCAGATACATTCATCCTGGAGATTTTATTACCTAGTAATTGTAGAACCAAAAAGGAATACGGTGTACCATCCAGCACCGCGGGAATAATACAAGGCTCCGATACATATCAATCGCTGATAGTCTCGGCAGACAGATCATTCTCCTCCTCCTCGTCGCCTTGTCTTATTTTCGCAATCTCGGCATGGGCTCTCTCTAGAATCTTCCTTTTCTGCACTTCCAAATCTCTTTGGAAATCCATCCTCATCTTTTCCAGTTCTACCATCTGCTGTCTTTTCCTATTTTCAATCTTCTCATATATGTCGCTGAACTTGTGAATAGAATCCGCAAGCAATCTGAAGGAAGACCCATCAGATCTCTCCCTTCCCATTTTAACCCTCTTGGGCGGAAGTCCATCCGAATCTTCCCCAGATTCTGAATTTACTGGACTATCCCTCATTTCATCCAATCCACTCGCACGATTCAAAGAGACGTTAGGGTTCGTGAAAACATACTCCCCCGAGTCCACCCCACACGAGAGTCCTGTTTGTTTTGATGACATTAACATATCCATTTTACTGAAGTACACCCATCTTCCGGTCACGCCTTTGCTCTCACCCAACTTAGCCTTCTCCTTCTTGTATTTTTTCTTCAACGTATCCAAACGGTTTCTACACTGAGTGTCTGTCCTCACTATTTTTGAGTTTTGGTTTACTTTTTCAGCAACCTCTTGCCACTCTTCAGACCGGAGACTCTTTCCCCCGTGTTTAAGAAACCTTTCGCCCCAAGCGTCTAACAAAACAAACGTCTCATCTTCAGTCCAATCAGAGAGTGAATTCCGCCCACCAACTGAAGGCTTCGAGGTGGATGGATCTACCACCGGAGGTGCAGCCACTCGAGGAGCGAATTCGTAACTTGATAACAAACTCTTTAACTTCCGCTTTTTCCGGTGCCTTCCTAAATCAATGTCTTTTATTCCTTTGCTTTCACCATTTTGTTCGTTTTCATCCTCGTCGTCATTCTCATTATAACCCTCATCCTCGTTGTCATCATTGCCCTCATCATCATCATTTCCAAATTTGGCCATTTGTCTACTATCATTAGCTTCATTATTATCATCTCCCTCTTCATCAACATCCTCTTCATCAGCATAGTCATCATCATCACCATATAAATATTGATCACCAACTTGTTCGGGATAAGATAGATCCTGAATGGGAAGCTTGGGCCGTTGAGGCGACCTATAAAGGCTCCGATAACTCGTATCATCATCAGAGTCGTCCATTTAAGCACAATTCAGGGTCAACAAACTCCAAAGATAAGAAACACAGACAACCCAAGTCTCTATCACAAACCACAAATCTCTTCAATGTACCAAATACTGAAGCATAAATAACCCACAGTTTCAAATCCCAAATACCAACATTCAGTTCAAAATCACCAATTTTCACCCTTCTACTAGTTACTAGGTCGCAGAAAAAGAACTGCCCATTAAACCTTTACTCTAAAGAAGAAAAAACCAAATCCCAAAAAAAAACCCAAGTTCGAACCCATAATACCCAAATTTTCTAGTCTGAGAAAAAACAACACCCTTGTCACAAGCTACAAGCAAATACAATTGGTACAGTAAAAACCAACCTAGCTCCAAACCACCTATAACTCCAACTTATAGAAGCATCAGTAACACCAAGAAAATCCAAGAATTCAGTACTCAAGAAGAAACAAATGAGCAACTTCACCTTTTTTTCTGTAGAACGAAATACCCAGAAATATAAAACCCGTAATTCTTACCTCAAATAACAAAAAGTCTCGAACTTCGAGTGTACCCAACACCGAAGAGGCAGGCAAAACCCCAAATCATATTTCTGGGCCTAAACGTAGCGATTTTTATGCTAAATTGAAGACGAGTGAGAGAGGATATTGGGTCGGATTTCCACATGTGAAACCCTAATTTCAGAGGCAAGTTTGACCCTTTTTCAAGGGTTTTTGGCTTTCGGGAGAAGGTAAAGAGGAAGTGCAACCTGGACAGTACGCATCTAGTGGATGGATTGGAAAAGTAGCTGAGCCATGCTAACGTCCGCCGGTTTTCGGGTCCCACCTGTTCTTGGGTCTGGGTGTAGCTGGTGTGTCCAAGAAAAATTAGGGGTTGTTCCTAACTTGGGGAGGGTGAGTTATTTACGGTTTTACCCCTTCTTTTTCTTTTTCTTTTTGCCCTTTTTTGCCTGTAGGATTAGCAAGTTAAATACTCCGTAATGAATACTCTAGTGTATTAGTATGAAGTTAGATTGAAATATGACGACCCTAGTCGGAACAGATAGACATAATTTAACATTTCCTAGTTGGTGGGAATGCCTTTGGTCACTTCATGGGAGAAAAGCTTCACTAGTACCTCTTTCTATTTATTTGGCTTATTCTATTCACTATAACGTGAGACTCGCAGAATACGAGACTTATTATATGAGTGAGTAAAGTGAGTTTGAAATAAATTAATTATTGTTTAGTGTAACTTATTTTTGTAGCATTTGGTTAAATTCTTTGGATTAGTCAACCATACGACGAGAGCAATCGAGAGAGTATTTTAATGGAAATCGATGGTGGAAAAAGTTTAGATAAGACAATTCTGAAGATGTTCAAGACACATCTTTCGAACTTCTTTATCTTTAGTAACTTTCTTTTGGCTTTTGATCAAGATTGTTTACAATTCGCGGTGTGGTGGCCCACACATTTTCCCTGCATAAATCTTGGCCGTTTGATTTAGTACACATTTTTCTGTATAAATCTCCACCCTTCATTCAACTCTTGACATTGAATGGCTCAGATTGATTTCATCCAACGATTGAGAGTGATTTTTTTAGTTTTTAAAAATGATTTTTTCAGTTTGAATGTTCAGTCAATATTTAGTCACCTACTTTACGGGAATCTTAATTATTGGCATGGCAAATTTTTGGAAAGATTTGATTGGGATAAATAATGTAATGGCAGATTTTTATGGGCAGCTTGATTGGAAGCTTGATTTTTGGGAATGATTTTTGATTGCCGATTTATCTCTTTGGCGATTATTCTCATAATTTTTTGTTTTCTCTCTCTCTCTCCCTAAAAGTTTTCCTTCCAGTTTTCTTTCCCGTCTCCCTGACCCTCGCATTCTCTCTGGTTCTCTCTCCACAGGTATGGCTCTTAATTGTTTAGAAAATTAGTTCTTTGTCCTCTATTCATGGTGAATTCTCTTCTTTTTTTTCGACCAGTTCTTTGTTATCTCTTCACGTTGTTTAGAAAAATTGAGAATTGGAGTTAATCGAAAAATTCTTCCAACAACCATATTGCATGGTCCTCATCTCATATTTGAAATTGTCAATTTTATATTTGAATGCCAAATTATTATTTTTTTTAAAAAGAAGCCAATTTTACAGCTTTTAGCGATTAGTTTTAATTCCATTGTTATATCCAAATTGGACAACACAATAATCAGTTCCCTAAATTAAGGTCGCAATGACTTAACTGCAACAACAAAGGGCAAAATTAGCTTTTCTTGTGAGGAATTTAGTTCGAAAACTTTAATTGGAATCTATATTATTCAAGATCGACTTAATTAAAATTTATATTCGAAAGCAGTAACCTGATACGCAAGTTATAAAAATTATTTTCGAAAACAGTAACCTGATAAACAATTTAATTATCTTAAATAATAGTATAAAGTCCAATTAAAATTTAGAAACGAAAACACATCACTTATCTTTGTGTCTGCCATGCTTCTCTCTCCATCTCATGCCATGGATGTATCATTTTATCCTAGGATAACAAAGTTAATTTTTTCCCTGACCTGGCATGCTCCTATTGGTGGAGCTGCAATGTAGAGGCCATGTTCCAGCTTACGTGGATAACGTTTTCTGAGAATGCCTCCAATTCAAGACAAATTACAGGAATGCCATGCAACTACAGGATTGCCATGAATAATGCTAACCAAAGGTCCCTTGACTTTTAAAGTACTACAATGAAGGAGCCCTCAGCATTCAAGAATACAAAGAACTAAGACGGTAGTAGAAGGAGTTTTGCCGGTTAATATAAGTTGGTTGAGAAAGAGCAATCGATTAAACTTAAAACATTGGACGTGCCATCAAACATGTTGTACGTTAAGTTTAAAATCAGTTGTACATATAAATTACTCATTATAAATGCTTACGGAAGCTCATTCAAAAAATCTAGATTTACGTATGCAAAATTCTAATGTGATATGAAAAAACAAGAAGCTCAAGAAAACATGAAAAGCTCTACGCAGTCGGTAGGATATCCTTGTTACAACAAAGTATTTTCACGGTTTACTCCTTTTTACAAGAAAAGAAAGAACCAAACTTCCACGGTAGTTATGCATAGCGTCATAAAACCACGAGGAGCTTAACTGTGCATTTTTCTAATTCAAAAAAGGAAGTTATGTGGTGATTCAATTGACCATCCGAGGGTTAATACGAACATAGCTCAAAGAACAGGGGGTCAAAGTGAAGTTTTCTTAGGATTTTTCTTCTGAAGGGTTATTGTGTTATTGTATCATCGAAAAGAGGGTATATAGGTCCATTCAAGTCTCAGCCACGGAGGCCCAAAAAAGCAAAAAAACTAGGGAGAGAGAGAGAGAGAGAGAGAGAGAGAGTGAAGAGTGCTTGAGAATCACTCAAAAATCAAGAAAAAGCAATAATGATCTTTGAAATGGGGAGTTCTTGGTTTACGCACTCTCTCTCCCCATCTTCTTCACCTTCATTAAACTCTTCGCAATCTCTTCTCCCCTACTCTTTCCCAAGAAATGGAAGAAAGAACAGAACAGCCAAGGCTTGTATGCACCGTGACAGCCCAACCGACAGCGTTTTCTTGAAGAGGAGAGCTATCCTCTTTCTGGGTATTTCAGTTGTTCCATTTCTTCAATTGAAGGCTACCAAAGCTCTTGAAGGTCAGTTGGTTTTTTGGGTATTTTCTTGATTCTTTCCCAGACTCAGTGGTTGGAATTTATAGCGAAATTAAATTACCATCTTTTTGTTTAAAATTGATGAATCTCATGAGATGGGTTTTATTTTTACTATATTGAACCATTTTTCTTCTTCAAGATTACTGCTGTTGGGATGGCCATGATTGGATAAGTTTTTGTTCTTTATCAAAATCCGTTCGGCACGCATAAGCTGGCATGGACACCTGGTTATAAAAAAAACAAAATCCGTTCGGTTAACATTACATGAATGTCTTTGCTAGTACTTCTATACTTAAATGAAATGAACATAAATGTGGATAAAAAGATTTTGGCTTGTAGCACAGTTAGACGGATCTATATGGACATATCTATTGGATGAAAAAGGCGTGATTGACCAACCAATAGTTTTGGATTGGAAGAGGATTTCAATGACGGGACCCTCTTGTTGTTGGGCCATTCGTGGGTCTTTCCCGAATCCACATGATCGGAAATTGTTCATTGTTTAGAGCTAAACATGCAAAAAACAAGCCCGCACTCTGGATTGAACCCGCTTATCTCAAGATAAATGTGATTCCATTATTTGTTTATTTTTATGATATCCAATCAATATGATTTTTGGCATGGATGATGTACTCGATGAGTCATAAAAGATGAACAGTTCCGAAAATTGAAGTGGGTCTGAGAAGTCCTCACAAATGGCCCAAGGACTGGACTGACTGAAGAGGAGCTAGTTCCTTTTGGATTATGTCATTTCTGTGGTTATTCTCCAATTCAATATTTGCTTAAAGTATTGGCTGATCAGTCATGGTAAGTACATGATTGGTGAGATAGATGCTTTCTGATATGCGCGTAGAATGAGAAGAGAATTGATTGTGTCAAGTATATTGTATTGAATTGGTTTGATGCAACCCCATACAGACATATATTAAAGAGCTTCCAAAAGTGAATCGAGGCTTAGAATGGCTTTTGGTAGAATCACATTTATCAAATTTCACTAAGCTGAGGAAACTTTGTTTTGACTCTTCTGTGTTTCGAGAATCCAGGAATGACCCTTTTTCCTGTCTACCCCATCCATTAGATACCTTAAATGTGATTTGACTCATTTGAGAGCAGTGACACTGTGAATAAAAGAATATCAATCTTCGTAAGTTAATCCAGCGCAAATGACAAATTTTTTACCCAAAGACCTAGTAAATGCTCAAGCCTCCCTAAGTAGATTGACGGAAACATATGTTTACTTTGAGGTCTTTTTCATCGAGTAGGAACAAGAGCAAAACTGCTTGTTCACCATATTCCCACCACTGTTATTGGTTCTATGGATAAAATGGTTGGATTATATATAAAAGTTTGCCATAGCCGTGCAATGTTCTGCCATCCTATTGGATATGCAAGTTAAGTCTTTAGGCTTGTGATTCTTATCTGAATTGAGTTATTTCTTTTGCTTCTCACGGTATCACTTAACAAGATTTGTCTAGCTCTTTTTCATAGGAATTTTTAGCAAAACGTTCATAACCCAAAAGAGAATGATAGGTGGTAGCCTGGTAGGTTAAAATCTTTATACCGTCTCAATGATTTGCCTTAATTAATTTCATTTCAGGAGGACCTGAAATACAGACAGCAGAGCAGAAACAAAAATCAGAGGTCTGAATCTCTGCCAAACTTGATCTAAAAGAGTTTGAAATGAATTCATTGGTTCTGTTTTCACACGTTTTGTCGCAGTTGAAATGTTCTATATGGATTGTTTCAGCTAAGCAATTTTTTTTGTTTTGTTTTGGTACAGCAAACAGTTCAAGGAGATGCATCACAAAATCCCTTTCTCTCTATTCTGAATGGACTCGGAATATTCAGTTCTGGCGTGCTTGGTGCACTCTACGCATTGGCTAGGAAGGAAAAGATCGCTACTGAAGCAACGATAGAATCGGTAAACAATATTTGGTTCTCTTAATCTGTTTCCTCACCCAAAAGAGATTTGACTTTCTCGATAAGGCTTTGCCTGAGAGGTGATTAGCAAATAGAAATTTTCTGAACTTGTTCCAAGTATATGAATATTACGACGTTGAACTCTTCTGGGACTAAAAGACTGTTGCAATCTATTTCCCTGTATCTTGATTCTTGACCAATTACTCCCTTAAAGATATATAGGAAACCTGTAATTTTCACATTAGGCACTCGTTTCTCCCACATTTTTTGCTTAATCTTATTGTAGGAGAGAAAACCTCAGAAAGTTTCATGGAGGAAATTCTCAGATTGTTTAATCTCAAATGGGTTTTGCCCTTTTGCAATATTAGCACCTTTCCCATTCCAAAGTTAGAATATTATTGTGATACATATATCTTGTTTACTGGTTTGGCTGCGCAGATGACAAAAAAGTTGAATGAGAAAGAAGTGACGATTGTTTCACTGGAGAAGAGCTTTGAGTTGAAGCTGCTAAATGAGAAAGATGAACGAAACAAACAACTTAAAAAAGCAAATGAAGAGCAGCAGTCTTTGATGAACCAATTGAAATCGGCAAACAGTACAATAACAGGACTTGGGAAGGAGCTACAAAGTGAGAAGAAAGTAGTTGAGGATCTAAAAATCCAAATAGAGAATCTTCAAAGCAATCTCTCAAAGGCTGGGGAAGACAAGAAGGAACTAGAAGAGAAGATGAAGGAGAAGCTTAACTCGATTGAAGTACTGCATGAAAAGATAACGTTGCTCAGTTCGGAGATCAAGGACAGAGAAGAAATTCTTTCTAAACTTAATTCCTCACTTGCCGGAAAAGAATCAGAGCTTAAGAAATTGAAGTTTACCTTCGAGAAAATCAAGAATGAACTAGTGGGAGCAAATACAGAAATGAGTAGAATGAAACAAGAGATTCTGAAAAGTGGAAAAGAGCTGGAATTGAAGAATACGGCTGTCAATGATTTGAATGCTAAAGTGGGTTCTTTGACTGTTGAGAGAGATGATTCTATCAGGAAATTCAATTCTATTCAGAAGGAGTACACTGATCTGAAGTCATCTTCCTTAGAAAAAGCTGCTGCAGATGCCAAGCTTTTAGGAGAAAAAGACTACGAGATTCACCAACTCAAGGAAAAGATAGGTGTTGCTTCAAAGGAAGTGAGTGAAAACCAAGTCTTAGTTGCCAATATGACCCAAGAACGGGATGATATGAGGAAATCTCTCGATCTTGAATTGAACAATGTGAAGACTTTGAAAAGTGAGCTCCAAATTACACAAGAAGCTCTTGGGAAGTCAAGAAACGAGGTTTCTGATCTGGCAAAACAATTACAGCATTTAAGAAGTCTGTGCTCTAGCCTTGAGTCCGAGATTTCCAGTGTTACGGCTGAGTTTTCCGAAGCTAAGGATTCATTTGACCAGAACCTTGTTGAGGCAAAACGCAGTGCAGAAGTGTTATCTAGCGAGCTCGCATCAGCAAAAGAGACTCTGAAGAAAACAAAAGATGAGCTGAAAATTGTCTCTCTTGATTTGGCAGCTGCCGTAGAAAATCGCGATAGCCTCAAGAAGGAATTAGTGGATGTCTATAAGAGGGCAGAAAGTGCAACCCTCGATTTGAAAGAAGAAAAGAAGATTGTTACTTCTTTGACCAAAGAATTACAAGCTTTGGAGAAACAGATTTCGGAACACACAGAATCGCGAAAGTCTCTCGAAACAGATTTGGAAGAGGCTACCAAGTCGCTTGCCGAGATGAATTCAAAAGCGATGGTAATTGCTAGAGATTTAGAGACAGCGAAATCTCAGATTTCAAGCCTTGAAGAGGAGAAAGATGTGATTTATAATTCCCTTTCCGAGCAGAAACGGCTTTCTCAGGAAGAAAGAGAAAGCATGGAAGATGCACATAACATTGTGATGAAGCTTGGGAAGGAAAGGGATGTGCTGGAGAAGAGAGGGAAGAAACTCGAAGAGGAACTGGCATCTGCTAAAGGTGAGATATTGAGATTGAGGAGTCTCGTAAATTCTTCGAAACCCATTGTGAATCATCGGGTTGAGGAAAAAATGGAAGCGGGGGCAAATGCCGCGGTTTCTGTGAAGAAAAGTGGTAGGAGGAGAAAGGGTGTTCCCCAACAAGATAATTCATAGTACAATACCGGGATTGCTGCCTATATTCTTTGCTGTTTTTTTTTTCCCCCATTTGTAGAAATGTGACCATAAGTCACAGAAGTTGAGGAAATTAGTTTTGTATGTACTGAATCTTCACAAGTTGTAGTTCAACTTTCTGTTATGAGTGTATATTTATCAACTTGAGGAATGTAGTGACTGCAATGTTTGGAAATTCTCTGTTCCATCTTGAATCAGATAACAAGTTTTTGCTACGTTTGGGGGCCGGTTGTTTGAACGGATACGAGATATGTCCGATGTTTGGATTGAATTATACAAATTAAGGAGATATATCTGGTTGATGTTTTGGCTAAAAATTTTACCGTCCAGATTAAATGTCCGTCAGATATATATTATCTCGCGTGAGACGTACACTACCGAGAGGATGCGGTTTCATTAATGTCATCGCTGTTGTTGGTCTGATGAGATTAACGAGATAGTAGTATCTCTTTTTTTCTTTTTTAGTCGAACAACCGGGACCTTGGCGTGTTAAACTATGCGAAGTCCAGATTATTTTTGATGACCAAGAACAGTTCGGATTTGGATGGAAGTTTTTGGTAAGAAACTTTTTCTGGCATCACAGATACCAATAGCAATGGAAGAAAGGGAAAAAAAAGAGAGAGAGAGAGAGAGAGAGAGGAAGAAAATGTTACTATTGAGTTTGGATTGGAGCAATAACTGAAATTTGAAGAAAGAGCGCACAAAAGAGGAAATTGGTAAATTCTCGACCACAGTGGGAGTCGAACCCACGACCTTTTGATCCGAAGTCAAACGCGCTAATCCACTGCGCTATGCGGTCGCCCTGTTGGCTGATGTCTTTTTTTTTAACAATTCATACTCTTGTTTTCAGTATGGCAGATTCAAGAGTTTTTTTTCACTTTCCAAACAAGTCATACATACACTTTCAACACTAAAAAAACACTGCTGATTTTGCCACACTTTTTTTGTTAACAACATTCCCTGTAAGTGTATTTTTGGTGCAAAAATACACTTACAGGGGAGTGCCGTTAAAAAAAAAAAGAGTGACAAAATCATTTCCCTTTAAAAATATAGAGTATGTATAACAAAAAAGAGGTGTGAATATCAATTCCCTTGGTAACTTTTTTCTTTTAACTCGAAAAAAAACAGAAAGGAGAGTGTGGTTAGTAAAAAATGAGTGCGAAATCACACCCCTCATTTATATACCAATGTTTTTTGTTTTTGTTTTTGTTTTTGCCTTTTTGATTTATATACGATTATAGGTCGTGGGTTGTGAGAGTCTAGCCCAACTTACTCAAACCCCGATTAATTTTTGAGGATCCAATCCCATCGTCTATGGAGTTCGGTTAACGACGGGAAAAAGTTATGTTTCAACCGGCCCCATGAGAAGTAAAAGCACCTGAAAGGTTTGTTTTGATTTTGGTGCACATCAATATAAATGAATAAACGATAAATGGAATTCAATCCAATGCTAGAATCCAAATATGTACTCTAATATCATATCAAACGATATTTAATTAAAATGACTTTTGGCGATATTTATTAATTTAAAAAAATAACGGTCCAGAACGTATTTTAATAATTAATATCCCACTAAAAAATTTAATTATCAAAATACCTGATTATTTTTCCTACTATTAATTTTCTCGACCAGATCCAATGAGAATGATCCTCTAGTCCACTTTCTCGAAAATCACACACACAGACGATGACGAGTCGCTGAGTCGGCTCAGTGTAGTACTGAGTAACCTTTGCCAATATATATATATTTTTTGATCCGATCCTTTGCCAATAGTTAAAGCAAGAGGGAAGAAAGAAACCCTCCCCTCGGCCCTCTATCGATCTTGATCTAGGTACCTCTCTTTCCAAAACTTCTGATTTCATCGATTTGAAATCCCAGTTGCATCTGAATCTATCACGGCTCGAGTTTCCCAAATACCTCAATTAAGATCGTGTCGAACTGCTGAATTTCTTTCTGCTTTAGAAGGTCAGTTGATTATGACTATGATCGATATGAATGCGGGTTTGGACGGGATTGGATTTTGAACTAATCAATTTTGAAAAATTGGGTTTTGGAATCGACCCTTTTGGTTTGATTGTTTGGGGAACCAAGTTTGACTTTTGAAGGAACAGGTATTAGGGTTGTGATCTGGGTTGGGGAAGTTTAGGGTTGTCAGCTTCTAATCAGTTGCATTGGTAAAATGTTTGGGCTTTATTTGGTAATTGTGTATTCGATACGCATCAACATTGGTTTGGATTGGTTTTGAATCTAAAACTTGGAGAATTGGGTTCTGGAAGTGACCCTTTGGTTTGATTGTTCTGGGAACCAAGTCTGAATCCAAAGTAACGAGGTTATGATATTTTTGAACAATTGGGTGTGAGAAATTTGGGGACTTTTTGCCTACTTGTGTTTCAGTTAAGAGGGTTTCATCAGTTGCATTGGTATGAAGGATTGGGTTGGTATTGGTAATTCTGAGAGGAAAGTTGATTTTGTTTCATATCGAAATCACTCTTAATATGGGTTTGGGTTGGATTTTTAGCTTCGAAGTTTTAAGATTTTTAGTTTTGAAATTTTCACAATTGGGTGCTGAATATAAGAGAAAAGGGTTTTTTCATTTTGGACTATTTGGGTGTTTTAGGGAATTGGGAAGTTGGGTTTTTTTGGAAGCAGTTAAAATCATGTTCTACGGTGCAGTGTCATGGGATCCTTGGCTCATTGTCGTCCAAATTGTTTGCCTCCAGTGCTTGTACTATCTAACTCTGGGAGTTTTCATGGCAATCCTTGTTGGGACTCGTGTCTCTCGGATGAGTTTAGTGTATTTCTTTGATTATGCTGCCATCACTGCTTCTACAGTTACTGGTTGGTGTGTCATAGCGTCATTTGTGCTCGGTTCACTAGCAGGGTGAGGTTCATCTTCCTTTTGTTTGCTCATTATTGTCGTGTCCATATACTAGTTCCTTGCTGATTTGTATGGGAATAACATTTGTGTGGTTCATGTTAGAATTTTTTTCTCCTTTGAAGCAGATCTGTTTACCTGCTGTATTTGGTTGAGAGGGCAAAGAAGTGCTTAGATTTCTCAGCCAGCCTCTACATCATCCACCTCTTTATATGCATCATGTATGGAGGTTGGCCTTCATCAATTACTTGGTGGATTGTGAATGGTACTGGAATTGCAGTGATGGCATTGTTAGGTGAATACTTGTGCGTAAAATTCCGTGAGATGCGAGAAATACCCATAACGAGACACCGTTCAAGTAAGCAAATGCCTTTTTCCCTGCTATTTAGTTATGCCTAAGAGTGACTACATGAGAGATTTCCTTTTATGTCTCAAATACTCAAACAATTTGTTGCCTCAAGTTCTATTCCATGTTTCATTTTTTCTATCATCATTATTTGTTGGGTATCTGTGGCTGAATATGCTGCCTTGTTCTTGTATGTTTCACCGCTAGTTTTGCACATTAGATCATTTGTTATCAGTTTTGCACTGCAGCCACTGCTTTATTACTTCCGTTCTACTCTCAAGCCTTCTCCTTGAGATACATTGATTTTAAGGCAACTTTTATTTTCGCTTCGCTTCACTTCGATTTTCTGGCATTAAATTACTGAAATGGTGCTGTTTTAATGGTCAATATTGATCTTATTTTCAATTGTTTTAATCGTATTCACATTCCCTTCTAGATTGTCCTTGGGTACATTTAGCAGGTATGTCGGGGGTAGTCCGGGTAACTAATGCTGTACTTTTGTTTGTTTTTGACATCTCCTAGTCCTTGCTGATAACTTCCAACTGTTAATGGTACACTTCTATTTAGAATACTTGTGCTGGTATCATCTTTGTACCCCTTCCAGCTAGACATATGAGATGAGGCATCTCCTTCATTTTGATTGTTTGACATGGTTATTGGATTCTATGGCGTGGCGGAAATTACTTTGCTTGATTTTTGGAAGACTATTCTGTTTCGTGTTTTGTAATGGATGTATTTACCTTCTTCATTCAGTATATGAATCGTACTGTTTAGCCTAACATTGACCATCTATTTGGTTAATGTATCATAAATGAAAATAATGCAATTCGTATCAGTTTGGCACTTTCCTCTATTTGGAAACCAAGTTAAGATCTACACCGTTGAGCTTTTTGAGGTGCCATCTCGGGTCTCGCAGTATTCGCATGAGAATAATATCTGATTTAATTCATATAAGGTAGAAGTCTCGGCCTTGATGTGTTCCTCTCGTTGTTTGGATTGGCTGTTAAAAGGCTTCAGTTTTCCATTTTAAAACAGCAGAATACCGCGAACACATGCAAGAACAACGAATCAAAGAAAAGAAAAAGTTGGCAACACGAATTCTGAGAGTTTTGACAATTTGGCTTTCGGAATAACGTTTATTTTGTGATTTTATACATGTTCCTTTTTTACAACTCAGTTAACCAATCTGTAAATTGTCAAAGTTTATCAATTAACTGGCTTTTATGTACTTGCACAAGTTTTAGTTCCTGTTTGTAAAAAGTTTCTTCGTATGTTCGCAATCTCCTTTTGGCTGTTTTGAAATGTTTCCCGGACTTTTGTCGAATGCTTCCATTTCTCTGTTTGGCGAAACAAAACACCGCAAGAAATTTCGTTCCTTGTTCAAGCGATAATCTCAGGAAAACTAATTTGAACGGTATTTCTTGCAGATGTTTGACTGATCGGAGAAACTCGACAGGCAGGCAAGAACAGATTTCCTCGAAGGCTGATAGTGGCTGCGGTTTTTTGTTTTTTTTTAATTTCTTGAATTGGGAGGAACTCAGAACTGATTGAGCTTCCAACTTTTTGAAGTATTTCTTATAATCGAATTTGTTCTCAGCTGGCAGCAATAGCAGGTCATAGCAATTTGAAATTTCTTTTAGGTGGAAGCAGAGGAGTAGAACTATGTAGGCGATTGCGTTACGGAACCCTGATTGTATAATTTGTGGTTTTAGAGAGATGGGGTTTTTTTTTTTTTCCCCTTTTTCGCGACGATAATATATTTGCAAGAGGAAAAACGAAATTTCCCCTCACTAGAACTTTTAGATTAGTGGAAACACCCCCTTAGCCTCAAATTTGGTCCAACAAGCGATTGAAAAACGGTCACATCTACCTTTTTTAGACAAGCATAGATTGGTCGATTCAATTGAGTTTGCATAGGTGAATGAGAAATTGAAGGCTTTTTTGGCTAAAAAATCCATTTGGATTATTTTTTGTTCTTATTCATTTTTTATTTTGCATTTGTTAGTTTTTTTTGTCAATTTTTTTTGGATTATTGCTTAATCATGATGCGAGAAATCTAAAAGTAAAAATTAACATCGAAATCCAAATTTTTTTGAATAAGGACGGAAAAAAATCGGCTTATTGACTTATTTTTGTCTTTATTCAAAATATTTGGGTTTCAATCGTAATTTTTTGTTTTTGGATTTCTCTCATCATGATGAAATAATAATCTACAAAAAGATTGACAAAAAACTAATAAATGCAAAAAAAATTAAATAAAGACAAAAAAAATAAGGAAAATGATTTTCACACTCCTTTTTTAGTCATCCACACTTCTTTTTTGTTTTTATCCACATGAATTTGCTATATTGTCCTTGCATGTGTGAAAAAGTGTATTGAATTAAGGGCAAGATAGTAAATTCAAGTGGATAAAGACAAAGATAAAATAAAATGCGTGGATGGCTAAAAAGGGGAGTGTGGAAATCAATTCCCAAAAATAATTCAAATGAATTATTTGAATTGGGGGATGGTGTTGTGCAGTGGTGTACGCAGCACTGTGCTGTGCACCTTCGAGCCGTCGGATCATGTATCCAACGACTCGGATCTCATCTCGGCAATGAACTGCTCTCGATCGTTGATTGTCGAGATGAGATCTGAACCGTCAGATGCACGATCCGACGGCTCAAACGGTGCTGCGCGCATCTCATCTCACCGCGCAGCACCAACCCGAAGTTCAAATTATTTAGTCAGAAAAGCCGGCCCGAACAGCAAGTTTTTAAGAAAAAGACAAAAAGTTATCCATATCCTATTTTAAGAAAAAGACAAAAAGTTATCCATATCCTATTCTAAGAAAGTTCGATTGACCGACCCTCGAGCTAAGAAAACACGCTTGCAAAATCAACCAGAACTGACATCCTAATCACCCCACCTTCCTCGGATATTCCTAACCCAAAGCTGGAGGTTGATATCCACCATTGATTCTGCCACGTTTCAGCATTGACGGCTGGATTAGCATTGCATGACAAGTTTCAGCATATCAATTGGAGCTTAATCCCCACCGTTGATTCTGCCAAGTTTCAGCATCGACGGCTGGATCAGCATTGTATGACAACACACAAGAAAAGTCCACAGCAATGGTGTTTGAAGAATTTGGGAGTCTATTATTCACTAGCAGCAAAGCATTGCAATTTGCACCACTATATAAAGAGGTCTTCTGTCCTTCAAACTAAAAAGCACAGAGCAAAATTCCCCTTAATTTTCTTTCTGCAACATTTGCAATATTTTCCCAATTCCTCTACTCCAACACCTACAATGGTGAGTCCCAAAATGTGTTTGAAGTCGATCGGAATTTTCGTAATTTATTTTACAGAATGATCCGGTACTAATAACCGAGGAAGTTTTATTTTCGCAACGTACGATAAAAGTATGTCACGAGTACGTAGTAACCTTATGTTACTTTATAGAGTAATTGCACTATTGCTATTCTTCTTGTAGAGTATTGCTGCGTAAACAAGTATTTTGTACAACATTTCGATACAAAACGATGACGCCTTTCGTAGTCTCTCTCTCTTTTTTTTTTAAAAACCAAGACGACCACCATTATGGTTTATAAATTACCTTATGGGGTCGGCATGATGCCCTAAATTCGAGTCAGAGCAAGATTTTATTAATTTTTTTTGCATCCTCATGAATCAGAAATGAATAAGCTCATACTATATTATGATTTGAAATGTGCAATTCCCTTGCATTGGTGTTTGGACTAATAAGCTTTTTGTATGGTTGTCTTGTTGAAAGGCTGGCAATGGCAAGCAACAAACTTTCACACTTAAAATCGAGGTATGCCAATCTTCGCGTCTTTGAATTTGCATTTATTTTCGGGATCATTGGGAGCACTAATATTTTTATTTTTTATTTTATCAGAAAGAGTTTGATCGACGATCAGAGAGAGTTAAGTCTGTGGATTTTCATCCGACAAAGCCATGGTAACATATTTTTCTTTCTTGACCACTCATCTAATGCTACGTGTATAAATAGAAATAATGTTTCTTCATCAAATAAGGTGCAATGTGGGAAATTTAACATTTGTAGTTAATATAGCTCATGAATACGGCCTCGATCTTTCAGGATTCTAGCAAGTTTACATTCAGGAAAAGTCTGTATCTGGAACTACCAGTCACAAGTAAGCAATTTGTTTCTTATGTTACTGATGATACGGATTCAGGAAGATATCTATGGCTAACTCAAGATTCATCTATTTTTATAGGCCATGGAGAAATCTATCGATGTCACAGAGTCACCGGGTATAAAATCTCTCGAGTTGTTGTGTTTTCCTTTGCCTCTAGTTTATGCATCCGTGTGAGTGTTTTTATTGACTAAATCAACTTGAGCTGAACATTTTTTCTTCCACTTAACAGTGAGAACAGCGAAATTTGTAGAACGCGAACAATGGATTGTTACAGGATCAGATGACAAGTTTATTCGCGTGTACGATTACAATTCTGCTGAAAAGATCAAAGAATTCGAAGCGCACACAGATTATATCAGGTCTGTGGCAGTGCACCCTACCCTGCCATATGTTCTGTCAGCGTCCGATGACAAGCTGATAAAGCTTTGGGATTGGGAGAACGACTGGGCGTGCACTCGGGTATTCGAAGGACATTCCCATTATGTCATGGGGGTGGCATTTGAGCCGAAAAATGCTGTCGTCTTTGCTAGTGCATCACTTGATCGCAGTGTAAAGGTATGCATTTGTCTCGAAAAGTCTGTATTCGATCACAAACAGCCCAATGATCAAAACTCTCAACTATGCTGGGAACCAAGTTGGGTTTTTCGACTGCATACCATAGATTCAGGGCTTGAATTTCCCCGGTTTGAAAAGTTTCTGTTTTAGCAAGTACTTGGTCTAAACAAACTGATACGGGAATAGGCGTTTTTCGGTATGTTTCTCTGCAACTGTAGCATGTTTCTTTGTTTTACAGGTATGGGATCTTGGTTCTCCCAATCCAAGTTTCACTCTGGAGGAACATTCAAAAGGGATAAATTGTGTCAACTTCTTCACAAGTGGTGATAAAACATATTTAATCACTGGTTCTGATGATTATGCTGCTAAGGTATGCCATTGAGTCTTTATTAATTTTTTTTTTTTTTTTTGCCTTAGGCCTTGAAGAATTTCATTTCTGTAGGTATGTTTCATTTCTGAAGAATTCCGTTTAATATCTGAACTATACGTTATAATTGCATCTCAGATTTGGGACTATGAGACCGGAGCTTGTGTCCAAACCTTAGAAGGCCACGCACACAATGTCACTGCAGTATGTGTTCATCCTGAAGCCCCTATAATAGTCACTGGTTCCGAGGATAAGACACTTCGAGTGTGGAATGCAACAAATTTCAGGTACACCGATCCGAGCCCAACAGCGTAAACTTTCGTACTGTGTTTAACATATCTGTGCTCATATGATCGCCACAAATTGAGCAAGCACAAACTCTGATATATGTGGTTTGGCTCATTTTGGATTGCAAACTATTACTTGTAGGCTTGAGAACACACTGAACTATGAGCTGGGAAGAGTTTGGGCTATTGGTTGCATGAAAGGTTCACCACAGTAAGTTTTTCAGATTATTTTTGCCACTTTGTAGTATTTTTTACTTATCATTTTCAACAGGATTGTAATGGGTACATTTATCCTTCGAACAGGATTGTGATTGGTTGTGACGACGGTATGGTTTTGGCAAAAGTCGAGTGCTCTCACAATTGGGATTCTGCGGAACTTCAAACCGAAGGCGAAGAGAAGGAGGACTAATCTCGATGCTGTTTGATGCTGTATTTGCTGCTACTGATAGCTCGCCCATGTTTTTTCATTTCTAAAATAATGGTGTGTAACTTCGCCGGTATTCCGGTTGGAAGAGAGATAAATGTTGTATATTTACTTAATTCTGCTTCTCTGTGTATTGAAGCAACTTATGTATGTACGGTGTATGGTTTGTTTAAGCGAAATAAATGGCCACTTATTATGCTTGAGAGTCAATTCCAATAGAATAATATGTGATTCATGGGTAGCTTCAACGTGGGAAAGGCATAGTGTCAACATCCATTAAAGGTAAATTTGATCTACATAACCAACAAATGGGCATGCAAGAGTCAACGGTCAAATAGAGTGACTTTAGGAACCACTGCCTAGTGCAGTTGGTTGTCTACCACTCCCTTCCTTTAGGAGGCGGAGGTTCGAGCCCTTTCGTGGGCGGTTTGGGGTCAGGGCTATGGATAGTCTTTGCACTCCCGTGCTAACCTAACACACCTTGCTAACCGTATCGTGTGGCAAAAAGAAAATAGAGTGACTTCAAAATCATGTTAAGTTTGTTAAACAATTTTAATTTATGCTTTGTTTGGATGCTATTTTGAAAAAAAAAATTAAGCTCAAAAAACACTCGTTACTCCTACTTTCAATCATTACTCTTATTTATTTCTCTATCTTTATTCACTCATTACTCATATCTCTAATAATTACCCTAATTTGTCTCTCTATTCATTACCTAAAAATCAAAGTCAAAAAATTCGAAACACCATCCAAACAAAGCTGATCACACAAAATAGTAGAAATATTTTCCACATTAATGCAACTCCAATGAGGGTTAACCAATTGGGGCTAACTAGCAAGTTAGCTACCAATGTACACTCTCAAACGAGATGCTAAATTGTCAAATCTCGTCAAGTACGTGACTTTTCTTTTATTGAAATCCTGTAATTATATTCTTACGAAATACTATTTTTCATCAATTTGATCAAATGAGAGAGAAACTTCACAAATTCCTAGGTCGGAAGAAAGTAAATTATTGTAAATTTCCTACCGTCAACGTGGATAGTGGTGGAGTCAGGATTTTAGACCGAGGGGACCAACTTAATAGGCATATTTTTTTTTACACTTAAACTTATTAGAGTATACAATAGAGTTTTTGATTTCCAATATAAGACACTTGTGCATTATAATTACTCTAGCTTAAAACAATATGAATCATTTTGTTCCCTTTACTTAGACTACGACAATACTCACATACCTAATTGTATGTTTATGAAAGAAATTAAGAAATGAGAATATAAAATAATTTAGTTTTTACTAAATCAAATTAAAATTATTAAGACTATATGAAACTGTTACACTAGTAATATTAATAATAGTCTTTCAAAAATCATGGGGGGCCCGACCCCAAGGTAGCTCTGCCCTTAAACATGGATGACCAGTCTTTGAACAGACCGGGGTGGGGATGTCCGTAAGTTGACCCGGACACCAATTATCGCTGTACCAAAAAAGGAAAGGGAAAAAAAAGAAAAAGAGAAGGAGACTTGTATGGCCCATTTTGTAGTACGATTAAGTTGTCTTGAGGCAAAGAACGAAATTTATAGAACCTCAAGGGTACTAATGCACCTTCCGTAAACCTCAGGGGCGGTTAGTGCAATTTCAGTCCAATCGGTTTTTCGTAACTACAAAGCATCTATCAATTGCCAATGCCATCTTCCCCCACTGTACAACTCTCCTCACGTACCCCATTTGCAAACGTTGCTCTGTTACAAAGACAATCTCTCTCTCTCTCTCCAGAATTGTCTCTCTCTCTAGACGTTGCGCCCGCGCTTTATCACTCCTCAGTTTGTGAGCAATTCGAACGAGGATCGTCTTGCGGCAGCTGAGACTGTCGGTTATTCTGCCGCGATCTCTCCTGGATCTCACCCGATCCAATCAAAATGGTAAGTCGCTTTGTCCTTCTCGTTATTCAAATCCATTCACAGTTGTGCGTATATTAGATCTGGCGCGAATGTCGTTACTTAATTCGATCTGAACATCTATTTCACTCGTTCGAGTTTATGACTGTCACGCAATTGCGTTTTTTTGCGCGTGTTTTTGAATGCTGTGTTTGGAATTATCGGTTTGAGATTTGAATTAACTTGAGATCTAGCGTTAGAATGCGGTACTGATTCTGTTCGTGTGTTTGTTTTGATCTGGTGCAGCCTCTCAGATTGGAGATAAAGGTAATTATAGGATTCTTGTGAATTTGGAAGAATTGTTGAAGTCATATGTGGATTTAATTTATGAGATTTTGATGTTGTTGACTATTGTTGCTTGATCAGAGAAAACTTGCTCAGAGATCAGAGAGAGTGAAGTCTGTGGATCTGCATCCGACCGAACCATGGTAACTTTATTTGCTCAATTAATATGTTTGTTTGTTTTTAATGTGAATGGTACTGGCATTTGCCCTCTTTATAGGTCCGGCATAAAAGAATGTATAAACCTTCTCGCAAAAACTAATTATCATTGAGTTTATTCAAATCTTGTATTTAAAGATCAGAAAGAGTAAATTTTATGGTCATTTGATATGTTTGTGTGTTAACTTGAGAGGTATCTGTGTGTGCCCTCTTCAGGGGTCCCGCGTAAAAGAATGCATACACCTCCTTACGAAAACTAATTAGCATTGAGTTTATTAAAACCTTTTATGTTAGAGCGGACGGGTTCTTAGAACATGGGAAATCATTTTTGTGATTTTTGTTTAAACGGGTTTGTGGTGATTCTGACGAGCGAGACATGATGCTTTGACCTTGCAGGATTCTAGCAAGTTTGTATTCAGGGACTGTTGGGATCTGGAATTACCAGTCTCAGGTATGCAACAGTTATGCTGTATGCTAGAAAAGAATGTTAAGCTACCATCCATCCCACTGATAATGATATGTGCCTTCTAATGCCTTACAATGCCATGTTTCTTGTGACAAGCCCGCATGTTTTCTTTTTTCTGTGTGTTTCTGAATGCGATTTTCTTTTTTACTTGGATTTGTTATTGTGGAGTAAATTGAAATCCCAGTAATTACTATTATTCGTAATTTGCAGTTCTTATTGTGTTTTCTATTAGTATTGTAGAAACGAGGTCGTTTTTGCAATTTCGCACCCTTTGCTGGTCAAATATCACTAGGCTAATGAATAATATATTTGAAACACATTTTACCATCAGAAGGAGACCTGGCCAAAGTATATATTGCAATTTGCATAGATGTATAGCACATTCCTCATACTATGTGGATTTGATAGTCTATTACTAAGCTTGCCATTTAAAATAAACTTATGACCTGTTGCTCTAAGTAACAAGTATAATACCGTGGCCACAGATTCCTACCTTGTTAAACTTAAACACCACTTAAGAGTTGATGTAATCCTTTGGTAGATCTCTCCAGGATGTTAAGCTCCCCGTGCTTGTCTCCGGGTAAGTACCCAAGAACGTTATCATATTCATAACATTTGCCCACATGGACCTACCCAACCTCGTCTCTATGTGGACCCATTCGAGCGTCTTTGATTGGGCCCGCGTTACTACTTGTTGCATGCTTTGTTTCCATTTATAACAATCCGACCGGCTTAGTACGATATCTTCTTCTTCATTCCGCATTCATATAGAAATTGTCCAAACACATTTCTCTTTTGGTGCTAGCCTGATGCCAGTCACAATGACTGTGCCTTGCATGGTGCAATATTGTCTGTTTGAGACTGCACTACCCACCAAGTGATACGGAGAGGTTCATGGGTTCGTAAGCTTGTAACCTTCACCTCCCTCACCTCTTCTCTTTCATATGGGTCTCAAGCTTCAGGGAGCCTTGGCAATCTGGGTCACAGCAAGTGTACTGACGGACACGCAACCCTTGAGCTTAAAAAGTGAAGCTCTGCCATCGCAAATTGGTTGAGATGGTGGAACTTGGTCTCACGAGCCCTCTTGATTGAAATGATCAAATAAAACTTCCATATTCTGCTAAAGAAGATACTTAGGGTACCACTTTTCTCTGACATTTTGTATTGCATAGAATAGAAGACTTCGGCATTTGTCTCAAACACAGTTGATCCATTTTGTGTTTAGTTAACTTTATAGAGGGGGGCATATCAACTGAAAGGAAGCCAATTTTCGTGAGATTTCTTACATAATTACACTTCAACTTATGTGCTCTATTTTTTTGAAGATATATTTATGTCAGCACATTTGGCTAAAATGCTCACAGTTTCTCTTTTGAAGCATTTCTTACTAGTTCCAATGTTGTCATGAGAGGTCTTTTTACATACTCAATCGTTTTGAAGGCCTTGCGGGCGAGCATGTCCTAGATCACTCTGTAGCTGGTGGCTAATTTTATTTTAGCCTTTCCTGTGATACGTGCAATTTCTGTCGACAGACAGCGGACATGGTTGTATTGGCAGCCTTTTCAGTGCTACCTGCTATTTCTGTCGACAGACACCGGATATTGTTGTATTTGCTATATTAGGGAGATGAAATGTTCTTTAAGTCTAAGAATTTAGACTCCCCGTCACACCCCAAAGCCACAAGGAACAGTAAAGTTATGATGACTTCTATTTAGTTGTAGTAATTTTCTGATCATTTGATGCTAATTTAACTTTCTTTTTCTATTCTCAGACTATGGTGAAGTCTTTTGAGGTGACTGAGTTACCAGGTATGTGACTCACACAGTCACACTTCACATTATTTATTTGTTTGGTCAACTGGTACATTTTTCTTGCATTTTTCGCCTTGATGCAGTCTTTTCTTGTTCTCTGATTTCTACTCTATGGATTTGCAGTTAGATCTGCCAAGTTCATTGCACGCAAACAGTGGGTCGTTGCTGGTGCTGATGACATGTTTATTCGTGTATACAATTACAATACGATGGATAAGGTCAAAGTATTTGAGGCACACACTGATTATATTAGGTGTGTGGCTGTTCATCCTACCCTACCTTATGTGTTGTCATCATCTGATGACATGCTTATAAAGCTTTGGGATTGGGACAAGGGCTGGTTGTGTACTCAAATTTTTGAGGGTCATTCCCATTATGTTATGCAAGTCACATTTAATCCGAAAGATACCAACACATTCGCTAGTGCATCTCTGGATCGCACCATAAAGGTAAGGGTTGAATTTTCTATCTGAGCAGCGATGCCTGTATGATTTGGTAGAACCCTGTTAGTGATAATCCCTCACTGTGAGTTCTTTTTCTTTTGTTCTTGTTCTCTTGCCAGATTTGGAATCTGGGCTCCCCTGACCCAAATTTTACATTGGATGCACATTTGAAAGGTGTAAACTGTGTTGATTACTTCACAGGTGGTGATAAGCCTTATCTTATAACTGGTTCTGATGACCACACAGCAAAGGTTTGCCTTATATTTTCCTCTCTCCTCTTCCTTCCTAAGTTCGTACATATGCAATTTGAAAAGTATTTGTGGCTATATTCATTGAAATAGGTGTGGGACTACCAAACCAAAAGCTGTGTCCAGACACTAGAAGGCCACACTCACAATGTTTCTGCTGTTTGTTTTCACCCTGAACTTCCCATTATACTTACTGGTTCTGAGGATGGTACTGTTCGAATATGGCATGCTACGACTTATAGGTAAGTTTATGCTAAAACTTTCTTATTAGTTATTACCGACATTTGAATATGTAGACTTTCATTGAACCTTGCTCTCTTATTGCTTTCAAGCACGATCTTTATCGTATGGCACACTAGGTAAACATCCAACAAAATATACAACATGGGTGGCCATTTAGTTAACTTGTTTTACTGATTTCAGTATAGCAGTTATTATTAGAAAAAGTTGAATTCAGACTGCATAATTATTATTTGCATTTATACTATTTTGATTGATGTGTAGACTTGAGAACACGCTGAACTATGGTCTTGAAAGAGTTTGGGCAATTGGACATATGAGAGGTTCTCGCCGGTAAGTTGTACTTGTTTAATTCTTACTTTTAACCCATTTCTTTTTTCTTTTTTGTGGGGGTGGAGGTTGATGTCCATCTTAGGTCACGGAGTATTGGGTAGTTATTTGTCTTACTAAAAGGTTTATGAGCTTTGGTGTCCCGTGGATGTGAAAAACTGGGAGATAAGTCATGCAAGGTATAAAAGATCATTCAATCCCATGAGTAGCCAACAATTGAAGGTTGGAACAAGACGTGATTGAACTGAGTTATTTCTTGACTCGAATAGAACATTACAATTTATTTGTTGCATCTATCCTTGGGGGTGTTTAACTCTTATCTGGCTGCGACCTCGTCTCCTATTGCGGTCGTACTCTTTTACAGGATTGTAATTGGCTATGATGAAGGAACTATTATGGTAAAAATTGGTCGAGAAGAACCCGTAGCTAGCATGGACAATAGCGGGAAAATCATATGGGCTAAGCATAATGAAATACAGACTGTTAACATCAAGAGTGTTGGAGCAGATTATGAGGTTTAATTCAATTGCATTCTCATCTTTTGAACATCCTTATATCTGGAATGACATCTTTTTTGCTTCAGGTGTTGTTTAAATCCATTGTTCCCTTTTTCTTGTCAGGTTAATGATGGAGAAAGATTACCTTTTGCAGTGAAGGAGTTGGGGACCTGTGATCTTTACCCACAAGTGAGTTGGCCTTCTTTGGAAGTACTTGATATTCTCTCGTCTGGCTTGTGATGAGTTAATTTTTATACTTGCGTGGTGGTCTTCTTGTGGATGTGGTGGTCTTCTTGTGGATGTTGTCTTGGTTCTATTTGATTTGCAATGCAAATACTTATCATGCAAAGATGTCTACTAGATTAACTTTCATGATGTTCATTTGTGATCACATAATAAGAGTTAGCTGGTCGTGTTTTAGGTGTTTGACTACTTTTATGCTTAATGTACATTTTACTGGTCATTCTTGTTGTCCTGACGGGAGAGGGTTAATCCGTGAACTAGTTTGTACTTTGTCGTCTATTTGCAATTTTCTTTTGATGTAAGTATCATTGTAGTAAGACGGTGTGTAGTTGTCAGTTTGGAGTAATATATGGTGCTCTCCTGTTTTTATATACAAAATGAAACTCATAGATGATTTGCAGAACTTGAACCATGTTTGAGAAACGTAAAAAGTCTTTGGCAGTCATTCTCAAGGGTGAACACTTAGATTTGCAGGTACTTTATTTGAGTACAAATTGGAAGTCATTTTTGTTTCCCGCCCAACCTCCTCCTAGAATTGAATGTGGACTGGACCAGCACTTGATCTTGTTGTTTCAGTTAGCATTTTTTTCAGTTTGGTGCCTCCAACGTTACTCCTATTATAGCTCTCTTTATGGTGCAATTGTTTTAGATTAGACCCAAGTTACCCAACTATCTTTTACATCTTTTTTCTCATTTGACTGGTGCAACCTCTAAGTTTGCATCTATCCTCATTGGATACTGTATCTCGTGTACAGGTGGCACTCATTAATCTCAACATATAATCTCTCTTTTACCTAGTTGGTTAACATGTTTTAATTGCCATTTTGTGCCTCTGGCATAGCTTGCTTGATTGTTTACATTGCGTGCGACTCTAAGTACTTCCATGTGTGTCAGACACCTCACTCCTTAGTGTAGTTCTATGAAATAAATTCATGTCCTTTCTCCTGATATTATTGTGGTCCCACATTCCAACTACCATGCTTATCTCCTGCTAGTTATCATGTGACTTCCTTGTATAAAAACAGCAATTGTTAACATATATTATATGCTTTGAAACTATGAGAAAAGAATGCTGTTGGGATCTACATTAGTGGCATCATGGTTAATTCTTACTAATTTTAAATTTTGCTTTCTAGAGCTTGAAGCACAATCCCAATGGGAGGTTTGTTGTTGTCTGTGGAGATGGTGAGTACATCATATATACAGCCCTGGCATGGAGAAATAGGTCATTTGGTTCAGCATTGGAATTTGTTTGGTCATCTGATGGTGAATATGCTGTTAGAGAAAGTACGTCAAAGATCAAAATCTTCAGTAAAAGTTTTCAGGTTCGTATGCCCAATTGTTGACATCACCTTAAATCCATGGTTTATGTTTTTAAGAGATACAGAAAGGGATCAAATTGATCACTCCTGAATTTTAACAAAGGAATGTTGGGGAAGTTGTTTTGAAGATTGCTGAAAAAACTTGGTTCTTGCGTTTTTTGTTCTTTAGCTCTTGGCTTTGTTAACTCATTCTCACTTATCTTTGTTTTACTCGCATGGCTTCCTGTTTAAATGTTTGTAGTTCTTGGAAATTCAGTATGTAAGCTGGCACCTTTGCAACTTAGAACGTATTGCTGTTTAGCTTGATTCTAACTGTCTTTGGGTAATTGGATAATGTTTAATGAAAGTGGTATTTTACAGGAAAGGAAGAGTATCCGGCCAACATTTACTGCTGATCGTATATATGGTGGAACTGTATTAGCGATGTGCTCAAATGACTTTATTTGTTTCTATGATTGGGCTGAGTGCAGGTTGATTAGACGGATTGATGTAAATGTCAAAGTAAGTAGTGAGATGCCTCTTATTTCCTATCAGCTATAATGTTATGCTGCTGAGAAACTGTAATGTTCTATTTATTCTCTCTTTCTCATTTATTTAACTTTTTTCAGAACCTCTACTGGGCTGATAGTGGTGATTTGGTGGCAATAGCCAGTGATACATCATTCTACATACTTAAGTACAATGTAAGGATTCCCATCTTCTCATTTGTTCGATAATCGTACAAAATCTCTGCAGAAGACCAGCTCTTCTCCATGAATTTTCGGCAATGGTGTGAATTGTTGGTTTTTGCAATTTCAGAGGTTCAATTTTGTTTTTCATGGTGCAGCGTGATGTGGTTTCCGCACATTTAGATAGTGGAAGACCAGTAGATGAACAAGGTGTTGAAGATGCCTTTGAGCTTCTTTATGAAATAAACGAACGTGTCAGGACTGGATTATGGGTCGGGGATTGTTTCATTTACAACAACTCCTCCTGGCGACTTAATTACTGTGTTGGTGGTGAGGTATGTTCAAGATCATATGCGTGCTTATAAAATTGCAAAATATTCAGATATAATTTGCATTGTTGGAATTCAGGAAACCATTTACGGATTTATTGTAACATTTCCAGGTGACCACAATGTTTCATTTGGACCGGCCTATGTACCTGTTGGGTTATATGGCTAATCAAAGTAGGGTCTTTCTAATTGACAAAGAGTTCAAGTAAGTGTTGTTTTAAAGGATACTATTGGAGCAGTAACATCTGTGATGTTCATTATTAACTTCTTGGCCGCTTGCTTTTTTGCTTGTAGTGTTATGGGATACACGTTACTTCTTAGCTTGATTGAGTACAAGACTCTTGTGATGCGTGGTGACCTGGAGCGAGCCAATGAGATTTTACCTTCAATTCCCAAGGAGCACCATAATAGGTGTGTCTCACCTTTGACTATCTTTAAATGGCAGTGTTAAGCATGATAAGCCTTGATGTATCTACAAATCCGACCATTAAGAATATCTCAGTAATAGTTTATGAGACGACCGCCTTGCTAATGTATTAGTGCAATACGCTAGTCACTGGCTTCTTTGTAAGTGTATGATTCTGGGATCAGAAACAGTATACCATTCCGAGTCATATCTCTTTCCCTACTTCTCCCTGTTTTCCCATTCCCATTGTTCTCTTGTTTTCTGTGTGGATGCATAACTTGGGTTCTGAATTGTACCTTGGATCCTAATGGAGAATGTTACCTGCTATTTAGTGTGGCCCGTTTCTTGGAATCACGGGGATCGATAGAGGAGGCACTGGAAGTAGCTACAGACCCTGACTACAGATTTGAGCTGGCCATTCAACTGGGTAAACTAGATGTTGCCAAGGTAAGCTCTGTTGCTAGATGCATATTTAAGGAGTTAAAGCAATTGTTAGAGTGTTTATTGTGTAGAGCATTTGTGTGAAGTAAGATTTGAAGAATTGTGTTGACTTTCTAAATATCCTGGTAAAAGTTTCATTTCCTGCTTACAGGAAATTGCCACAGGAGCACATAGTGAATCCAAATGGAAGCAGTTGGGTGAATTAGCCATGTCCACTGGAATGGTACTTTGTCATTTGCGTCAAACTGCACATTTTCATCTAAACATTTCCACTGCACGAATTCTCATAATGTTCTTTTCCGTAGTTAGAGTAAACATATCGCCGACGGTAAGGTGGTGACCAAGGGGCAATTTTGTTGTTTCCTAGAAATGTCTGCAAAATTCATTGTGAACGATGAGTTCTTTCCCTTGCTTGAGTTGAAACATCTCTCTTTGGCGGTTTATGAAGGCGATATGATTTTCCGTTCAACAATTTTGCTATTTTCTGTATTACAAATTACTTTTCAGTAGGCACACATTCCATTTCTGTTCCATACGTGTACTTTTAATTGTGCTGCTCTGGACAATCATCCTGTCAATGGAAGGTTTATATTTGTTTGTTGGGTTACTTTTCTATAATGTCACCCTTTTGATGTATTGCAGTTAGAGATGGCAGAGGACTGTTTGAAAAATGCGATGGACTTGAGTGGTTTGTTGCTACTCTACTCTTCCTTAGGAGATGCGGAAGGGATATCAAAACTTGCATCTCTGGCTACCGAGCATGGAAAAAACAATGTTGCCTTCCTTTGTCTATTCATGTTGGGTAAATTGGAAGAGTGCCTGCAGCTTTTGGTTGACAGGTGTTTTTTCTTTTAATTGTATTCATTCTCTAAAGAGCCCTGCGGTAATGGCTAGTTCTCATCTGGATGCTGTTCTGAATGGAAACTTTGCAGCAATCGGATACCTGAGGCTGCTTTGATGGCACGGTCTTATCTTCCAAGCAAGGTTTCAGAGATAGTTGCAATATGGAGAAAAGACCTGAATAAGGTAACTTATCATTCTACTGTCTGTGTGATTGTTTCTGAATAATTCAATCTCAAACTTCTGACAGCTGAATTATTGTTATAGAATAATGTGGCCCTAGGTTATGTAGACTTGGATATGTGTCAACTGTGGGTGTGTTGCGTGTAAGATTCATCAAATTCTTACGCGCACTCATACCATGACACTGCAAAATTTCATAATTGTTGAGTACGACTTCCATTTATTTCTGACAGAATGGTGTTTACAGACAACTATGCTACCTTCGTGGTAGACGAGTGGGCGAAACAGCTGGACTTAAGTGTCCGCTCCTTCCCGCGCAGTCGCTGTGCTGAACCTACTTGTGGTAGTGTCCTATGAATCAGTTGTCTAGTGCGAAAGGGGCTTTGTTCTGCTCGCTCCTTGGTGGGGCGGTAGAAACCTATGGGTGACTGATCCCTTTTGGGACCCACTGCAAGTTTGGAGTCCCTAAGGTCACACCCAAGGGAAGTAGCTACGGCGGTTGCCCCCTCCTCCACCCATTTTGTTGAGCAAAAAGAAGAAGTCTATTGGACGTGTATCTCACACTCCTATAGAAGTATAAAAGTGTCTGACATAGAAACTTCACAGATTTAGTTATGGGGAAAAATTCATGCTGGAAGTTAGGGTTAGACCAATTACCTGCATTCTGCAAAGCCCCGCGGAAAAGGAAATACCTTAATGGTAGTTCTCTCAAGGAATGTTCCTGGTTGCTAATTAGATCTGTAGCTCTCTTGAAATTTGTGGATATCGTAGTTCCTCAACTTGATGAAACTTGTATTTGCATTATTAGTTACAGAGATGGAATTTTCTTGTCCAAAGCAACAAGTTATAAGGAGAAGGAAGTCTGTTACTGGTGATGTATCTTCATCATTAACTGCATGTTCTGTAGGTTAATCCAAAAGCTGCAGAATCTTTGGCTGATCCTGAAGAGTATCCTAATTTGTTTGAGGATTGGCAAGTTGCTCTTGCAGTTGAATCAAAAGTTGCAGAAACAAGGTTAAATTACATGGCTTTCTACTGCATTTCCATTTGTCATTATCTTTTCTTTCTTAAGATGGAATCGTCTGCCTTGAAGTCTATATTTTTTATTGCCCAATCTTGTCGATCCCAAATTTTCTCCATTTTTCAAAATTTCATCCTTTTTTTTTTTTTAAAATTTTTTTGCCTGCTAATGGGCAACACGGCCTGTTTGTGTATGTATCCCTTGGGAAACTTTTGAGGTGTGGTCTGTCTGTGGACTATTATGTTTTCAGTTTCCTGAAATGTTTGTTTTGCCATTACTAGGAAGTGTATTCTGCAAATGTTGTAGTTGAAATGTGGCATTTATGTACTTACCATCCTCCAATTCCATTTTAGGGGTACTTATCCTCCAGCGGAAGAATATGTCAAGTATACCGATAGATCACATGTTAACCTTGTAGAGGCATTCAGAAATATGCAAATAGATGAAGACACGCCACTTGAAAATGGAGGCTTCGATCACGAGGTAACTTTGTGTTTGGATAGAGATTTATGGTTCTCTTTTCCTTCAAGTATATATTTCATTAGCCTTTTTAGAACTTTGATTCTGTATGTAAAACAATGCAATTACCTCATCTTGACTTCAAAAATTGTGATGTTGAGCTTCGCTGTCTTAAGTTGTTAATATTTTAGATTAAGACTTTTCCGAATTGTGAATTGCCCTCTGTTGGATTTGCTTCCCCCTAGACAGGTGAATCTGGCTCTATGACACTGTAGATGATTTTAGCATTCATATCTGGGCAAAGGCCTTTCTTGTAGTTAACTCAACCATATAAATCATCAACGTGGAATTTTCTTCCCTTTATCAGGTTGAGGAAGAGGATGGCGAAGAAGAGGCACTAGATGAAGGGCAAGAAGAGGGACAAGAAGAGGCACTAGACGAAGGGCAAGAAGAGGCTGTAGTGGTTGATGCCGACTCAACAGATGGCACCGTACTCGTTAACGGTAACGACGAAGAGTGGGGTACGAATAATGAAGGAAACCCGTCAGCGTAAAAGCAATTGGTTAGGCCAGTGTGAAAATCCTAATTTTGTCACTGGTGAATAATTAATTTCTCTAATATGCCATTTTTGACTATTGTTCTTATCAAAACTTGGCGTCTGTTTTATCTTGAAATCCTGTTTCACGTTACGCATACAAGATTGCATGTGGTTGTACCATAGAATTAATGATTTAAGTTGAACTTGATTGGCAATCCCCATTGCAATTATTTGTCTTTGGTCTATTTTTTCCTTGACTTGGTTATATTATTGCATGTGAGTTATGTTGTCCCCCATTGTGGTTATTGTAACAAAGGTCACCCCCAGAAATTATGTTTAACTGCACTATTGCAATTTTTCTGAAAGAAACATAAAAATCCATCATTAGTCTCTATACCAATCACAAAACACGTTATTGGCCCGGCATTAGTCCTGAGGATTGGATTGGTTGTTTCTTCAAGCATTCTCATACCCGGTCATATATTGGCAATAGTTGGGTAGCTGTGGCTTGCATTCTAGAATCATAAAAGCCCTTGCTGTGCCATTTCTAGAGCAACATGGGTTTGATCTGTGTTTCCATAGGGGCCTGGTTTCGGTTTCTAATACCCTATTTAGCTTGCAATTAAATGCATTTTTTTTTATGCATTTTATTTTCTTTGACCTGTTTCTGTCACTGTTTTCACTTTAAGGGTTTTCTACTCTTTGTTTTGCAGTTTGAGGCAGTTCATCACATCTATTAACTTCATTGTGGTGTTGTTCTGAGTTCTTTTTGTGCTCTTTTTTGCTGTTTTGCAGTGCTAACACCACGTCACGGGGGCCAGTGAAGACAGTCGGTCCCTATTGTATCAATCTCGTTTGCTAAGGTTTGAACACAATTGCTGCTTGAAAGGGATTATTCTTTTTTCATTACTTAAATACAAAAACCATCTTTTGCATGCATCCTTAACGAGGATTGGGATCATTAATATGTATTAGAAAATGCAGTGGATATTTTGGCTGTATCCTTTGCATTAGAGTATATTCCGCACTGTTGTTGAGATCCATGACCGTGCTGTTGGATACTCTCTTCAATCTAGGAGGCCTCATTTCCCTTTGTCGATCATTCGGAGTATATATTTATCTCTTAAATTGGTCCATTCAGGAAATATATAGACTTCATAAACATTTTGGAATGGGAGCTTTTAGGTTTTCTCAGATGACATCACGATGCCTAGTAGCTTCACATATGATTACATGATAATATGCATTTGAAGAATGTTAACGAGGATTTCAGATGTTGGGGTATTGGAATGCTCCTTTTTTTTGTCGTTCGATTCTGGTGGTATGTACCTGACTAGAGAAGATTTGAGTTGTGGAAAACAAGTTTGTTTCATTAAATTACTCCATCTTTACTGACTAGAAACTCGACTGCCAATGTACAGGTCTTCTGAGAGTTGGAAGATTAAGTGCATGTTTGGTTATCATTATTCATTTGCTTATTTTGTGTCCGAATCAGACACAAGATTTAGACACAGAATAAGCACATAAACAATGATAACCAAACGCGCCCAAAATCTCTAGGAGTCGAGAATGCAATTTTTATTGAGTTCTTGGTGCAAAATGGATTTTACTGGAATAAGACAGCAAGTGATATCTACCGGCTGAATAATTTCCACACGATTTTCTCCGACTTGCCTCGTCAATCAGTGGCATTTATTTCCCCGTTTATTCTGAATTTCATGATATACGTACTTATTTGTTTGTCTATTTTCTGTATTTCTCTAGGTTTGCCTGAAAAAAGATGATTACGGGACCAGTTGTCACGCTGCTGTGGTTGATGTTGTAGCACGAGGAATTTTGTCATGGGCATATGTTATAGACAAGTCCCTTTATTTTTATAGTTATTCATTTACTTGCTCCTGGTAGTTGTTCTAGCATTATTCTTTGAGGCCAATTTTTTACCCGTCGAAAATTTACGTGCCATTGTGAATGTAGAATGATTTATACGGTGAATGATGATAATGATTACAGTTCATCCCAACCCTTAAAAAATTTCAGGTATAAGCATATTTGTTTCTAATAACACCATCTTATGGAGTTTCCTCTTTCCCCTGCTGCAAAATTGGTTGGATTTGAAACACATTTTACTGGGTTGTTTGTCTCCATTTCTATGGACATTTGAACTAATTTTTTCCAAAGTTTCCATAGGACTCAGATGGCATTATTTGGAGAAAAGTAGCACCTTTTTAGCTATTTCCCCTATTATAGAGGTATTAGCCATTTTACATTCCAAATTGCAATCCTCGAAGTCTCAAGTGTAACTTTGATAGATGTGATTCTTAGCTCATCTGGGTTGTATCTCTCAGTTTTCACTCTGTCTTGATGTTTGAGTCTACGGAGAGACTTTAAACGCCCATTAGTTGTTAACTTACTGACTCCTCTAAATAATGTATGGACAAAAATAAAATAAAAAAAACAAGGACAAAGTGTAGCTTTGAATTTGTTGACCATATCAAATGCATAAAAGGAGGTGAATTTGCACTCCTCTCAAGAGAAATTTAATTCTTCTGATGAATTCCTTCCTAATTCACCTAATGATTCACAACTTGCAAGTTTAGTCCAAAATGGGTGGTGTCTACTCAAATGTGGTTTAGATATCGAGCTCAATTCTCTCGAATTCACCTTAAATATTGTAGTAATGGTACATTTTTTGGTGTTCTTGCATGTATACCAAAAAACGCTTGTCATTCAAATCATTTGAACTTGAGATCCATTATCAAAGAAAAGAAAAAGATAAGAACTCAAGTTCCAATCCTCCATTAATGTTTATTTCATATAAATTGTTGATGAGAAAAATACTTGTACAGTTCTCAATCCTAATTCTTGAAAACATCCAAACTAAAATGTTTGGTTCAATGACTAAATACTTAAAATTTCTCGCTTAATGCCTGAGTTTGAGTCTTTATCATAGGCGTTTAGTGCAAATAAGCACATTTTTTAGTGCTTGTAATATACGGTGAGACTTTACCTTCAGTCTTGAAGTAACGTGATGAAGTTCTTGCAATACTTATGCGGTAATAAGAATTTTTGTATACAATACTATCCGCAATTATGCAACTATGCAAGGTAGCTCGCATATCCATTTTGTGTTGTAATGAAAAAACTAACGGTGCGTTTGGAACTTGAGAAAAACAACAGGAAAAAAAAAAAAAAAGGGAGGAAATTTTTACCTTGCACAAAACTTCAATTCCCTTTTCTCTCAAAGCCAAACAGTGGAAGGAAAAATTTGTTAACTTTCTCTTCTTTTTTTTTCTTTTTCTTTTTCCTTTTGATAAGTTCCAAACAAACTCTAAAGTGGGCCAATTCAATAAACATTTACTTAACCAATGTGCACAGCTTCTGAACCCCATGTGGACTAACCTACTAACTCCCCGCCAACCTTTCTTGCTAATTCCTACGGATATATATAATATTGGCAAAAAAAAAAAAAAAATCACTCGAACCGGGTTCCGGCCCGGCCCAAGACGGTAAAGGTATAAGATTGAACCGGATCGACGCATTCCACTATATACACGTCTTTTTTTATTGCAGAGACATATACTACGACTACTATCTGAAACGAAGTTCTAGGGTTTGTAAAGACAGTTCAGTCGTTACTTGATTGGAAGCCACATGTTCTGATTCTGCATAACAGTTCAATTCCTTTCCCCAGGTCCTCTCTCTCTCTCTTTCTCTCTCTCTCTCTAAGTGTTTATATATGTATGTATAGGTGGAAATATAATCTTCATGTGGTGCCAGATCTTCTGTTTCATCGTTCTTTTACAACCCGTTCTGTTTCTTTGTGCCTTCAATTTGAGATAGAGTGATTCTGGGTCATTTTAATAAAGCGATGTAATTGTGTTTGAAGTAGCAGCTGTTGTTGCTTCCTCGATTAGTTTCTTGGTTCGGAGGAAGTGGCATTAGGGTTTAATGTGAAACTATAACGTGTGGACTTTAGAGTGCGCATATGATACCACTTCCGTTCCGAAAGGTTGTTACGGGAGCTGAAAAATGATGCATTTTTGTCGGAAAAAGTCACTTTTTGTTGCTAGTTACCCAAAATAATGAGTTCTTAAAATTTACAAAATAATTGAGATTTTCTTTATAAAAATGTATTTTTTTCCGATCTCTTTTTGCAGACTCGACAATCTTTTTGAGACGGAGGGGGTACGTATTCGATATTTTGTGCTACTTTTCTCCCCTTTTGTGTTGGAAGTACTTATACTATGTTCGCTTCCACTCTTTTGTTCAGTAGAATTGTAGAATGGAATTTACGCAAGAATTTGAGGATTTTCAGTTCCATTTAACGAATTCCTATATAGGTGTCTGTGAGATCTGTAGATTCAATGGTTCCATTCTGGTCGATCCATTAGTTGCCCATTGCCCATTGACCCTTAACCTGGTTTCTAATCCGGTTGATTTTCTTAATAGCTCATTTGTTCTAATCTAACGTGAGATAAATCTCACACTTTACAGCTAACTCAATGTATTTCTAACCACTTTCAGATTATGTTTCAGTCAAAGGCAAGAATAGGTAATTATAATTATAGACTCCAGTAAACCATATGGGATTTGATGATAAATGTGCTATTAAATTATTTGTTTTGCGATATTTTCGCATCGTAATGGTTACTAAGTGCTATTAGCAATTTTTAATTTTTAATTCTTCATTTGTAATTTGTTGGAGCTGGAGGTGGGTTGTCACTCGTCACCCTCTCCAAAACACAAAGTAAATGAAAATTCTTTATACATATGCTGGTAGTGTCTACTATTGTAGGACGCCTGTATAGTCTATTTTGATTGGAAAATAGCTGATTGATCTCATTGATGAGTATGAATCCATTAACATATCTACTGATATTTCTGTCTTTTTGAATCTGTACCATTTGTGCTTCCGTTGGTCTTTTCTTTTCTGGTTTTAGGGAAACTTGACTTTCATGAGCGCTGCTATTGGTCATGTCTGTTGGTGTTTTTTATTCTTTTTTCCTGTGGAAAATAACATTCTTTCCTTTGTTGAGAGGACAGGTCACAGATCAGTTTATTTTCAGCTTCTGAATGGGGGATCCAGAAAATAACATCCCACCTTCAAAGAAGAGGGCAGCTGGAAGGGAACTATCACGAGATAACCCCGGTCTGGATGACGATGAAGATTCTTCTGAACTAGAGACTGGGACTTTCAAGAAGGCTAGTGAGGAGGTGCTGGCAAATAGAAGAATTGTCAAAGTTCGTCGGAATCAACCATCGTCGACCCCATCAATCCCTTCTTCTAACCCTTTCGCCGGGATTCGCTTGGTTCCTTCCACCAATCCGAAAGTGGAAAATGATAAAAAAGTTTTAGAAGATGTTGACGGAAAGAAAAATGAGAACAAAGAATCAGTTTCAGAAAACAAGGTCGATGAGGCAGGTGCAGAGCCTGTTGTATGCGAGAGGGAACCTGATAAGGTGGGTGAGGAGGGCGGCAAAGCAGGACTTGCATATGAGAAGGCAACAGAAGGGGATAAAACTGAGAATGAAGATAACAAAGGCACTGAGGGTACTACGACAGAGAGCAAGGAGAAAACAGACCATGGTGGTGACGATATAGAAAAAGAAGCGGAAGCTGCATCCTTAAGTTCCTTTCACCAACTTTCAAGCACCCAAAACGCCTTCACAGGACTAACCGGAACTGGGTTCTCCTCTTCTACGTTCTCTTTTGGATCAATTCCTAAAGAAGGATCTCCGCCAGGTTCTGGTTCCTACCCTACTTTTGGGTTGAGTCTTCCTAATAATGGAAATTCTTCCCTCTTTGGCACAACAGGGGTTTCCCTTGGTACTAAAAGTGAGGGAAGTGGAATCCCCTCAATGCAGGAGGTTGCGGTTGAAACAGGGGAAGAGAATGAAAACATCGTTTTTACAGCTGATTCTGTGCTATTTGAGTTTGTCGAAGGCGGTTGGAAGGAGCGAGGGAAGGGAGAACTCAAGGTGAATGTCCTGACCAACGAAAAAGGGAAAGCCAGACTCGTAATGAGAGCTAGAGGAAACTACAGGTTGATTTTAAATGCAAGCCTATACCCGGATATGAAGCTGACTAATATGGAAAAGAGAGGCATCACTTTTGCCTGCATGAATAGTGCTGTTGAAGGAAAGGGAGATCTCTCTACATTTGCTTTGAAGTTTAAGGATGCTTCCATTGTTGAAGAGTTTCGTGTTGCTGTCACGGAACATAAAGGCAAAACAGCTACTGTTTTGAAAACACCTGAAAATTCTCCCAAGGAGTCAGATGATTGAAAGCTGTCCAAGTTAGTTGATAGAGAACTGTTTTTTCTCTCATAATGTTACTTCCAATATCTGTTTCCTTTTGTTGCGGTGGAGGAAGTAGATGGAGGAGGTTGTTTGGGGTTGGTAACTTCTATGGCCTATAAAGAACAGTTAGCAGAGTCCTATCCATTTTGTTGTTGTTTTTACCCAGTAGACTTGTTCAAATTCTGGGTAAATCCTGGCGTCGGGTCGAAGTTTCTACTTTGTAGCTCTAAAGACATGGAAAACGCCAAACATAGTTTTCGAGTTGTCTGATAAATCTTGAGTTATACATGAAATTCCTGTCTTTATGTTATCGTCATAGATGTATTCGTTTTCAAACCTTATTTTTGGAACAGGTTGATGAAGTTAAGAACTCAAGAACAGTCTGATGTGCTACATTCTCTGGATTGGGCTTTAATATGCTTTCACATGCTTAGGTCTTCTGCAGGAAATATGTGGATGTCCATGGCATATTGCATGTTTACTATCCTGTCTGAAGTCTGTGTTTGGATCTTCGTTGTTTAGAGTGTTTTGCAAAGCGAGGAAAAAAAGATTGAGAAAAGATGTTTAAACATATCCATGTCTTTTCTCTATCTTTTCTTGTTTATCTCTGTTATCATCACTGCTTCACAAAGACAAGATTTGAACCCATTTTTTAGTTCAAATTTCAGATAGCAGGTCCACATAAGATGAAGCATTCATCGAATCCATGAAGGATGTATTGACCTTAAACATTGCCTTTCCAGCTACATATGTTGCTCATATTTTGTGATAGGACTAAAGTAGGAAGTTAAGAACCACTAGGACTATTTGGCGTTGCAGTCGTGGTTGCAACTGTTTGCACAGACTTCAAATTCCTTCGAATCTGCAACAATAACAAATCGCATGAGAATCATACAATGCAACAATTTGGTTGAATCGATTGTATAGCCAGGTTTCGGTGTTACATATATAGGCATTCCTGGTGCAAATTTGGAGCACTTGTGTTTTGCACAGTTGAAAGCGTATTTATGGCTTCAGAAACAACCCCTGCACTGCACTTAGCTTTGCACTTGTTAAAGCACCAGGGAAGAACATAACAGCGTCTGAAATAACATGCAAAGCATTTCTTCCGACATGCCGAAACGCAGGGGCTTTCATTTACCGTCTGGTCATCGGCTGCTGCGTCCGCCACGAGTGCTTGAGCTACTAGTAGTATTATGATCAATCCCATCCAAATTTCCGCTACAAATGATAATCTCCTACCTTGATTTCCAGCCATCTCTCTCTCTCTCTCTCTCTTCTGTAGAGAACTTGTGTTTTAGATTTCATGCATAGGTATCCTTATTTATAGGCTATATAGCTAGTTAAGGAAGTGAGCATTATTTATATTTATTTTCACCGTTCAGGAGGGCCAGCTTATGTACACCTCAACTAATTCCTTTGCCGGTCCGGTCACAGGCAAGCCATCCATGCCAGGACTAGGGGATTCACAAAAAATTACTTTCTTGCGGCCTGCCCCAAGAATCGAACACTTATCAATTGTATAGAGAGCAAACTCACAAACCAAACAGACTAATCCTTAGGGCAGAGCATTAATTGAGTGATAATCTCCTACTGATTGCATGAATAAGATTTAAGCATTACTGAAATCCTTTAGGATTTTAGTTACGCTTTTACCTCTTTGTTAGTATTTATCTGAAGTACTAGAGGATCCAGAAGTAAAATGGATATGGACTTGTTCGTAAAAAGTCAACTACAAAGAACAAAAAAGTACCAGTAAGGAGATTTTCTCTTTTGCGACTTGACCCCAAAAGATTGTCAATTCAAGATATCTAAGTTTATAACTCATCTATACTTTTTTGAGATGTTCGTAAACTGATCCGAACATCCATGATCGTTGAAAAAAAGAAGTTACGGTAACCATCGTTGGATTTGTAGTGTACTAACGTTTTTAGTTACTGCCCTATTCATTACCGGTATGATTATTTTTTTGGGAAAAAAAAAAACTAACAAGTATGATTTTATTTACTTTTTGTCCTTAAAATGGTAGACACGAATGAAAGTTTATGTCCTAAAGTATTCTCTTTTTGTTTCGGAATATGTATGAAACTTTGGAAAAGAAAAAGTAGAAAGAAAGAAAATTGAGAAAAATAACTTCTTACTGTTACCGAATTCCATCAAGAATTCGATGACGATTGGTACGTGAAGTTATTCCATATTTTTGGAGCAATGCTCCGGGACACTCTCATCGATCACACATGGGTATGCGGTCAACCCCAAGGTGTGTGAACTCCACACCAACGTACGGTGAGAAGGGCCCCAAAAGCACTGCAGTCTGCAGCATAGTCGAATAATCTCTGGTTTGGTACAGGGTTTGATGGAAGAATTTGTACAACTTTTAGTGTTTAATTGAGATTAAGATAAATTCCGAGTCTTTATGATCATTTAACTGATATTCTAGGAGGTAATTCGAAATGATCCTCATTCAATTTGAAAATGGAAATGACTTTTTTTGGCCGTTTGGGGGAAAAATTGCACACTATGCGGTTGCGGTCTGGCTTGTTCCGACCCAATTTCGGGTTTATTTTAATGATCGATTTCCTTCACATCCTAATAATGCTCACTATAAGTATGGTAATCAAGTAAAAATTTAAGTCAACTGGAATCCAAATAATGTTTGATCGGAACACATTCCTGTGGAGAATAAATGAGTTGGGCACTCAACTTCGACAAAGATCAATGTGCTCTTTAGATATTGTTCCGCTTCCGATTGACTTGAATTTTCACGTGACTACCGTACTCAACAAACTATACAATATGAACGAAAATCGGACTCTAGAATAAACGCGAAATGGAGTCGGAACAAGCCAAACCCCACGGTGTGCAGTTCTGCCCCAAATGACAGAAAAGCCATATCCTTTGAAAATTTAATAACCAAAGTGGGCCAGATTATAAATAGTACCAAATGCTGGGCGGAATTGCTCCAGTTCTTTTCCCAAACTAGAGAGAGAGCTGAGTCAATCCAACCCCTTGCAAAAATTCGACGCACCAAATCACCAAAAAGAAAAAAAATAAAATAAAAATCTAGGGTTTAGATTTTCCCCCACCCTACCGTAGCCTTACGCAGATCACAGGCAATCCAATTTGATTCCTCGTTCTCTGCGAAATTCGTCCCGTATTAGTTGAGAAAGATTCGATTTTTCGTTTGTTAGTTCGGAAAATTTGAGGTCAAAGTTAGGGTTTTTGAGATGGCGGGTTCGGGGCAGGAAGAAGTGGAATACGAGAGTGATCCGGAGGAGGCGAAGCGGTCGTTAACGATGCGGAGGAGAGAGGCGAGCGATGACGAGGAGGAGAGAGAAGAAGGGGATGAGGGAGAGGGGAAGGTTGAATCTAGGGCTGCGATCGAGTCGGACGTCGAATCGGACGGTCAGGGCGCGCCGGCCGAGTACGATGACGAAGAAGAAGAAGAAGAGTTGGAGGTAGAGGGAGAAGAGTTGGAGGATTATGAAGAAGAGGAGGAGGTAGTAGTGGTGGTTGAAGATTACGAAGTGGGACTAGGCGAAAATAGAGGTGAAGTGGGGAGGGAATTGGAGGAGGAGAGAGGGAGGGAGATTGAGGGAGTGAATCAGGTTGGGGAGGAAGAGGATGAGGAGGGAGAGAAGAAAGAGAACGAGCCGTTTGCGGTGCCGACAGCGGGTGCTTTCTACATGCACGACGACAGGTTCCGAGGCAATGTCGGTGGGCGAAACAGGTATTGGCATTGAGTTTTTATCTCTCAGTGGCTTAATAGAATTGAGTTATATTACTGTTTGTGTAATTTCTTGAGGGATACGTTTTCTGTATCGAGAGCCATATCGTCGAACAGGCATTTGGTTTCTAGGGGGTATTAGTGGGTCTGTGGATGTTTCTTGCTTATATGCATATGGATGAAGTAATTGGCAGCACTGCGACAGGACAACTTTCATGAAGAAGACATTGCGGGTTTACAAAAATTTCTAGGAGCTCATTTTGAGATTTTAACTTTTAAAAAGCTACTGTGAGTGTGTGTCAAAAATTCTTTTGAAAAGATTTTGAATTCTAGCTGATTCCTAGAAGGTGAAAAAAGGTCTAGAATTTGATTTCAAAAAGCTGGGTTTGGGGTGATAATTTCACATCTATAGTAAACACGTTTATCTTCTTCTACTAAAATTCAAAATCGACAATCCGCAGTAGTATATAATCTATAGTGTGTATCCACAGCTTTCGAAAGCATGCCTATAAGCTTTTCTTAGATGCGAACATGACGTATTTTGGGCCTGTTTGTTTGACGAAACTAGTAGTGAAGCGGTAATCCCATCGAATTACTAGTCATGAGATGAATATAGTATCAGTGTATAACCACCATCCGTGGTATTGTATATCCCATACTTCCTAAATGTTTTATCGGGGTCATAACAAGTTCAACCAAACACTGGATGTGTGGTCCCTTGAATATACAGTCCAAATTGATGCTTATAGACTGTCAAATAAATGGGCCCTCAGTGTTTCTGATAGTAGTGTAGCGGAAATGAGAATGTTGAGGTGGATGTGTGGTAAGACTAGACAAGACAGGATTAGAAATGAAATGGTTCGTGAGATGGTAGGTGTAGCACCTATAGAGGAGAAGTCTATAGGTGAAGTTGAGGGAAAATAGACTAAGGTGGTTTGGGCATGTCTACAGTAGACTAGGAGATGCAGTAGTTAAGAGAGCGGATAAGATAGCTTTTGGTAGCAATGCTACGGGGAGGGATAGACCTAAATTGACATTAGATGCTGTGGTGCGCAAAGATACGAGTATAATGGGTTTGTGTGAACAAGTGGCCCTTGACAGAGCTCAATGGAGGAAAAGGATTCATGTAGCCGACCTCAAGTGATTGGGACATAAGGCTCGGTATGGTTTGGTTTGGTTTAGTGTTTCTGATAGTAACTTGGCCAGTCACATACATGAGCGAAGTTTAGATTGGAGCAGTCCTATAAGTAGCACTCTATTGCATCTCATAATCTTTAAAACTGTAATAAAACAAGGAAGAGAAACTCCAAATTCATTTGCCTCATAACAAACTAATGGAACTTAGTTTATTACTCACTAATTGACTAAGAAATATTCAAATATACACCAAGCATTGGCTCTAACGTTTCTTGAGATGTACTGGACAGAGGATTGGTGTCGGAGGTGTGCCCCTAATTTGTCCAACAAACAACAAATAATAAGATACATAACACAACGTGCAAACATGTTACCTGACGTTGCTTGTTTGTACCTGACATGTGTCAGACGATGTTATGACAGGCTTGGCAGCTGAAATGGAGTGTTCGTGCTTCATCGAAAATGGTGCAGAAGTCAGGGGACTTATTTTTCGTTCATTGATAAATAAAGTTATGAGATTTAATGAAAGAAATAAAATCAAGAATCGAGCAATCGTGAATAAAACTTGAGAAACTTGAGGAATCAGTTTGTGCATGTGGAGCACCAATTGCTATATTTGCAGCAATGACTAACAAGAGATTGGCATTTTATGGAGTCTTATGTCGGGAGAGAAAATTGCTTGCTTTGTATTGAAGATTCTGTCACCGGGACTTTAGTATTTTCTCGCCGATGGTGGCTTTGTTTTGTACGCCTCCAGATACAACGCTATATGTAATTTTCATGTTTTCTTTTTATCTTTATGTATAGCCTTTGACATTAAAAAATCTGACCCCTGTATGACTTTTTTTCCTTTTACTTCTTTGTCGTCTCTTTTTTATTTGTTGTCCGGGAATATGTCAGTTTTGCTCCGAGTTCAATGACACAAATCTGCTCTATGTTTGTTTTTTTATTGTTCCTATCTGTTTAGGCGGACATTTGTTGGAAAGAAGTTATGGGAGTCAAAGGACGAGAGAAAATGGGGGCATGACAAGTTTGAGGAGATTACTGTCCAGGAACGGCATTATGAAGAGGTTAAGATTTCATCGAGCTGTTTGATTGTTGAATTGGCTCTGAATGACACCATTTGAAAATCTGCCTTTTGTAATATCTGAAATTTTCAATTTCAGGGTACAAGGAACTCTAGAGGTCGTTATCGAGCACGTGAGAAAAATCGAGGTGCAGATCGTGGATATCCTGGTGGAGGAAACAAGTCGAAAACATACAACAATAACAACCAGAACCAGGGACCAAAGAGTGTGAGAGGCAGAGGCCCTAGAAGGTATGAGCCTTCTAGAAAGAACTATGGTGGAGTACCTCCAATGCAACATAAACCGTGAGTATTTATTACATTTGAGAGTTATAAATTATTCTATTTCTCAGTTTTATCATGCTTCTTTAAATCATGTGCTGTAACTTTGCTGTGTTTAGTAGATCTGGGAGGCCAATTGAGAAAACATTGCACGATTCTTCTGGGAGAGCACCTATGGCCTCATCAAATTCGGAATCTGACCCAGCTCCTTCTAGGAAGCAACTGTTTGCTTCAAGCTTGAATTCTGCTTCCCCTCCATTTTATCCTTCTAGCTCTTCCAACAAAGAACCCAGCTTGACTCAGAAAAGGGATGAAAAAACTATGAATCGGAACCTTCCAAATACCAATACAATGGTGCGAGGAAAGAGTGTAGTTGGTTCCATTGGTATGGAAAAGCTTAGTATCAATGACTCTGCTACTGCGATTGGTGGAAAGCCTTCAACGAGCTCACAGTTGCCGTTTTCTGGAGCTTCTTTAGTGAATACTACTCAACCTCTTCAGTCAAGGGCTCAGGGGAGAGGGGTAGCACCTCATATTCAAGTCAATAGAGCTTCTCCGCCAAACCAACTCCACAATGTGCAGCGAAATCCAGTTCAAACCCGAGTTCAACCTTCATTGCAAGCTTCTGTTCAGCAGTTAGGACAGTCTCCTGTTAGTGGATCTCAGACTTCTTCTCCGCCAAAAGCGGCTTTGTCAATAAAGTCTTTCCAATCTGCAGAAATGGGATCTCCTTCAGAATCAGGTAAATCCAAGACTGCATTGGTTGGAAAAGGAAGAGGAAGCATTCAAGGCAGCGGAAGGGGTTCTTTTCCATATGGTGCTCAGGTCATGGGAGCCTCTGGTAATATGGGCGGTGGTCATAGTGATCCGAACTTCACGTTCTTACCAGGTGAATCTTCACAATCATATTTTACTTGTCAGATTTAGACATTCAACACAAACAATAAAAAGTTGTTGGAATATTGTTCTCACTAAACTGCCATTGTCCGAATGCCTCATTTGGCAAGGATGACAGACGTGAGCCTAAGTTCAGTTTCATTTAGTATCGGTTTTGAGTGTTAACCCGCATTCCCTTATTCTCCTCAAAACTTAGAGTAGTAGTTGATAATTTTATGGATCGTGAAATAAATCGAGATCGCAAGATTATGGCTTGTTCTTTTACAGTTTGCTTGATGATCTCCCACTCAAAGTTTAAACTTCTTTTTGATATATATTTTTTTAATGGATGACTTGCAGTAATGCAGTTTGGTGGCCAGCATCCTGGTGGTATGGGACTTCCGGCTGTTGGCATGGCCTTCCCTGGTTATGTTGGTCAACCTCAACTTGGAATGGGAAACTCTGAGATGACTTGGTATTACAGTTTTCCATTTTCTTAAGTGTAATGTTATTTGTTGCATTTTCCTGCTTTTAATTCTTAGGCTTTAGGCACCTAGTTTAGTTTCTCATAGGCCATTCGTTTTTGTGGATCTGATTAAACTACCAATTTTTTAATAAGCTGAATGATACATCTTAGAAGCTTATCATTTAGGAATTTAAGAGTCTTAACACAGGTTTGGGCAGAAGCTATCTCATTCTTGAGCTTTAGGGATAATCGGGAAAGCATAGAGATTGTCCAAAAGCTAGCAGTACAATCTTAGAATCTTAACAATTGGCTGTGGAAGTTTGCCTTGAAAGTTGTGGAGCTGCTAGAGAGATGATAACTATTTGAGGGATTAAGGTCCCCCAAACATGGTTTGAATGGATCTGTACTTTTGCATAGCCCTTTTTTCCCTTTTGCTGGATGGTAGAGGATTGACCATTATCTGTATCGTACTTTTTGGCTTATGGGTGATGTATACATGCTCGTGGGTGTACAGCTGTCAGATTATGAGCTTTCTGAGTGTATACAGCTCTCCCCCTTTTGTTGCTTTTACTACAGGAAAGTGATCAAGTTTAGATATCGAAATGGATCATCAATAAGGATGAGTTGATAGGTCTACTAGGTAATTGTCACTTTTTTTTTTCATGTGTGGCATGGAAGAGAGTTGATGAGTTGTAGGCTTGAGTTATTTTGACAGGAGTATGAACCTTCTGTTCTGTCCTCTGGCTCCCTAACATTTGGGAGAAGGGGTAACAAATTCTACGCGGTAAGTACTGAAAGTTTTGTACGGCCGTGTGTTTCGATCTTCGGGGCTACGTGGTAGGAATACTTGTCGTATCAAACGCGTGATGATACAAATGCACATGTGCTCAAGCACACACTACCTCCACGGGCAGGGGATTGTTTCTTTAAGTATTGGTTTCTAATATTTGGAAGGGTCTGAAACTTCGTGACAAGGTGTTAAGGAAGGAATACAGGTTGATACTTTAGAGGCTCTTTTCTTCAAGTTTGACATGTATAAACATGATTCTATAGGCAAAATTCTTGATTTGTTTCCTTAAGGAAAACATTGATTATACTGTAGTTTTTTGTAATACATTTTTGAACTTCTAAAGGTTAGCGTGACAGTATGACACTAATGCTTGATGCATCAACTTTGTATTAGCATTTGAGATCCCTCAGCTTCCGTCAGTCTCTCCTAGTTAAAGTACTGTACCTACACTTTCGTGGTAATGTAGTTCTTAGAATTACGAAGAGATTCCTCATCCCATAGGATATGAGGTGCTTTCTCGATGGCCCCTCACTGTCTTGGAGATGTGTTCATCATATGTACAACCATAGTGACATTTACCTGCTAAACTAGAAATTGCTACTTTGCTTCTCTAACTTTTTGTTTTTTGTCATTCTTTATGCTGATTTGTACGTTTTTCATATCATCCTTGTGTTCAGGCTACCAGTTTTGGCTGGTGCTGCGGGTGCTTTGGGGGCAGCATACGGTTCACCTTATCTTGCTGTTGATGGTGCTTATCACTCCCGCCCGTCGGGACAGGCATCTTCTTCGGGAGCTTCCAGGTTAGTTGCATTGGTTTTCTAGTCTTGGCATATTGTTATGAAATTCAAATCCAACCTTTTTGTTTGGTTACCTCTGCTTGGAACAAAGTTTTGTTTCTCTTCTGAGTCAATTATTAAGGTGATTTCTTCAAGTTGAAAGCATATATTAACAGAGTGTGGAAGCTTAGAACTCTTATAGGGTCCTGAGTTGGGATTACCCTTCCTCTCTTCTATTGGATGTCTCTTTTAACTGTCATGTGGCTTATTTTTCCAAATATATGTGCAAAGATACTTTGTATTTAGATGGACTTGGTTTGATATGCTTTTTGTGCCAGCTGTGGCGTTCATTCGTGATCCCAATAGCGGAAAGAATCTTCTTGTTTCATCCGTGGAAATTTATAGGCAGGATTCCGTCATTTAGGGTACCCGTTTATGACGTGCTTCACTTGGCTCAGGGATACCTCAATTGGCTCCGCTCTTGTATCTGCCTGGGTTCTTATGATTTTTGGGTGAATGTCTACCTGTCTAGGCGCATGTAACGTCACGTACTCTTATAGGAATAAATACGCAAGTTGCTTTGACATTTTCCTAAACCAAAATGGAGGGTAGAGACAAGTTCCTTTATCTGTGGGTTCTCCTGTGAATAGATGGGGTGGACACGTGGCTACGAATGAAGGTGTTGGGAGTTGGATTCGAGCAGCGCATGTCTCATTATTTTCTCTCCTTGTTTTGTGATCGCTATTTTTTTTGGCTCTAGTCAAGCATAGGTGTGAATGAACCCTCAACATGGATGTGTGACTTGAGTTCCTTATTCTTTGAGAAACTTGCTTTAATTGCAGATGAAAAATTGCACTTCACTAAACTTTAAAATGGAACTTTTTTTTTTTGTTTTTTTGTAGGAAGTTACGTGTTAATATTCTTTCAATTTGATTTATGAGAGATTAATATGCAGTCTTCTGTTTCAGCAAAGAAACCAATGCAAATAAGCCCAACAATGAGTGGAAGGCTTCACAGAGATCTGGTAACATGCCTTTTTGATTTTCTGAAATGATTGTATTTGCTAGAACTTAGTCTTGGTTGACTTCATTAGTTTCCACTGAGTCGTGCTTTAACTTACCATTCTTGTATCCAGAAGCAGCGAGTGATGAGTTTGGTCAACGGCAAAAAAATACCCGAAGGCAAGTTGAATGCCACAATCTATCCTCAGTGCAGAAAATATCATTTCCTGCTGTCATCTCCGTTTAGATTCCATTCCTACCTTATGCTGTAATTGTCTCTTGGCCTTTTATTTTAAACGTTTGTTTGCTTGTGTTTTTTTTTTTTGTTTTGTTTCTGTGCAGATATACAGAGATGAATTTTGGCCAGTGAAGTACATTTATCAAACATATTTGGATAAGCTGATACAGGTAAAATTTTCTCAGTGAACTACTGCACGTTTTGGAGCTTCAAATTTCTGACTAGTGATTTCCTGGTGCTGCAGGCCTCCTTACAGGCCCGTTGTGATATCCAGCATTGTTCTGGAGCACTCTGGGCCGCAGTATAATCCATGATAATTAAGGTAATGAGTTTGTACTTGATCAGTTCTCATTTGCATTATACTTTGTCCAATTTACATGTGACTATAACTGACTCAATATAAAAAGGGTCTATATATTTGTATGTTCCAGCATTATGCTTAGATAAATCATCTCGATTCCTTTTGACTTTGAGACCTCTCCTGTGAAGAACTGCACTTCATAGTTCCGGGTTTTACATTGATGGCAATTGTTTCATATTTCTCCTTAATTTCAGAAATCTTGATCCATTCCACAAAGTGATGACTAGACTAGAATCTAGAAATACTAGGATATCTGTAGTTGTGGATTTTGAAAAATACGCAGATGTTTGTTTAAATTTTTAGAAGCTGATGCCTCGGCCCATTTCCTGGATTCTGTTGTGAAGTTATGTGGACTCAGTATACTCCTGAGTCCTTGCGTAGATATGATATTGGGGCATTTTCCTCCATTTTAAATGCCCTCCCTCCCTCTCAGGTATGTATGACAAACGCCTGGCTCATGCTGTGGTCATTTAAAGGAACTCACCGCAGCCTGTGACGGGCAGCAGTTCTTTGTGCAAATGTGCGGTATGATTATGCATCAAAGGATTAGAGAACCTTTATAGTTTTCGATTGGATCTTAGAAATTGGACATCTTTACAATATTCCTGTATTTCATTTCAGGTTTTCCCAGTGGCTTTGTTTTCCTTGTGAAGCTTGTGAGAGTTGTTGGAAGGCTTCTTCCAGAATTAGACATTAACATATAATTTGAAGACAAGAGTATTGTGCAGCTGCTATTTGTTTATTTATTAGTGAAGTTCTAACTTCTGTGGTTAGGGTTGGAATCTCATTGGTTTTTATTTTATGTATGGTGTTATTGGTGTCCTTAAAGATTCTTGGTCAATGTCTTGGTTTGAGGGTAACAAAGTATAGGGATTCTTATTAAAATTTGACAGTTTTTAAGGTTTTAGAAAGACTTTGTGCTGATCGGTTGTTCCTTGGGTTTTGTAAACTGTCCTGGTGATTTTTTTAACTGGTGCTTTCTAGGTATTGGAATGCTGGATTACAAGTTCTTGAAAGTTTCGCCCTCTCTATTACCTTTCCTTGTGGATTAATCTCTTATTTTGGAGGTTTTTTAGAGGCGCTTTTACACGCTCGAGTTCCCGCACTCGCCTGTGGATTATGTGATTTAGGTCTGGCCCCTCGAATTCAAATCCTAGTCCACGTGCACACACCTATTTCTAAAATCAGGGTACGAGAAAAGGCTGGCCTACGACAGAAACTCTCCATCAAACGTTAGGCATACGATGTACTATTCAAACCACACCAAAAGCAACAGCCCATCTAAAGCTTCCGACACTGACGTTGTATTTTTTTGTTGTTTGCGTTGTATTTTCGGACCAATGGAGTTCCGGTTTTTTGTACTTTGTTTTATTCTATATATACATTGGATTATCTTGTTTGTAAAAAAAAAAAAAAAACCCATCTAAAGCAACTCTCTTACGTCGTATGCAACACAGATGTGCAACTCACAAATTCACCAGCCTCTTTAAAAAACTATTGCAAATATTATGAACATGCCAATAAACAACAAGCATGATCCGCATCATAAGAACCTAAATTGAAAATTTCGCCCTCTCTATTACCTTTCCTTGTGGATTAATCTCTCTGCGTCCGGTATTTGTATTAACTTTTTGATCGCTCATTGATTTGACGGGGTTAATGTTGAAAGAATATATAATCTCAGATGATATTGGTTTGACGGGACTAACCAGTTCATAAATTGTTTGTTAAAGTTTTTAGCTTCCATAAAAGCCTAGTGAAAGAATATGCACCCATAGGATATGTAGTCGCACTCTATAAGTTACATAATGCACGTACGTGATCATGAGCAACATCTCAAACTTTTCAAACTAGTTCGTAGTATTATAGTTCTGAATTTTGTCCTAAATATTGCAATGTACATGGGCCATATTCATTTGGTAATTGATTCTCAAACTCCTCTTTTTTATACTTTTTTTTCCTTGTGATGTGAATTTACAAAATTAACATTTCATTTATATACTCTTTTACACTTGGGAAGGACAACACTGTAAATTCACATCATAAGAGAACAAAAAATGAATTGTAGTTATAAAAAAAGGGAGTGTGAAAATCACTATCCTATTCATTTTCATTACACGAGATTTAAGTATCTAGTATTATACTGTATTTTGTGAGTATAGTTCGTATTGTTACGATTCTGAATTTTGTTTTTGTACGAAAAAATTCCTCTTATAGTTTGGCCTTTAGTCACATAATTCTGTAAAATAGCCTTCCCTCACACTCTCAATTTTCGCTCTGCGCTCGTGCTCTCACTTCTCGCACTCACGGATTTTAGTTATTTGAGAGGTTTTTTAAAAGGCATTTTTACACTTGCGCTCCCATACCCGCCTGCAGATTATGTGATTTAGGTTTGGCCCCTCGAATTCAAATCCTGACTCCTCTCGTGGACACCTACTAGAATATACTCTGCGTTTTCTTTTGAACTAAAATTTCTGCCTTTAATATCATCATTGAACCTAAACATCAAGTTTGTTGCTCAATTTACAAAAGTCAATGGTGCTATATATTCCTAGGTGAAGTAGTTTTCAGGGTAGCTCCAACCTTAATTAAAACAAGAGATTAATTAACTAAAAGTCGCATCTTCATGTAATAAGGCCATCCACAGTGCTATAATCAAAAGCCAATTATTTTTAAAGTTAACAATGTTGGTACAAAAAATGGCTCACAATGGTATAATCAAACTTAGCAACATCCTTAGAAATAATCAAATTTTAGGCTTTGGATAACCAAAACTAGCAACCTTTTTCAATAATCAAAATTTGTGGACATCACACCACATAAGTTAACTAGTTCCAAAATTTGTATACACGCATGTTTCAACTGGTATTTTCTTTTTCTCTTCTTCGCCTACTCTATATCTTCTTCACTTCACCGACAAATTATTTCTCTTTCTTTCTTTTCAAAAGTGAAACTCATATCTCTCGATCATCTACAATCCAACCCATCGTTTCCAGATTAAGGTATTTCACTCTTCTTTACCGTTTTTATTCCCCCAAAAAAAATAAAAAATAAAAATCATAATAGGAGGGAAGAAAGTCACCGATTTTTCCCCAAAATTAAAAGAGGAAATTGATATATTTTTGCCCAAAAAAACGTAAATGGAGGGAAGTGAATGCGCGAAAAACAAAGGGAGGGAGAGAGAGAGATTGATTGTAGTGGACCCCTTATTTTGATTATGGATTAGAAGTGACTATTATGAAGCTTAACATTGTTAAGTTTAACAACCTCTTAAGTGAATAATCAAAAGCTGATGTGTCAACTTTTGGTTATCCTTTTTTGATTATACCACTGTGGATGGCCTTACACTGTACCTAAGACCCCGTGATCTGTATAATCAACAATACTAATACATAGGTATTGTTAAGATGTCTATTCTATTTGGTTATACTATCAATTTGTTCATGTGATTCATTCTTTAGGACATTCTAAGACTCCGTTCCGTTAAGGTTCTTGTATTTTAAGTAGTACTTATTTTCCGCTTTACGAGATGGGTCATTCTGCTTAAAAAATGATAGATTGCAATACCCGCGTGCGTGAAGGTTAATATTGTTATTTGCGGCATGGCATTAGTATTACCTGGCATTGTGCCATATTTAGGCTAAACCAGGAAGTTCGACTAAAACAACGTGCGACAGGCGACAGCTCTCGTTGCTGACATATATATGTATGTCACTCATAGATTAAAATTCCGACAATTTTACATAGGAGGTGACTTCTCTTAGGTTGGGAGCAGAGTTGCGGCCGCTTTAGGCTTTCGAAAATTTACATATTTCAGGGGTACGGGGTACCAACCAAAAGAAAGGGCCTCATCTCTGATATATATGTTTTAAGTCCTACAAAATTAGGGCCGGCTCTGATTGAGGGTAGACTGCACAAAGTGCAATCCAGTCATCTATGACCCCATTTCGGGTCCACTTCGATGATCAGACTCATTAATGTTGTAGGCCTCGTTGTTTAGAACTATCACAAATAAAATCAAGTTGATTGAATAAAAATCAACACCTGATCTAAAAACACATTTATCTCTTAATGTAGTAATTTAGTGTGCACAACACGTTTTTTACAAGATAGATGTGCTCCGATTAGGAAATAAGCGGTATTCAATCAATGTGACTTTCTTTTGAACGGCAAAAAAAAAAGAAAAAAGAAATCATTAATCTTGAAATTATTACAAGACTAATAGGAGCATCATGTTTTAAGAACAATCTTCTGCTCAATTCAAGATCCAAACCAATGATTGCCAAGAAACCAATCGAGGACACTCAAAAGGGACGAAACCCTCCTGAAAAGGCCGAAGCCTAAACACCCTAAATGAGTCTAATAATACTCAGATCGAAACAAATTCAGCACATAAACAATGTGACTTTTTACGTAATTCTAATCGACGAGCTCTACAACATAAAACAATGATCAATGGCCATACTGCAGGGCCCAAACCTGAGAGAATCCGCCATATGTTGTTGACTACGTCGCACAAAAGGAGGGAAAAATGATTCGTGAGCAACAATACAATCCAAGAACGAGAATATATAGATCTAGTCTTGGATTGCTTCAATCATCAGTACTGGTCAAAAGGGAGAAAAAAATCAAGGCTTGGATTGCTTCAATCATAACTGGTCAAAAGGAAGAATAAAGGGAGGAAAACTTCATTAGTAATTCGATGCAAATGGTTTCAGAGCCTTTTTACAGTTATACACAAATGTGTTAAAAGACAGAATTTTGCTGTGGCCTACGGATTTTAAATCTCCAAGCAACAACCTGATTGGACATGGCCCGAGTATTCTTCTGGTACAACAACGTTTGTCCACTTGTAACTCTTCAAATCCATCACATAAGCTGTGTGGGGCCCACCAGATTTTCCGGAACCAATCACGAGCAACTTCCCCTGCCACGCTGTCACGAAAGCCACCTTGCACAACTCGGCAGGTAGTCCAGTCAGGACTTGCCAAGCGGCACCATCGCGCACGGTCACGTTGTTGTTATGGCACGTGTACAGCCGCGAATCACCACCCTCCACGCAAGTCGTCGGACACGTGGCTGCTTCTAAGAAGTCCTCTTGTACCGGGTCCCACTGCCAAGTGGCCACATCGAACGCTTGGGCATCTCGCTGGAAACTGCCTTGCATCTCGGTAGGGTACCCACCGATGACGTGGAACTTACCACGGTAGAAAACACCTTTACACTCCTCTCGTGCTTTCGCCATGTTGGGCAATTGGATCCATACATCTTTTACAACATCATATGCCAATGCGGATTTCAAAGCATTCTTGTCCTCATCATGACCACCCGCAACGTACACCATTTGAACAGAATCTGAATCACATCCAGAGAATAATCTTCGCCCACCTGGCATATCGGTTCCACAACGCCACGTGGCAGAGAGGAAGTTGTAAATAAACACCGAATTGGAGACTTGCCACGAGAATGGGTCGCAACCACCTATCACCACAAGCTCCGATCCGACCCCGACAAGGTGGCAAAACATTGGTATCCCGTCAGGAAACCCTGGCACCGGCGGCAACTCAGACCAATACCCAGTTTCTGGCTCGCAGATAGCGAGTCGATAAAAAGGGGGCCCCGAAAGCATTGCAAGATGGGCGGTCCGGGTCGGGTATATCCAAGCTTGTGCAACCACTATGACCAATCGGGCCAACCCAGCCTGCTTCCGACTCCGATGAAACTCGGGTAGCTGAATCTCAGCCTTCCAACCTTTGCATACAGAGGCGCCAACGGAGATTTGATCGAAAGGAATGCGAATAAGACATTCAAGGGCGACGCTGTTTGGTAGGCCCGGAATGAGTTCCATGAGAGAGTTCAAGAACCAAAGAAGGGAGATTGGGAAGGCAGTTTCTAAACTTCAGAGAGAGAGAGAGAGAGAGAGAGAGAGAGAGTTGGGGTGTGATGTGAAACAAGTTCAAGAATGTGTACATATATAAAGATACTCGCTATTGCTTGCAGATAAACTCTGCATAAATTAATGCTGTGCTGCGGGGAATGGTTGTTTTGAGAGAGAATTAATGGAGAGAGGCAGATTCCTGTCCTGTGGGCTGTGGCTAAGACCATAGAAATGGCCAATTGCAAATAATTTCCTAGTACCGAATTGGACATTTCCATGTGCCCTTTGACATATATAATTGAGCAAACATATATTTAAAAAAATATTGGATCACTTCTGTTAAAAATATCTTAGTATATAACTACTGTTTAAGTCGTGGGACAAAAAATAAATCCACTTGGTTTCAATGTCAATCTCATACTTTTGCTTGATTCTGGGCAATAAGTTGACAACAACTTTTTAATTGTCTTTATTCAAATTTTTTTTTTCCGTATGTTAGTTTTGCTCTAAACTTTCATGTACTATGCGTTCGTATCGATGAGAGGAATGAAAAATATAAAAAAATTATGACTTTTATACAAGTATTTTGAAAAATATCTAGAAAAAACCAAAAAAGTCGGATTTTTGGGTTTTTTCTTTGATACTTATTTCACAAAATACTTGTGTAAAAGTCATAATTTTTTTACTTTTCTGATTCCTCTCATCGAGACGAAAGCATAATACATAAAAATTTAACGCAAAACTAACGTACGCAAACTTTTTTTAATAAGAACGTACAAAATCAAAATGTTGTTTGTCAACGACTTAATTGAAACACCCTCAATTGAATATAGTTTTCCACACACAAAAGAATTGAATATTATACAAGAAGCAAGGATAGATACGTACAAATTATCCAACTGGTGAACGCCAAGTGGCAAGTTGGGGTGTGGATTTCAGGAGAAATTTTTGGGGTGCTAGGTGGATACCACCGGCCGACAGATCCAGGGTCAGGGTCAACCGGCCGACACATCCAAGTCACTGCTTCCGTAAGCTTCTGAGAGTCTGTTAATCCGCTAAGCAAGAGAATATAATTATATGTCATCCCCATTCCATATTTTCACAGAGGAGTCTCGGGTGAAAGGTTTGGGCATAAATACCCAAGTCAACAACATATATATATAAGTTGTAATTCTGACTCTGTGGCAGTTAAAGCTTTATATCTTGTTTCTTTTTTGTAATCTGAAAATTAAGAAAGACCAATGCCCTTCAAGTCTACACATCGGCTGAGCTCAGTTGGTCAGAATTCTTGCATCACACTAGGAGGTCAAGAGTTTAAGTTTTTTCACCTGTGTTTCTTCCTCTAATAAGGGCTTGTAGTTGGGTTGGGTTTGTAGTAGTTGAGCTGTGGGGCTTAGTTACCTCGTGGACTTTTATACAATTGACTCGGCTCCGTTCCGGAAACAAAAATAAGTATTTATTTTTTAAGAAGGCAATTTCAAGCTCAAAAATCATGTGCTTACGCAAATAATTTTCCTACCACTATGGATCTTGTTTGATAGATCTCATTGAGATCTTTAATACGGTGCAAAAAAAATTGAAAAATTATTTTTCATTTACATTATTTTTGAGTTTGAAAATGTGAAATAAGTTGCTTATTTTTTAAAAAGGTTTCTGGAACGGGGCCTACGGCTTGTAATTTTTCATTTACATTAGTGTCTCATGGCTTGTATTTTGTATTTTCATACATGATGTAATAATCTCTCCTACCGATTGACAAAAAAAAGTCTACACATCGGCAAACGGGCTTGTAGCCCAATGGCATCTCCTGTTCCTTTCCTTGTGGGATCAAGCCTCATGAGGAGCGTTGTGTGGTCTAGGGCTATGGAGAGCCTTCGAAACCCCTATGGTCTAGTCTGCTACCTTCTTAAAAAATAAGCAGCTTATTTCACATTTTCAAACTTAAAAATAATGTAAATGAAAAATAATTTTTCAATTTTTTTTGCACCGTATTAAAGATCTCAATGAGATCTATTAAATAAGATCCATAGTGATAGGAAAATTATTTGCGTAAGCACATGATTTTTGAGCTTGAAATTGCCTACTTAAAAAATAAGTACTTATTTTCAGTTGCGGAACAGGGCCTAACTCCCCCTAACCTCCGTTGATATATACCACTTGGCAAAAAAAAAAAAAAAAGTCTACACATCGTGAATGCGACGGGTTAATGCATTTTCTCCTATAGATTGAGAAGGTGTCCAGATTGTTAACTTCAAGACCCAAATTAGCTAGGCAAGACGCGTGCCGAATACCCAACTAACAAAATGCTGAAAGAGTGGATAGTTTACCTTTCGGTGCCAGGGCAAATCTAAGAGTAAGTTTACCAGTTGTTAGATAAAAATGCTAGTAAACAGTGCATTTTTTCATTTTACCTACTCATATCTCTTTCAACACCACATCCAGAGAATAATCCTCGCCCACCTGGCATATTGGTCCCACAATGCCACGTGGTAGAGAGAAAGTTATAGATAAACACCGAATTGCAAACCTGCCACGAGAATGGATTGCAACCGCCTATCACCACCAGCTCCGATCTGACTCCGATAAGGTGGCAAAACCTTGGTATCCTGTCCAGAAACCCTAGCACCGACATCAACTTAGACCAATACCTGGTATTTGGCTCGCAGATAGCGAGTCGATAAAAAGAAGGGGACCCAGAAAGCATTGCAAAGTGGGCGGTTCGGGTCGAGTATATCCAAGCTTGTGCCACCACTATGACCGATCGGGCCAACCTGGCCTGTTTCCGACTCCGGCGAAATTCCGGCAGCTCAATCTCGGCCTTCCAACCTTTGCATACGGAGGCGGCCTCGGAGATTTGATCGAGAGGAATGCGAATTAGGCATTCAAGGGCGACGTCGTTTGGTATGCCCGGAAGGAGTTCCATGAAGGGGCTTGCTATTTGCAGCCACTTATTTCCTGAACGTAGCCTGTGTACCATATTATAAACAGGTGTGTACCATAGTATATACAAGCTACGTTCAGGAAATAAGTGGCTGCAAATAGCAAGCCCCTCCCATGAAAGAGTTCATGCACCAACATAGGAAACTGAGATTTAAAAAAGGCACTTTCTAAACTTGAGAGAGAGAGAGAGAGAGAGAGAGAGAGAGAGAGAGAGAGAGAGAGAGAGATGGATCAATTCTGTCAAAAACTTCATATATGCTACTGTTTGAGTCATTGAATAGAATAGAGTCAATATCATACGGAGTACTTTTGCTCGATTCAACTGGATATATGATTTCATAAAAGAAAAATGAATATCTTGTAACCAGCAAGGATGGATACTTACCACTTCATCCAACTGGCGAAGGTCTAGTAGTCCTGGGGTACCGCCACGTAGAGCCCCAACGCCCATTTTCGCCACACATTTTTGTAGAGTCTATACACCTGGTACAGGACCCCATAGAAATGTGTGATGGATAAGGGTGTTGGGGCAACCACCGAATAATTTTTTTGTCGCTTTCAGATTCAACGGGCCACAGATCCAGAGGGCGGTGGCCTGATCCAAGTCACTGCATCCGTAAGCTTTTGAGACCGTTAAATCTGTTAAAACAACAGGAATACTTGTATCATCCCATTCTTTCTTACGGAGTATCAATTACATCAGAACCACTGTATTAAACCTGTCTACATACATATCAAAACAAGATTGCTCACAAGCCTCACATAACAAACCTCAAAACATGACCGTGTCTCCGGGGCATAGTTGAATGTAGATATCATGAACGCGAGGTGCAGTATACTAGGCCGAACCGGACATTCCACAGCGGGTAGGGAGCCCCTATGGTCACGCCCAAGGGGGTTGCTACGCTGGTCGGCCCCTCCCACCCTTTTTTCTGATTAAAAAAAAAAAAAAACCCTCAAAACTGAGATACATATTTACTTTTCTTAAAAATTGATTCTTGTCTCCAAATTCAGACTATGTTTTTCAAAATGCACGATTATACAATTTCTAGTAAGAACAATATCATCACGATGCAGGCATTTTTCTGTTTCATGCACAAAGGTAGTAGAAAGAGTTAGTGGATTCAGAGAAAACGAATGATCAAAGAACATATCTTTTCCTAAGAGAAGCACGAAGAGGATGAGTCAACAATGCTTATGATGGAAACATAGAGATCACATTACAGAACTGCTAGTTCAACAAAGTAGTTCTTTGTATTCATAAGAGACATAAGACTTCACCCTGATATATGATTCTCCATCGCCCTTGGCGGGAGAGGGGAATTCCATGAAAGTTTTGCCAACTAAATATTTTCGACAGAAAAAGGCATAGATTGCTAGTGAGATAATATCCGGTGTATAAGCTTCTTCCGATCACCTTGTCAGTGAAAAAAGCAGACTTGTCTTACGCGCTTAACGAGTTGTACCAAACATCTTGAGACACTTGGTAGCCGATATCCACCGGAGTTGACGGTACTTATTTTGTCGCACAAGTAAGATGTGGCATAGAGTCATAAATATGTTTTGTTTCCTTGTTTAAACAGGAATGAAGGATCATTGTGCACATTAACAAATTCCTAGACTCCTTGTACTCCTACAGGAAGAACTTCATATTCCACAAGTGGACAGTCCTGAGTTACACTGGGATTTGAAAAGCTCAAAGGATAATAAGTCATGAATGTCCAATAGCAAGGTACTAGTACACACTTCCGAAAGAGTAAACTTAATTATTTCGAGAAGTATGCACCTGAACAGAGCATATGACCACATTTTCAAGCCAAACTAGATTACCGTGCTATTGCATGATGAATAATAGCTAGTAATCGTAGCGACACACCAACCACTGAGGCAAAAGTAGTCCAAATACTCCAGACTCTCGATCATAGAAGTGAATCATACTTGTACCCAAATGACACAAAAATTTCAGCAGTACCCATCAAAGGAGATCCAATATAGTTAATACATGGTACATATTAGTACATTTCAACAGATGAGGCTAAAATTCAGCTTCCAGGCATTGGACATCATTAAGGCCAAAACAATCCAACCTACACAATCATATAAGTGAATCAAACTTATATGTCATTTGGGGGCTGGAAGGGCTGGACACCCCCAAATTTTGCATATTATTTAGTCAACTTGTACATGTTTTTGGTAGTTACAGTGGAGAAAGCAAAAATTGATTCTAGAATCGGCAAATAAAGCTAAATTTAGTCCTTACTTCAAAATTTCCCCTTAGATCTTCAAAAATTTCTCTTTATCCTTTTTATACAACATAACCAAATATGAGCATTTCTAGTTATTACTAAAAAAAGAACCAAAGATTATATCTAATGCATTATACAAGAAAGAATGTAAAATGGTGAAGGTAAAGGTATATATTGTTGATGATAGTTCCACTTTGTCACTTTGGTTCCCGGGCCAGCCTGCGAGTAGAAGCAAATGAAATCAACCCGTCCAGCCTCGACCATATACCGAATGACAAGACACCCAAAGTTGTGGTTTTTTGAAACCTATAGTAATTTAACATGACAGCTGAACAGACCAAAGAAAACTTAGAATTATTCCAGCACATACAGCGAGAATCAAATCACAACAGAAAAATTGTATTGAGGAAGGACTCACTTTCAAGAATGCGCCCATATAAAATTCTTTTGCCTTAAGCAACATTCCAAAGGTCTCATATTGATTAAGGTGCACTCACTGCCTGACTCTGATTGGTTTGAGTTAATTATTTCACCAAAGAATGCTTCCAAGGATGCTTAAGCTGGCCAACCCAAAACCACATTTCGATTGCACTCTTCCAGAAGATCGTCCTTTACATTCAGTTGGTTCTCTCCTCTCCTTAGCACATACGCATGTTTGTTCAACCCTACATACTTCAAGTCTTTGCTCTTTATTTCCTTCCAATTGTGCATGTAATTGTAAGTGTGTGTGCCTTTTCATGCGTATGCAGCCCCAACATGGAGCATTGTAATAGCAATATTTCCATGCATCACTTCAATTTGAAGCCTCATAGTGAAACAAAAAAACCAGCATTCATTAGTAGCAGTACAATTTGAAAGCTCAACAGAAGTCTAAAAATGGAACTTATGCCAAAGCTTATTGGCTAATAATCTAACCACAATGCACATGAAAGACATAGAATACATAGTATTACTAGAACCACATACAACTGGAATATCAAACATTACCATCTTTTAGTGAATCCTAGCAGAAACAAGAAACATAAGATTGGAAGGAAATCCTGCACAAACAAAATGAAGAACAAGAAACGAGTAGCCAGAGGGAAGATAGGCAAGTAAATACTGGCATGACAATGAACTACATTAGGTGATGCAACAGAAGGCAGATTCAGCCTAAATTAGTGAATGGAGAGGGACACGGAGGGACGGTAACTTCAGTAACTCCTTCCAGCATCTGTAGAACCTTCCTCATTGAGGGCCTTAACGATGGGTCTTCTTGGATGCTCCACAGTGCAACCATAACAAACCTATCCAACTTCTTTTGCTCATACAAGGCCACCATGTAGTCTACGACAAGAGCGTCTAACGTACCTTCCACGAAGCAGTCATCAGCCCAATCATTAGAAGTGCCTTTTTTCCACTCTTCTTCGAGCCTCCACTTTTTCGGCAACATATGATTTCTAAAAGCAGGATACCAAAGCTGTAGACATTGACTTTCACAGTTATTGGCACGTTTCTGAACCATTCAGGTGCAAGATACACTTTCGGTCCTCTTAGCATTCAAACAGAACATCAATTGATTGAAGAGGGTTGATTGAACTTTACACATCATGTGTGATCAGTACAATGCATCTCACAAATGAAAAACCTAACAGTGGACAAAATAAGCTGCTTTCAAGACTAAAGTGAGATCACATAATTTTCCTTTCCCATTTTACTCCTTCGCTTTTTTGATAGAGCTTCTTGATTTCTGAGCTCCATTCTTTCATTCTGCATAAGATGCCATCCAGTCTTCTTCTCCTTCTTCATCTTTAAGCTTCTCAGTTTCTTCAGCACCATTCTCTTTGTTCTACATAATAAGTGATCCATCAGTAGTACCCATATGCTCAGGAGCCCTCGCCACTCTGTCGAGCAAAACAAGGGTCTCCACGTATCTCCCCAGGTAAAGTGAATCAATGAACTGTTCTTCTTGTTGTACACTGACCTTGATTCCAACATCCTTGACCTGTTTGCTTTCAGGGTCATAGGTAACCAAGGATCCCTCGTCGGTCGCCATGACAAGGTCACGGTTCATTCTAAAGCCAACCAAACCATGCAACGCGTCACCAGTGTGAACTCTGTACAGCAAAGTCCAAGACTCTCCCACACCGTACTCTTTCATCACCCAAACCCACCAAATGAACTTACAACTATCCTCAGGGTATGGAGCAATATCGATTAAACTAAGTGAGTCCTGCAACCTCATCATGGTCCCAACCACACCAAACTCCGGTAATGTCAACTCACCAAACTCCTCATCCTTAAACCCAAACGTCGTAATGCCAGAACGCTCGGTGTCTTCCGCCGGTTTGCTCCTATCGCATACAAACCAATGTGCAACCACATTCAAATAGGCCACTGGTTCGTCGAAGGGGGGACCATACTGAATGCCCTTAGAACTAATATCTCGCCAAATGCTGGAGTTTAGAGAGTAAACCCCAGCCCGGGGCTCCCCTTGGACTTCTAGCGACATAATCCCAACCATAGTTGTTAAAAACCTACGATATACGAGACGTATCCTACGATTTGTATCGTCTCCTCCGGAGAACGATACGTATCCCACCCTGTATCCTTTTTGTATAGAAATCCTACGATACGATCGCGTATCCTTCGATTTATACGCGTATCCCAATTCGGTACATATCCTACGATTACTTATTGGGAAAAAGTCAAACCTTATTTCTGAAAGCGGAACCCCAAATGCATTAATCTAAGCCATTTGATCTAATTATGACATCTTTCAAATCATTTGATAAAATTCAACCTCAATATTTGATAAAATTCAGGGAAGTCCTATGGTACACACCCCTTATTAAGGGGTGTACCGTACACACTATGATTTTAAACCCTCGGATTTAAAAGTGAATGATCCGAACCACCCATTTATTAAATCAATTAATAAAATGAAAAAAGGGCTAAGCAGGTAACCGGTTGTTCTCTCCTCCCTCACTCTCTCTCCATCTCCCTCTCCAAAAAATGACCACAAATTAACATAACCATAACTTTTATGACGACACCAAAAATTGGCATTTTTTTACCACAATGTGTCGTACTAAAAGAAATTAATCCAAATATTTTGTAGCAAGACTAAAATATGTCGTACTACAATTAACGATAGACTTTAATGCATTCGGACACGTTAAATATTGTTTGGCTACATATTTGTCGATATCCCATGATTTCTAATTTTGGTGACAATCTTGAATTTTGTAGGACTTTACATTTTAACGATTCTGATCGATCATTTTATAAATATACTCGGTAACAATATTTAGAATTTTTCCTTAAAAAAAACAATATTTAGAATTTGTACATTCAATATACTTTATATGAAACTAATTTCTCTATTGTAGCTGAATATACGGTAAACTTGTGATCGCGACACAATAATAACGATCAAAATTATTGATTTCGTTATGCTTGTTGATTAAATAATTCACATAAATTTTTTGCTCTATCGGGTTTAGAAAACTCTTTCATCGGCACCCGAATTCAATCATAAAATGATATTTACGTTTGATTAAGGGTCTAACGATAAGTGATCAACTTCATTCTTGGTACATATGATTTATTCATATTATTTAAAAGAGAGATGGTTCCGATCGGAAAAAAGAGAGAGCCTTATATGGGGCTCGAGTGGTGCATTATTAGACTTTAATGTATCTGAATACCTTAAATGTTTTTCGATTATGCAGTTGTCGATATCGGATGATCTCTGATTTTGGTGACAATACTGAATATCGTATAACTTGATATTCTAACAGTTTTGATCAATCATTCTAGAAATATACTCGCTAACGACATTTAGAATGTACATTCAATTTATGAAACCTAGTCCTCTTCTATAGTTGGATGTAGAGTAGCTTTACCACCGTGACACAATAGTAACGATCAAAACCGTTGATTTCGTTATGTTTGTTGAATAAAGTCATTCACATAAATTTATGGCTCGATCAGGTTTTGAAAGCTCCATCATTGGCACTCAAATTTAATAATAGAATGATATTTTTCATCCGATTAAGTGTCTAGCTATAAGCGATCAAATTTGTTCTAATTGGTACGAATAATCTAATAGATATTGTGTAAAAGATAGACGGTTCTGATAAAAAAAATACCTTAGGTAGGGCTCGAATGGTGCATTAATATATTTTAATATTATATTGAACTTGAACAACTGAATTTGCCAGTATGAAACTTCAACAACTAACTATGTAATTTATACTCTAAAAATAAAAATAAAATCTATAAAAATTAGAAATTAATAAAGACAAACGATCAAATTAAAGACATGTTACACATCAAACAAAACACGCACTATCAAGCCATATCTTTCTCGATTAACATTTTAATGAAATATATTAAATCTGAAGCCAAATCATGAATAATTCTTATTAGTTTTAGCTAATAAAAAAAAGATACATACCGAGAGATTGCGAGAGAGAGCACACTTGATGTTCTCAATAACTTTGGGATGCATTAAATGAGACACAATAATGACGATCGAAACCGTTGATTATGTTATCTTTGTTGATTAAATCATCCACAATTTTTTTGCTATGATCGGGTTTAGAAAGCCTCTTCATCAGCTCCCTAATTCGATAAAAAAAGAATATTTTCATCCGATTAATGGTCTAACGATAAGCGATGAACTTCATTCTTGGTACATTTAATCTAATTCATATTCTGTAAAAGATAGACGGGTCCGATCGAAAAAAAATGGCTTACATGGGGCTCAGTTGTTGCATTATTAGACATTAATATGCATCTGGATACATTAAAAGTCTTTCGATTACGTATTTGTCGATATCCGATAATCTCTAATTTTGGTGACAATACATTAAAAGTCTTTCGATTACCAAGTTCCAAGGACCACCATTAAATTTGGATTTGTATGCATAGGGTGAAGGTTTGGCACTGATCCGCCTATCAAATATATAGTGCAAATTGTTATGTGCACTGCCCTGAATATCCGTATGTTGAGACAGTTGAATAATTATTTGTTTTAATGACCTCTCATTTTTCATGAAAAATTAAAAGAATTTTGATTTTTTGAATTAAATTTTGTAGAGAAAGAATTTAATTTAGACTAATATTTTGAGAGGAAATTGTAGTTGTATTAAAAAATTTGGGTATAGTACTTACTTTTTGGTGAATTTCTTGGATGAAAATTTTGAGCTAGAACTTCATTTTTAGTTTAAATTACCGAGGTATTGTGTAGGGACAAATAAGAATTTGAAAAAATAGTGTGGAGGGAATCGAAAATTAAGATAATATCAGGAAATTTTAAATTTTGAAAAAATAATGTGGGGGGAATTGAAAATAATTAGTGGTATGTATTTTGCTGATTATAACTATCGTTTACGTACTGAACATTCCGATTGAATTTTTGTTATACAACACGTTGTAGGTATGAAAACGCCAATTTATGATGTTGTCATAACAAATTTGGTTATATTATTGAATTTGTGGTATGGTATTTTGTTGATTATAATTATCGCTAACTGAACATTTCGATTGAATTTTTTTTATACGACACATTGTGGGTATGAAAACGTCAATTTATGGTATTGTCATAACAAATTTGGTTATATTACTGAATTTGTGGTATGGTATTTTGCTAATTATAACTATCGTTAACTGAACATTTCGATTGAATTTTTTTATACGACACGTTGTGGGTATGAAAACGTCAATTTATAGTGTTGTCATAACAAATTTGGTTATATTACTGAATTTGTGGTATGATATTTTGCTGATTATAACTATCGTTAATTGAACATTCTGATTGAATTTTTTTATACGACACGTTGTAGGTATGAAAACGTCAATTTATGGTGTTGTCATAACAAATTTGGTTATATTACTGAATTTGTGGTATGTTAGACATGTGTTATTATGGAATTTTTTAATTAATTTCATTTGGTACGACACATTGTGGTAAGAAAACTTCAATTTATGATATTGTCATAACAATTGTGGTTTGTTATATAATTTGTGGTATTTAAATAAGTTTTCTTTTGATACGACACATTGTGTTAAGAAAATGACAATTTTAGGTGTTGTCATAATAATTGTGGTTATTTTATAAAATTTGCGGCATTTTTCAAATATTTTTGGTTTGAGTATAACAATTGTTGATTCTGGTACGACATATTTTGATTTTGTTACGGAATATCATACGAGTCAAAAAAAATTTGGTACGACTCATTGTGGTAAGATAATGCCAATTTATGGTATTGTTATAACATTTATGGGTAGCATTATTTAATTTTTGATATTGTACGCATGTATTTGGTTAAGGTACAAGTATTATGGATTCCGGTACGAATAATTATGGTTTAATAATAACAATATTTTTTAATTATAGGTAACCTGCTAATGACCTGTTCAACAGGTAAATTTTAAAGTACAAGTCGTAACTAGAATCATAAATATGCATTAGAAAACCAAAAATCGTCATAATGAAAATCACAAATTGTCATAATTTAGACATACGGTATACCCTGTGTACCATAGCTTCCTCCTAAAATTCAACCTCAATGTAGGGCTTGTATAGAAGAAAGAACCATACTTCGATTGTGTTTTGTTGCCTGACTTTTCTTTCCCTAGCAAAAGGAACATGAAGTCTTAATGTAGTAGGCTCCAATTGAAAGACTTGAAATTTTGCTTCTTAAAAACTTTTTTTTTAAAAGTAAACATAGTTTGTTGGTGTTATTAAGTGTATCAACTTTTTAATTGTATTTTCATATTAATTATGATTAACGTTGTTGAAGCATAAACTAAATTTAGTATTTTGGCACAAGAAAGTTAAGTCCAAACAAGTCCAATTGACAAAAATCCAAAGATGAAAGATATTATTATTGAAGAAATATAAATATCTAGTCTTTAAGAACACTAAAATATCTATCTCTAGAAATTCTAGAATATCCTTGCTAAATATCTAGAATTTTTTTGTTGAGAATTAATCACATGTGTAATTCTAGAATTACCTCAAAGTTTATCTTGAATAAAAATATCTTTGTACTAGAGCGAGTAGTATAAATAGGGATGGGTCTAGCTATTTTCTACAAAGCCAAAAAAAAAAGTTTAAGTTCCAGCGTAATACAAATAGTCTCATTCCCCACTCTTGTCTTTAGTGTTCTGCTCTTCTAAAAATCTTGTCCAACTAAACAATGTTCTGCTCTTCTAAAAATCTTGTCCAACTAAACAATAGAAACTCACGTATCTTAAGATACATGATACGTATCCCAATACGATGTATACAATTAAAAAAACGATACAAGATACGTATCCCGATTTGAAAACATTGATCCCAACCACCTTGTAATCCTTTCTCAACTGATCATACCCAAATCCTAAATTACGACAATGTCCCGCCCTAAAGATGACGGTCGGTATCGGAACCGCCACGCTTTTTCCAGTCAAAGGGTTCCATATAACTAACTGATCCGACTCGTCTTTTGATACATCGTCAAAGAGACAGACCAAACCGTTGCAACTGCCTACGACTTCGAAACAAGAGCTCGAGCTCTTGAACGGAAAAGAGGGCTCTGTGTACTCATCGAAAGAGTTGTTGTCGTGATCGAATCGGACAGAGTATCGCTCTACAAAGTGAGAAGGGTGGTTCGGGTCCTGAGTGCAGTACCTAACGAGTGCGCAAGTAGGAGGAGGAGTGGCTAGGGTTTTATCGAGATGTTGAGAAATGAAAGTAGGGTTTGTGATTAGACCGTACCAATGTCGCAACAGGGTCTTGACGGGAAGCCTCAGTAGGACGTCCGAGAGCACTTCTGGAGGAAGGTAGTAGTCCGACATTTTCTCTTTCGTTTTGGTTTCATCGTTGCAGAGTAGAATCGACTATAGAGAGAGAGAGCACTTCTACAAAAGTTTGACGCAAGCCAAAAAATACAAAAAGAAAAAAATCAATATAGAAAAAAAAGAAAGTATTATTTAACTTTAATTCAATAATGAGCTCATTTTGAATGGATATAATTTTAGACTGCTGATTTTGCCACTCTCTTTTTTGTTAATGTCACTTCCCTGCAAGTGTATTTTTGGTGTAAAAAAAACTTACAGAAAAGTGGCGTTAACAAAAAAAAAAAGTGGCAAAATCATTTCCCTAATTTTATAGACCCACCTTTAATAATTATTATTACACAACTCTTTTCGGTCTCTCTTTTAGCATATTTTTGAAGGCTGAAAGATACAAGTCTTGCTTGCCTTTACGAGTACTAGTAGTACTATTTAAAAGAATAAAGTGACCATTAGAATTCAAAATCCAAACACTCCCTACTATTGTGAGTCCCAAAGAATACAGATTTAGTAATTGAACCAAGTTCTTGAGGACCAAACCCTATTGGGATCGAGGAAAAAAAAAGGAAATTGATTTTGGCACTCCAGTTTTTACCACTGACACTCTATTTTGTGTGTTAATCATGTGAGAAAATAAAACTAAAAGTGGAGTGCCATTGATTAAATTTGGAGTGCCAAAATCACCTCCCAAAAAAAAAAGGACTAAACCACATTTGAAAATAGATAATCACCATCTCACCATAACCTGCTGGTAATGGCAACCACATCGTGACACCGCCCACGTCTTAGCCCTTTCCTAACCCTCTCCCGCCATCACCACGCTTCCTCAACCAGCCCGCATCATGCACCAATCGAAATTTCATAGATGGATAATATAGTATGGTCAGTTTCTATGTTCGTATTGCTATTAGATGGAGTAATCGAGCACATCTTGAGTAGTATTTGTAATGGTTCATTTTTGGGTTAAAGATAAAGAAATTTGGTAAAACACTCACTCCATACTTCACTTATACTTGTACAGCTAGCAATGGTTGATTAATGAAGCCCTGCGTCTATAACCACCAGTACCCGTGGCGTCAAGAGAAGGCTTATATTCACTCACCTGCTGTTAGGTTGGTTCTTGAGCCCAATTCTGGAGTCAATTAATCTGTTGGTTAACAGGTTCGGACGAGTTTTGGAAAGTTATTAGGTACTTCACAAGCAAAGCTCATTTCTCTCAAAAGAATGGTGCGTGCCATTAGGACTTAGGAGTAGGCCCCGGAGAGCAATGGTGATTGTACTTCCAAAAAGTTGTGAATCTTGTGATTGTCCTTTGGATGAAAAACATATCAAGTGTGGTTTTTTTTTTTTTTTCACGGTTATTAATTCGTGGGTTAAAAATTAAGGTTGTACTTTCTCATGGATTATTGATTCAGAATCAACAACATTTTACAAATTCTGTACTTTCTCATGGATTCAAGCTAGGGTTCTTCTTCCTATCATAGATTCAAAAGTCTTGAGTCTGCTGAAAAAAATATTTGTAGGCCTTTCAGTCTACTACTGGAATTATTTCTGCTGGGAGCTCCAATACCACTTTCCAGTTACAGAAATCAAAAACTATAGGGCAAAGTACGATTTACCTCCCTGTAGTTTTGCCATTTTGCAGATGACCTCCCTGTGTTTCATTAATGACCACTTTACCTCCTTATGGTTTTGGAGTAAAGCGCAACTTTAACTCTGTTAACAGAAAATGTTAAATGACTATAGTACCCCTATACATCTAAGTGGAATGCTGAGGTGGAAGAGGGACCATTTATTACGGAGTATTTCAAATTGCTCCAAATAGTAATTGATCGGGAGAAACCCAAATTTGCCTAAAATGTTGACCTCAGAAATTCCCCAAATCAAACACCACCGCTCCATCCCCCGACCATCGACTCTGGCGCCACCATCCACCGTCCACTCATCTCTCTCTCTCTTCGTATTTCAGTTTACTCCATTCCTCCCCACAAATGACAATACTTGTAGCAAAAACCTCCCAAAAACCCATCTCAAAAATGAAGCCAATTTAAATCTCTAGAAACCCATCTAAGAAATCAATCCAATTCGTCATATAATGGAGGAGAGAGAGAGAGCGCATCATTGTTGGCGGATCCAATACCTTTGCCATCATCGCCGTCGTCCAATACTTTTGCCGTCGTAGGACCTTAGTCTCCCCCGTCGTATCCGGCGGTGAGATCTCTGGGAGGTTTGCTTTTGTGTGTGTGTGTTGTTATCACCCGGCTTCTAACTACTGGAAAAACAAAACAGAAACGCAACCAAAACAGTAAATGAATCCGAAACTTACTTAGCCAATTTCAGGCGTCCGAAAATTGGCAATGGATGGATTAATCGAGGCGAGTTAAACTCTGTCCTTAAAGCAAATACGCCCTCCACTACGGTGCTAATGGAAACCGCGGACGTCTGCTTCCCAGGACTACCCGATTTTCACCAACCGGAAGCAGCACAACAATCTGGTTGATAGGCGAACCGAAACAGTCTCGAACTCTCAGAAGGGGATGCGTGAAGATGCAGAATGAATGTAGATTTTTCCGTGTTTAATGATGCAGAAACGGGTCTGTTAAATAAGCATCAAGAGACCCGTTCGGAAAAGGCAGGCGTGGCTGTTCGGAACCGAACGGTACCGGTTGGTCGGAACCCGTTCGTCGAACAGTCGCAATGGAAAGAAACGGGGCAACGGTAACAGAAGTGCGGGTCGGCTCTGACCCAGCCCAGTTCGAACGGAAAGGCTGCAAAAAGATAATAAGGCATTGGGCCAAGCCCAAGCCCAATCTTTTTGATCAGCCCGGCCCGGCTCGGCGCGCGCGTCTTTTGAATGGCCCGGCCCGGTTCGGTTCGGCGCGCGTGTGTGTTTTATAAGAGCAAGCATGCATTGTCTATGCCCTCTCCCCTTACAAAACTTCTATGACCCAAAGGGCCAACCCTTTGAGCTTCACTTGGGTTACTTATTCCCAATGATCTTTCCTCCTCCCACCAATGTGGGACTAGCCAACTTCCACTCCTCCAAACACCATGTGAGGGGCAACTTTCCATGGCAATTTCACATTCACCATGACTTGATTTTCTCCACTTATGTGTTCAATCTTAATCTCCTAACCAAGACGAACACAACGGTATGTGGGTCGGTCCACGTGGACGCGTGGGACCCACTCAATAAATAGCTCAAAGTTGAGCAAAACCAAGTTTTTCCAACAATCCCCCACATGAATGAAATTGGTAGGTTAATCAATGCAATGCAAATGCAAAATTTCTGAGAGTTACAATAGGAAATCTTCTGCATAGGGCTAGGTAGCTTCTGGCTTTGAACCTATCCTTGTGAATAACTATCGGACTTACTAGCTAACCAGTGAACATGATGTCTTGAACTGTTCAGCCATTTGTGTAAGCCGAGTCAATAGTCAACACCCAGAATCTTTCCAAACACAGTTTGGTTCTTACGGTTGTGCCCATTATGGCCCTGGAACACGCCTGGTCTTCATGAATGTTCGTAGAGAATTCTGCCCGAGACATTCTCATAGAAGCGGCCCCTTCTACATTCACATAGGTGATTCTTAATACGAGTATCCTGTTATACCCGACTCGGATACCCCATATGGATGTCCAAGACTTAAGAACCATTAAAAGCATTAGCCTAACCTTAAACGCTGCAGGCATCACTGTTGCATCATAGGAATGGGCAGAGACAAAGTCTCCACAGCGATCATCCTAAGCCTCATACAACTCGGTTGTCCCGTTGAACCTAGATCTTGGGATCTCCAATCAACTAGGTTGGGTTGCCGTTGCAGAGTCTTTTAAGTCATGGGCTTAAGTCCCATTCCTTCGATGCGTTTTCAACTAACTCTCTTGATAACCCTTTGGTTAGCGGATCCGCAATATTATCCTTTGATTTTACATAATCAATCACGATAATTCCATTTGAGAGTAGTTGCCTAACGGTATTATGTCGTCGACGTATATGTCGAGACTTTCCGTTATACATACGATTCTGAGCTCTGCCAATTGCCGACTGACTATCACAGTGTATACAGACCGGCGATGCAGGCTTAGACCAAGTTGGAATATCTTCCATGAAATGACGAAGCCACTCTGCTTCCTCTCCAGTTTTGTCCAACGCGATAAACTCCGACTCCATCGTTGAACGTGCTATACACGTCTGTTTGGTGGATTTCCAAGAAACGGCTCCACCACCTATCGTAAATACATATCCACTAGTGGACTTGGAGTCGTTGGTATCGGATATCCAGTTAGCATCACTATATCCTTCTAGTACTGCCGGATACCGAGTATAGTGCAGTCCATAATCCTTGGTGTACCTTAGATATCTAAGGACCCTGATTAAAGCCGTCCAATGATCCTTCCCTGGATTACTCGTGTACCTACTCAGCTTGCTAACAGAGTAGGCTATGTCTGGCCTTGTACAATTCATCAAGTACATTAGACTGCCTATTATCCGCGCATATCCCAATTGGTTGACACTATGACCAGTATTCTTGAAAAGATGCAAAGTTAAGTCTACTGGTGTTTTGGATATACTGATGTCATTCGAGTTAAACTTCTCAAGTATCTTCTCAACATAATGCTTTTGAGACAAGATATACCCCTCAGGAGTTCGAGAAATTTGGACTCCTAAAATGACATCTGCTAAACCCATATCCTTCATGTCAAACCTGGCATTCAACATGTTTTTAACAGATTTTATGATCTCTTTATTGCTACCAATAATGAGCATATCATCTACATACAAACAAACAATGACATAACCTCTGTTATCATCTTTGACATACACACATTTGTCACATTCATTGATTTGAAAACAATTAGAAATCATGACATTGTCAAATTTTTCATGCCATTGTTTGGGTGCTTGCTTCAAGCCGTACAAAGACTTAACCAGCTTACATACTTTCTCCTCTTGTCCTGGAACCTAAACCCTTCAGGTTGGTCCATATAAATCTCTTCATCTAGATCACCATTTAGGAAGGCGGTCTTCACATCCATTTGATGAATTTCAAGATTGTTAAGCGCTGCAAAAGCAATTAACATTCTTATAGATGTGATTCTAGTAACAGGAGAATAGGTGTCAAAGTAGTCAAGACCTTCCGTTTGTCTATAACCTTTGACTACTAGCCTTGCTTTGTACTTGTCAATTGATCCATCTGCTTTCAACTTCCGTTTGAATATCCACTTATATCCAAGAGGTTTACAGCCTCGAGGGAGATCAGTCAGTTCCCAAGTATGATTCTGCAGTATGGATTCAATCTCACTGTTTATGGCTTCTTTCCATAAAGGAGCCTCCGATGATGACACTGCCTCTTTATAGCTTTGAGGTTCTGCTTCTAAAACATATGTTAAAAAGTCTGGTCCGAAAGATTTCGAAGTTCTAGCTCTCTTAGAACGTCGAACTCCATCATTGTCATCATTATTTTCTTCACGGATTGAGTCGTACTCAAAGTCCATATCATCAGGTACCTGAATTGGTTCAGTTTCCAGAACTGACCTAGGAACTCTTTTTTCCTTAAACGGAAACACATGTTCAAAGAATACTGCATTCCTAGATTCCATAAATGAATTAGGATAGACATTAGGCACTTCTGAATTAACGACAAGGAACCGATATGCACTACTATTATGAGCATAACCGATGAAAACACAATCAACGGTTTTTGGCCCAATCTTAACCTTTTTGGGATGGGTAACTGCTACTTTGGCCAAACACCCCCACATTTTCAAGAATTTATAGGAAGGTTTACGACCTTTCCATAATTCATACGGTGACACATCCGTTTTCTTATGTGGGATTTTGTTCAGGATATAATTCGCGGAGAGGATCGCATCCCCCCACAATTCATGTGGAACTCCTGAACTGATCAACATGGCATTCATCATTTCCTTTAGAGTTCTGTTCTTTCGTTCAGCAACTCCGTTTTGTTGTGGTGTATAAGGAGCAGTCGTTTGGTGAATTATCCCATGTTGGGCACAAAATTCACCAAAAGGCGCTACGTATTCACCACCTCGATCACTTCTAACAACTTTGATTTTCTTGCCAAGTTGATTTTCCACTTCACCCTTGTAATGGATGAACATATCTATGGCCTCACCCTTAGTTTTAAGCAGGTAAACATAGCAGTATCTAGTGCAATCGTCTATAAAAGTGACAAAGTACTTATTCCCTCCGCTTGTTTCAACATACTTTAAATCACATAAGTCGGTATGAATTAATTCAAGCGGTTCAGTACTTCGTTCAATTTTATGAAAAGGATTCTTTGCCAATTTAGCCTCTACACACACTTCACATTTATGATTTGAGTTTATCTTAAAATTTGGTATGCAATCCAAATAGATTAGACGTCGCAAAGTTCCATAATTAACATGTCCTAATCTACCATGCCATAAATAAGGAAACTCAATCATATAAGCAGAAGATGTGTTAATCTCATTAGTACCCGGAGAGGCCGGAACCTTAGCACCCGGAGAGGCCGGAACCTTAGTCAGCACATGCATTTTGAACAAACCATTTACCATGTATCCCCTACCGACATACATACCCCGGTATTTCACAACAACCTTATCAGCCTGGAAAACCAAACAAAAGCCCTTTTTGACCAACAGCGAGCCAGAAATCAGATTCTTGCGAATCTCAAGTACATGCATCACCTCCTTAAGAGTCACCACCTTATCAGAAGTCATCTTGAGCACCACAGTCCCAATCCCCTCAACCTTGGAACTCGAAGAGTTTCCCATGTAGAGTTGCTCGCCAGAATCCACCGTTTTATAGGTGGTGAACAACCTCCTGTCCGCACACACATGACGAGTAGCACCAGTGTCCACAAACCATTCCTTGGGATTAGAACCCACCATGTTGACTTCTGAGACCACAGCCAAGAGATTCATCTCATCAACACCATCAGACAGAATCTCCTCCATCTCAGCTATATTGGCCTGTGCCTTTCCCTTGCTTTTGCACTCCGCAGCCCGATGTCCCGGCTTGTCGCACACAAAGCATTTACCAGCAAACCTAGGCTTTCCATCATACCTGGTCTTTTTAGCCACACCACCACGCGGACCGAGGTCAATACCTTTGCCCTTCCTTTTGTAGTTCTGCTTCCCCTTATATGACTTTCCACCTTGTTCAATCATGTTGACCTTTGCCACATACGGATTCAGATCCTTCTTATCCATATTCAAAGTATCCTCCTCCATTCTCAAACGTACAACCAGATCCTCCATGTTCATATCCTTACGCTTGTGCTTGAGTTGCTTCTTGTACGCCTTCCATGAAGGCGGCAATTTCCAAATGACGGCTGCCACTTGGAAAGACTCACTCAACACCATTCCTTCAGTATGAATCTCATGAAGGAGAACCTGGAGTTCCTGAACTTGCCTCATCACAGATTTCGAATCAACCATTTTATAGTCCAGGAACCTGCCAACAACAAACTTTTTCAGTCCGGCATCCTCTGATATGTACTTTTTCTCCAAGGAAAGCCAGAGTTCCTTGGCAGATTTCACCGAACAATACACGTTGTAAAGTGCGTTGTCCAGCCCATTGAGAATGTAGTTCTTGCACAGATAGTCAGAGTTATGCCAATCATCATAATCCTTACGGACTTGAAAGTTTGTCTCATTTTCAGCCACAGTAGGAGGATCCTCTGTTAGGAACTTAGCCAAACGGAGAGTCGTCAGGTAGAAAAGCATTTTCTGCTGCCACCTACGAAACTCTGTCCCATTGAACTTTTCCGGCTTCTCGGAATGATTCACCGGCAACAGTGCCGCCACCGGAGCAGCAGCAGCGGTGGAAGAAGAAGCAATGGAAGGCACTGAAGACCCATCTCCAGTTTTGAGACCATCACCAATCTTAGGGATCTCAGTAGTCATTTCTGTGTACAAACACAAGTTCGACACAGTAATAAATACTTGAACAAATTTGAAAGTATTTAAACAACTACGATAAAGATTTAACGGAACAGTTTGGAAAAAATTTTGATCTACAAAAGACAAAAATCTCAATCAATTCCCACTGAAGTGCACAGATAATTGATCGGTCGAACACTCCAGAATTTTAGCCAAGTTAATCGAAAGTCAGTAGGTATACAAAAATTTCTTCTCACAAAAATTGTTTTTCCTACAAACTGAGATGAAAAACCAAATTACGGAAGATAGCAAAAAAGAAATTCGCCTTAGACTAAGTTGCTAGCAAGTCTAAGAAACCCATTGTTTTTCCAAAATAGAGATGCACAACCGAAAAAAAAAAAAACCAATTGCACAACATCCACCGATCACACAACTTTGATTTCAGATTAACCAACATCCAACGACGATGTGATTAGCCAAATTAACCAATTGAATTCAGTTTTCTAATCTTACTGATTATTAAACGAACAAATGAATCACGTAACCAAAAATCCAGTAAGTTGGTACAACAGAAAAAACCGAATAGAAACCCGAATTCACTTTCTCCAGTAGATTAAACCCGTAATCTGTTTCGAAAAAATTTCCAGAAATAAAACCAGATAACGTTTTTCCCGTATTCCAGAAAACTAAGAACACGTGAGTTATTTGCTTTATGATTGTTATCACCCGGCTTCTAACTACTGGAAAAACAAAACAGAAACGCAACCAAAACAGTAAATGAATCCGAAACTTACTTAGCCAATTTCAGGCGTCCGAAAATTGACAATGGATGGATTAATCGAGGCGAGTTAAACTCTGTCCTTAAAGCAAATACGCCCTCCACTACGGTGCTAATGGAAACCGCGGACGTCTGCTTCCCAGGACTACCCGATTTTCACCAACCGGAAGCAGCACAACAATCTGGTTGATAGGCGAACCGAAACAGTCTCGAACTCTCAGAAGGGGATGCGTGAAGATGCAGAATGAATGTAGATTTTTCCGTGTTTAATGATGCAGAAACGGGTCTGTTAAATAAGCATCAAGAGACCCGTTCGGAAAAGGCAGGCGTGGCTGTTCGGAACCGAACGGTACCGGTTGGTCGGAACCCGTTCGTCGAACAGATGCAAGGAAAGAAACGGGCAACGGTATCAGAAGCGCGGGTCGGCTCTCGAACGGAAAGGCTGCAAAAAGATAATAAGGCATTGGGCCAAGCCCAAGCCCAATCTTTTTGATCAGCCCGGCCCGGCTCGGCGCGCGCGTCTTTTGAATGGCCCGACCCGGTTCGGTTCGGCGCGCGTGTGTGTTTTATAAGAGCAAGCATGCATTGTCTATGCCCTCTCCCCTTACAAAACTTCTATGACCCAAAGGGCCAACCCTTTGAGCTTCACTTGGGTTACTTATTCCCAATGATCTTTCCTCCTCTCACCAATGTGGGACTAGCCAACTTCCACTCCTCCAAACACCATGTGAGGGGCAACTTTCCATGGCAATTTCACATTCACCATGACTTGATTTTCTCCACTTATGTGTTCAATCTTAATCTCCTAACCAAGACGAACACAACGGTATGTGGGTCGGTCCACGTGGACGCGTGGGACCCACTCAATAAATAGCTCAAAGTTGAGCAAAACCAAGTTTTTCCAACATGTGTGTGTGTGAGAGAGAGAGAGAGAGCTACTAGTTATCGGAAAGTAGAAAATGGGTTGTCGGAATTGATGGAGCACTGGTGAGCTGCAGAACGTTGGTGGCTGGGGGTGAGAACTTTATGGGTTAAGTTAAATTGATATGGTTCTACATTGGTTTAAGGAAGAAGATAAAGAAAAGGATAATATAGTCTTTTGGCAGTTGATTTTTGACTTCAGTAACTACTTTTTGTTTTCCCACTCTCAAACAATGCACGTGTACTCTACTTTCCGTTAATTGAGACGGAAAAAGTAACGGTTGCACTTTAATTCAAAATCACAGGGAGGTGAAGTGGTCATTAGTTAAACACAGGGAGGTGATCTGCAAAACGGCGAAACCACATGGAGGTAATCCGTAATTTGTCCAAAACTATATCATAGTTCTCCTCTCACTCTGGTGAGGGCTGGAGTTTGTGGCCGATGGTGATGCATTAATCCCATCGCTCTCGCCAACCAGCTCATATTTACAAAGAGGCTAGGGCACGATGCAATGATCTTCAGCCATTTTTATCTACACACTCTACATGGAAAAAATGGGAGCTAGCAAGGTTGCTGCAGCCTCAATTAATCGTTTTCTCCATATTTTGCCAATCAAATACAACAAACCTGCAATAAAAAAGGGCATATTTAAGCAGTTAAGGCGATTCATCATAAAACATGAAACACTTGGAATTCATGAGGTTTTGATTTAGACAAAAGAGTCTAATGCTGGGGTTAGTAAAAATCTGACCTCTTACTGGTTACCCAAACTGAAGAACATAAAATCAATTCAGAAGCCACGTTTCTGTTCATAAGTTTACTGCATCCTCTCCTTGTATGGCACGTTCCTTTTCTGTTCCTGCGGCCGGCAAAAACGCCACCATTGCTAATTCCTGATTATATATCACCACTTTTTTGCCAACTTGAAGTTGTAAATTGATAGAGCATTTATGGATTCCGGGGTGGCTCTTCTAGATCTAGACTAGTATTTGGTTGAAAATCACTGGTCAAAGGGATAAAAGAAGACAACTTGTACAAGGATATGATACAAACGATTTTATTTTCGCTCATGCTCATGCTCATGCTCTCACTTCTTGTACAAGGATATGATACAAACGATTTTATTTTCGCTCTGTGCTCATGCTCTCACTTCTTGTACTCTAAGAATTTTAACAATTTGGGAGGTTTTTTAAAGGCGTTTTTACGCTCGCGCCCCCGTATCCGTCGCGGATGATGTGATTTAGATTTGGCCCCTCGAATTCAAATCCTGAGTCCTCCTCTCGTGCACACCTAGAATACTCTGCATGTGTTCGCTTTTGAACTACAATTTCTGCATTCAATATCATCATTGAACATAAACATCAAGTTTGTTGGAAACTAAACTCAATTTACAAAAGTCAATGGTGCTATTCCTAGCTAGGTGAAGAAGTTTTCAGGGTAGCTCCAACCTTAATTAAAACGAGAGATTAATTAACTAAAAGTCGCATCATGTAATAATACACTCTAGAACGAGGGGTCTCTGTATAAATTTGGGGAAATTGTTAAGATGTCTATTCTAATATTTGGTTATACTATCAATTTGTTCTTTTTTTGGGGGGGGGGGGGGGGGGTGGTTTGAATACAAACAAAAATTGTTAAGATGTCTATTCTAATATTTGGTTATACTATCAATTTGTTCACGTGATTCATTCTCTAGGACACTCTAAGACTCCGTTCCGTTAAAGTTTTTACTTTCTCCGTCCCCATTCTTTGGTCCCAATTAGCATTTTTTTTGGTCCCAAAAAGATTGTCCCACTTTAAAACTAAAAGGGTAATATATATGGGATTTCCTCTTTTACCCTTCCATTTTTTAAATTTGTAGTACAAAAAAGTAAGAAAAGGTAATTATTGAAGGGTAAAATGAGAAAAATAAGTTTTTAAAAGTGTAATGATTGTGTTCTCTTATATACGGAGTAGTTGATTTCCCCAAAAGGGACTAAAGAATGGGGATGGAGGGAGTATTTTTTAAGTACTTATTTTTCGCTTTACGAGATATGTTATTTTCTCACAGTACATCACTTTAATTCAAAAAATAAGTACATTTTAGTTAGTGGAACACCTGACATGTTCGGAACATGTAAGTTGAGTCCTGGTGTACGTTAGGAGTTCCATATCTTGTCTCCCAAGCAATTCCAATATTTTGATGATTCCACTGATGACAAATCCAAATCCACCTGATTTAACACAATCTTGCTACATTTTTATATATAATGGAGTAGCAATCTTGTTCAATGGTACAATAGAACCACACATTCGTTTGATCACGTCCACGCTGCAAACGAGGCCAAGTTAGGACGACCAAAGAACGGGTGAGTCCGAGCGACCGTCCTACCCACGTTTCAAATTTCTAGTAGAATTAGAGTAGGTTTTTATTCCAAAACGTTAAAATCGTTATTTTAAACAACTCAACACCCACCGTACCCAACCAATAGTTTTGAGAAAAATAATGTTATTTTTAATTAGCAATACTTTGATTGCTTATATATGTAAGAATAGTCTTGATAGTATATATCTTTACAACTTATATTGACCAAGTTTACATTGGCTTTCATATGATATAAATTTACGTAATGTTCCCATACTTAATTTTGAAATCTTGCATCCGTCCCTGACGCCAAGTGGGGAAAGTGGCCGCTGTCGCCATCACAACGACAATCAAATGTTCATTATCCTACTAGGTACTGTTTTTGTTTACTGTTAAACTATATATAGGCTTAATTATACTAACTGTTATGGCTTAGAAGTGGCAGAGTAATTATATAGGCTTAATTATAAATAATTGTGGACTTGTTTCGTACGACGTAAACTTTTAAGGTTAAGAAATCATAGATTGGCGTGAAGGTTAATATTGTTAATTGAGGTGCATTGTACCATGCATAGTATTAAGCTAAACTTGGAGGTTAATTGGACTAACACAACGTGCGACAGCTCTTGTTGCTGACACATATATGTATGTCGTCACTCAATATATTAAAATTCCGACCATGCCTTTGTACACACATGCACACGCACATGTCACACGAATCTTTGTAGACATAAGACAATTTTACATAGGAGCTAGGTGGTTCTCTTAGGTTGCGAGCAGAGCCGAGCTGCGGCCGTTTTAGGCCCCCGAAGATTTACATATTTTAGGGGTACCATACAAAAGGAAGGGCCTCATCTCTAATACTCCCTCCGTCCCTTTATTACAGTCCAGTATTCCATTTTGGGCTGTCCCTTAATAAGTGTTCATTTTGTAAAGTTAGTGGGTAAAAGTTGGTGAATTGCCTATTTTGTCCCTAAAAGTAGATTCCATTTTGAAAAGTTAGTGAGTAAAAGTGTAATGATGATGGGTAAGTAGGGAAAGTGGATGAAAAAATTGATGTGAAATGTATAATGATGATGTCTTTTTAATAAGTTGGAGTTACGAAGCAGGACATTTAAAAAGGGACGGAGGGAGTATATGCTTTTAAGTCTCGAAAAATCAGGGCCGGTTCTGATTGGGAGTGGACTGGACAGAGTGCAATCCAGCCATCTATGACCCCATTTCGGGGTCCACTTCGATGATCGGACTCGTCGATGTTGTAGACCTTGTTGTTTAGAACTATCACAAAAAAATCAAGTTGATTGAATAAAAATCAACACCTAATCTAAAAGCACATTTATCTCTTCATGTTGTAATATAGTGTGCGCAACACGTTTTTTACCAGACAAATGCGCTCCAATTAGAGAATAAGTGGTATTCGACAATTAATATGACTTTTTATGTGATTCTAATCAACGAGATCTACGATATAAACAGTCATCCATCAATAATCAATGTCCAGACTGCAGGGGCCCAAACAGTCTTGGATTGTTTCAATCACTGGTCAAAAGGGAGAATAAATCTAGGCTTGGATTGCTTCAATCATCACTGGTCAAAAGGAAGAAGAATTAAAGGGAGGAAAACAGAAAACTTCTCACACAAATGTGTGGAAGACAAATAATTTTGCTGCGGCCTATGGATCTAAATCTCCAAGTAACAACCTGATTGGACATGGCCCGTGTATTCATCCGGTACATCTAGTTTTGTCCATGTGTAATTCTTCAAATCCATCACATAAGCTGCGTGGGGCCCACCATATTTCCCCGAACCAATCACGAGCAACTTCCCCTGCCACGCTGTCACGAAAGCCACCTTGCACAACTCGGCTGGTAATCCAGCCAGGACTTGCCAAGCGGCACCATCGCGCACGGTCACGTTGATGTTATGGCACGCGTACAGCCGCGAATCACCACCCTCCACGCAAGTCGTCGGACACGTGGCAGCTTCTAAGAAGTCGTCTTGTACCGGGTCCCACTGCCAAGTGGCCACATCGAACGCTTGGGCATCTCGCTGGAAACTGCCTTGTCTCTCCGTGGGGTACCCACCGATGACGTGGAACTTGCCACGGTGGAAAACACCTTTACACTCCTCTCGTGCTTTCGCCATGTCGGGCAATTGGATCCATTCATCTTTTACCACATCATATGCCAATGCAGATTTCAAAGCGTTCTTGTCCTCATCATGACCACCCGCAACGTACACCATCTGGACAGAATCTGAATCGGACCCAGAGAATAATCTTCGCCCACCTGGCATATCGGTTCCACAGCGCCACGTGTCAGAGAGGAAGTTGTAAATAAATACCGAATTGGAGACTTGCCACGAGAATGGGTCGCAACCACCTATCACCACAAGCTCCGATCCGACCCCGACAAGGTGGCAAAACATTGGTATCCCGTCAGGAAACCCTGGCACTGCCGGCAACTCAGACCAATACCCAGTTTCTGGCTCGCATATAGCGAGTCGATAAAAAGGGGGCCCCGGAAGCATTGCAAGGTGGGCGGTCTTGGTTGGGTATATCCAAGCTTGTGCAACCACTGTGACCGATCGGGCCAACCCAGCCTGCTTCCGACTTCGGCGAAACTCGGGTAGCTGAATCTCGGCCTTCCAACCTTTGCATACGGCGGAGCCAACGGAGATTTGATCGAAAGGAATGCGAATAAGACATTCAAGGGCGACGCTGTTTGGTAGGCCCGGAATGAGTTCCATGAGAGAGTTCATGAACCAAAGAAGGGAACTTAGATTGGGAAGGCAGTTTCTAAACTTCAGAGAGAGAGAGAGAGTTGGGGTGTGAAACAAGTTCAAGAATGTGTACATATATAAAGAGATTGCTTGGAGATAAACTCTGCATAAATGCTGTGCTACGGGGAATGGTTGTTTTGGGAGAGTAATAATGGAGAGAGGCAGATTCCTGTGGCTAAGACCATAGGAATGGCCATTGCAAATAGTAATTTCTTAGTACCAATGGAGAATATTCCCATGTGCCTTTTGACATATAATTCAGCAAACATATTTTTTTTTTAAATGGATCAGTTCTGTTAAAGTCAATGTCAATGTCGTGGGACAAAAAAAATAAATCCACTTGGCTTCAAAGTCAATGTCGTACTTTTGCTTGATTCCGAGCAAGAAGTTGTTTCACAATAATTTTTTGATTTTGTCCTTATTCAAAAAAAAAAATTCTGCATATGTATTAGTTTTGCTACAAACTTTTATATATTATTCGTTCGTCTTGACGAGAGGAATCGGACAAAATAAAAAATTATAAATTCTACACAAATATTTTGTAAATATCCAAGAAAAATAAAAAAAAATGTCGACTTTTCGGGCTTTTTCTTGATATTTCACAAAATACTTGTGTAGAAGTTATAATTTTTTACTTTTTTTTATTTCTCTCGTCAAGACGAACGCATAATATGTAAAAGTTTGACGCAAAACTAACGCACGCGATATATTTTTTTGAATGAGGTCAAAACCAAGTTTTTTTTTTCTTAGGAACACAAACAAACGTACAAATTATCCAACTGGTGAACGCCAAGTGGCAAGTTGGGTGTGGGTTTCAGAGTCAACCGGCCGACAGATCCAAATCACTGCTTCCGTAAGCTTCTGAGTATGTTAAATCTGCTAAGCAAGAGGAAATAATTATGTCACCTCCATTCCAAATTCTTTTCAATTAAACCAAATCCACCGCATTAATTTGTCCGCATCAGTGGCGGCTCCATGAATTTTCGTCAAATTAGTCGATACGAAGCGCAAATTCTATCGATTGTAGTAAAACGTATAAAAAGAGAAGAAATATGTAGTACCGACATCTCCTTTAAAATATAAAATACAGTACTACGGTCTGATGATTCTCTCATGTTTTCATAATTTTCATAGAGGAGTCTGTCTCGGATGCAAGGTTTAGGCATCAATACCCAAGTCAACAACATAGTACTAAGTTGTAATTCTGCCTGAGTGGCAGTTGAATTTATATCTTGTTTCTTTCCTCTTTTTTAACAAAAAATGATAAATACGTGATTCGGGTGTGTTCCATCAGCTAAAATAAGTACTTATTTTTTTGAATTAAAGATGATGTATTATGAGAGAATGACCTGTCTCGTTAAGCAAAAAATTAAAGATGATGTATTTTAGCCTTCTAATACTGTTACATCCTGTTATACCAGAGAGATGGAAAATCGTATCCGTAACAGGCCGGTTCCTGTTATGCATCGGTCTATTTCCGATACTCGACCGTTACAAGTGATTTAGGCACTTCAACTCTTTTTGGTAAAAAATGATTTATCACGTATCATTCGATACTCTCGATATCGGGCACCGCAACAATTTTCACATACACTATTACATTTGAACAAACTTCATGCAAAGAGAGAAGAAAAATCATTCGTAAGCCGAGCTACAATCCGAACACATGAATAGATCTAGACTAGTATTTGGTTGAGAAGAAAAAGAGGAAAACTTCCACAGTAATTCGATAAAAACGTATTTAGAAATTAGAACCCTTAGAACCACACAAACAAGGTGAAACTTACCCTCAGACCGTCATACGTAAGCACTGAATAATTACCAGAAGAAAAGGGCTTGGCGGGTTGCCTACATTTGTGCATCTCTATACATAAACAAAAGTTAAGCTGTGGCCTATGGATTTTAAATCTCCAAGCAACAACCTGATTGGACATGGCCCGAGTATTCTTCTGGTACAGCAACTTTTGTCCACTTGTAATTCTTCAAATCCATCACACAAGCTGTGTGGGGCCCACCAGATCTTCCAGAACCAATCACTAGCAACTTCCCCTGCCATGCTGTCACGTAAGCCACGTTGCACAACTCAGCTGGTAGTCCAGCTAGGACTTGCCAAGCGGCACCATCACGCACAGTCACATTGTTGTTATGGCATGTGTACAGCCGCGAATCACCACCTTCCACGCAAGTCGTCGAACACGTGGCAGCTTCTAAGAAGTCGTCCGAGTCCCACTGCCAAGTGGCCACATCGAACGCTTGGGCATCTCGCTGGAAATTGCCTTGGCTCTCAGTGAGGTACCCACCGATGACGTGGAACTTACCATGGTGGAAAACACCTTTACACTCCTCTCGTGGTTTCGCCATGTCAGGCAATTGGATCCATTCATCTTTTACCACATCATATGCCAACGCAGATTTCAAAGCGTTCTTGTCCTCGTCATGACCACCCGCAACGTACACCATCTGAACAAAATTTGAATCATATCCAGAGAATAATCTTCGCCCACCTGGCATATCGGTTCCACAACGCCACGTGGCAGAGAGGAAGTTGTAAATAAACACCGAATTGCAAACCTGCCACAAGAATGGATTGCAACCGGCCAACCGCCTATCACCACCAGCTCCGATCCGACTCCGACAAGGTGGCAAAACCTTGGTTTCCCGTCCAGATACCCTGGCATCAGCGGCAACTCAAACCAATATCCAGTTTTTGGCTCGCAGAGATAGCGAGTCGATAAAAAGGGGGCCCTGAAAGTAATGCAAGGTGGGCGGTTCGGGTCGGGTATATCCAAGCTTGTGCCACCACTATGACCGATCGGGCCAACCCGGCTTGTTTCCGACTCCAACGAAACTCTGGCAGCTCAATCTCGGCCTTCCAACCTTTGCATACGGAGGCGGCCACGGAGATTTGGTCGAGAGGAATGCGAATTAGGCATTCAAGGGCGACGTCATTTGGTTGGCTCGGAAGGAGTTCCATGAAAGAGTTCATGCACCAACAAAGGAAACTGAGATTTAAAAAAAAGCCACTTTCTAAATTTTTGAGACAAGGAACATAAGAGAAGTGGGTTGGGGTGCGAGACAAGTTCAAAAACGTGTGTATATATAAGATAGATACACTGAGGTAAGCCGTGAGTTGGTTCTAGAAATGGTTAAATAGAGAAACAGTCAAACAGAGAGTTAATGTAGAGAGACATATTCAAATGGCCAAGACCATAGAAATGGACATGTCAAAAAATTTCTTACTCCGTACCATAGAAAATATCCATGTGGCTTTGACTAATAGTTAGAATGATCGCATGAGAAATTAAAAAAATGGATCAATTCTGCTAAAAACTTCATATATGCTACTGTTTGAGTCATTGAATAGAATAGAGTCAATATCATACTTTTGCTCGATTCAATTGAATAGTAGGATTTCAAAAAAGAAAGAAAGAATATCTTGTAACAAGCAAGGATGGATACTTACAACTTCATCCCACTGGCGAAGGTCTAGTAGTCTTGGGGTACCGCCACGTAGAGCCCCAACGCCCCTTTCCACCACACATTTTTGTAGAGTCCACACACTTGTATCATCCCATTCTTCTTAACAATTACATCAAAACCACTGTATTAAACCTGCCATACATATCAAAACAAGATGGCTCACAAGCCTCACATAACAAACATCAAAACTGAGATACATATTTACTTTTCTTAAAAATTGATTGTCGTCTCCGAATTCAGACTATGTTTTTCAAAATGCACAATTATACAGTTCTAACAAGAACAATATCATCAAGATGCAGGCATTTTTCTGTTTCATGCACAAAGGTAGTAGAAAGAGTTAATGGATTCAGAGAAAACAAATGATCAAACAAGAACATATCTTTTCCTTAGAGAAGCACGAAGAGGATGAGTCAATAATGCTTATGATGGAAACATAGAGATCACATTACAGAACTGCTAGTTCAACTAGTTCTTTGTATTCATAAGAGACATAAGACTTCACCCTGATATATGATTCTCCATCGCCCTTGGCGGGAGAGGGAAATTCCATGAAAGTTCGCCAGCTGAGTGTTATGGACAGACAGCATAGATCGCTGGTGAGATAATATCCGGTCTATAAGCTTCTTCCGATCACCTTGTTAGTGAAAAAACAGACTTGTCTTACTCGCTTAACGAGTTGTACCAAACATCTTGAGACACTTGGCAACCGATATCCACAGGAATTGACGGTACTTATTCTGTCGCACAAGTAAGATGTGGCATAGAGTCATAAATATGTTTTGTTTCCTTGTTCAAACAGGAATGAAGGATCATTGTGCACATAACAAATTCCATAACAAATTCATACTCCTTGTACTTCTACAGGAAGAACTTCATATCCCACAAGTAGACAGTCCTGTGTTACACTGGGATTTGAAAAACTCAATGAATAATAAGTCATGAATGTCCAATAGCAAGGTACTAGTACACACTTTAGAAAGAATAACTTAATTCTGATCACCGGAAATTGCAGATTTCGAGAAGTATGCGCCTGAACAGAGCATATGACCACAATTTTCAAGCCAAACTAGATTACCGTGCTATTGCATGATGAATAATAGCCAGTAATCGTAGCAACACACCAAACGCTAAGCCAAAAGTAGTCCAAAAACTCCAGACTCTCAATCATAGAAGTGAATCAAACTAATACCCAAATGAGGCAAAAATTTCAGCAGTACCCATCAAAGGAGATCTAATATAGTCAATACATGGTACACATTAGTACATTACAACAGATGAGGCTAAAATTCAGCTTCCAGACATTGGACATCATTAAGGCCAAACCAATCCAACCAACACAATCATATAAGTGAATCAAACTTATACGTCATTTGGGGGCTGGAAGGGCCGGACACCCCCAAATTTTGCATATTATTTAGTCAACTTGTTCATTTTTTTGGTAGTAACAGTGGAGATAGCAAAATTTAATTCTGAAATCGCAAATAAAGCTAAATTTAGTCCTTACTTCAAAATTTTCCCTTGGCTCTTCAAAAATTTCTCTTTATCCTTTTTATACAACATAACCAAATATGAGCATTTCTAGTTACTAAAAAAAGAACCAAATATTATATATAATGCATTATACAAGAAAGAATGTAAAATGGTGAAGGTATATATAGTCGATAATAGTTCCACTTTGTCACTTTGGTTCCCGGGCCAGCCTTCGAGTAGAAGCAAATGAAATCAACCCGTCCAGCCTCAACAAGATACCGAATGACAAGACACCCGAAGTAGTGGTTTTTTGAAACCTATGGTAATTGAACATCACAGCTGAACAGACCTAAGAAAACTTAGAAGTATTCCAGCAAAAACAGCGAAAATCAAATCACAACAGAAAAATCTTATTGAGGAAGGACCCACTTTCAAGAATGCGCCCATATAAAATTCTTTTGCCTTTAGCAACGTTCCAAAGGTCTCATATTGATTAAGGTGCACTCACTGTCTGCCTCTGATTGTTTTGAGTTAATTATTTCACCAAAGAATGCCTCCAAGGAGGCTTAAGCTGGCCCAACACAAAACCCCCTTTTCATCACACTCTTCCAGAAGTTCGTCCTTTGCATTCAGTTGGTTCTCTCCTCTCCTTTGCACATATGCAAGTTTGTTCCACCCTACATAATTCAAGTCATTGCTCTTTATTTCCTTCCAATTGTGCATGTAATTGTAAGAGTGTGTGCCTTTTCATTCGTATGCAGCCCCAACATGGACCAGTGTAATAGCAATATTCCCATGCATCCCTTCAATTTGAAGCCTCATAGTGAAAGAAAAAACCAGCATTCATTAGTAGCAGTACAATTTGACGGCTCAACAGAAGTCTAAAAATGGTAACTTATGCCAAACCTTAAAGGCTAACTAGGGTTTGCGGTTTTAGGGCTGTGAGCACCAAAAGCGGTTGTGAGATTAGGGTTATGTGTGATTGGGGTTGAAAGCCAATATCAAATGGTTTGTGGGTTGGGATTTTGGTTGGGGTAGAGAGATTAGATGTGGAGATTGAAACATTTTGTTGAACTGGTGTGAGAACTCCAAAACCCACTAGGGCCGATGATACCTCTAACGCTGAAGGGTTGGGGATAAACCCATTTTGAACCACAGGCCTGATTTGGGGTGAGATTCTGTGGTGTGAAAGCAGATGCACGATTCTTCCTCCGGATTTCATGAGAATCAATTCCTTTGATCCCCAATCCATCCACAAAAGAAATAGTACCATCGGCCATGGCTAAGAACTCTGGTGAATCCCAGAGAGAAGGTGGAGCTTTTATTCTCTACTAGAGGTCGGGCACACGCATCACCCAACAATTAAAAGTTGCTCGAGATAATTAATCAAAACAGGTAAAAAATGGACAAAGAGAAAACCGTGAATGTGCCTTTACATATGTAGATAATCAAACCACATTGCACATGAAAGACTCAAAGACAGAACACATAGCATTACTAAAACCACATACAACTGGAATATCAAACATTACCATCTTTTAGTGAATCCTAGCAGAAACAAGAAACATAAGATTGAAAGGAAATCCTGCACAAACAAAATGAAGAACAAGAAACGAGTAGCCAGAGGGAAGATAGGCAAGCAAATACTGGCATGACAATAAACTACATTAGGTGATGCAACAGAAGGCAGATTCAGCCTAAATTAGTGAATGGAGAGGGACACGGAGGGACAGTAACTCCTTCCAGCATCTATACACCTTCTTCGTTGAGGGCCTTAACGACGGGTCTTCTTGGATGTTCCACAATGCAACCATAACAAACCTATCGAACTTCTTGGATGATCTGTGTGCTGCACGCCTCATGTAAGTACAGGAGCCCTGTTGAGCAAAACAAGGCTCTCCACGTATCTCCCCATGTAAACTGAATCGATGGACTCTCCTTCTTGTTCTTCAATGCCGTGGATTCCAAGATCCATGACCTGTTCGCTTTCAGGGTCATAGGTAACCAAGGATCCCTCGTCGGTCGCCATGACAAGGTCACCGTTCATTCTAAAGCCAACCAAACCATGCAACGTGTCACCAGTGTGAACTCTGTACAGCAAAGTCCAAGACTGTCCCACACCGTACTCTTTCATCACCCAAACCCACCAAATGAAATTATTACTATCTTCGGGGTATGGAGCAATGTCGATTAAACTAAGAGAGTCCTGCAACCTCATCATGGCCCCACTTACCACACCAAACATCGGTAACATCAACTCACCAAACTCCGGTAACATCAACTCACCAAACTCCTCATCCTCAAACCCAAACGTCGTAATGCAGGAACGCTTGGTGTCTTCTAACGGTTTGCTCCTATCGCATACATACCAATGCGCAACCCCATTCAAATAGGCAACTGGCTCGTCGAAGGGGAGACCTATCCGAATGCCCTTAGTACTAATCTCCCGCCAAATGCCGGAGTTGAGAGAGTAAACCCCAGCCCGGGGCTGCTGCCCTTGGAGTTGGAGTTCTAGTGACATAATTCCAACCACCTTGTAATCTTTTCTCAACTCATCGTACTCAAACCCGAAATTGCAACAATGTCCCGCGCTAAAGCTGTCGCTGCTGTCCCTCGGTAACGGAACCACCACGCTTTTTCCAACCAAAGGGTTCCATATAAGCAACTGATCTGACTCGTCTCGCGACACACCGTCAAAGAGACAGACCAAACCGTTGCAGCTGCCTACGTCTTCGAAAACAAGAGCCCGAGCTCTTGAACAGGAAAGAGGGTTCTGCGTACTCATTGAAAGACGAGTTGTCGTGGTCGAATCGGACAGAGTAACGCTCTACGAGGTCAGAAGAAGGGGGGTTGGAGTCCTGGGTGCAGTACCTAACGAGTGCGTAAGGAGAAGGAGTGGCTAGGGTTTTCTCGAGGTGTTGAGAAATGAAATTAGGATTTCTGATTAGAGCGTACCAGTCCTTGCATACGGTCCTGCATCGCAACAGGGTTTTGACGGGAAGCCTCAGTAGGACGTCCCTGAGCACTTCTGGAGGAAGGTAGTAGTCCGACATTTTCTCTTTCGTTTTGGTCTGATCGTTTCAGAGCAGAATCGACTATCGAGATCGAGAGAGAGACAGCACTTCTGCAGATGCAGAGAGATAGAGGGAGAGAGAGTGTGAAGGAACAAGACGCTGAAAATTGAGGATTACACTAATTATTTTGGAAGATGACTTTTCTGTATTTTTAGTAGCAAAATTATGCTTTTTTTTTTCCAATTTAATTTAATAAGCTGATTTTGAATGGATATACTAAACCCACCTTTAAAAAAAATTACACACAACTCTTTGGGGTCTTTTTAGCGTATTTTTAAAGGTCGAAAGATGAAAGTCTTAGCTCGCCTTTACTCATACTAGACCATTAGTACTCCTTTCGTCCCATTTTTTAAGTTCAGCATTTCATTTTGGGCTATCCCTTAATAAGTGTCTATTTTGTAAAGTTAATAGGTAAAATTTGATACATTTTCCATTTTGTCCCTAAAAGTAGATTCCATTTTGAAAAGTTAGTGAATAAAAATCATTGAACCAAATAATACTCCACACTTAAAACCCCATTTGAAAAATATAGATAATCACCATCTCACCGTCACCTGCCGGTAATGGCAGCCCCATCGTGACACCGCCCACCGTCTCAGTCCTTTCCTAACCCTCTCCCGCTATCACCACCCTTCCACAACCAGCCCGCACCATGCACCAATCGAAATTTCCTAGATGGAAAGAATAGTATGATCAGTTTCTATGTCCTTACGTATTGTTATTCGATGGAGTAACTAAGCACATCTTGAGTAGTATTTGTATTGGTTCATTTTTGGGTTAAAGAAATTTGGTAAAACACTCACTCCATACTTCACTTATACTTGTGCAGCCCAGCAATGGTGATCAATGAAGCCCGGCGTCTATATTCCACCGGTACCCGTGGCGTCAAGAGAAGGCTTAAAAGACATGAAATTTGGGTCGCACCTCGTGCCCAAGGGCATCAACCTGCAGTCTCTCGTCCTAACAACCCACACGGAAAAGGTTTGCGAATGGAGAAGTTTTTGGGTGCCGAACGGGTACCACGTGTGTGGTAAAACAACCGACACCCAACAAATTCTCTAGCAGATGGGATCACAGGCGCGTGCAAGCTTCCCCACATGTACATGCCGTTGGCGGAGCCAGGAATTAAGTGTAGAGAGGGCACTTCTTGATCATAATCTTCAAAATATTTATCCAACTTAAGCGTGATATTAGTTTCTTAAATTATAGAGATGTGTTCCCTACTTTTAACACCCAATCACCATTAATTGAAGAAATCAAAAGTATAATGAAAAGTCCTAACAATTAAATTATAAACCAAAGTCTCAGGCATCTATCTAAGAACACAACTTAATTAATAGAGATTAGATACAAAAACTAAATAATCAAAAGCATAATCTTATTTTAGTCGTGTGACAAATAACTATAATTAAGAGAGAGGAGGTTGTAAAACACATTAATTAATGGGTTGCTTTCATTATGTGTAAACATATGAGTGATTTGTTTAATAATTTTTATACATAAAGAGGAACTAGTGTAATTCTTTAGAGAGTAAAATGAAATATAGATCGCGGATCAAAAAAAAAAATGAAATATAGATCTCACATTGTTTGGTTCAACTCTCATCTTATCTCATTTTTCTCTCTACACGTTTCTCAATACCTTTTTCTCTCTCAATACCTTTTTCTCTCTATCTCTCTCTACTCATTACCACTCATTACATCAAAAATAACTTTAAAAAATTTGAACAAAACAAGGTGAAATCATCTAAAGGGGTAATAGTGACATGATCCAAAAATCTAGGGGAGGCATGTGACCCCCTGGTCCTATGCTCCCTCCGCCCCTGTGGTTGGGGGCCGGGCCGGGGTCTGCTTGGGTCAAAACTTGGCCTTGATCTAACTGAAAGTGCTACTTGCTCTTGTAGTGTCAAATCTCCCTTTTACCTGTTTCACCAAAGTATCCACTCATCGGCTGGTTCTTGAGCCCAAATCTGGAGTCAATCTCTTGGTTAAGAGGTTCGGATGAGTTTTGGAAACTTATTTAGTATTTTCCGCTTGACTAAAAAAAAACTTATTTAGTACTCCAGACAGAAGCATTGCTCCTAATTTCTCCCAAAAGAATGGTGTGTGCCATTAGGGGATTTTCCTATTATAGATTCAAAATTCCTGAGTCTGCTGGAAAACAATTTGTAGGCCTTTCGGTCCACTGGAATGATCTCTGCTCGAAGCTCCAGCACCACTTTCCAGTTACAGAAATCAAAAACTATATCATCATAGTTCTCCTCTCACTCTGGTGAGGGCTGGAGTTTATGGCCGATGGTGATGCATTCCCATCGCTAGCTCTCGCCAACCAGCTCATATTTACAAAGAGGACACGATCGATGTAATGATGTTCAGCCATTTATATAAACACTCTACATGGAAAAAAAAAATGGGAGCAAGGTAGCAGCCTCAATTCATCATTTTCTCCATATTTTGCCAATCAAACACAACAAACCTGCACCAAAAAGGGCAAATTTAAGCATGCAGTTAGGCGATTTCATCATAAAACATGAAACTTTGCCATGGGTTCAGATATGGAGTTATCGCCAGAAGGAAACACTTGGAATTCATGAGGTTTTGATTTAGAAAAAAGAGTCTAATGCTGGGGCTTGGTTAAAATCTCACCACTTAATAGTTACCCAAACTGAAGAACATAAAATCAATTCAGAAGCCACGTTTCTGTTTATAAACTTACTGCATCCTCTCCTTATATGGCACGTTCGGCAAAAACGCCACCATCGCTAATACCTGAGTTGGTTTCCTGATTCTCACCACTTTTGTCATCTTGAACTTGTAGATAGGTAGAGCGTTTACGGATTCTGGGTTGCTCCTCTTGTTCTAGACTAGTATTTTTGGTTGAAAATCACGTGTCAAAGGGGCCAAAAAAAAGAAGAGGAAAACTTCTACAGTGATATGATACAAACGAATTTTTTGTTGTTGTTGGCAATTAAGATACAAATGGTTTTATTATGAGAATAACTTATTCGCGGCTCCCTACCGAGATGACGTGGAACTTACCATGGTGGAAAATACCTTTACACTCCTCTCGTGCTTTTGCCATGTCAGGCAATCGGATTCATTGATCTTTTCCCACATCGTATGCCAACACAGATTTCAAAGCATTCTTGTCATTGTCATGACCACCGGCAATGTACACCATCCGATTAGAATCCGAATCACATCCAGAGAGAATAATCTTCAAAAAAAAAAAAAAACGCATACTGAAAACAGGAGGTTGGTCGATCACATCGACGTTGTTTTACCAATTTTGAAATTCGCATGTTGAGGACTGGAGGTTTATCGAACAACGTGTCAACGACTGCGCCGTTCTATTTCATTTGAGGACCTTACATGTTGAAGACTGGAAGTTACGCCATCAAGACGGTGTCGTTTTATGTTCAAATTGCCCCGCGGATGTTTCAATCTGCTCAAACCGTCCAAATCGATCAATCCGCAACCTAACCAATCCAACCGAATACACTCACGAGCGGTTTGTGGATGAACAAAACGACAATCCGCAATGAGCGAATCGGTTCAGAACCGAACCGCCCAAACCGTAGTTTACTAGTATATAATTCACTCAATCCATCCAAACCGACCAATCCGCAACCGAACTGATCCATCCAAACATACTCAAGAACAGTTGGCGGATGAAGAAAATGGCAATCCGTCGCGAGCAGATCGGATTGGGAACCGGACCGATCCGCACGAAACCCATCCACGGGCAGCCCTAGAAACAATGTTTACGTCTGACAGGAAAAACCCAGATCATGTTTTGGGTTTGCAGCCTTAAACCGGATTTAATTTTGTTCACCATCCACTTAAAAGGGTGAGCATGATGTGGACCATACTTACCAAAAAGTGTATGACATTCATGGTGGAATTTATATCATTTCAACCAATAGAATAAAGGGTAATGTTCACATTCTTTTAAGAAAAATGAACAAAATTGTACTCCATGAAACCCCACCGTTTTTCTCTCCAAACACGATAGTCTGAAGAAGTGCGCTCAACGTTTAGGTACCTGAGATCAACGTTTAGGTTGCTTTGGTTCTCTCCTGTATCTGTTCTGAAATCTGTTTGCCCGATGGGCTTGTGATGAATGAATGACTTTTCAAAAAAAAAAAAAAAGAAGTGCGCTCTCTCTCTCCCTCTCAGAATGTCCGACTATCTGCCTCCAGAAGTGTTGATAGATGTCCTCAAGAGGCTTCCCGTCAAGACCCTCTTGCGATTCAGGAGCGTATGCAAGCAATGGTATTCTCTCATCACAAACCCTAATTTCATTTCTCAAACACCTTGATAGAACCATAGTCACTCCCCCTCACACACTCGTTAGGTACTGCATCCAGGACCCGAACCACCTTTCTCACTTTGTAGAGAATTACTCTTTCCGATTCGACAACGACAATGCTTTTGATGAGTACAGAAAGCCCGAGTTTCCGTTCAAGAGCACGGGTTCTTGTTTCAAAATCGTTGGTAGTTGTAACGGGTTGCTTTGTCTCTCTGATGGTGAATCGGGAAACAAGTTGAATAACTTACTTCTATGGAACCCGATGATCGGAAAAAGCGTGGTAGTTCCGTTACCGGGGGTAAGCTTTCGGTCGGGAGATCGTCCCTCTTTTCGTAATTTTGGATTTGGGTTTGATGAGTTGAGAAACGATTACAAGTTGGTTGGGATTATGTCGCTAGAATTCAAAGGATTGCAGCCCTGGGCTGGGGTTTACTCTCTCAACTCCGGCATTTGGCGAGAGATTAGTACTAAGGGCCTTCGGTATGGTACCCCCTTTGAGGAACCAGTGGCCTATGTGAATGGGGTTGCACATTGGTTTGTAACCTATAATAGAAAACTGTTGCGGGACACCAAACGTTCCTGTATTCTGACGTTCGGGTTTAAGGATGAGGTGTTTGGTGAGATGATGTTACCAGAGACGGGAGGCACAGAGCAAAGCGGGATCATGACAAGTGTGCAGGACTAGCTTGCTTTCATCAATATTGATGAAGACTACGGCAGAGATGGATATCATCTCATTTTTGGGGTTTGGGTGATGAAAAAGTATGGTGTGGAAGAGTCTTGGACTTTACTGTTCAAAGTTCGCAGTTTTAGTCGCGGTGTGGATTGGCCGGTTGGCTTTAGAATGAATGGTGAACTTGTCATGGAGACAGGCGCGGCATCCTTGGTTTCCTACAACCCTGAAAGCAAACAGGTCAAGGATCTTGGAATCAAGGGCAGTGTAAGAGAAGAAGAACAGTTCATTGATTCACTTTACCTGGGGAGATACGTGGAGACCCTTGTTTTGCTCGACAGAGTGGCGAGGGCTCCTGAGCATATGGGTACTACTGATGGATCACTTATTATGTAGAACGAAAGAATGGTGCTGTGGAAACTGAGAAGCTTAAAGATGAAGAAGGAGAAGAAGACTGGATGGCATCTTAATTCTTATGCAGAATGAAAGAATGGAGCTCAGAAAACAAGAAGCTCTATCAAAAAGAGCAGAGGAGGAAAATGGGAAAGGAAAGATATGTGATCTCACTTTAGTCTTGAAAGCATCTTATTTTGTCCACTGTTAGGTTTTGCGTTTGTGAGATGCATTGTACTGATCACACATGATGTGTAATGTTCAATCAACCCTCTTCAATCAATTGAATGCTAAGAGAACTAAGGTTATGTGTGGATATGTCGAAGAAAACAAGATCAATTGCATATTAAAAGATTATTGACAGTTTAATCTAGTAACTGTGATGTAAATGATGAGACTGTAAAATTGTGTAAATGAAGGATACATCCATCTCTGGTACAATGTTAGGCTAGACTTGTGGTCGAGAGAGCAAACGCACCATTTGGTGTTACAATAATGTCTCTCATTTTTTGTTTGATACGTCGGATGTTGTTTGTCATATTTATATTATAGCTTCCTACAGTGTCTTTCCAAACTAAAGAACAGCAATGTACATTTACGATTTTGTTGCCATTTTAGCCCAAATTTAGACCATTGAATTAAACCCCTCTCGTTTTTAGATAAAGATCTATTCGCCTGGATATTATGAGTATATTCCCTAAGTATGTCCACTCAAACTATGGCTTCTCTTTTACCCATTTACCCAAGTATGTCCACTCATCTGCTGTTAGGCTGGTTATTGAGCCCAAATCTGGAGGTCAATCTCTTGGTTAGGAGGCGCGGATGAGTTTTGGTAAGTTATTTAGTGCTCCCGAAGCAATGCTCCTTTCTCTCAAACGAATGGTACGTGCCATTAGGGGCCTCCTTTCTTTCAAACGAATGTTACATGCCATTAGGAGTCGGCCCCAGGAGAGTAATGTTGATTGTTCTGGAGTGTTTGTCGTTCGGATGATAACCGTGAAGTGTGGTATCTTTTTTTGATTATTAATTCGTGGGTTAAAAGGAAGGTTGTATCCTTTCATTGGGATCCTTCAGAATGAATAAGACTATATAATCTATGTATATTTCTCATGGATTCAAGGGTTCTTACATTGCAGATTCAAAAGTCTCGATTCCGCTGAAAAACAATTTGTAGGCCCTTCTGTCTATTAGAGTGATTTCTGCTCGAAGCTTCAATACCAGTTTCTGGTTACAGAAATCATGAACTATATCATAGTTGTCCTGTATACATCTTCAATCGAACCATTGCCTGCTCTCCTCTCACTCTGGTGAGGGCTGGACTTTGTGGGCTTGTGGCTTATGGTGATGCATTCCCATTGCTCTCACCAACCTCGAATTTACAAATAGGACACGATGCATTGATCTTCAACCATTTATCTACGTACAGACTATACATGGAAAAAATGGGAGCAAGGTAGCTCCCTCAATTCATCGTTTTTCTGCATATTTTGCCAAGCAAATACAACAAACCTGCACCAAAAAGGGCAAATTTAAGCAGTTAGGCGATTCATCATAAAACACAAAACTTAGCCAGCGTTCGGAATCTTCGGATATAAAGTTATCTCCAGAAGCTGCCAGAAGGAAAAATTCGGAATTCATGAGGTTTTGTTTTAGAAAAAGAGTCTAATGCTAGGGCTTAGGGTGCGTTTCCCCTATATTTTTTTTGCTTTAGGATAATGACAATAGTCAAGTCGTTTCCTCTACATGGTATTTTAGTTGATGTATGTGAGAAGAATGACCTGTCTAGATTTCCATGGTCCATATAGTTTAGTGAAAGAGCCCCTTACTGAGGAAAAACATAAAATCAGAAGCCACATTTGTGATTATAAACTTACTGCTTCCTCTCCCGAAATGGCACGTACCTTTCCTGCTCCGGCGGCCGAAACACCACCTTCGCTAATACCTGAGTTGGTTTCCTGATTATCACCACTTTTTGTCAATATTGAACTTGTAAATTGGTAGACTTTTATGGATTCTGGGGTGGCTCTTCTAGATCTAGACTAGTATTTGGTTGAAAACCACTGGTCAAAGGGAAATAAAGAGGAAAACTTCTGCAGTGATATGATACAAACGATTTAAATACTATTTTTTGTTGTTGTTGTTGCAAATTAGTAAGATACAAACGATTTTAGTATCCTTGCAACCACTAAAGACATAAAACTCGTTCAAATATACCATTGTAAAATCGGAAACCATTATACTCAAAACAACTGAATAATTAACTAGTACAAAGAAAAGGGGCTGCCTACATTTTTAAATCTCCAGGCAACAACCTGATTGGACATGGCCCGAATATTCTTCTGGTACAACTACTTCTGTCCACTTGTAATTCTTCAAATCCATCACGTAAGCTGTGTGGGGCCCACAAGATTTTCCGGAACCAATCACTAGCAACTTCCCCTGCCACGCTGTCATGTAAGCCACGTTGCACAATTCAGCTGGTAATCCAGCTAGGACTTGCCAAGTGGCACCATCACGCACAGTCACATTGTTGTTATGGCACGCGTACAACCTCGAATCACCACCATCCACGCAAGTGCTAGGACACTTGACAACTTCTAAGAAGTCATCTTGTACCAAGTCCCATTGCCAAGTGGCAACATTGAACGCTTGGGCATCTTGCCGGAAACGGCCTTGCATCTCGGTAGGGTACCCACCGATGACGTGGAACTTACCACGGTGGAAAACACCTTTACACTCCTCTCGCGCTTTTGCCATGTTAGGCAATCGAATCCATTGATCTTTCCCCACATCGTATGCCAACGCAGATTTCAAAGCATTCTTGTCATTGTCATTACCACCGGCAATGTACACCATCCGATCAGAATCCGAATGACATCCAGAGAATAATCTTCGTCCACCTGGCATATCGGTCCCACAACGCCACGTGGCAGAGAGGAAGTTGTAAATAAACACCGAATTGGAGACTTGCCACAATAATGGGTGGCAACCACCTATCACCACAAGCTCTGATCTGACTCCAACAAGGTGGCAAAACATTGGTATCCCGTCAGGAAACCCTGGCACTGGCGGCAACTCAAACCAATACCCAGTTTCTGGCTCGTAGATAGCGAGCCGATAAAAAGGAGACCCTGAAAGTTTTGCAAGATGGGCAGTTCGGATCGCGTATATCCATGCTTGTGCCACCACTATGATTGATTGGGCCAACCCGGCCCGCTTCCGACTCCGGCAAAACTCCGGTAGCTCAATCTCGGCCTTCCAACCTTTGCATACCGAGCCGGCCGCGGAGATTTGATCGAAAGGAATGCGAATTAGACATTCAAGGGCTACGTCTTTCGGTAGACCCGGAAGGAGTTCCACGGAAGAGTTCATGCACCAAAGAAGGAAACTTAGATTGAAAGGCACTTCTATACTCCAGAGACAAGAAGGAAGAGAGAAGGAGAGAGGGAGAGAGAGTTGGGATGTGAGACAAGTTCAAGAATGTCTGTACATATATAAAGATACTGCCTATTGCTTCCAGAGATAAACTCTGGATAAACAGTGTGCTGGTTCTAGTCATGGTTTTGAATCTTTTGGTGTAGAAATTAGAAAGAGAGAGAATCCATTGAGTTTGAGGGAGACTTTTTCCAATGGCCAAGCAAGAACATAGAAATGGCCATTGCAAGTAATTTATTAGTGCCAAAGGACTTTTCTATGTGCCTTTGACCGATTGTTGAGCTCATCAAATGCGTATATAATAATAAAAAGATGGGTGAATCCTGTTCAAACTATCATATATATAATTCTGTCTAATTCAATTGAATATCAATATAGTATAACAAGCAAGGATAGGTAAAGCACAACCTTATCCAACTGGTGAAGGTCTAGTGGGCAAGTTGGGTTGTGGGTGCCAGATTCAAGATCCAGGGGGCGGTGGCCTGATCCAATGTTTTGAGCCTGTTTTAATCTCTTAACCAAGAGGTAACAATATTATCCATTCCAAATTATGTTCAATTAGATCAAAACCACCGTACATATCACAACAAAATGGCTTAAATCAGGGGCTGCTCCAGAACTTTCGTCAAGTATAAGCAATACTAAAGTCTAAAATTCGTGACTACTTCAAAAATTTAGAAATATATCACCAAAAATCGTTCCGACCATATTTCGTTCATGTGCAAAATCATTCGAGCAAATCTATGTAACACGGATATGGACACGGGATTTCCAAACAAGTGGGAGCGCTGACACGGCAAGGGATACGGTAGAAAAATAAATATAAATAAAGTTTATTTTACACCAGTGGAAATATAGATATATGTAAAAAGCATTAGGCATCAAATATGGAGTATATGATTAAGCATCATATGCACATCATATTACAATATTAATCCAAAATATTTGTAGAAATACACATTTACCCCCAAAAATTCCACACACAAAAAAAAAGAAAGAAGCGTACTTAACCCTTGTTGTGTCTCTCTTGTGTCCCGTGTCCCACTAAAGCAATGACCAGAGCTTATTTCATTGCTGAGAAATCCCTCAAGCATGAAGCAAATTGAAGTTTTGATTTTGAATCCCAAGTTTTCAACAAACAGACTTCAGTATACAAACATTGGCGCTAGCTTATCGAGTTACTGAACTCACCACCAATTTCATGAAGGGGATGAAGTCATGAAAGATATTCGAGGGCATTGAAATTAACCACAGAGAGAGAGAGAGAGAGAGAGAGAGAGAAGTGTGGTTTGAAGAGGAGATTGAGCGGGAGTGGCTATCGTGTTGGCGGGAGTATTTGGTGGACGGAACATTGAACTTGTGTCCCCATATTTAACCGGTCCGGCCGTGACATTTCGAATGGCAGTAAAGTGTTCGTATGCATGTCCCGAGCAAGACAATAAGGCCCCGTTCAGTTGCACGGAAATGATGGGAAAAGACGGGAAAATTAACTTTCCCGTAATTTTGTGTGTGTTCAATTACTATTAAAGTTGTAGGACCCGCAGCTTCAACTTTCTAATTGGAAAACACTTTCCTGCAAAATAGGTCTTGCCAAAAAGAATGGATTCTTGTTTTCCTGCAAGATTTCTCATCAACAGAACACACACAAAAATAAATTTCATCTTTCTTTACTTCACCTCACTTCACTTTTCCTGAGAACCGATTTCTCACACAATATTTCCGACAACTGAACGGAGCCTAAGTCAATTTCAAATCCAACTCTATTATTTCAAAACTATGCTTTACCACAAGAATTTTGAAACCATTAAAAAAATATTTTTCTTGTATTTTTAGTTGCAAAAGTACTAATTATGCTTCTAATTTAGTGAGCTATTTTGAATGAATTTAATTTTATACACCTGTATTTAGTAAATACTGCACAACTCTTTTGGGGCCTCAATGCCTAGCAAATTTTTGAGGCCAAAGACGGAAGTCTTGATCGCCTTTGCTCAGGGCCGGCACTATATGCCCTAGGGAGTAAACCTATCGTCTCTGATCCTAACAACCCGCACAGCCCTAAAAATATGGCCCCCCTACTCCTATGAGGGTTGAACCCGGAAAGAAAAGATTTGGTAATGGGGTTGCAACGTTGTGTGTAAGCTTCCTCACATGTACATGCGATAAGGGTCGGCCCACTGGTCTGCTTCGGTCATAACTTGGCCCTGATTGAACTGAAAATGCTACTATGCTAGTATTTGCTCTTATAGTGTCAAGTTTCTCTTTTAACCTTTCGCCAAAGTATGTCCACTCACCTGCTGTTAGGTTGGCCATAGAGCCCAAATCTGGAGTCAATCTCTTGGTTAAGAGGTTGGGATGAGTTTTGGAAAGTTATATATTACTCCAGAAGCAATACTCAATTCTCTCAATCGGATGGTACGTGCCATTAGGGGCCTCCTTTATCTCAAATGAATGGTATACCTGCCATTAGAAGTCGGCCCCGGCCAAGAGAGCAATGGTGATTGTACTTCCAGAAAGTTGTGTTTTCATCTCAACTGTGGTTTCTTTTGATGGTTATTAATTTGTGGGTCAAAAATAAGGTTGTACCCTTTCATTGGGATCCTTCAGAATCAATAACATTATACAATTTCTATATATTTCTCATGGATTCGAGGGTTCTTCCTATAATAGATTCCAAAGTCTAGAGTCTCTGAAAAACAATTTGAAGGCCTTTCTGTCTACTGGAATGATTTCTGCTCGAAGCTTCAATACCAGTTTCAGGTTACAGAAATCAAAAACTATATCATAGTTGTCCCGTAGACACCTTCACCATTGCCTGGTCTCCTCTCACTCTGGTGAGGGCTGGAGTTTCTGGCCGATGGTGATGCATTCCCATTGCTCTCACCAACCTCATATTTACAAAGAGGACACGATGCATTGATCTTCAGCCATTTATCTACACACTCTACGTGGAAAAAATGGGAGCAAGGTAGCTCCCTCAATTCATCATTTTCTGCATATTTTGCCAAGCAAATACAACAAACCTGCACCAAAAGGGCAAATTTTGAACAGTTAGGCAATTCATCATGAAACATGAAACTTAGCCACGGGTTTGGATATGAAGTTATCTCCAGAAGCTGCCAGAAGGAAAATTTTGGAATTCATGAGGTTTTTGACTTGGAAAAAAATAGTGAAATGCTGGGGCTTACTCAAAATCTGACCACTTAATAGTTACCCAAACTGAAGAACATAAAATCAGAAGCCACGTTTCTGTTTATAAACTTACAGCGTCCTCTCCTGATATGACACGTTCCTTTTCTGTTCCTGCGGCAAAAACGCCACCATCGCTAATACCTGAGTTGGTTTCCTGATTATCCCCAGTTTTTGTCAACTTGAACTTGTAAATTGGTAGAGCATTTATGGATTCTGGGGTGGCTCCTCTGGTTTGAGAAAGATCCTCTCGAAAACCGAGGACTGATATTATGCAGGGCCAACAGAAACATATTGTTGCACATAGTATGAATGGCATGGCATACCCAATACAGCTAAACGTCAGGAACACTAAACATAACCTGGAATGAGCCCCACCAACAGTTAGAAATGTAAAACCAAGGTGAAAGCCAATAGAAACGGAACAGAAATATATACGATTTCCTGATATACCTGTACAATTTTGGAGCTTCAGAGGGAGAAGAGTGACCTCCAAAGATCCATACGTTACCGACAAGAAACCACACTGCAAAGAAGCAATCCAAGGCCATCTTGAAACGATCCACCAGGCTGTTGAGGGTGCAAATGAGAAACCAACTCTTCACTAAACCAAGCATATTATACCATTTTGGGGCAGAAAAGACTACTAAATCACTGATCAAAGGCATCACCAAGAATGGACATTTTTGTCACTTGTTGAGTTGAAAATATGATGAATGCACATTATACAAAAGAGAAGTAATTGGATTTAGGTCCTTTGGAACTTGCAGATGGAGAATAAATGTATAGGGTTATACTTATGACTCTAGAAGGCCTGACTTCACATTTTAGTATAATTCATCCACTATTATTACAATTTTGTCCTCTTTCGTGTCAGATCTGTGGTGGTTTTGGCATATGGCGGTCCAAGACTCTAGGTTTTTGTACGTAAAAATTGTAGAAATGTAAAAATAAATATCATCTCAAATTGCCAATTCTATTGATGCCCAGTCAAACTTATCTTGATGGGCTAAACGGTTGCAAAAGTTTACACCTTCATTGTTGAACATTATGTGAACTTTTATCGAGTCTAAGAACTGAAAAAACACATATTCTTCTTGATTATGTATGACAACAAATAATGAGAATACCATAAACCTTAAATTACGCAGTCTTGATAGTGATACAAACAAAAGCAGCATCTCAATTCTCCACAGTTCACTACATAAGCATGAACAAGCGAGACCATACCGTGGGCTCAAATGTGGGGAAATCCAACTAATCCTTGTTGCTGAACTCCCAGTTTGACGGTTTCCCTCTTCTGAAGCTTGAGCAATTGAACTAGCTGTGTAAGAAGCAGGTTCAGATGATGGGTTACTTTGAGAAGAGCCGTGCCATGACCTGATTGAATCCTGTTCAGTAGCCCTCATGCGGTTACGATAACGCCAATAAAGAATAGGGATTGTTGCAACACACCCACATGTGTAACCCACAACCCATTCAAATAGTGGAGCCTGCGGATGTTCATGTCTCGACAACGATAAAATGACAACAGAGGCGATAACTTGACCAACAGTAACAAATAGCTCAACGGAAACCCATAACCTAGAATTTAATGTGCTTCTGCCATGACCAGCGTAGCCATCACCTCTCGCTATAGATGAAGAATTCCTGGAGTTTCCTCTGTTCGAAGAAGACAATAATGTTTGATAAGTTGGCGCTATTGTGCTTATTGATGGTATTTCTTCAAGCTGTGGTGGGTCCACTCCAGAAGGATGAACATCATGAGAGCTCACTGCTATGTCAATGATATGTTCACTGTCATTATGGTTTTCCAATCTCTCCATTAGCAAAGGGTGTCTATCAGGATCAAGTTCACCTTTTTGTTCCGGAAAGGGAAATTCCATCAAAGTTCGCCAACAGAATATGATGGACAGAGACAGACAGCATAGATCAATGGTGAAATAATATCCAATCACCTTGTTAGTGCAAACAGCAGACTTGTCTTACGCGCTTAATGAGTTGTACCAAACATCTTGAGACACTTGGCAGCTGATATCCACAGGAATAGACAGTAGTTATTCTGTCGCACAAGTAAGATGTGGCATAGATAGAGTCATAAATAAGTTTGTTTCGTTTCCTTGTTTAAAAAGGAATGAAGGATCAATTGCGCACATAACAAATTCCTAGACTCCTAGTACTTCAGGAAGAACTTCATATCACATGAGTGGACAGTCCTGCGTTACACAGGGCTTTGAAAAGCTCAAAGGATAATAAGTCATGAATGTCTTACTGCAGCAAGGTACTAACTAGTACACACTTGCGAAAGACTAAACTTAATTCTGATCACCAATAATTGCAGATTTCGAGAAGTATGGACCTGAACAGAGCAGAATGACCACATTTTCAAGCCAAACTAGATTACCTAGCTATTGCACAATGAGTGATAGCCAGTAATTGTAGCGACACACCAACCATTAAGGCCAAAGTAGTCCAAACACTCCAGACTCTCAATCATAATAGTGAATCAAACTTATACCCAGATGAGGCAAGCAGAACCCATTAAAGGAGATCCAATATAGTTAATACATAGTACACATTGGTACATTACAACAGATGAGTCAAAAATTCAGCTTCCAAACATTGGATATCATTAAGGCCAAAACAATCCAACCTACACAATCATATAAGTGAATCAAACTTAGCACGTCATTCTGATCAATGTTGCACCAAAACTTGCAGATTTCGAGAAGTGTGTTTTCAAGCAAAACTAGATTGCCTCGCTGTTGCATCACAATTAATAGCCACTACGCGTAGAGACACATGGACAATTAAGGCTAAGAAAATCCAAATTACACCACCAAAGAAGTAAATCAAAATTCTAACCAAAACCCATCAAATGAAACGTAATGTAGTCAATACATTACAAAAGAATAGGCAAAATTCAGCATGCAAACAGTGTGAATCATTAAGGCCAAAGTAATCAAAACTACACGATCAAATAAGTGAATCAAACTGCTACCAAGAAGCCATTAAAGGAAATCTAGTAAAGTGAGTATATAAATTTGATTAAACGACAGATGAAGCAAAAATTTCAGCTTCTGAACACTGGTTATCATGAAGAACAAACATTATTGACCAAATTCAAGAAAAAGGCAAGAGATCCAGTATGTACCTTCAACATTATACAGAATCAGGAATCCCTGAATCACCCACAAATTGAAGAATTTTTTTTGAAGAACTTGATGAGAAAACATGAACCCTAGATGAGATGAATCAGGAAATGTATGGGAAAATCGAGAGGAAAAGCTGTACCCAGAAACACACAGAAAGTGGTGGGGTCATCGGAGAGGGAAATGATGGAGGCTCTAGGAGCTCACTACAGTAGATTACTGGAGTACTACCATTTCCTTCCGGAACCAGTTTCGCAGGAAAATAAAAATGTCAGCTTTTGTAATCTGTTTCTCTACAGAACTCCTACGTGTGCGTGAGTGAGGAGAAATTTTTCGGTGCCCGGTGAGAATATTACACGCTCGGTACATTCGAGCCGTCCAATACACTTTTGAACGGCTCAGATTGAAATCTTCTCTCTCCTCTCATCCCAACACTTTCTCTCCCCAAATTCGAGCCATCCAAAAATGCAATGGACGACTCCAATGCACGTACCACGTGGGATACATCCCGGGCACTGAAAATTTTCCGTGTGTGAGACACTAGAGAGAGAGATCAGGAAAAAAAATTAAAATAAGAATCTGTTTGATTAGCGAGAGAATAATAAAAAATGAAATATATATATATATATATATATGTATATATATTTTGCGTTCACTTAGCAAAAATATCCTAAAAAGTGGTAGAAAATAAATTTTTCCATACAACCCTCTAAAGCTTGAGAGCTTGCCTCACTTTTTCTCACAAAATGTGCATGAAAATTTTATTTTCTAGAGAAAATCAATAATAATTACTCTAACTTCTCTCTTCACTCCACCTTTTTTCTTTTAAATTGGCCAACTTTCTTCCTTTTCAAACAATGATATTTTATTTTTTATATTATTTTCTTACAAAACTTTCATCCTAATCAAACGGATGTGAGAAAAAAATTACATTTTCTTTTGCTTCACTTTCCATTATATTTTTCTCGCTAATCAAACGGACCCCAGGGCTTGGCTTTCCTGCAGACCGCTCGGGGGATTGAGGGATTCGGAACCCTGTAGTGCATTGGTGCAATATAGGATAGTAGCCATCATCTATTAAGTCGTCCAAAAGTATTTTCTAACGATCTGGATTTAAAATAAACTCTTCCAGAGAAGCTGAGATGGACAATTAGTGTGATGCACATGCAATACAATCCTGTAAGACAACCCGCCCTACATGATCCCCGGATTCGGGATTGAGTGCCCATTTGCGGGCTCTTCTCAAGCACGCACATGAGATTAAAGCTGTTCACTTTTTAGACTATGGCAAGAAATTAACTTTAGTTATGCGAAAATTCATGTTGTTCAAAAAAAGATTTCGAGGTTCATTTATCTAAAGACAAATAGAATAAATGGGTTCGGATTCTGGGTGTCCAAGTGTCTTATAGTCCAAAATAAATTAAACCCGAAATTATATTTACTAAATAACTAAATATCTGATCGACGAGATTATTTTGAAAGGCTGATATTCTTGACATAGTTTTCAAAATGCATTGTGAGAAAAATTATTCTCACTAGCTTCCAAACGAAAAATATTGAATAATGGATAATCGCAAATTGGTTTCCGAACGGGGCCCTGAGTCTTTTTATTTTTATCGATAGATAACTTGAGAAGGGTACATCAGGAAAAACAAAGAGAAAGGAATAACACTCGCACGCTCTATTATATTCAGTGGCGGAGCTAGGATTTTGACCCGAGGGGGGCCGAATTAATTGACATATATTTTTTATCGGAACGTCTACTTATTACATGATAAAAAATTTGTTTTATAATACATTACATTTGTATATTGGAATGATTCTAGCCTAATGCAGTAAAAATATAGCAATCATTTTGTTTTTTCTTTAAGCAACTTCAATAGTCACGTGATTAATATTTATTTATAAAAAATTGAGAAATGAGAATGTAAAATAATCAATTTTTTTTATCAAATCAAACCAAAATTATTAAGATTAGAAATAGTTATACACGAATAATTATCAATAATATTCAAAATTAGGTATATACAAAATAAAATTTTTAAAACCTGGGGGCTCGGTGAGGTGCCGGGGGAGCCGAGGCCACTCCGGCCCCAAGGTAGCTCCGCCACTGATTATATTGATACATGTAACGACCCTAATTTTGGCCCTAGATTTTTTTTAAAAGTTTATTTATTTCTTTTAATTAGTTAGTTCAATAATTATTATGTAACAAAATTTATTTGATTACATGTTAATTTTTATAATTAACTTTAACCATCTAGATATATGTAGATGTAGCAATAGTTTGTTTCCTGAAAATGAGGGATTATGCTCCCTCTCTCATCTCCCGAATATATATCTCTCTCTTCATCCATTCAGCACTCTCCCACAATTACATACACATGCATCCATATGCATATTAAATTTGAAAACTCATAAAACATGACTCCTGTTCCCTTTCTTTTCGGCACTTCTCTCTTCCTCATCTCTCTCTCGAGAGTATATCTCTTCCTACTTCCCTTCTACACTCCATTACCTCCACACTTATCCTCCCACACTCCCACCTTCCCCCACTACTCCTCTATATTATTAGTTCCCTACCTTCCTTCCATTTCTCTACGAAAAACAAACCCATCTCCCCGTCCCATTTTTTTTGGCAGAGAGAGAAGGCTACATCACATACCTTCTTCTCCTACAAAACCCATTCCTCCTCTTATTCTCTTTCACCATTTCGATCGGCCACAAACATAGCCCCGTTCGGCCCTGGAAACGACTGTCCCCGAATAGTCTTGTTCCTCCCCGAAACTACCCGAAAAATCAGTCCCAAACCAGCTGCATTCCAGCCTTGAACACAGCCCGTAATCAGCCCCAAATTAGTGCAGAAACTGCTGCAAAATAGTCCCAAAAAACAGCCGTGTTTTGGCTCCGAAACAACTCGAACGCAGCCGTTACGACTTCAAAACAGTCCCGGATCGGCCGCCCCGAGGTCTCCGTTCCAGTCGCCTTCTCCGTTTGTCGAAAACCCACCAAAACCATTCACTACAGTTCCGACCGAACTCGAGGTAGTATAATCACTTCCCTACTTTCTCCTAAGTATATTATGTGCTTACGTATGGATTTTTAAAGTTTTGGAATGAAAGAAATCAACCTCGAAGTCGCGTAGCCGGAACGGGTCTTTCTCCCCTGCTTTTCCTTTTACTGTACATGGACGTTGGGTTTTAATAAAGATTATGCTAATATTACAGTTATCCCCCTGTGGTTCTTTAGTCTTTTAATTCGGCCCTACTAGAATATAAACCATTAAATTAAAATTTCAGATTTAACCCCTAAGGTATTAAAGTATACGATTTTGGCCAAAAGATTAGTATACAAGTTATTCGTAAAGATAAAGTAATAATAATAAAAAAAAAGAGTAGAAAACTTAATTGAAATGATGCGAACAGATAAAAAAAAGAAAAGAAAAGAATCAATAACTGTTCTAAGCTAATGTACGAAACTAGTCAATAGTAAAATGTGTAGAACTATTAGCCAACTTAAGGATTCACTAAGTTACTGTAAGTTGACATCAAAACAACTAGGCTTCCAAAATTTATGGATAAAGTTAAAAGCTAAACCATTCAGTTAAACTCAAGATTTACATAATTTATTAGACCAATTTGGAAATCGATTAAGTTATAATTGATTATTACAAAAAGTCAGTACAATTGAAACTAATTCCCTACAGTCATTAGATTACACTTAGAAACCTCAAAAGCTCATCGAACTACACGTGGCATATTATTATTATTAGAGATTACTAAAACACTTTAGGGCCTACAAAACAATTAGTTGATTTTCTCAAGTTAATACTATAACTTACTACTTGTTTGATAAAGAATTTTTAACGATCCAAAAGGCATTGGCCCAATCCAAATTCCTTATGTGTTTAATTATTTGCACTTATCAAATGTTGTATTGTTATCTCATTGAAATGTATCATGTTAAGAATTGAGATGTTATTGATTGTATCATGTTCGACGTGCTAGAATGGACTTAGGTTTACGGGATGGTTATGAGTAGTGAATCATGTAGACGATGATAAGTAAATGGAAAATGGTAAAGTGTTGAAAGTGTGAGTACTGTGTGGATTGTGAATTGAGCCATGGTGATGGCAAGGGTAACCTATGGGGCCCTGTGTTGAATGGGTTACCTGAGGGGCCCGGTGTTGAGAAATGTTGTGACGTTAATGTATGATACGTCATGGGAAGTTTGCCTTCGAGGAAGGGAATGGGTCCCATGAGACGGTTATAGTTAGTGAGACGTTAATGTATGATACGTCATGGAAGTTTCTCTTTGAGAAAGAGAATGGGTCCCATGAGACGATTATAGTTAGCGTGGGGTAGTGGATGTCCGACCCTAATGTACGATACGTCATGGGATGACTCGATCCTCCTGTTATGGTCTTAAGTGAGAACATGCGAGGTACATAACTTAGATGCGCTCACCTAGGACCCTGGTGCAGGACAAGCAAGAGGAATGGTGGACCCATGAGACGGTTGTAGTTAGTGGATGTGGGAGGAAAGGATCTCGCGGAGAGAATCCTTAGATTTCATGTAAGTTGATGGATAGTAAAGAAAAAGATGATGTGTTTTTATTCTGTACCTTATGTGTATTATTAATTGTTATATTGTTGAACCCCTAACTGTAGAGTAAGGGGTTAGTAGGGTTGAGATTATCTACTGAGTTTCAAAACTCATCATAGTGCCGTTGGGCTGGCGTTTCATGCCAGGTAATCCGGAGACCGAAGAACAGAATCCTCTTCGAGATGATTAGTATCAAGGTGAAGACCTCCCAACTGAGGAAGACGAGTTTGTCGAGCCCTGGATGCCCTTCCCTTAGAAGCTCTGTTAATTTAAAGTATTGTTATTTTAATTTCCAAAAGTGTTATCACATTTATCAAACTCTATTTTATTTCGTTGGGTTGTAAGACAGTTAAATAGTTCTGAATTTAGTTTGAAATTTCCGCTGCTAAACTCTGTTTAATAAATTTTATTTCTTAAATTAGTTTTATGGATTATTAAATCAATTAAAAATGATTTAATTAACGTGTCCGAAAATCGGGGCGTTACAATACATGAAGCAAAGTGATAAACAAAAAAAATAAAACCATCCAACCATGGGTTGAATGATGATAGTACAACTGAAATAAGATTTACTAGAAGCCAAAACAAACCACAAAAACCAACAACAAACAACATCCGAAACCAAGAATATCGATGCATTATTGATTCCATGAGCATCAAGGATTTAATTTTACGGAGTATCACATATTCTTAACGTATAGACGTTATCCGTTGATAGCCCGTGCATAGAACGGGTTATCGCTGGTTGGGCTAGTCCCAGAGACTAGAGAGCCTCATGTCCTGTATGCCTTTTGCTTGAGTTTGGTTTGGGGTTGGTATTATTATAAGGGAAAATGACTCATGACGTGTTTTGATAATTATTACCCGTCAAGAACAAACTAAGAACATTTGTTAATGCTGAAAATGTCATTGACGGGTATTAATTATCAAAACACGTCCTTATCCGTCATTTATAACTTTACCCCTAATCAAATACTCCTATATATATTACAAATTTACTTCACCACTTGATACCCCTATAGATTACGGCTAAATCAAGTTGTATCATATTATAATCGCGAATTAAATTAGAAGAAACATCGTCGATGCTGATACCGTATAATTCTTACTTAAATTTGTATGTACAAGATTGGCCAGGTTTTAGTTACTTGTACCACAAAGTTGTTAGTTCAATTTAATTCACGCTCCATGCTAGGGTTTAAGTCTCTATAAACGCATGTTAGGGCTAAACATACAATCGTAAAATGCATGCAGTGGGACCTTAGTTTCAATTCTGATATAGGTACGACGGAATTACCTACAGATAATTATGTAGTGCTGAAAGCAGTACTCCCTCAAGGAATGTGGGGCAACCTAGCTATATGTCCAAATATATATCCATATACATATATTCAGGGCCCTTCTAATAAGAGCGCCTTTAGACTGATAGGTTGCGGACTTTGCCTTTCTCGATTGAATTTCGATGATCCGACCTGCTCAATGTGTGTATAACGTGATTTTAAGGGTACTCGAGAGAAATCAGCAAAAAAAAAGACCGGGAAGGGCTTGATTCGAGTAGTTTTTATTTGAACCATTCAATGAAAACTGCTCGGATGAAGCCCTACATAGTTTTTTTTTTGGCTGATTTTTTAAATGAACCCTTAAAATCACGTTCTGATCACATTAAGCGGTTCGGATCATCGAAATTCGATCGGAAAAGACAAAGTTCGCAACTTGCTGAATAAGGGCGCCCTTAGTAGAAGGTCCCTATACATATATTACTTGTAAGTTGTAATAGTGAATCATTTTTTCTCTTTGATATTCGAAAAGCAAAAATGTATAGCAAGAAATATGATTAAACGTTAAAACGGGGTCTAGATATTAATAACCCTATCTGGGGCGGGGATGCAGGGCTAAACTATAACCCAAATGGATATGGAGCGTGCTTATGCTGTTTTGATATCCGTCAAAGATTACTGCTATCTGTGGCTTGGGTTTTCACCAATCCTTAGGGGATTGAGTGTCTGGATTTCATATTCCACGTGTCTCGACCTTCTTTGGCCGTGTGAAGTCGTTCTTGGTTTTAGACATTTATCTTCCTTGTTCATTCTTTGTCGGATGGTTTTGGTTGTTTCCTTTGTCATTGCTTTCAGATGGATATCTGTAGATGCCGTATGACTTCTTTGAAATGATATGAATTGTATTCGAATAAAAAACAAATGGATATGGAGCGGAGAACTCCCAACCAGATGATCATTTTGTATCAATGTTGACGAAGATATTTTTTTTTCTGCTAACATCATTACATACCTCAGTATCAATTAATGATGCCATCGAGGTTGGCTTCTTGTCAATTTCGGGATTGAGTCTCGGATTCTTGGGCACAGGATTGTTCTTAGATTTAGGAATATATTATTCTCAGATTTAGGATATGATGCCATCAAATCCTTGTTCATTTAGTCTTTGCAACAATTTCAAAGATTATGAAAATATTTTTTGCTGTTCAAAAAAAAAAAAATGATGCCATCAAGGTTATTCTTGAAAATATATACTATATTCCAATCATATGTCATACATTATTATATTTGGGTTGGGAGATTCTCAATTTAATTATATACCGTATATTCTTAAAATTAAGGAACTCTATATTTTGGCCTAGATCAACGGAGATATTTGTATCTATACGTAAGAGCATCGAATATTCGAGTTATGTATCTTGCTCTTAGCTTATGCAGCTAAATAAGTACTTCTATAAAAGTTCTTAAAGGGCGCGGCTCCTCTGCAGTTGAGTCCCTGCAGTTGCATTGTAGCCGTTCATCTTTGCATTCAACAGTCTAGGTTTTTAAAAACTTTTCCTCAAAAAAGTTTTATTTTAATCTCGGCCGTTAAAAATACCATCCGACGGTTGCGATCACTCCGACCGCACCTCACCTCTGTAGTTTCTCTTTTTCTCGTTACGTACACATTCATGGTGTGGTGGAAATTCTACAGATCGATTTGCGCCCTTTCGATATTACAATCTGCTAATCACTGCAGAGTAGATCGACGTGGATAATACTCACTCAGTTAACACCAACCAAGTACTGTAAGAAATTCAATACGTGTCTTTGAATCTGAGGGCATATATATCTTCTTGCGTTTTTTTTACGGTTTTGGAGATACTTTGTACACATCATCGATCCAACGCCAACGCCAACGCCGTGCAATCAAGCGTTCTCATGTTCCATTACTAAAATCATCGATCTAGCTAGTCCTATTAATTTATATTAGCAAATATATATAGAAAAACGATATGTGTTTTTGAAGCATTGACCCAAGTCGATCTTCGATATCTTTGGCTCCGCCCCTTGTGTGTGGTCTCAAGATAATAGTGGAGTAGTAGTATTGTTTTGGGTTATACTCCTAGATTAATTGTCCATATCTGATGACCCGCTCAAGGATTATATATATACACTTAATTAAAAGCAAACATATATGGCTAGCTGGAGTTTCACCATTTTCCGTTAACTAATTGAATAACGCCTGACCTTTAACGCAACAAGTGACGAATGTACGTACTAGTCAATTTATTGGGTTGATTGACTACATGTCTGCTGTGAAAAAACACTGATTTATTTACAAGAAAAAATAATAGTAGTACGAGTAAAACTTTGTTTTTGTTTTTTTTATAAGTGCGAATCTGATTAAGCTTAACCACAAAAATCAATGTCTAGGGATGGAATCTCATACAACCACCAAACAAATACAACCACAAAAACAGCTTAGTATCTAACAAAAGAAAACTATACAGGGAAGAAAATCCTACTATTAATTAGGTAAGCCCCATTGCCTGCATAGGTCTTGATTCTTCATAGATTGCTTTACGTTTCTCCTTGTGCTAAGAAAATCTCTAACACCATCTGCAATGCCTTTCATCACCTGAACATGCCCCATAGCTTTCCCCTGGAAAATTCGACAATTCCTCTCTCTCCAAAGCCCATAAACACCAGCAGCCAAAGAACACGTAAGACTCATACACCTCAAGCTTTTACCCTTCACCTGCACACCATACCAATCAAGGACCTCCACCAAGTTGCTAGGCATATCCAAAACCATGTTCTTATTAACCAGATGCTGACACACAACAGTTGAAAATGAGCATTCAAAAAATAAATGTTGATGAGTTCCAGCAGCCGAATTACAGAAAGAACAAGTTCCATCCAAGTGCAAACCCCAACTATTCAACCTATCCTTTGTGCTCAGTCTTTGAAGGACAGTCAACCAAAGAATAAAGGACCATCTAGGCACTGCATTACCAGTCCATATAATCTTGTGCCAAGACTGAATAGGATACCTCTTCCTAATGGCATTCCAAGCTGACCTAACAGTGAAGATGCCGCTTGGGTGAGGTATCCAACTAACAGAGTCTTCAACATTAGGATTTGGTCTCAAACTGGGAGGAGTATGAGCCATAATTGCTTGAATGGACTGATTTCTCAATCTAGGCCAGCACCAATCTCCTCAATCAATGATAGTAGCCACTTTAGCACATAATGCTCTGCCCAAATTAGTCACAACTCTCTCACCAAATTTAGCATAAAAAAGGTCCCATGAGTATGCCAGTTATCTAGCCAAAGGAAGGTATTTGCCCCATTACTGACATGATATCTAATAAGAGGTTGGCACAATTTCCTTAAACCAAGGATCTTCCTCATGGTCCACGAAGAATCATTAGCCACGAAGAATCATTAGGAATATCCATGCATGGTCCAAATACAATTCTCTTTAATAAAATATGTGTGAATCGAGTATTACTTTGTTAACTGAACTCCATTGGTTGTTATTTTGACACCATAGTAATCCAGTAAAAGAAAAAAACGTTACATCATTTGATATTTTGAGTTGATTGATAATTGGAGAGAATAGTTCAGAGACATTGACTGACATTAATGTGATTTTTTTTGGGATTATTTGGTTATTTTGACACCTAGTAACTGAGTAAAAAAAATAAGTTACATCATTGGATATTTCGGGCTGATTGATAATTGGAGAGAATAGCTAGTTCAGACAATGTGATTTTGTATTAAGTAAAGTCTATTTGAACAGTAACCACATTTTCACTCGATCGATCTTCCATTTTGCTATGATGGTATAATATTTCTATGCAACATTGAATAATAAGCAAGCTCTCCCTAGACGGTGGCATGCACATTCATTTCCTTTAATTTCATCTTCTTTTTAACATCAAACAATTAAAAAGTTTCTTTTTCTTCTCATTTGTGTGCAAACCCAAGTAAAGAAAAATGCCAAACCCTTCGATCTCTAACATTTCCATCTTAGTAATTTTTCCTTAGGCCATCCACAGTGGTATAATCAAAAGTCAATTGTTTTTAAAGTTAACAATGTTTGTGCAAAAAATGTCTCACAATGGTATAATTAAACTTAGCAACATCCTTAGAAATAATCAAATTTTGGGTTTTGGATAACCAAAACTAGCAATCTTTTTCAATAATCAAAATTTATGGACCCCACACCAAATAAGTTAACTAGTTTCAAAATTTGTATACACGCATATTACAACTAGTATTTTCTTCTTCTCTTTTTTGCCTACTCTATATCTTCTTCACTTCACGCACCCACAAACTATTTCTCTTTCTTTTCCTCCAAAAGTGAAGCTCATATCTCTCGATCGTCTACAATTCAACCCATTGTCGCCGGATTGAGGTATTTCACTCTTCTTTTCCGTTTATATTTTTCCCCCCAAAAAAAAATCATAATAGGAGGGAAGAAAGTCACCGATTTTTCCCCAAAATTAAAAGAGGGAATCAATATATTTTTGCCCAAAAAAAACGTAAATGGAGGGAAGTGAATGGCAGGGAGAGAGAGAGAGAGAGAGAGAGAGAGAGAGAAATTGTAGATTGTGAAGCTCAATATTATTAAGCTTAGCAACCCCTTGAGTGAATAATCAAAAGCTGATGTGTCAACTTTTGGTTATTCTTTTTTTATTATACCACTGTGGATGGCCTTAGTCACTTCTTCTGCATTCACGTAACACACCATATTGAAAGAAAGAGCTTAAAATAGTACTCCACTATAAAGGTTTAATTACAATACATATTTTGTTGGATGATCAAGTCATGTTGCATATTAATATTATAACGTACGCCAACAGCTTACTTTGAGAGAGAATATTTGAGACATATGTTCAAACACATATTTTTAAACACCTTTATACCCGTAATATCTTACCGGTATATCGATAAATTAGGTTAATACAATATGCTAGAGATAGATATGCCGACATCAAACACATCTGCGACGGCGGGTCCCGTTCCTTATTCTTATCCTACTGAAGTAGTTAAAAAAAAAAAAAAAAAAGGAATGCCGACAAGAATACCCAAATAATAAAGCTTTCCCAACCGGTCAACGATCCTTCCCGTGCATATATTAGAAGATCATAAAGTTTATGTCATAGTAGTTACCTATCACCCAGTGGTACCATTAATTTTTTTCTTTTCTTTTTGAAAATATGTTCAAACTTCTTTTTTTTTTTTTTCAAACTTGATTATTATAGTGACTCGGATCGATCTCAGACAAACTCAAAATCAAACCGATAACGAACTGTGCTCAAATGCTTTAGATTTTATTTCAAATTACCTAGTGTAAGGGCATTGATTGATTCCTCAATCGAGTTTAGTTAGCTTATATAACGAGCCAAGTATATATCAAAGTAATCTTAACGAATCAAACACATGTAGAGCTTAGGTCGTTTGTTTCCCTTTAAGATCTTACTATACTTAATTTTACGATCTTGTTCATAATTGCGAATCAACTAAGCTAGGGCCTTTTTGGGCTAACTTTTTAAGACGCGGGCGCTGCTGTGTCCCTTTAGGGGCAGCAGCTTGCGGCTGTGCCCGAATTTTGGGCCTACTCCGATCTCGCTTTGATGATCGGAAGCGTTCATTTCGTAGAGCTCGTCGAGTAGAACAACTATGCAAAAAATCAGCTTAATTGGATAAATGCCTGATCGGAACCTTTTTATCTTAAAAAGAATGGATCCGAAACACTGGATCAAATCCACTATAACCCATGGATCGAGAGTTATATAGGTTCCGATCAAGCACTTAATGATATCCAATTAATTAAGCTAATTTTTTGCATAACTGTTCTACTCAAAGAGCTCTACGAAGTGAACGCTTCCGATCATCGGAGCGAGACCGAAATGGGCCCAGAATTCGGGCACAACCACAAGCTGTTGCCCCAAGGGGACAGCAGCGCCCCGCTTCCAACTTTTTAGTGGCTTTTTGACACAGCCTAAGACTCACTTTTTGGGTAGCTTCTTTTTTACTTTGGTTTATATTTTTATACTTTTCCAATTCTTCTTAAAAAAAATATATATGTTGTAAAAATTTGACCAGAATCTCGTAAAGATTAAGAGAAAACAAGCGAAAAAAACCGCTCGAAAAAAGTCATAAAGTTTCAAGGCAAAGAAAATTAATCGGTGCCCCTTTTCCACCACACATTCTTGTGAGGCCCCAAAACAAAGTGTAAAAATCACACCACAATATGTTGCGAAAAAAGGGTCTTGTTGTGCGCACCACTTGTGTAATACCTTGTCCCATGCATATCGGAAGTCTACAAAGAAGATTCTGAACATATAAGGAGCTACGTAAGTTACTACTAGTAGGCTTAAACATTTTGGACCATATGGTGTGACTCGTGAATCAAAATCAATGTACTACATGGGGCGTTACAACTTGTGCCCAAAGGTCACTCATATGGAATCGGGGACACTGTAGGGTGCGCATCCAGACCGTCCACCTCGGTAATCAACGGTTTAGATTCATTGAAGCACTTTTACCAATCAAATTTAACTCTTATCGGCGAGAGTTGTAACAAACATATCTGAACCATTGATTGCCGAAATGAAAGATCTGGATGCACCCTACATGATGCACTGCTGGGAAGCGCCCTACAGTGTCCCCAATTCCCACTCATACGATGTTGATCATGGTGGTTGCCAAAAAAAAAAAAAACAATGTTGATCATGGGGTACAAATCTGCCGTTTTTCCGACAAAAGCAGAGAGAATCCAATATAGTACCATGCAAATACTGAGTGAAAGGGACCCAAACTTCAACGCACTCGAAATCAACGACATGCTTTGATCACAAATACTAATGACGTACAGAATCCAGTCAAATCTTCCAAAGGAAACCCCCCCAAATTCCATTCCAGATTGTACTCCTTATATAAACAAGACCATCCAAATTGGTTTTGGTCACTCACAGTACATTTGGAAACAGCCCTGCCCACCAAGGAAGAAATTCTGAGCTGGTGATCATGGCACCGGCGATGGGCGGAAGCTCGCCGGGACGTGACGTCGCCAGCCTGAATTTCAAGGAGACGGAGCTCACTCTGGGACTACCCGGCGAATCGCGGATGCAGAAGTCCGGTTCGAAACGTGGGTTTTCGGAGAGGGTTGATCAGTTGAACCGTGGGATTAATACCATTTTTGTGGATGAGACACAGGGGGTCATTTCCAGAGATGATCCTTTGGAAGAAAAGGAGGAGATCTCTGAGTCTGATCAGGCAGCCCAATCTCCCATATCAAAGTGAGTTCTTTTTAATCCATGTATGGGTTTTCTACCATGAATTAATTTACAAGATGGTTAAGAAAACCTCAGTTGTTTGTTTTCTTAAAAATCAATCTTTTGTGGGTTTAAGGATTCGGGTCCCTGCGGTGAAGTTGTGCGCTACAGGGTTGCAGTGAGTAATTCCAGCCGTACAAAAGTGTTTTCAACAATTTGGATTAAAACGAATTCTTCCACGGAAGAGAATAACTCTTTCCTAGATAGAAGAGTTTGTTTTAAATCCGGATCATTAAAACTTAGATAGACGGTTGAGCTGTTTCACTGCAATCCAGTATTGCTCAGCTTCACTATAGGACCCCGAATCTGTTAAAATTAGTTATCTTTGGCTACCAACATGGTTTTTATTCTAAAAATTGTGTCTAATTTTAGCATCTTTAATTCAAAGTCCATAGTAAACAAGAGCTTCGTGTACTGGGTACGATCTTTAATTTTCATGGGAAATTAACTAGCGTGCTGTGCCTTGTTTGTAAATATAAATTTTTCAGAGCACGAATAGTAGGCTGGCCGCCTGTGAAATCAACAAGGAAATTAAACAAGGCATGCAAATACGTGAAGGTGGCGGTGGATGGAGCTCCTTATTTGAGGAAAGTTGATTTGGAGATTTACAACAGCTATCAGCAACTCTTGACTGTTCTACAGGATATGTTTAGCTGCTTCACCATCTGTAAGCTTTAACATCCCTTATTTGTTTTTGCGTCTCTAACTCCCCTCCAGTCTTAGAAGACCCTCTTGTAGGGCTATAAATGAATCGAGCAGCTTGCAAGCTCAGCTAGTTAAGGCTCGGCTCATTTGGTAAATGAGCCGAGCTCAAGCTCGAGTATTCGGCTCGTTTAGTGGAGTTCAGCTCGTTTGACAAAAGCTCAGTTCGTTAAGGGAGACTTGATCGATTAAAGAGACTCGTTTAGTAAATGGCTAAGCTTGGCTCATTAAGGGCTCGGCTCGTTAAGGCTCGAGCTCGCCGAACTTGGCTCGTTTACACCTCTACCCTCCTGCATGCCCTGTTGAGTTCATTTTTAACCCTTTTTTGAGCCAACTTAGATGCTTGGAATCGTTTATTTGTAAAGCTCATCGAGACATCTATCATGCTTAAAGTTAGGTTGACAAATTGTTGATCAATACACGATTTCAACACGTATCTTGAGAAAAACTAATTTCTATCCAACACAATATTTCTTTGTCTAAGATAAAAGAATTCCCAAATCACATGCAGTTATAGGTATTTGATTGAATGATTAATATTCTCGACAAGTTTTGAAAATGAACTACATCGATCTTCAAGTGAGTTCAAAAAAGGTCCACAGGGTCATGTGCCTTTGTGGGATAGGGAGGATCCCATCACATTTTTTGTATTGCGAGGGTAATTTGGTCTTTTTATGCGCAACTTGTTTTTCCCTAGGTAATTACCTGAATGAGAGAAAGCTTATGGACCCAGTAAATGGGTCAGAGTATGTACCCACATACGAGGACAAAGATGGGGATTGGATGCTAGTTGGTGATGTGCCATGGCAGTGAGTCTAATTCCTTAACTACCCTTTCGATTTTCCAACCCAATATGGAAGAGTCCTATATATATCTTGAACTTGGAGTTTTTGCCCTTGTTTTTGGCAGAATGTTTGTTGAATCATGCAAGCGTCTAAGGTTGATGAAGAGCTCTGAGGCAATTGGGTTAGGTAACCATATTTTCTTCTCTTAATCATGTTCTCATATATCAAACTGAAGTCTAGTTTTGTGGACCTGGGATGCTGCCGAACAGCTCCTTGTCGAGTGGGTGCAGAGCGACCAATCCAGTTGTTCGTTTCAGCATGGATCGAATCTGAGCGCATACATATTGCATACAAATTTGGATTGTCTATTGCTCGGTTACGATCCCGGCTGTTGATTGCTGAGATGGATCGGCGGCTCTGTACTGCTTTGCAGGGTGCTACTTGGTCATGTTAGAAAGCTTGGAATTTTGGATTGTCACGATTTGCTGATTTTTTTTGCTGTTATCTTTTTGTGATTTTTAAGGCAGTCCCAAGGGCACCTTCAAAAACCCTCAAGCCCAAGTGGTTAAAGAAGTCTTTGCTTCGCACACTGACGGAAGCAGATATTTAACAAAGAGATATCCAAATATGAAGTTACTTACAGTTTGAAGGGAGAGTGATAAAGAACAATACAATTTTGATGAGAATAACAATAGGGAAATGGTATTGGCACTCCAAAAATTGATGTAGTCACTCCAAAATCAATGCAACTCCAAAGCCACTTTCCTTTGTTTTTTGGAGTGTCTGCATCAATTTTTGGAGTGCCAATATCATTTCCCTAACAATAACTACGTGGAAAAGTTGGGAGTGCGCTAAAGTTTGAGAATGTCGTGGCTCTCGAGAAAAGTTTGGGAGTACGCTGAAGTTTAGGAGTGCCGTGGCTCTCGCCCGCATCCCGTGTCTACCGTATGACTAGGTGTTTTTTTACTAGAGAGGCTTTTGTTTTCCCCTCCGTTTGGGCATGTTTATGATGAATAAAATGAAATTAGGAGCATAATACAGAGCTTCGTTTTCATTTGAGCATGGTTATGATGTATGAAAGGATACAAGGAGCATAATACAGAGCTGGGCTTTAGTTATAAATTTGTTTGTGCTTTCTCTTTATTGGGAAATGCTACTCCAGCACATGGGTCCTCTAATAGATGGCCTAAACTCCAAGCATAGTATCCTGTCTTTGGTATAATAACGGTTGAAATCTGCTTCTACAAGCCAGGAAAAGAGAATAGTGTTTATTACTTCAAACTCACAAGGAAGCAACTATGACTCGATCTCGCAAGCCACACCAAAACAGATTCAAATCCTATCTGGTCATAATTCAAGTGTTTCCTACTCTAGAATCCATCAAAACTAGAATCGTATATTTCCATGGTTCTTCCAGCTTCTCCCTGTTTTAAAGAAGAATTGAACAAGAAATTGAAGTAGGCAATGTCTCTTGCATCTTCCCTTCAGACTCAAATGGCACTTGCAGCATTCTCAGCTGCTTTCATCTTGCAAGCAAAAGTATTGCTCAGAGTTTCCGGGGTAGATGGCCACATACGATTCACCTCAAATGAAAATTGATCAACAGACCACTAGCCTACACTTAAAGCACCTAACCAGTTGAGATTGAGAAGTTTCTAATTTAAACCAGATGGATTTGTTTCGGGTCTAAAATGGGTTCTCTAGTAGTTACTGTAATACTTTATATAGTCTCTAACTGAAGCACCAATACATCGTCCTGTCACAATTCTCACACATTAGCTCATATGCATACGACCCTAGCGTGCAACTTTAGTGAAGCTCCAAAAGATTTCCATATTACAAAGACCTCAGGCACAAACCAAGATAGCTAAAGTGGAAAATGATACCAAGCGAGAATGCAAACGGCAGGTCTACCACTTGGGAGAAAAAGATTTTTCAACTCAATGGTGTGCCTAGTGCATTCAGAAGAGAGATAAAAGACGCATTTGGCCAAATTAAACAAAAGTAAAGTGAGCATTCTGGAAATGGATAACAGTTGACACCAAAACCAACATAAAATGCTTATAACTGTAGATACACTGATAGAAAGATGTATTATGTACTAAAACCAAAAGACGCGCAATGTGGATTCCACTGGACAGGCTCAAATTGTACAAATCAGCACTGTAATTAACGCCATACAATCATATTCATATGTGGTGGTCATTTCCTAGCTGATAGATATAAACACACAGATAAATGAATCTGCTATTACAAACTACAATTGGATAGAGAATTAGTTGGAAGTATACAATAGGAAGAACAAATCCATATATCTTATGCCTGTAACTAACTGATCCAGATCAATGAATACGCTATTACAAATTTCTATCGGATAGAGAAATAATTGCAAGTAAACAATAGGAAGAACAAAACCATCTATCCCATATGCCAGTAATTCATACAGATCAATGAATCAGCTATTACACTCAGCTGATGAATTACAATTGAATATAAAATCAATTGAAAGTAAACAATAGGAAGAAAAAAAGCGATATATTATATGCCTACTTAAATACTACAGGTACCCGATTCGCGAAGAGCGGATCTGAACAGATCTAGCAGACCAAAAGAAGAATGAGATAAACCAATTACCTTAACCAACCACTGCATTTTTATCTCATCTGCTACATCTACTTATTCCCCTTTTTTCTCCACTGCCTTCTTGTACTCCTCCATCTCCTTAACCCAAAGACCCCCGAATTCACAATCTTTCCACGCCTCAAACCACGGCCCCCCAAGCGTATAATGAATCGCCTTCGGGAACGTACCAGGATCACCCTCCACAACCTTATTATGCCCCACAAGAAAGTTCCAAACAAACGGAACTTCCCCGATCTCCTCATCATCCAACCACTGGAACCTATGCAAAAACGCACCCGACTCCGAATTCACAACCTCCGGCGTCAACACCTTATTCTTGGGGTGCCCACAATTATACAACACCATCGAAGACCAATTCTTCCTAGGGTACACAGTTTGCACTGCCCCATCCATTTTCGTTTTCTCCTTAGGCGCGTAATCATGTTGGACACACATCACAGCATACTTATCATCAATTACCTCACACAATTCATTAATGTCACTCAAGTAAAGGAAATCACAGTCCACAAACATCGCCCAACCGTCGTAATTCGCCAGGTACGGCGTCAAGAATCGCGAGAACGAGAACTCGGTGCTCTCGAGCTTCCCCCTCTCGCGCCAGTACACGCCGCGCTGGCGCAACTCGCACTGTTTGATCGGCGTGACCTCGACCGGGACCGACGCCCGCTTGAGGATCGAGTAGCGGCAGACCTCGTACGCGAGGTCCTCGCGCGGATCGTATCCTACGAAGATCTTCAACTTCGGTGGCTTATTGTTTGCGCCATTGTCGGTCGCGTGAAAACCGTTATTATTACCGTTGCTCAAATTAGCCCCAATTTCTACGCTAGGGTTTGAGGATTTTACCTCCTCCGTGCCGTTCGGTTTGGCGCCTGATTCCGTCGCCGACATTGCGATACGCTGCAAAAGAAAGATCAGAGAATTCAGTTCAGAAACAATTCACATTTGTACATACGGAGTTATATGTATATGCGGTGGTGGAGTGAAGATAGGGAAATGTAGGGTTCGAGAGATTACCTTGCAGAGGAGAGAGAGAGAGAGAGAGAGTAGATCTAGAGGTGACGACGCGATTTGGAAGAAAAGAGTCAAATTTTTGACGGATGTTTGATTGTTTACAGTTGGCCTTATATTTATGGGGATTTTGCGGGAATAAGTTCTGTCGGTTGAGTCCAAACCATGCTATTTCGGCCACCGTCCATTGTGGTTTTTATTGAGCATACACCGGTAATTTGAATCGTTCATATTGTAGGACTCTCAAAATAATATGCGGACCTAAAAAAATCAGCTTGATCGGACATTAATGACGGTGTAAAATTAAATTTTGGTTTTAAAATTAGACGGCCTGATTTATTAGTTTTTTAAGTTAAACTGTTTATGATCGTATTTTATAATCTCGAAATTTAATCTATGACATAGCTATTGTATGGATACATTAATTTGCAAGCTTTACAAGATGGACGGTTCAGATTACTACAATGAATGCACAATGAAACTAACAATGGGCGGCGGAAACCATGGGATTTCCAGGATAGTTAAAGTATTCTCTTTTGTGGGTGGGTGGGTGGATATTTTAGGGCACCGACGCAAGAGTTGAGGGGAGACGAACAGTTGTCAAATTTGCCCTTTATGGAAAGCAGCAGAGAACAACTGCCCACCCAATGGCTTCATATATATATATATACTAGTGCATATTTTTGTTTTTTTATGCCAGCAGTAGGTAAAAAAAATCGATGGCATTTTTGTAATATATTTGTAAGAGTGTGGGTGTTTTATTAAGAGAATTGGAAAACACACATCAACCCTTGGATCAAATGAATCTCAGTCCTTCTTTCAAGTTGTGTTTGTGTGGTCCCCACACCCTTGTGTTTTATTATGTAGATGTAGATATACGGAGTACTTTTTTTTCCGGTGGATCTTACACCTACGCTACAATTATCAATCCAATCATTTTACCTCCAAACCCAATCACATACCCTCATCCGGTTGGAGCCGCACACACTACCCACCCTATGTGTATGGGACCCACCCCTATTGTGAGCTGTGAGTGTGTGATTGGGTGTGTATTTGAGTGTGGAGTTAGAATTTCCGTTATCTAATAAGTCTAGGAACACTCCTACTGACCACTTTTCAACCACAATTCTCTCACACATGCTTGGGACCCATCCTACAATTGAATGCGTGAGGCCAACATATATGTGAAAGATGCGTGGTCGATAGGAGAGTACGTACGTTTCTCCATTTCATGCAGGTGTGAGATCACACGTCAGTTAACAGGGCCTCTGTTAGAGAAGCCCCATGTGCTGGCAGGTGTGGCAAAGGGGTTTATGTGTAGTCCAATTTGTTATCCTCTATTATTATTCAGCTTTGGGTCATTGTGTCATCTCGAACTCACAATAATGGTCGGGCTACACGTTACTCCTTTCTTTCTTAAATAATGGTCTCATTCAGCTTTGGGTCGCTGTGTCATCTTGAACTCACAATAATGGTCGGACTGCACATTACTCCTTTCTTTCATAAATAATGGTCTTTTACGAAAAGCTGTGTCACTTTATGATAATTTACTATAAATTTTCCCGCACCTAATAGTAAAATTATACACGTAATTACTTTATTTTTAAGTTTGAAAAAGTGACGAGGCTTTTCTTAGTGCACCGCCATGCACAAACAGAGAGTATTTTTATTTTTTGAGAAGTAAAGCTGCTTATTTTAAACCTTTAGATAACCATTTTCCGATCGAGCTACGTCGATGTACGATCGAACTAAATTTTTTCAGGGATGTATATCTGTCTCTGAATTCTAAAATATGAATGATGTTCGATCATTATTGTGAACTCGAGGTGAATCCACAACAGTTAAAAAATGAACCATAATGAAGTATAACAAACTGGACTACTAGCTAGGTATCGGTCCCAACTCCCAATTGTGGGCTGGACAACGTCGTATGAATTGGTATCCTCTCATGTTCTTATCCATACACTGAAGAGTGAAGATCTCTCAATAAAAAGTAGAGGAAAGTCCACTTTCACCCCATGTGGTTATCGCCATGTGCGGATACACCCCCTTTGATTTAAAAGTGTGCACATAACCATAATGAAGTATAACAAACTGGACTACTAGGTATCTGTCCCAACTCCCAATTGTGGGCTGGATAACGTCGTATGAATTGGTATCCTCTCATGTTCTTATCCATACACTGAAGAGTACTGAAGATCTCTCAATAAAAAGTACTTATAAACGTTCCCCAATCCAATGTTTAAATCCTTCGCCCGTCCCTACGAACCATTCGCCTTATCGTAACTGTGCCATAATGCTTTGTAACCAACTTCAGGAATGATCATAACAGAGATACCACAAAACCTGGTAATTCTGCACACCACAAGGAAAAAGAAACCAGTGTCCAGTACGTTACCCGAACCTCTTATATATAACTGCGAATTTGGATATGGAAAGCCCGCGCCCTTTGTAATTTGCACCACAATGGTTCTACAAATAACACCACAAAGCCTCATACCTCCGCTTGTGGTACAGCCGTACAGGACGGTGTACCATAGATTTTTCATTCTTTCCTATCCAATCAATGGAATCAACAATTCACGCAAATCACCGATAAAACAAACTGATGAAGGCGGCATGTAATGCCTGCTTTTGAACCCCGAAAATGCAGAAGTTATATGGTATTCCCATCACCATTGTCTTCCTTTTTTACCTGTGATGATGTCTTCTTGTCATCTAGTCTAACGAGTTTTTGCAAGGCAACAGCTTATCACTCGAAGCATGACACATGCAGGCAAATTCATGTAGCCGACCCCAATCGATTGGGACTCAAGACTCAGTTTGTTTAGTTTTTGCACCGCTACAGCTTTATCATCCCGAGGTCAAAAAAATTTGGCAACCCATGAGTTTTCCCTTGAGCAGATATAGAACGTGGGGTTTTCTGTAGTTGCAAGTTCTATTTTCAGTAGGGCCACCACAATAAAAGAAGGAACAAAGAAAGCTGTCCACATTTGTTTGGTTTTGTGCATCAATGGACATGATTGAAAACGAAGTATAACCACTGGTGCATGCAGGTGAAGAAAGACACATGGGTCCAGTCTTTCTAAAACAAGAGGAGGAGAAGAAAGGATTATATACCTCTGACTAGGAGTCTTCTACACTAGGTTTGATCTTTTTTTCGAAGCGTTAAAGTAGTTTATAAAGGGACTTCCCACATAACGTTGGTATACGAAACAGTGTTTTTTTCTTATGCAGCATAGAGTCTGATGATGGTACTCTACTACCCCGAGCCACGCGTGTCGCAGATCTAACTCGTGTAACTCTACCTGTGTACATCATAAACCAGAGCAAATTTCACGTTCTTGTAATCGTCGCTACACATGTGTATATAGCAGCGTAGGGCAACACAGCTGCAACGATTGAGTGAACCATGAAAACCCTGGTGTTTCTTGTTCCTGTTAAGATCCCGGATATTCCTAATACTTCCATGATACCAAAAAAGTTTTCTCAAGGTTTTGACACATTCCATGTGGATATCATTATGTTTGAATAATGACTTGTTTTGGAGTCCCACAGAAAACATGATTCACGGGGACACCAAGGAAAAGAGACAGAAACGAACAAAGAGAGAGAGAGAGACATTTGCACTAACAATTTTAAAATGAGCTGGGTAAGAGTGGCAGGCCAATTATTGGGTACTCTCGGAGTACCACGTGGTACTTCCCACAAATAAAAGATTATCACCACACAAATACACAATGTGGGTCACACTCCTTGTCGCCTAATCACCCAACAAAAGTGAATGATAATGTCCCTGCCGCAAAATTTGTTCGCTACGTAAACGTTGGGAGCGCCGCATAGGCAACGCAACGTGGTACTCCAGGAGCGCTGAATAATTACTCGAGTGCTAGGTGCATGAAGAATCCTAGTCCAGTCTTCACTTCCACCCTCTATAAAAACAAAACTGCAGCTGCTTTTCTCCATTTGCATCTGAATCCTAGAAGAGAAATTTAAGCTAAATTTCATATTCATCTAACGAACAAATGGATGTGGATATGGATGCTCCAGCCACTGAAGAGATGTCATACACTGATCATATCAAGAGAAGGCAAGAGGAGAAAGGTTGCCTCTATGCTTGGTACGTATTTCTCTCAATTCTCTTTAAATTCTCATAGTAGAATTTTGGATACAAAGACGAGATTAGACAGTAAATAAGCTATGTGAAAAGAACAACTAAGAAACGATTTTCGGGAATCTTTGTGTACTGGGTATGAATTTATTTATTTCACGGTATTGTGTTTTTTTTATGCAGTTTGTTCGCGATGTGCTGCTGCTGCTGTTGCTACGAGACTTGCGAGTGTTGTTTGGACATTCTCTGTTGTAACTGCTCCTAATTTATTCATGCACAAGGGATTATAATGCCTATGTTTATGGTTTATCATCACCTTATTTCATCGTTTTATTTTATTCTTTGTTCTGTTTGTTCGTAGCCCATACCCCCAATGATTAGGACTACATGGTTCTGTTGTTGTTGTTGTCTGTTTGTTCGTAGCCTTCACTGGCCTAGTGAGAGTGTTGAGTGCGTCTGTAAATTTGCAATTCTGTCAAATTATGATTTTTTTTTTTTCCTCTGTTTACTTCCAAATAAATAGTCTGGGCACAAGCATTTGGTTTATTAGTGATGTACTTTCACAAATTCCTTGATGTCTTGATTCAGTATATCATAATGTTCCAGAAGAACTTTCTTCTCGAATCTCACCATTTCTATTTCGTTTAGGCTGGTTTTAATCATTTTGGTGTACACTGGTTGTACAGAATCTACAGATCTTATGAAACGTTCTCTTATTTTTCGACTAAAATTGGTTACCATGAAATAAGTAAAAAATTGCACTTCAACTTACTAGATCGGAAGTTTAGTCAGGCGCATGACTGTTGAAGGTATAAATAATAAAGTTGTCCTTCCCTCTAACCGCTTAAGCTTTTAAATGAGTTGGTAGTTAACAATCTAATATGGTATCAGAGCAGGCAATAGATCCTATACTTTATTTGTCCTTTAATTTCTCAACTTGGCAATAATAACCAACTCCTATGACATATAAAGTTTAGCCTCAAATCCTCTTCAGCTGTAGTGTATCCTCCAATTCTTCAAATTTGATAAGAGGCCCCATATTTTTATTCATGTCTATAAGACTATAACCTTAGTGCTTTTTTTTTTCTCCCCAATCAGCCATTTCCAAAACCTTAACACCAGTTACCAACAGGAAAATGATTCACACAAAGATGTCCGGACATAGATGTATCCAAAGCCATTCGATATGTGCGGATCCTACGTGCATTCCATGGGTTCCATGTGCATCGGACCATATGTGTCCGGACATCTGTCTGTAGCATTACTAATGCTTTGGGGCCACTATTCGGCACTTTTACGAATCCAAGTAAGATGTGAGCAAAACCTTTTGCCCCTCAGTCCCTATAAATGGAAGACAAGTTGGATCTGAATCAACCAATAGAAACAATTGAGCTAAAACCACATAACTCTCTCTCTTTTTGCCCACTGCTTAATCCATGAATCACAAGGAAAAATGGACGCCCCAGCCTCCCAAATATGGCATACTATGAAACGTTTCCAACCGCGGCATGAACACACAAAGGCTGCCTCTATGCTTGGTTCGTGTTTCCATCCTTCTCAATAAGTCGTGTTCTCTTCTTTATAGGAGTATATGTTTCACTATAATTAACTTGTTAAGTCTGCTTTTTTCACTTCCTTCTAAAATTGACTGATAGCATTTTAATGGGATTGTTTTTCAAATTACACTACTCCGTTTTATTCCGTTAGGACATTTAAGGTTTGCTAACATATTCCATCTTTCTTCAAAAGATGAACAAGCAAATAACATATGACATTAAATATGCATAGAGAAAAACAGATCAAATAGACCTAATTTAGTCTCACAGTTGGTAATGCATTCTCACTAACCGTATATGTTTTTTAGGTCGCGTGGTAAGATGAGTGGCTTTGAGAGATTATGCACCGTTGGTTTTGACTTTGCATGTCCCACAAAAATCCAAGATCTCAAAAACAAGAGAAAAAGAAAACTATCTAGCTTTATCCCTTCTTATTTTTCAAACAACTTTGGGCAGTTGGTTCACAATGTGTTGCTGCTTATGTTGCCACGAGGACAAGGCTTGCGAGTGTTGTTTGGATGTTCTCTGCAGACTGCAGTGATTGCACCTAAGTTCTGTTACTGGAAGCCTGTCTTATATACCACTCAAGTGTGGGTGTCGTTTTCGTTTCTGCTTCTTTTATCAGTTGCCTGGAGTGTCTTAAAGGGGTATTGAGTTTTCCAGTTGGCTAATGAGTCTAAATAAATCTATTAGTGTTTTAATGTGTTCTGATTAACATCAATGGGTTACTGGGGGGACTACTTCTAAACACTTCGTTTTACTTGAAATGTGCCAGATAGTTTAGAGCAGATAGCCAAACCTTCTTTCTTTGCAATAGCAATTTGCAATATGTAGTATCAGTTCCCTTTACATGAGTTTAAACCACGTACAAATATGAAAAACACAAAACAGTAATGATGCTCTTTCCTAAAGCATGCCCACGTCAATTATGAATTCTGCAAGATTAAAAAAGGATTTCCAGCACAAACTAATCTGGAAAGTTATCACCTAATTAAGGGATGGGATTCCTCCCTTCATCGATTTCAATGACAAGGAGCCGTTCTGGATCTGAACCATTGGGTCCTTCTGAGTAAAGTGCAGGGAGATAAGCCTTGTAGGCAGGCAAATATCGCGAAACAAAGTCCATAACCTGAAACAAACCCAAATAAAACATCGGAAAATGGATTGAATATAAAGCTAATAGGGATTAAATTATTCTGCCCACCTCCTCATCAGACATCCCAGGCTTTCCATCAGCCCTCATGGCAATCTCTGCCTGCAAATTCGCTAACGATTATAAAATGGTATTGCGAAGGATAAGAATATTCTGAAATAGCAAACCAATGGCTAACCTGCAATCGCCACTGGTAGACACAATTTGGATCTTTAATCTTGATAACTATCCACGCTTTTATGAATTTATCCCATGCATCATAATAAGCTTCTAAATTCTGGTTCACTATCTCAAGCTGTAAAATTACACTTTCACTCGAATTAATAAGATCCCCATCAGAGTGACAAGGGAAGAAGCTAGATGTATCCCTAGATATGATTTGTTAAGTGCTAATACCTGTGGATCAACAGGCGTGACTACTTCAACTGGAAGGGGCTTAAACCCAAGCATCCAGCCCTCAAACAGGATGACCTAAATGAAATCCAAATGACTTATGGTGAGGAAGACAGAGATTTTAGTGGTTCTCCTTACTGACACACTAAATAAACTTTGTTGGGTTTATAAAATGTAACCAAAAAAAAAAAAAAAATTTAACACTTTCTGAGTTGATGATACAGTCATTTGGGATGGCAGATGGAGCGCTGGCCATAATTTTTGTCACATCCACATCTTAAGAGGCCCTTCAACTTCTGGCCATGTTGAAGGATCAGCTCTGTCACCCCTACCGTTGTTTGCAGACTGCAGAACAAAAAAACAATTGATACGAACCTTGAAATGAAAGGTTTGATTGACAACAAGCATATTCAGTTGTGCAGGGAGCTTACTTTATCATATCGAGGTAGCTTCATCTTCATACCTGACAACAAAGCACACGTAATTCATTACCCATGATAACCCTACTAACGACATAAGTAATAGAACTGTTAGAATATAGTATTGCTATTAATCGCACATTGGTTAATGTAGTCTTATGTTATGATTTCTCATTATATAAATAAGAGTTGATTGTGTTAGGGTTAGAAAACACAATACCCTACACACTTTTCCTTCCTAAACAACATGGTATCAGAGCGGGTTCACCATCCACCTTAGATATACAAAACCCTAACCGCCACCCTCTACCGCCATCATCATCACAGTGTCATTGTTCATCGTCGTTACTGTTCATCAGCGACTCCTGCTGTTTCAGTCTGTAGACGGCTTTGTTCAATTATATTGTTGGTTTAACGTGGTAATCTGCCACTCTAAGGTTATGGATCTTGGTAATTGATGATGTTGGGTTGATCTGTTGGTCAATTGCTGGTTTCTTGTCTAGTGATATATTTGCAATGAAATCTAATTCTGCTTCCGCTGTCTCTGTTGCTATTGGTTCTTCATTCAGTTGTGGACATGGTCATAATTATGGGTTTCCTAGTCGGATTTTTTGCCATGCTTTTGGTGAGCGAGGTATCATATCTTGTTTTGTCGTCTATTTCGTTGAAGTTGGTGGTTGTTGGTTGGTAATTGAAGTTGATTGTTATTGGTTGTTGAAGTTGGTAGTTGAAATTGGTTCATTGTTCGTTGGTCGTTGAATTCGTTCGTTGGTCGTTGGTCGTTGAATTCGTTCGTTGATTCGTTGGTCTTTGAAATTCGTTCGTTGGTCATTGGTCGTTGAAGTCGTTGAAATCGTTGAAGTTGAAGTCGTTGAAGTTGGTTGGTTGTTGAAGTTGTTTCGTTGGTTGAAGTCGTTCGTTGGTCGTTACTATTGAAAGTTGTTCCATTATTTTAACAAGTTGGTTGTTTTTCGTTATTGCTGTTAGTAGTTGAGGTAATTGTTTCGTTGGTTGATATGTAACAAGCTGGAGAGTCTCCAGCTTGAGGGGGAGTGTTAGAATATAGTATTGCTATTAATCGCACATTGGTTAATGTAGTCTTATGTTATGATTTCTCATTATATAAATAAGAGTTGATTGTGTTAGGGTTAGAAAACACAATACCCTACACACTTTTCCTTCCTAAACAACAAGAACTATAAGCACCAAATGCAAAGAGATCTGTATGAGGGAAAACTCCTACCTTCTTTAGTCAATTTGCTTAGAGCTGTCAATGTTTCGACAGAGAATGAAAGATCGTGGCTTCCCGCATTTCCACGCAACTGCAGGTGAGCAAATAATCTCCGTTACCTTGTTCTTTGAAAATGCTTCCTCATCTCTCAAGCTAAGAGATTTTAAAGGGGAGCAAGTTAGTTGATACCTCTAGAAGTGCATTTCCTGGTTTGCTTTCTCTCAGCTTAGCCTATACCATAGAAAGATTGCATCAGAAAATGCAAACACAAACAAGAAGGGAAGCAATATCCAAAGACTCCATCGAACACGTTTACGGTTTTACCTGATCATCTGCAGTCAAGTAAAAATCATCTATGGATACTGTAGCAGACTTCCTGAGATTAACATGAATCAATATAAGGAATTCCTTTCATGTTGTCATACTCCCATTCAACTATTGACAAGATTGCTTCTACACAATAGATATCATCGTTTCTGCAATCTACCTCCTGGTGACTTTGAAAAGATACTCTAGAGCAAAGACTAGTGTAGTCTTTCCACAACCTTGAGGGGCACTAAACCCAATCTGCATCACAAAAAAAATATGTTAAAAAGCATTACCCAGTCCGTTCACAGTACACACGTCAAGACTACAAAATGAGAATTGAGCAGCTTGTCATGTCTGGGGAAAAAAGTTACCCACTATAACAGAAGAAAGGGATGGTGTGAACATCTTATGTTTACCACTATAGGAGTGACCTCTTCTCCATCTTTAAATGTGGAACTGTGATGAGAAATTTGCTGTTCGCACCATAAGAAGACTGGTATATAGTAGTGATAAAACCTAGCCTTCTGAGGTATTGTTAGGTAGAGTTCATTTAGTTGAAACAACCTGCAAAGGTGTAATCCATACGCTAACCACTTGTCGATGGACTCGGCCACCATCTCTGAAGTCATGCCCAACTTGTTTAGAAGTGGGCCTGAGCATATAAATTCAAAAAGGTCCTGTACAGAGGAAACTTCTGCGGGTTTTGAGGGAAAAACAGAATGCAATGGACGTTGCCTCCTTCCGTTGTTGGAAACAGTGTCAGGACAGGTGGAGCTGTCTTGTATCCATGAACATCCCAAGCCTGCATCAATGGCTTGCACGTGCACTTCAGTGCCTTATGTCATACGACAAAATGAACCAAAAATATCAAGTAGGGGAATAGAAACAAAAGTCAACTTCAATTGTCCACACCCTTGAATTGGAATAGAGCATTATCTTTCACTATGGATTAAAAAAAAGGAACTCAACTCGTAGGATATCTCCATGAAAGAATAAACAAAGTACAAACTTCAAGAAGGAAGGAAGGTTAAAACAGATGCTAGAAACTCAGAGGAGTTTTGCACTAGTATCACTCAACATTACCGTAAACTCCACTTGGTTGCCAACAGGGTGAAACATTAAATTTCATAATTGCCATAATTTTGCACTCTCTTGAATTTGTCGCTGTTTTGGTTTGTGTTACTTTTGAAGCACCAAATAGCTGTGTGAAGCTCAGCGGAGAAAACTGTTCACTTCCATGTGTCGATATGAAACATAAAAATTGGGGAAAAAACCCTTCACTTTCTAGCTTCCTCTCCAGCAAAACAAAGCATAACTTTTAGATACCCAATGGAGTATTTAAATCCTATAACTTGAGACTAAACCAAGGCTTCGTAAAGAGAGTGGTGAATATCGGAGTTTGATAGATGAATATATTTCATATTTTCTTAGATAGCTTACATATTGGTTTTTGGCCATTCAGTTTGGGAGCTTTAATGTGACTGCTTGAAATCCTTTATCCTATAAAATAATTACCTCTAATCTATCTTCCATGAGTTTCACAAGTCACTTGGAGCTAAACTTCTTATACAAAAGGAAACGGCTCCTCTGCAGTCTGTGTTTGGACTGCACAGAGCAGTCTGTGCAATCTATCCGTCCCAAAGCGTTTTTAATGGTTAGATTTTGTTGGAAGACTCTTCTCAGGAAGAAACTATTATTCCCGCGGAGACTTTCTAAAACTTGAACCATTGATTATTGAGATGAACGGACGAGATGAGACTGCAAAATAAGTCGGATCCTATACAATATTATGACATTGTATAAGTTAATTCAAATCCACTCCTACCCAAACAGAGCCAAAGGACAGTAAACGAACTCTATAGTTAAAAATTCAGGCAAATGTTAAACTAAAGTAACAGAATAAGTCAACAAGACACAAACAAATCGATACGAATTGGATAACAATTTAGGCATTAAGAGAGAGAGAGAACATGATAAGACCTGATTTGGGGGATCGAGGGAGCATCGGAGAAGAGAAACTCGGTTTTGCTGATCCAATTACAGCTTTGGAAAGCGAGGAGAGAGATGGACCGACGGAGAATCGATCGTAGCAGCTGAACATGTAACAATTAGTATAGTAATGGTTACAGCTGTAGAGAGAGAAGGAAGCGGTTTTCGTCGGCCACGGGGTCGTCGGCTGCGATAAAATATTCAAAACCGCCATCGTCATCTCTCTCTCTCTCTCTTGCTCGCGATGAAAATGCGGGAAAACTTTACACGCAGGCAGTCACACGGCAGTGGAAGCGATTAGCTCGGATAGCATTCGAGGCCCCACAAGAAGAACCAGAGCTAATTATTATTTAACGACGACAGAAGTACGAAAATACCCTCCAGCCCGGGAGTCCCGATGGTCCGATTCCGGACCCAACTGCTTCTGGGCGGGTGTTCGTTAGAAGTTATAGTGCTAATCTCCTTTAGTGGAATTTTCCGTTCCCCAAAACTTTTTCGATTCTATTTTTTCATTGTACAGTACTTGATGAGATAATCCAATCTATATAACTATAAATAAAATCAAAAGTTGAGAATCATTCTTCTCAACGGAGGGCTTCAGATTTTGCGGTCTTTATAACACTTTGGCATTTTATAATGATTAAAAAAGAGAGACAGAAACCAAATTAAGACCATTGACTACAACTTCCAATTGCCTTAGGTACGATAAAATTACAAAGAAACCCCATAATGGCTTTGATATCAGAAAATTGGACATTGGCTACAACTTCCAATTGCCTTGCTAGCTTTTCACCTCCAGAAATCAATATATACTATACACAAATGTGTTTTGCCTTCAAATCTTCAATCCTCATTTTCTAGATTTTTTATTCTTTTGTGTATAAAAATGAGAGAGAGAGAGAGAGAGAGAGAGAGAGAGAGAGAAATGTGGATGTGGAACTAAAACCTTCACAAATACAGCAAGAACATTTGGTTGCATCGAATGAGACGATTAAAATATGGAGGAAAATTTGTTCTATGCCCCATAAACTCATTCTCTATCACAAATATGTGTCTTCCACTACATAGAACAAGAACACTAGCATGCATTGAATGAGACTAAAAAAAATTAAACTTTTTTCCTGTATCAACTAGCGATATGCCGTTTCAATATACGGGGCCAAAAAATACCAATGTTATTTTATTCTCGTGCATCAAATAAGCACAAACACCAATGCTATATACACAGATGTTTGTGCACGAATACAAACATAATTGTGTGACAGTTTGATGTATGCAGAGCTCATGTTTATGTGTGAAGCTCACGTTCATCAGACGATTTTCGGGCACATCTGTGTTTGGATCAATGTACACATCTGTGCCCGCAGAATTGCACTTTCGACTTTAGAAGGATTTCATGAAAAATTGACATTAGGTAATGTGTTGATGTGTCTGTGGCAGGTTTTGAAGTTAAAGCAGTTAGTGCTGAGTGCTAGTCAACTAGACCTCAAAACTAGCTTGACACTATCAACACATAACGTAATGTCAAGTTTTGCAAATTACTTTTTCACACACCACAACACCAAACCCTGGGGTGATATGTCACAACCCGACTTTCCAAGCGCCACAAGCAAAGACATAATAAAATCGTGAGTTTCTTACCGCCAGTTCAATATAAACAACAAAATCATATTATTGAAAAGTCATTCCCCACTTCCTTAAATACTTATATAGAGTTTCAGTACACTATACCCACATACCCTTGTCTCTACAACCTCCCTCGCGTCCTCTCTTCCTACCATTTCCTTCCCTACAGTTCATTACTGTAACTTTCTCTTTCCCCAAACCCCAGCTCCTCTCCTCCCCCATATTCTTCCCCCTAACACCTCGTTTTTGTTCTTTTTATAGAGCCAAGTCCAGTCATTTCTAATGGATGCCCATATGGTGGACAAGTGTCCATTTCTTTGGCTTTTGTTTTTCTTTTTACTCCATTCTCTCTTCCATGTGTTCACAGCCACCAAATCCACACACAAGCACTTCACGTGCTGCACCGCCTCAATCAACTAACACCAATCCCCATGCAAATTATAGTTTTTCTTTTATTAACTCTTGAATTTATAGGAGCAAGACCTCACTCTTTGACCACCCCACACACGTGGCCCACATAAAAAACAAATCTAATAAGAGCTGGATCTCACATGATAAGTCTAGCTTCACACACAATCCGGATATATACTTAGCATACACAAAAACTGAGATCGGCCTCTATGACCATCTCCATGTGAGTATGTAAATAAGTGTTTTTATACAAGTGCGCATCCATGAATTTTGTGTGAACTATTTTTCATGTGAATTAAGTATGTATCGTAGTTTTTTCTTTATTTATGTGTGAAACTAGCATGCTATTTTTTTGGATGGAAGCGCAAGAACTTTAGCGAAGAAAAATAAAACTGTGCTATCGCCATATGATAAAAAGCACCGACAACGAGTAAAAACTAACAAAAGACCTAAGAGCATCTACAACTGCTCAAGGACCAGAGCACATAAAACTGATCCCAAAATATTAAGGACACAAAACTAATGAAACTAGCATGATTGCAGTTGGAAGTCCTCCACTCCTCACCCTACTTTGGTAGTATTTCTCCCTTCAAGTTCCCTAGAAAATAAGATTCCGGAGGGAGAAGGTGAGAGTTCTTATGATAGCGTATTCCTCGGATATTCCCTGTACGAGTTCATGCATAATTCACTGGCGCATTTCTCGTAGATTCTCAGTAGAAATTCTAAGTAGTAAAATATGATATACAGCTCTGTGTATTTCTTGCACTAGACTGTTGGATGAAGAGAAAGATTTGGGTTTGAGTTATCACGTGAGAGAGAGAGTATCTAGCTAAACAATACCAATTTCTTATCATTCTTTTAGTCAATATAAAGTAAACAAAACGCACAGAAAGAAACAAAACAATCTCATGGTATCGTATAGACATACAAAAGTGTTAACGTCTTTTTGGGTTTATGCTTATCGCTGGTTCAGTCATCTCCTGCCAAAAAGTTGCAATCGTAGGTTGGAAAAAGAAGATCCCTACCTCCCTTATCTGCTCCAGTAAAAAATTGATCCCTCCTTATCTGGGTAGGTGACGAAAACCCCTTTTGAGCATTTTTTTTTTCTTTCAAGTTTTAATCTTGAGTAAAGAGGTGAAGAGGAGGATCAGAAGAGGAAGAGAGAGATGGGTTCGCCTGGGATGCTAGCGAGGAGGGCTTTATTGACTGATACACCGGTGATGGTTCAGGTAAATTGGGTTTCATTATGAACCCTAAAAATTGGATTCTGGTTTGTTTTTTATGTATTGTTTTTCTTAGGTTTTTAGCTCTCTGTGTATATACTTTTTTTTTTCCCACATATAAACACCATGTGGTTGCTCTTCGTGATGCGTTTGTTTCCGTGTAAAATGTTCCGAGTATTTTGGTGATCCAGGTAAATTGGGTTATCATGAATTAAAAAAAAAAGAAGAGGCAAATTGGGTTATGGTAGGTCGTATATTTGCTCTTCGTTTGATGTGTTTGTTTCCCCAAAAAAGTGTGCAAGTGTTTTGATGGTCCAAGTAAATTGGGTTGATCAAAGACCCTAAATTCGGTTATAGTAGTTCATCATATATTTTTCGGCATGAATACCAAGCGGGTGCTCTTCGTTTGATGTGATAGCTTTCCACGTAAAGTGTGTGAGTGTTTTGATGGTCCAGGTAAATTGGGTTCTTCAAAATCCCTAAAATGGTTTGAGTAGTTCATAGTATATTTCATTGGTACGGATACCATGTGGGTGCTCCTCGTTTGATGTGTTTGTTTCCCAAGTAAACTGTGTGAGTGTTTTGATGGTCTAGGTAAATTGGGCTAATCAAAAACCCTAAATTGGGTTTTGTACTTCATACTAGTATATTTTTCCGGTATAAATACCATTTGGGTGCTCTTCGTTTGATGTGTTTGTTTCCTAAGTAAAGCGTGTGAGTGTTTTAATGGTCCAGGTATATTGGGTCCTTCAAAATCCCTAAACTGGGTTTTAGTAGTTCATTTATTTATTTTGGTACAAATACCATGTGGGCTCTCTTGGTTTGATGTTTTTGTTTGCCATGTAAAATGTGTGAGTGTTTTGATGGTTCTGGCAAATTGGGTTCCTCAAAAACCCTAAATTGGGTTTTAGTAGTTCATATGTTTTCTTGGTATGGATACCATGTGGAAATTCTTCGTTTTTTTTTAATCTTGCGGGAATTCTTCGTTTGATGTGCCATTTCTCTGCTGCAATGTGTGTGACTCTGTATTTGACGGTAAGTGGGTATTGTGTTTGCAGATTCAGGAATTGTTCCGAGGTTCCAACGATCTACTTTCTCTAGCTCAGGTTGGTTTACCCTTACCATTTTTTTGTCAAACCAGGTTAATTTAGATTATGTAAGTTGTCTTTTTATGTCTATGGAATTTGAGAAACCGAGATTTGTGGAACAGTTCTCTTTAGTCTCTTAAATCACAATCCACAGTACACGAACTCTTTGCCAACTCAACTTTCTCGAGGAAATGTCTGGACTGCTGAAATCATGATGGTATTGGACGCCTTCAACATTCAATTTTTTAATTAGTCATGATATGGTGATAGTGAACAGGATTGATCAACAGTAGACAGTAGTAGATGCCACAGATTATTGCTCATATCCAGAGTCAACTTTTAAGTACTTAATGGGCCTTCTTTGTTTATGGTCTTCTCCCTTCCACCCGAAGTGCATTACTGGGAAATTAATGGGAAGCACAAAGACCATGTTAATATGAGTCCATGATTGAACTGAGAACCAGGGTCAATGTTCTAATGAGGTACTCTTGCTCTGCATAATGTCCGACTAATTTTCCTATCTTCTTCCAACCTCTTTCTTGATCCCAGATATCCAAAGGATCTTGATTGCACCTGGGTAGTCAACTTCTTGATTATTAAGCCCTTAGAAAAGTACGTAAAAACCGACTGATTGTGTTTTTGATAGGTCGTTCATACGTAAGCTAGTTTTGCATATTGGTGTTACGAGGTTTTGTGATTTCCTGGCAGCTCTCTCCTATGATGCACGGACACGGACACAGGGACACAGAAATTCTAAAAAAATGGAGACACAGACACGACGGGGGACATGCCACGTGTATATTTATTTATATATATATATATAAATATTTTTTTTTCCAATTTTTTTCCAAGTTTAAATGGCAAAATGTAGACAAAACATAACATCCATGGTTCTAATACTATTCAAACAAAACAAAGACATACATGATCCATAAGTTCAATTCAATCCAAATACCCAATTGAAAACAAAACATGATAAACATCTATAGTTCCATAATAAATTATGGGACATGCCATGTAGCGTGTCCCACAGGTGTTCCCAGCCGTGTCCCCCTAAAAAATTTATATTAAATTATGGGACATGCCACGTGGCGTGTCCCATACGTGTCCCTGCGTGTCCCCGTGTCCGGACACTACAATACGTCGACCTCTAGAGGTGTCGGTGCTTCATAGGCTTTCTCAGTCTACTACTTCCACCATATTCTAGCTGAAGTAACGCTGTTTATCTACTGTTTTGGACCATTGGATCATTCTTGCCAATTTCATGCTATATGATAATTGCTAGTTTTTCCATCATACCTGTTGCATGATATTTGTAGCATTTGGTGTTATGGGAGCTGAGCAGTTGCTGGGGTTTTTTTTTTTGCTGCGAAACAAGCATTTTATAAGACCTAGGAAGTGGGGATTCTGTTAGTGTTATTCTTGCAGCATGTCACATCCCTACCTGTTCAGGATTCTGAGTGATTCTGATGATTTGAAATTTCTTAACTTGGCATGTGAATTGAGAGTAAAGTAGCCGTATGAGATTCATGTGGTGACAAATTACAATTAAGGCCACAAGTGTTCCATCTGACTTGAATTTTCTAGTGTTCACTTTTCATTATCTGGGAAACATTCTAGTAAATTGCAAATTGTTGTTGAGTGGGAAATTTGAGGTCTAGTAATCCTTGAAAAACTCCTAAGCTCTGTTGATGGTAACAGGGCTTAGGAGTCAATCACTATCCACCACAATGGCTCATCAATCACTATCTTGTATTCGGGAACTTCTTTGAACGGTATAAATTATAATGGTTGTCAGTTACTAGTATTTACCAATGGAAACCATAACCTATAGCTTCTTCTCTCCTTTATTGCTTTTGGTCTGTGGCACTGTCTTAGCAGTACCTTATTCTTTGACCGTATTCTCATGTAGGGAGTAGTGTATTGGCAACCACCAAAGAGAGCTTTGGATATGGCAAAAGAACTTGTGTGGGATCCTTCAGTTAGTCGTTATGGTGCTGATGAAGGTCTTCCCGAGCTTAAGGAGGCATTGATTAAAAAGGTATAGCTATTGATTCCGCAGCAAAACAGGTATAGGGGGGCCACTGTTTCAGTGGTATCCTGAGAGCAGCCACTTTGTGCATATTGCCAAAGGTTAGATCTGTCTCCAATCCTCCCCCGCCCATACCCCCAATGATTGGGGACTACATGGGTTCTGTTGTTGTTGTTGTATTGATTCTAATGTTTCCAGTTGAGGATTTCTAGTAGGCTAAAACACTGCCAGGTTGTGTTTCCCCCACTTCCTTTGATTATTGGTGCAGTTTTTGTTCAAGTGTCCAAAATAGTTTCATAAATGGTTCCCTGTTTGTTGTGAAATTATTCTTGGGGATTATATGCATCCGATTTTGTTTTTGTCTCTGTGTCCGTGACTGTTGAGGCCTGTATTTGCTATCAGATACAAACCGAGCAACTTGTATTTTTCTCCTTCCATACTGACTCTATTATGATCTCATTACTTTTCCTTTGTTTTGCAGCTGCGAGTAGAGAACAACATACACAAATCTTCCGTGATGGTTACGGCAGGTGCAAATCAGGTGACTATGCCTGCTCACTATAGTTCTTTTTTCTTTGGGGTTGGACTGGTAAAGGATGAGTATAAATCTCATAACTTTTTCCATAGTATAAAAACAAAGTACCTTTCTGTCTGTCTGTAATCTGTATGTACTTGTGCAAAATTTCTCTACATCCTTGACAAATCTAACACAAGTCCCTTTCTGGTTGCAGGCATTTGTGAATTTAGTTCTGACATTGTGTGATGCTGGGGATTCTGTAGTTATGTTTGCACCATACTACTTCAATGCGTACATGTCATTCCAGATGACAGGTGTTACTAACATTCTGGTGGGTCCTGGTAATTCAAAGACTCTTCATCCTGATGCAGGTTAGAAGCTTCATAAGTTTTCATTGTGCAAGAGGAATTGCCATCCTGTCTCGTATTCTGAATCAAACACCTGATAAGCAATACTATTTCTAGATTTTTGAAGCAAATTATTTTATTTAGTGGGACAGCTTTTGCAAAAATAAACATTATGGATCCACCTTAGATTGCATTTGTACATGGAGAGTTGTAGATTTCAAAAAAAAAAGATTTCAGGAAAACCCTGAGGCTGCAGTTGAACCGGTGTAGATCATGTTGGGGACTTTTAAAATGTTTATTGAATCACATTTTAGTTAGTACAGCTTTTTGGGGAAAAAAAGCTTCTGACAATGTCGTAGTAAGTCTGGGTTAGTGATATTCCGTTTATTAAAGTTTTACATTTCATTTTCTGCTTGATTTAACTTCTCCTTTAACAATTGTTTTCCTTTTCATCTTTTAAATTGGTTAGTTTTCAAATTTTTCTTGACTTCTGGCTTGTTCATCCTATGAAACCTCTTCATTGTTACAATGGAAAACCGTCAATATACTCGTGTATATAAGATAAACCCCTTATTGTTCTGTTGTAAGAGAGAATTGGAGAATTAATTTCGTTTGGTTTCATTAATGCCGGAAGACCAATCTAATACTTCAGTGAATTGTTATTTATCTGCATATCTGTATATTTCTGTTGTTCATGATCAGAATTCTGCTTTTCAGAGTGGCTAGAAAAAACTTTACGGGAAACTAAACCAACCCCGAAGCTTGTTACTGTCGTTAATCCTGGCAACCCTTCTGGAACCTACATTCCAGACCCTCTTCTCAAGGTCTCTCTCTCTCTGTCTGTCTGTCTGTCTGTCTGTAGTCAGAATCCTTTAACTTTTTTGTTTCGCTTTGTTTTGTATTGTGTAGAGGATTTCAGATCTCTGCAGGGATGCTGGATGTTGGCTTGTTGTAGATAATACATATGAGTGAGTGAATTCTTTCCCAGTCTTACGCCCTTGATATTCAACTGCTTTCTCATGTAAATTTTTGTATCTGGTTTGACAGGATTGATAGTGTTGTTTGTAACAAAAAATGTGCTGAAATCTTACCTTAAATATGAAGGGGTTACAAGCATATATTGATTCTGTGATTAATCCAGAATCAGTGCATAATAGAGCTAGTTGCCAATCCATGTTTGAGATACACGAGCATCACTTGTTCGGTTGTTCGTCATCTCTGTTATAGTTACTGTTAGAGTAGTTGTCCCACATTGCTTGGGTATGGAATGAGAGATTACTTAATAACATTTTGGACTTCTCCCCTCAATGTCAATTGGTTTTGAGTTGGATATAAAGTTTCCACATGGTATCTGGTATCAGAGCAGGCCCATACCATTCCTAATTTTATAACAAAAAAAAATTAAATCAAGCCCAGACCCCACGATCCAAGATGACAGACCCAAAAAAGGCTGCACGATGATAGGACCCAAAAAATTGGCCACACGTGACTGACCTAAATGGGGCTGCACCGCACATGAGGGGAGGTATTTGAGTAGTTGTCCCACATTGCTTGGGTATGGAATGGGAGATCACTTAGTAATATTTGGGACTTCTCCGCTCATTGTCAATTGGTTTTGAGTTGGATATAAAGTTTCCACAGTTACAACCGTGCAGGCTTTTGTTTATTTCCTGTAAGCTTCACCAAAGTCTTCGACTTCCAATGTGACGTCAGCCATCACGTGTTAGGCTTTCAGAGTTATGATTTTGCTTTTGCAACTGGATATCAAAATCCAGGAACTTAAATTTGTTTGTTACTTAAGAAACAGGAAAATAGAAAAGAGATTGGATTGTTGTCTGGGTACTTGCTCTCATTTTGTTGCACTTCTGAAGTTACAAGCCATTAGTTTCTCTGTGTTCGCTGATTTTCAAGAATATGATATACCTATGTTTCCATGACTTCAGTGGTACGTTGGAGTCTTAATAATTTTACGTGCAGGTACTTCATGTACGATGGCCGCAAACACACCTGTGTGGAGGGTAATCACATAGTCAACATTTTTTCTTTTTCTAAAGCTTATGGGATGATGGGATGGCGTGTCGGATATGTGAGTAGTGCTTACTACTTCTTACGTCATGACGATCAAGAAGAAATCAAAGTGTTTTCATTAGAAGCAAAATGCTTAATTTTGCACCTGAAACTTGAGCTTGCTCTGATTAAATAGCATGATTACCCGTTACCTAACTGTACTTGCATGTAATTTTTCATTTCATCTGTAGTTAATGACGCTGATCATCTTATTACACTACCAATGTCTATACTGTGGAAGTCACTAACTTGTTGTAGATGATGCACTGTAACGCCTGTACTCTCCTTTTTATGTCTGCTACACCAGCAATATCTGTTTCATAGCATCTGCTTTACTTAGCAAGGTGATAAACAAATGTGCTTTTCAAAATATTGGTTTTTAATTGCTTCTAAATCTCTTCCTCTGCTAATAAAATAAATAAACTGAAAGCGGAAAAGGGGTTGTTTTACTGCTCAAAATATCGAAATCCTTGCAAGCATCTCAAAAATTTCCTACTGTTGAGTAACGCTTCCATTATTTTCTCTTGCTTTAAAACGGAAACGTTTGCTCTCCAATATAACTTTTAGTTTCATTTTGCAATAGGTAATCCAAGATTAAGTGCTGCTAATATGAGCTTTTATGTTCATGCATGCAGATAGCATACCCTTCAGAAGTAGAGGGCTTGGCAGCCCAACTCCTCAAAATCCAAGACAACATCCCAATCTGTGCGGCTATTATTTCCCAACGCCTCGCCCTTTGCGCCTTAGAAGTGGGTCCCGAGTGGGTCACTGAGCAAGTGAAAGATCTCGTCAAGAACAGGGAAATAGTTCTAGAAGCATTATCCCCTTTGGGAGAAGATGCCGTGAGAGGAGGAGAAGGTGCAATTTATCTATGGGCAAAGCTCCCGGACAAATATATCGATGATTTTGAAGTTGTTCGTTGGCTCGCTAAGAAGCATGGGGTGGTTATTATCCCGGGCAGTTCCTCTGGCTGCCCTGGGCACGTTAGGGTCTCGTTTGGAGGATTGCTAGAGCACGATTGTCAAGTTGCTGCTGGGAGGCTGAGAAAGGGATTAGAAGAACTGGTGAGTGATGGGATGGTAAAGTAACTCTTCTGCAACGATCAATTCATTTTGAACACATTGTTGTATTCTGTTACCCATTGATCTTTAGAGCCCCCTATTTCTTAAAAAGAAGAGGAGCGAAGCGTCTGGAATACCGGAGTGAACGGCAAGAAATGCGCTCGGAAATAGTTTCGAACGAGTTCTAATTTGACTGCTTCTGGAATTGCCCATCGAAAGTGGGAAATGTGATGCGATTGATACATTTGATAGTAATATTCATTCTGGTACTTTGCATCCAGATTTTTTAAAAAAAATTTGTGACATTGTGATTTCTTATGGAAATTGGACCTACCTTTTGAGTTTCTCTGCCATTGGATGTTAGAAAGCAAGGAATGTGATGATTATAAGCCAATTCAAATGGCATGCTTTCGAACCTTTGTAGGCTGGTTGGTATTTACTTTGCAAAAGTGTCTTCTTTTACACTTTTGTAGAAGCACTCTCATTATTTGTACTTCTCCATCTTACTGCTGTCATCAACACGAGCCAACAATCGTGAACTCTCATGCAAATTGTCGTTATTATAGTTCCCACGGTATGCATAAATTATCTCCTACCGATAAGGGGACTTTTTTTTTGACTTTATCTATCTTGAGAAATTTGTTGCATTTCGCGTTTTCCAAAGGAAGAGTTATTTTGCTTTATAGGGAGAAATTTGTAACTTGATGTAAAAGCGGGGTAGAATATGTACTGATTACGTTTTACAGGGGAAAAAAATTAAACTTTAACAGGACTATGGGGGGTAAAGTGCCATTAGTCCCATTCTATAGTTGTAATACCGAATACTCCCCAAGGACATTCTAGTAACACCGCACTCTTCCCCCTCCCGTCTCTCGGCCGTTACGTCGCCGTCGTCTTCACTGATCGAAGCAGTAGCCTACACAGTACAGAGAGAGAGAGAGAGAGAGAGAGAGAGAGAGAGAGAGAGAGAGTGGCTGTGTGAGCTCTGTCTGAGGAGTCTTCTTCGGAACTCTCATTCGAAATCCCTAGTTTTTGTTTCAACATTTCAAAAGAGCTGGAGAATTTAACTTGCAATGGTGGGCACGTCGGAATTGCAAGATCACGTCAAATTGGCTAGAGACTACGCCCTTGAAGGCCTCTACGATTCTTCCATTATCTTCTTCGACGGTGCCATTGCTCAGATCAACAAGTATTCTCTCTCTCTCTCTCCCTCTCCCTCTCCCTCTCCCTCACACATTTTAGATACATTTCCATATCCTTCTTATTCGAGTATTTGAATAGGCATTGACTAACAACGTGTTGACCGGGCAGCTTACGTTTACTTCGACGAATCCTCTCTCCGGTCCGGTCAAAGGGAGGCCACCACCCGGGACTAAGGAACTCGGAAGAGATTTCTCTCTTGTGGCCTGGCCCCGAGAGATTCATGTACTTATTTGATGCAAATGAAATTAGCACTGCCATTTGATTTTGTAGTCTTGCAGAAACAAAGGAAAGGAAAGTAGAAGGAAAATATTTCCTTGTTCGGTTTGAAAGATAAAAGAGGAAAGAAAATAGTGATCAAACTTAACAAATAAAATGAGAAAAGAAAAGAGGAAAGAAAGAGAGAGGTGCTTAAATCTGTGGATCTGTTTGGTTGCTAAAACAGATGGGGAAAAAAGATGTATTTTTTCGATTTTGCAAATTTTTATTTATTTTTGGATAGCACAGTAAAGGGCTGAAGGTTAAGAAGCCCTTTTCTGGTGGGTATACTTTTTCCCGCTCATCCACTTCAAGTCCATGCTAGGGGACCCTCAGGCCTCAACAAGTGGTACCAAGCTTCTTCATCCCACTGTCCGCTTTCATAATTTGGTTCCCAAATCGAACTTTTTTGAGATGGCATTCTCTTTTAGTTCCTTACCAATAGAAAAAGAAGACATACAATTTCTTCCGTGATGGTGAGGCTATATTGCATGTCTGAATGCAGTCCGGGTCCATACGTTTTTTTTGTACAATGTGTTCTATTGTCTTTCAGTCTATGCTAAGTTCACTGGGTGAAGTTCTGTTTTCGTTTGGTTGTTCTTCAGGCTTTTAAGCACACTTGATGACCCTTTAGATCGTGCAAAATGGATGAATGTGAAGAAAGCTCTGACAGAGGAAACAGAGGTTGTCAAGCAATTGGATGCAGAGAGAAGGGCTTTCAAGGATATTCCTCTGGGTAGACGCCCCCCTTCGCCACCAATTTCTACCAAATCTTCCTTTGTTTTTCAACCCTTGGACGAGTACCCTACTTCATCCGGTGCTCCAATGGATGATCCTGATGTATGGAGGCCGCCTACTAGAGACAATGCAAATAGAAGAACCGCAAGAGGAGGTCAAGTGGGTATGAGGAAGTCACCTCAAGATGGAGCTTGGGCTCGTGGTGCCACAAGAGCTGGAGCAAGCGGTCGTGGAGCAAAGGCTGCTGGTTCTAGTAAGTTGAACACAGGAGTCAGAGCTTCAACTGCTGGGAAGAAGGGCCCTGGCTCGGGCAAATCTGGCAAGGCAGATTCAGTGGTAATGTCAAACCTAAGCAATGCAATTTCTGGAACAGTCCCTCCGTGTTTGGTGTATTGCATTCATTTTTGAGAACTTGTGTTGTTTATCTTTTGTCGTTGTTATCAGATCTCTGAGATTGGAGTCTCTCTAAAATTTCATCATTTACTGTTATTTTTGAATTTTGTTTGTATACATTAGTTGCTCTTTCCGGGGATTAAATGCCTGAAGGGACAGTTTGATTGACAAAATTACGCTTGGGATTGCATTAGAAATCCCATGCGAGGTTAGCGTGGATAGAAATTTAGATTGCATATCCCCTCAAAATAAGTCCTTTGCGATTACTTTTCCTATGAGATTATGTATCCTTCACTATTTGTTTGTTCAAGCAAACATGGTCAAAATAGTGTAAATTTTCTTGGGGTACCCTTCCATCGGTCTTAATAGATTCTAGTTGCTATCAATAACGAGTCAGGCATGTGGCTTTCCTAGATTCACGTTTACTCCCTCTTCTCTGTTTACTTCTGCCTGCAGAATGGTGATGCCGAAGATGGGAAATCTAGACGTGGACAGTATGAGGGTCCTGATTCTGACTTGGCTGCAATGCTTGAAAGGGATGTCTTGGATTCCACCCCTGGAGTGACCTGGGATGATGTAGCAGGGTTAACTGAAGCAAAAAGACTCCTAGAGGAAGCTGTTGTTCTTCCTTTATGGATGCCTGAATATTTCCAGGTATTCCAGATTGCTTTGAAGCTGCAATGTGATTGTTGTTTCACGAATCTAACACACAACTACTATTATATCAGTTCAGACTTCTGCTTAATTTTGGGTGTGGAGATGAGGATACCTCCAGATATTTTTCCATTTCCTTCTCCCTACTTAAATTTTTTTGATTTCATTAGTTTCTCTCCTATACCTGCCAAGAATAGGATGTCAAAGTACTATATGCATTAAAATTCCACAGAGATTTGCACTATTATGGATCAGTTGGAGGGGTATCCTCTTGAAATGTGCTTTCTGAAGAAACTCTGTTGCAGTGGAAGGGATTGTCTTTTCAAAGATATTGGGGATGTTCTTGTCCTTTGGACTAAACATGTCGGGTTCATCTCAGAAACCTGATACAGTTGATTTTACATCCAAAAAAAAAAAAAAAACCAAGCCTTGTTCTTCAGATGGGATTGCAAATTAAAATTCCTTGGAGTCTCCAAATTTGTTTTATCTGTTGTCAGATTTCTTAGGAATTTCAGCTTTCGATGGCCATCCAATCTCAATGGCCAATAATTGCCAACTTCCGTCAATCATCATCCATCACTGAGCAAGAATTGTTACGTTTAAGTTCCAACATCAGTTATTGGCTCACTCTTAACGTTTATATGGATGGATTTTTCAATCTTAGAATTTATTATCTTGCCAAATGTTAATGTTATCGAGGAATTTGAGACTCTGAATGATTAGTATTCTTAATAAATAACTGGTCCCAGGCTCCAACTACACCACTCTTTTTCTTTTTCTTTTTTTGTTTTTTTTTTATCCTTTATCCTTTATCATGGTTGTCTATGCACTTCTTATGAATTCAAAATTGCTTCAGATGCTTCATTTTGGCATATCCTTGGCTATGGTTGTTTTCTTGCTGCATGTGCAGGTCATCTGCATGTTGTATATGTATGCATACGGTTGGTCCAGTTAAATGATTTTTTTGTCGGGATGTCTAGGGAATTAGGAGACCATGGAAGGGTATTCTCATGTTTGGCCCTCCTGGTACCGGAAAGACACTTCTAGCTAAAGCTGTTGCTACTGAATGTGGTACGACATTCTTCAATGTTTCCTCTGCAACTTTGGCTTCAAAATGGCGTGGAGAGAGTGAGCGTATGGTGCGGTGCTTGTTTGATCTTGCAAGAGCTTATGCTCCAAGTACAATATTCATTGATGAGATTGATTCCCTCTGCAATTCCCGTGGGTAAGTCTGTACAATACTCAGTTATCAATTTTGTGGTAGTCCGAGCTTGTCATGAGCATGTGCTTTTTATGAATTTGTCGGGCATATGTTCTTAGATGTGGCTGTATAGAGTACACAAATTCAAAATCTCTCTCTGTGCCCCTGTGGGCTTTTGCGTATTCATTTGCAAATTGAAAAATATAAAAATTCCGTCACTAAAGTATTTTGAATTCATTCTCTCACGCTTTTGATTGGTGGCTCTTATTATGTTCATGTTGAGCTCTGGCCTTATATGAATGAACTTGCATTTCAGGGCTTCAGGAGAGCATGAATCATCTAGAAGGGTGAAATCTGAACTTCTAGTTCAAGTAGACGGTGTAAGCAATACTTCCACCAATGAAGATGGCAGTCGCAAAATCGTGATGGTTTTGGCTGCTACTAATTTTCCATGGGATATTGATGAGGCACTGAGGTTGGATCTTTTTGTTTATTTACTGTACTTTCTTACTTATACCTATACTTCTACTTATACTTTCAGTGTGTAATGTAATGACTTTATTGTTAAGTTATTTACTCATGCTGCTTGATCTACTTGTATGTTGACATCATGCAGGAGGCGACTGGAAAAGCGAATATACATACCGCTCCCAAATTCTGAGAGTCGCAAGGAACTCATACGGATCAATTTGAGAACTGTTGAGGTAATGTGGTTTTGCTGTCAGGTTACACTAACCCTTAGAACCTATTAGGAAGCTTGAATCCTAATTGTTATCGAATAAATCAGTTGGGAGAATGGAGTCAAAAATAAGGGGAGGGGGGGGCGGAGGGAAATGCCTCTTGTGTTGGAGACCCCAACTTCGAATTGCTATCGAAGGGTAATATTTCCCTTTATATACCTTGTATAAGTATAAAATTCATGAATGGTAGGATGTGAGTGCAGAAATTCAATTACCATGCCTCCACCTCATTTTATCCATTTGTGTGTTACAGATCTTCAATCCCACCAATTTACAGTATCATAATGAAGTCATGTAAAGGCGCACTCTACCATCTAAGACCCTGAGATTCTGAGATAATCTGCCGCTTATATTTAATAGGCATTGAATATGCTTGATAGAGCAACATGTCTGCACCAAATTTCAGGCCAAAACTGAATAATGTGTCTATCTCCTCACTTAAACTCTCGGGAGCTTTCCAATTTTGATCATTCCCTCCTGATTGCTTTCGATATGCCACCCTCCTTTATATTCCATTCACTCAAAACTTGCATCAACTTCCTTCTCCAGCACATCTCCATAGCCATTTCTCCATCAATTCTTGATTGAACTGAAAGTGATGCAAGTACCAAACCACCATCCTCAATAAGGCATACTGTGCACACACCTTTACATCTACGAGATGGACTTTGAACTCCTCTCATCACCAGAGAATAGTTAAATTACTTATTTAGTTTAGCGAACTCTCAACATCCCTTGTTTCCTGCAACTAAGAGGGAAAGTGGAAGAAAAATGAGTTTCCGATCTTCTTTTTTTGTAGCTTCATTCAGATTTGACAACAAACTGTGCCCTTAGAGATTGTCATATAAAGCTAGCTTTGAATAACGTTTAAATCCTTATTTATTACTCCCTCCGTCCCATTTTGTTGCGCCTGTTTCCTTTTTGGGACGTCCCAAAAAATTGTTTATATCTCACAATCTATAATGTTTTTTATAATTTCGAAATCTTTGTCAAGGCTTGATGGTTCTTTTTTTGCCTCTTTATGTGTCACCTATATCAGGTGTCTTCCGACGTAGATATGGATGAAATAGCTCGTCGAACAGAGGGATACAGTGGAGATGATCTCACTAATGTATGCCGGGATGCCTCTTTAAATGGCATGAGGCGTAAAATAGCAGGGAAGACTCGCGATGAAATTAAGAGCATGTCTAAGGATGACATATCCAAGGACCCTGTTGCCATGTGTGACTTCGAAGAGGCCATAAGCAAGGTTCAACCTAGTGTTTCGTCAGCAGATATTGAACGACACGAGAAGTGGTTTTCAGAGTTTGGTTCCGCGTAATAGCATTCTCAATTGACGCCGGAGCTCATCAATCTTTTGTTTCTGACAAACTTCCCATTTGGCCCGGTGATTATTTGTCTCGGTCATTCCCTGTCGCAGTTCTTTCTGCTGTTTCAGTGGTGTCGATTGCTGTCGGAACTGATCTTAGGTCTCATATGATTGGTGCATTCTTTTGTATGTCTAACCACTAATGTATCACGTTTGTCAGAACTTTCTTTTTATTACTGAGTCTACTAGTCGGTTCAAAATTTCCCTTGTGTAAGAAACGAAACCACTGCAGCAGCAGCTCTAGCAGTAATCACATCTGAGCAATGTATGTATGTATCAAGATTGTATCAGTTTGGAGAAAAACTGTACCCAAACGTTTGAATTTCGATAAGTTATTGGACAATTTTTCGTTTGCACGGCAAATTATGGCCATTTCTCCGTACCGGGCCGGGCCGGGCGATTAGCGACAACAAGGCGTGAAAGGACAACTCGTTTTCTATGCACAGTAACAAAAGCTTTGGCTTTTGTCTGTCTTTGGTACTCTCCTATTTCGTTTAGATAAGAACAAAGGACAGCATGCCTCATTGATCGACAGGATCGGTTCCTCGCCATGTCCCTCCATACTCTTCTTATTGCTCCCACTCTCGAGTTGACACCGAGATTTTGAACTGTTTGTAGAACTCGCATTTAGCTACGTCCGGGGAAAAAAATCAAATTCATCGGACATTTATAAATGTGTAAACAAATGACATTTTGTTTCAAATATTGGACAGTTTGAATTTATAGTCACGTAGCTTTATATTTTTGTGAAACAAAAGACGAATTGCTTATACATTTATAAATATCCAATGAATCTAATCTTTTTCGGATGTAGATACCTAGGAATTTTACGAGATGAAAAGTAGATAATTGCGAATTTTACGAGACGAATAGTTGAGATCCTCGACATTAGCTTGGGAGTGGAAGCCACAAGGGGAGTATGGAGAGAAATTGATTGCCGACCTTTTTGTCATTCAAAAAGTGGATCTAGGGGTGCTGTAGTGCACCCGTGTAGTGCACGTGTAGGACAACACACAGCCGTCGATCTTATCAATCAACGGTCCACATTAAAAATTATATAATCGGTAATAAATAATTCTTACCGGTCATAATTAAAAATTATATCTCAACCATTCATTATCAAGATCGATGGCCCGTGTGCGCCCTACAGGATGTCTTGCAGGGCCTTGCACTACAGAATTTCTCAATCCTTCAAAAGTTTTTTTGATCGGCCCAATCCTTCAAAAGTTGACAGCTTCATTTCTGAAATGGAAATGTATTATTTGACAACCTCCTTAATTTAGTAGTATATCTTCATACGTTCAAAAAAATAGATGTATATCTTTGATGATTTTTATTTTGTAAAAATACGTTACGTAAGTACATAACATAGATAGGTATATTATTATACATTCATTAATACTCCCTCCGTCCCATTTTCATTGTCCATTATTCCTTTTATCACATTTGTGTCTATTGCGTACATCTTTCAATCTATAATATTTTTCATGATTTTGACATATTTATATTATAGGACAAATTGAAATCTATCAAATAAGATTCATATTGCATATTTTTGGAGATTCACATTGGAAGATATAAGTGATTAAAAACGGACACGAACATCAAAAAAGGACAATGAAAATGGGACGGAGGGAGTAGCAAATCCAAAACGGTATCCAAAATTGTTTCCGTACCGATATGTATCGTACCCGAGAAATTTTTTAGTGCCGGGAGGGCACGGTCACGCTGTGCCTGTGCGTGTATCTCAACCCTCCAAACATGTTTTGAACGGCCCAGATTTGTTTAGGTTTGAGGGGGTGTTTTGGTAATTTTACATTTAAAATTACCCAAACAAATCTAGGCCATCCAAAATACATTTGGACGGCCGAGATGCACGCACGGACATCACGTGTCCGTGCCCACCTGGCACTGAAAAATTTCTCATCTTACCCAGAACAAAACAGTACCATAATGATGGTAGTACTACATTCACTATTTGGGCGGGTTGAACAAAACAGTACTACTATTTAAAAACTTTTGGTAGTACTATGTTTTTTGAACTTTCTTAACAGTGCTCCCAAACTCTAGTACTCATATTTCAGTATTTACAATATAATCTAGCATTTTTTTAGCCTTTCAAAATCTCTTTAATTTCAGTTTAGTTCCTTCAAAATTGAAAAATTTCACCATACAATCCCTCAAAATAGTATTCGATCATTTAGCCTCCATTTCAGGAAAGTTTTTCGACGGTCATAGGCCACAAGTTTAGATCGCACCGGTCCACGTGAAAAGCAGAGAGAATCTAAAGTCCTTTGAATGAATTCAAGAGACAAGGAATCAATGGGAATGAGCCAAAAAAAGAAAAGAAAAGAAAAGAAAAAAGAAGCTCAAATGAACAATAAGGAAAAGGTTGAACTTATGGGAAAGAGATGTACAAAAACCTAACTGTAGAGACAAGTAAGGAAAGTTTCAAATAGTTGGGAGGTAGGGGGGAAAGTACTGACCATTTTCCCTACCCTGTTTATTTCCAATCATCTGTTCCATTTCCCTAACCCTAGCTACTTGAGAATTGAGTACAATGAATGTGCTCAAAGCCTCAAAGTGGGTATCCTTCTTGATCAATGTAATTTATTTACCTCTTTACTTGTAATTGGGTATTGGGTAATGCCCGTTTTATCAGCTATTCATATGAATATAAGTTTTGTAGTAATTTTTATATATTCCCAGTTGGATATGGATATGGATATGGATATAGAGGTGAGTATGGAGTTTGGGGATCGGTTATGGAAGTAACACTTTCGATCCAAACCCGACATGTTGCTTGATGTTCCATTTCCCTACTTGAGACTTGAGTAACATGCATGAATGTGCTCAAAGTAGGTATCCTTCTTTTCTTCAAAGCGTCTTTTTTGTTTTTTCTGGTGTTCCTTTTTATGTCTCACAGTTTAGTTTTTTTTTGCCCTATTTGTTATGTATTTTTTATGGTTCACTATCTCATTTAATGGACCGATTAATCTTTGGAAATCAATATTTCTACCCTCTATTAGTTGAGAGTCCAATTAAAGACAAAATAGAGTCTCTAATAGTACGTAGTGGGAGTACTTCAAATCCAGACCAAAAGTTTTCTAAATCTCTCAATTGTCAGGTGACTATCACTGTGCTAACTCCTGAGGTGTCTATCCCTTAATTGAGGGTACGGATTTGCTAGAAAAAATTAATTGTAAACTAAAAGAATGCCTACTTGTTTGTTAATTAAGAAAATCTTTGATTGTGCACAAAAATACAAGCTATATATTGTAGTTTATGAAGGTGGATTCACCTTTTTTCTAAGAGGTTTGTTTTAGAATTAAGTGTTTAGTGTCTATCCACGTCCTCTCTCACTCTCTTGGAAGTGAAACTTGGAAGCATTTGATCTTTTCAACCATCTCTGCATAGCACAATGTGGACAGTGGAGCTTCTAAATAGTATATTTACTGCACTAGTTTATGTCTCCACCCATCATATAAGACAACAAACCTTGTATATATTTTCATAGGAAATTCTTGTTCCTTAGAAGATAACACATAAGTATACGGAAAAAAACCGGTATTATATCAGGTGTTGATAATGTCAATTAAAACTGTTTTTGTTAATGACAAAATTCGTATTGCATGAAAGACTTACACGATGTGCAGGGTACAAGTCGACCCAAATGTGGCGACACGAAAAATAGTTCCATCGCGTACTAGGTACTACCGATGAAACGATATTGTACTAACAACCGTTGTTAAAAACGATGTTATTGCAATTTACATTAATTGTCGAGATAAACAGCTTGCCGATTATCCTAATATGATGTCCAATTATTGATATACATACCGGCCAACTCATCTGAAATCTTACAAACTATTTGAAGAATTGCTTTTATAATTACCAATTCCACATAAATTGGGTCCCAAGACCTTGCATGGAGGGAAAGGGTCATGAGACCAACTTAACACAATCACAAGACGCCATAGAGGCAAAGAGCAACCATGTTCAGTTCCCAGGGAGTCGTTTATTAAAATATTGCAGAAACATAAAAAATAAAAAATAAAAAATCCAAAGAACGCTTCAAATTGTGAATTGGCACATTTGGTATCATCTAGAAGACATTAAAGCTTGGTCGACGTCTGTAGGTAGGAAGTGGAAGTTTGTTTGGTGCAGCCGTGTTTACAACAAAGTTGCCCATTGGATCGCATCGAGGTGTCTAGATAGGAAGATTTTGTCTTTTTCGGGTTGTATTCTGCCCGAGTTAGAGTTCATTTTGCTTAAGGACTCCTCCTAAGTTTCTGTTTTATGTAATCCAGTGACATTTTCAAAAAAAAAAAAGAAAAGAATATCCACACACTTCAATGATTAGTGTTCTGCCCTCAAACAATTAAGAAGCACAACCCTACAAAAATAAGGGTACTATTTTATTGTATGCATTATAAGAATAATGGCAGCCCAACTGAGGAGCCTTTGGCCTTTGTCTGGATCTTCCTAATATCTCTCTCTCTCTCTCTCTCTAGGGTACACCATTGGTTAGCCAGAGTGTTGTTGATGAGAGGCATTTTTTCTTGGAGTGTACATTTTGGAAGAACCCAATTTTTTTTTATTTCTTATTTTCTAATAATAATGCATTGGACCATTGAAAGGTTTGAAGTTGTTTTTTCTTGGAGTGTACATTTTGGAAGAACCCAATTTTTTTTTATTTCTTATTTTCTAATAATAATGCATTGGACCATTGAAAGGTTTGAAGTTGATTTCAGGACCCAAGAATCAGTGGCAACTCCATAAGAGATGAACAAAACCCTAATATCTAAGCCCTTGAACAAAAGACCATAACCCTAGCAACCCCAAGGTCCCTATTTATAGGAAAACACTAAATAAACCTAAACCGAATAGGAAAAGGAATCCTAGTCAATTTAGGAATTCTCGCTCCATCTTGACTTGAATTCCCTAGAACTCAAATTAAGCCTCTATCTTCCAACGGGCACCTCCCACCCAACGCATCCCTCTCGGATACACACGAAGATCTGCTCAAACTCCCCACCGAGTTAATTACCGACTCCACCACGGAGTTAAAAACCCAAAACTGAGTCAACCTCGAATTCACAGATGAAGAACCCAAAGATGTAGCACCCACAATCGTACTACCATCAAGCACATAGAGGTTATTAGTTTTCCGACCCTTCATCAAAACACGAGCACCCTTCAAAACCCTCAAGACTCCACCTTCAACGATATGCTTCCTGTTGGTTTTATGCCCGATTCATAAGTATCGAACCAATTCTTATTCGGACACATGTGGTAAGAACATCCGGAGTCTAGAATCCATTCGGTATTCGAATAGACATCACCGACACTCACAGAAAGAACCATAAGTGAATCGTCGGAATCCTCTTCAACAATACCAACAACAACCTTCTCTTCAAAATTGTCCTTATTTTTCAAACTAGGACAATTTCTCACCATATGCCCTGATTTGTGGAACGAGAACCAGAAATCCCTCTACTACCATTATCCCTCTCAAAAGGTCTTCCTTGCGCCACCAAACAATCAGCATAAACCTCACTTTCACCAGATACCTTTTTCCTTAATTCTTTTGAATATAAACTAGATTTAACATCCTCCATGGAAATCATATCTCCCGTAAAGTAGGGTAGTAACAAAATGCTCATAAGACGCAGGCAAAGAACATAACACAATAAGGGCTTGATCTTCATCATCAATCACAACATCAATATTTTTAAATCCATAATAATTCGATTTAACTCATCTAGATGGTCTTTTACGGGCGTACCTTCCCTCATACGAAACGTATAAAGGCGCTGCTTCAAATACAACCGGTTGGTAAGAGACTTCGTCATATAGATACTTTCCAACTTCAACCAAAGACCGGCAGTAGTATCCTCCTCCCCAACCTCGCGAAGCACATCATCGAGTCTTGTGTAATCATTGTTGAACAAGCAAAACCTATATCTTAATACGCTATAAACTGAAGCTACTGCTCTGCTCATCGAACTTCGCAATTTTGAAACCAGTTGCCATTGAAACAATCACCAATTGCACACTACGCAGCGGAAAACGAAAGTCTCAAATTGAAACCCAGAGGTCTGATACCAATTTGTTGAAAACTCCCCAAAAGGGTGACACAAACCCTTGGTGGAACCCTTAGAGATGAACCTAAGCCCTTGAACAAAAGACCATAACCCTAGCAACCCCCAAGGTCCCTATTTATAGGAAAACACTAAATAAACCTAAACCGAATAGGAAAAGGAATCCTAGTCAATTTAGGAATTCTAGCCAATTTCCAACAAAACAAATCGAGACGGCAGGAGTAGTACTAATAATACATTGATCGAACAAGAAAAGGTTGAGTTTGGATCGATTTCCAATTCTTTCAACCAGTTTGTAATTGAACGGCTTGGTTTTCGGCTATACAGCTGACGTTTGGATTCTTGATCTTTGTCCTTCTCAGCCGACCCACAAAAACCAGGCGGCCAGGTGACCCATCCAGATCTAATGGACTGTTACTAGTTTATAGTTACCATTAGACGGGTGCGATCTCCTCTGTTCCGAAAATTCTTGTCCCTATGTACTGAGAAATTTTTCCGGATTTTGGATTGTGTGATTTTTTTTTTATGTTTTAAATTTAACGTCCGGAAAATCCGTTGGCACAGAGGCATAGGGATTTTCGGCATAGAAAATCCTGCCTCACCATTCGACCGCCACCACATTATTCAGGCAATTATTCAACACTTCCAGAGAATCATATGTGACGTAGTCTAGGTACGTGGCACTCTCGACAAATCAGATGGAGTAAATTTCAAGAGTCACATGTAACGACACACTTTTATTTTGTGAGTGGGAGACACGGGTTTCGAGATTGCATGTATCATTTTCATTTTCCGAAAGTACTACGTGACAATGCGACATTATACCACAGAAAATACCTAATAATTTTTCACATTATACTCGGTTTTCGGCTATACAGCTAACGCTTGGATTCTTGATCTTTGTCCTTTTCAGCCGACTTAGGCTAGGTGACCTTTCCAGATCTAATGGACTGTTACTAGTTTATGGGTACCATACTACCATTAGATCGAAACAAGATCCTTTGTGCCGAAAATTTCTGTGCCTCTATACCGATGGATTTTTCGGTTGTTAGATTTAAAACATAAAAAAAATTCATACAATCCAACGGCTAAAAATTCCCTTGGCGAAGAGGCACATGAATCCTTGAGACAGAGAAGATCAGACCCATAAGACCGCCACCACATTATTCATTCAATTATTCAACACTTTCAGAGAATCATGTGACGTAGTCTAGGTACGTGGTACTCTCGACAAACTCAGATGGACAAATTCAAAGAGCCACATGTAACAATACACTTCCCTTTTGTGAGTGGAGACACGAGTGTCCTACAATATTGCATGTTTCATTTTCATTTTCGAAAGTAGTACGTGACAATGCGACATTATACTCCGGAAATACCTAATAATTTTTCACAATGTACTCGGTTTTTTCCACTCGTATCCGCTACATAGAATAGAAAATGAGAATCCAAATTTTACGATCGGGTTTGATCACTTTCTGAATAGTATATTACATTTTCGAAAATACTACTTTAAAGTAGAATCGAATCTATTCCTATAATTTCAATACACTAAACAAACACGGCTTGCGCGCGAGCACGCTCTCTCTCTCTCTCTCTAACCCTAAAGAAGCCGTCACCCCCATATCTCTCCTTCCCCTCCCCCTCCCCCCAGGGTTTTATGCCTCAATGGGTGACGGGAGGGGAGGGATTTCTTCCCCTCGTGGGATTTTTCAATCTCCCGATTCTAGATCTCGAAGGTTTTCTCTCTTTCCTCCTTCACCCCCATCCTCCTCCTCTCCAAACCACCATCCGCCGCCCCTCCTCCGCCTCTTCCGCCGTGCAGTTCAACGGCTTTTGGATGTAGTGGCTTGCAGATCGTGGTTGCCGGAGTGGGAGATCTAGGTGGGTGAATGAAGTCTACTCCGGTACGGCGGACTCCGTTTGGTTTCGTTACCGGTTTTAATCTCTCTTTTTTTCTGGTTCTTTTCTTTGGTGTCCCATGTGCGAGATTTCTCCCTGTTTGTGGGGTTTCTTTCACCCCTGTGTGGGTGGTTTTGGTTGTTTTCTACAGTGCTTCGTCTATTTGGAGTGATGAGTTTAGTTGGAGTTGGGTGTAGTCTTTGAGCTGAGTCTTCTTCTATTTGGTTTCTTGATCCCTTATTTAGAGATAGAATTTCCTCTTGATATACTGTTTCTTGGATCGATGTGGCAAAAAAAAAAGTAGAATCGAATCTGACGTGGCGGTTTAGATTAAAATAATTTTTCAATCGGTGGATCTCAAATTATTATTATTTATTTGGGTAAGTAAATCAATCGATGGATCTTGCATTCAAGCTTCCTATAAATGGCCGGTAGTGTATTTCATTTTTATTCACTTGATTTTGAAATATATGCACTGATTGGTTAAAATTCGAAAAACCTACAGCCACTGACTCGGTGGTTACCAATCTTGCACTGACGGCTATGCGGGGTTCACTACGGTCGCACACGGAAAATTCAAGCCGTTCAATAATTAAAAAAAAAAACGAGTGGACCCCTTGAAAAATCAGCTCAATCCGATATGTGTAGCTGCTCGATCCAATCTTCTCATTTTTCATTCAAATTTCAGAATCCCGTAATCTAAATGAAAAAATAAGAAGATTGGATCGAGAACCTACGCATATTGGATTGAACTGATTTTTCACAAGCCCATTCAATATTTTTTTAAAAATTATTGAACGGCTCCAATTTTTTGTGCGAGACCCGTAGTGGACCCATCATGGCCGTCGGTGCAACACCGGTACCCACCCAGTCGGTGGCTATAGCAAACTTGGTTACAAATATTGGCGATTCTCTCTCATAACAAAATACAAAAAGTTCCTTAATGGTATTTTTATCATTGATCGTGATGGTAAATAATTCACCAACGTAATCACATCAACATCGTAATCATAATGGCACATACCTAAAACTAGGGATCCCAAAGATACTCCTACATTTCTAGGCTCTTGACTTTAGAATCCAAGCAGTCAGTTTTTTCCCACTCTAAAAAAGGATTCAACTGCTATAAGATTCGACGTTATTGATTTGGTAAAATGTTTGGAAGTGTTTAGTCATGCTGATTATGGGTACAACATGATACCGTATTCGACTTAACGTCACAAACCATCCTAATTCGTCGCCGGTAAGACCGTGGTGACCACGACCACAAATCATGAATCTCCGACGACCTCAAATCTATGAAATTGAAACCGGAATCTTAAGAAAGGATTAAGGTAGTGAGAAGTCATAATCGATTAATCCTAAACTCTGATTAGCATGGGTCATTTGGTGCAAGAAAAATGATGGATTTGTCGTTTTATTGGCCATCGTGGATCGAAGGTCATCATTATCTCTACCAAGAAAAGTTTAGAAAAAAGTGTTCGGATAATTCCAATACAAAAAGTCTACAACCACATTAAAGACTTGACCGACTGTTTGGGTTTGAATTTTGAGAGAGATTTTTCAGAGTAATGAATTAAGAGAAATAGATAGAGAAAATTTATTGAAGACTATGCCCAAAAATTTTGAGACCCCAAAACGAATAAGACCATGATTCGAGTTTGGCTTCTCTTCAATCTTGCCTGCACTAAAAAGTGCATTACTATTAAGGGGGTGTTTTCTGTAGGCAATAACTTAAGGATTCTCTGGTGTTGTCGAAAAATGTCAAGTTTTTTTCCACTAACCAATAAGTTGAAAAATATCAAGTTATTTCCATTAACTAATAAGTTGTTAAATTTTTTTTAAGTTTGTTGAGAAATTAAGAGATCGAGGTGTTGAAAACTATCAAATTGTTACACTAAACCAATTAATAATTTGTAGATGAAATGCAAAACTACTAAAATGTCATGACTTGTTACCCAAAATTGTTAGTGGAAACATGACTTGAGCCTGATTATGAGACTGTACCATGTCAATACCTTATATAAGTATCATTTTTTTTGAAAGGCGAAAAAAATCATTAATCTTGAAATTGTTATAAGACTAATAGAACAGGGAAACAACGTCTGTGTTCCAAAGAACACTTCTGCCCAATCCAAATTCCAAAACCTAGGATCAGAAAGAAACCAATCGAAGGACACCTATATGGAACAAAGCCCATCTTATTAGGGCGAAGCAATAAAGGGCTTGAGAGAAAATGGGGATGGGATGAAGATTTAGAACAGAAAAAGTAGCATTATCAAAAACTGAAATAATGGAGAGAGAAGATGAAAAAAATCCAGCAGTCTGTAGAGAAACCTTCTGACATAGATATATGAAATAATGTGACATGCATGGCTTTAACTATGGGTTCATATCATTTGAGGCGTTTTCTTTTGTAATATTAGTAGTTACCTTAGTCACATAATCTCTGAGCACGTACGATCTTCGCTCGCGCTCTCAGTTCTCGCTCTACGCTCGCTTTCCCAATCCTCGCGTTCTTGCAAATTTTAGTAGTTCCGAATGTTTTCGAAAAACTCTTCCACACTTGACCACACACTTTTGCACGCTCACACGCATTATGTGACTTATCACTGCATGAGCTGCAAAAATTGTAGCCTTGCTCCTAAACATGATATTATTAGAACAAATTGCGAAACAACCCAACCTCGCCACGTGATTTGCATATGCTAGAGTGGGATGATATGACATCTATTTTTATGAATCTATATACATGCTCACGAGCTTATGTCTCTCGTGTATGCACGATGATGTTCTCTCTCCTGTGCCAAATTCCTAGTAAATGCTAAATTAAATCTGGCAAAATGAATATATATTCCCGTAGGGTAATTAAACTTTGCTGTCAAAATTTGAAAAAAAATCATTTTTGGTGCATGTCGGATTTAACTTGAAATTTGGTTTGGCCAAATTAATTTCATCACTACACCAATTAAACCCATTTAATTTCTCCTCCCTCCTCTCATGTTTTGTTTGCTGATCGAAAAATATTGCTGTTGTTTTGACATTTTAACACTGTAGTATGTCAAAAAGTGGCTTTAACAAAGTCATTTTGGCGCCAACGAGTACACTTAATTGCTCAACGATTAGTTGGGCATGACCATCATAATGTGTTCATGTTTGGAGAAGTTATTTTGTACCAACGGTTGACTTAAATGATTTCTATCTATCTTTGCAATCTAATTAGAAAGGAAGAAATCATATATTTGGCAACGAGTACACTTGCTCAACGATAAGTTAGTGGGTACGGTAAATTGGGCTAAGGTCCATTTTGAAGGTGGTTTTGGACGTTTAGTCCAACCCAAATTGTAATAGTGGTGAAGGTCCATTACTGTAACATTTATAAGGTCTACAGTCTTTTTCTAGACAAAAATGCCCCGACTGCCCCTTACTATCTATATAATGTGTTATTTTTCTTTTGAGTTGGTGCTTCTCTCTCTCTCTCTCTCTCTCTCTCTCGATTCTCCCTCTGACAATCTCTCCCAATCACGATCTCTGTCTTTGGTGTTTATCCGATCGCAATCACTGTACTGGTGATGTATCTTGCTCGCGATGTGTGACGATTTCTGACGATCTGCTCCTGATCTGTTCTTAGCAGCTTTTGTTTCTCGCTCGCGATCTCTGTGGTGAAACTCGTACGGGTTTAGGGTTCAAAATGAATGTTTTTACTGGGATAGCTTTATCTGTCACTCTATTTTGTGAAATATATTGGCTGAGATACTGTTATCTCTTTTAATTTTTGTGTTGATATAGATTTTATTGGTTGAGATAACATCTTTTGCTTTTATTTGAGATAGCATTAGCATGAGATGGTAACATTTATTTAACACAACTAGAAAAAGCAGTCTATGTGAAGAAAGAGATAACAGTATCTCAGACAAATAGAATTCACCTCCAGGTTAGGGTATAATGGCACACCAAGTAGTTACCTGCATTGTAAATGTTTTGGTTTAACCTCCTCTTCCTTCACCTCTTTTACGTCCTCTTCCTCCTCATTTTTTTTTTCTTCTTCCTCTTCTTCTTCTTCTTTCTTTCGGTTGCTGTTCCTCTTGAGATAGCGTTATCTCTTTTAATTTTTGTGAAATTTACTGGCTGAAATATATATATTAGCTGAGATACTGTTAAAACGGATGAGATAATAGTATCTTAGCCAAGTCAATTCACAAATATACTAAGGGATAAAGCAAGAGATAGTAATATCACAATGTAAACACATGCGAAGACTCCATTACACAATATTTAACATGTTTATGTCATTTTTCCTGTTAAAACAGATGAGATAATAGTATTTTAGCCAATTCAATTCACAAATAAACTAAGAGATAACTCTATCTGCCAGAAATATAGTGTATCGGCAAAAATGAAGCAAGAGATAACAGTATCTCAGATAAATAGTGTTGGTATCTCAAAAACTTAATAAAGAGATAATGTTATCTCATCGAAAACATTTTCTGATTGTATTTTACAACAAGGGATAAAGCAATAGATAGTAATATCACAATGTAAACACATGTGAAGACTCCATTACACAATATTTAACATGTTATCTGTCATTTTTCCTGGTAAAACAGATGAGATAATAGTATCTCAGCCAATTCAATTCACAAATAAACTAAGAGATAACTCTATCTACCAAAAATATAGTGTATCGGCAAAAATAAAGCAAGAGATAACAGTATCTCAGATAAATAGTGTTGGTATCTCACAAAACTAACTAAAGAGATAATGTTATCTCATCGAAAATATTTTCTGATTGTATTTTACAATAAAGGATAAAGCAAGAGATAGTAATAATGTAAACGGAGACTCCATTACAACGATGACGATAGCGACGGTGACAGAAACACGTGTATGTTGGGTATTTTTGGAACGCATGTCCATATAAGGACTGGAACCACTATGAAAAGTTTAGGTGGACTAATTGCACGTTGGACCCTGTAGTGTGTCCTTATCAACAAGGCTCCCATCATAAAGATATCATACTCATGTTTGGAGGAGTAATTATTTAATAGTCCGGGAGTACTGTCACGTAGTACTCCGGACCACTTTACAATCACACATATTTTTGAGATCCATACACTTAGTGGTAGACCTCAGAAAAACGTTTGGTCGTAAAGTGGTCCGGAGTACCACGTGACGGTATTCCCGAACTAATGTATAATTTCACTGTTCGGAGGTACTCTTGGAGCACAACATGATTTGGTGGTGCTTCGTAAGTATTTCATAACATGGCTGGTGCTTCATCCCATTCACTCGATCAGTGGGTCCCGCCAATTTAATTTCATCCCATCCGTTTTGGTTTAGTGCTCTCTATCCGGGTGCTAGAGTCGCTTGGTTGGTACTGAAAGGAAGCATCGTCAAAAGTGGAAGAGAAAATACCGTGACTGTTCGACAATATGCATGTGCTTCTCTGACATCTAACCATTTAATCAATTTATCGCTTGATATATCCTTCTTTGATTTGAATGTGTTAGTTTTTTTTTCCATTCATGTGTGCAATTAGTCTTTTTACAGTTGTATCTGCACACGGTATGTTGTAATCTACTTATTAATAAATTTCTTTCTCTTCCCCAAAAAAAAAAAAAAGATCCTACTTGCAACGGGCCGGGGCCATTGGAGCAGCAACTCAAGAAATTTTTATCAAGATAATCATGATGAACTAGAATTATTCTAGCTTTTGCTTGAAGAATTACTCTTTCGATCACATAAAATTGAATTTTAATACTTTCCCAAAATTATTAAAACTTATCAAATCATGAAATCAATTTTTTTTTTTTGGCATTATCGGTTGTTATGTTTGAATGGACATGCTGTGACATTACTAGTGGGGTGGGGTGACCTTAAAATTAAGTTGGTGCTTGGAGCCTATGGAACCAAAAGAAATTTGTGCAAGGGACAATAATAGGTGGTTTCCTAATCAAAGGGACCAAATGACCCATTAATTAATTTTTGAGGGACACCCCTTTAATTAATTTGTTTGTTTTTATTAAGGCAAATGTTTTTTTTCCTCGGCATTAAGGCTTTGTTTGGAACATAGTGAAAGGAAAAGAGAAGAAAGAAGTTTAAAAAATTCCCTCTCCCTTGTTTGGTTTAGTTGGGAAGAAAAAGAAGAGAAAATGACCAAATAGAATATCAGGAATAGTAAAATTTTCACACTTTTCTTGTTCTTGATTTTCTTTTCCTTTCCCTCACTTCCCACAAGTTCCAAGCAGGGATGGAGCTAGGGAGGAACTAGTAGGCGGTTGCCCTTGCAAAGAGAAAAAATTAACTCTACTATTATATAGGAAAAAAAATTCCTATGAAAATATATAAAAAATTCTTAACTCGCATACATGGTTGTCCCTGCGTAGTGAAATTTCTGGCTTCCTCTCTGATTCCAAACATGGCGTAAAGCAAATGGCTAGCTAGGAAGCCCTTACTATGGGGTCAAGTGGGACAAAAGACACATGATCCCAAACGCAAAATACCAAAAGAATCTTTACTAAATTTTTCATGAGAATAAATTAGCACCAAGCCATCTTATCTAGAGACAAAGACAAAAATGCCCTTCCCAAAGTTCCTAAAGTATTTCCTTGTCGATCTTCTCCTATCGTTTTTGATGATAAAAATCAGGCCTCAACACAATTAAGCTTTTGAGTCACCCTGCGGCCACCATTGATTTAAGAAAAGCTTCACCAATTCCTAGAGGGTGAGAGAAAGGGTATTTTGGCCAAGCTAGGGAAAAATGGGGGAGTTTATTGTCTTGTAGTAAAGGGAGATGAGGGCCAAGGAAAAAGGGTGGGTGATTTGGATGTTTTTTCTACTTGAGGACAAGACAAAAGTACATGGAGATAGATAGGGCCCTCCCCTTTCATGGAAACCCCTCTTTTAGTTTTTTTTTTTTTTTTTTTGAGATGCTTCAACTTTCTTCAATTATATTTCTCTTGTAGTGGACAAGATGGTCCTTTCCATTTTTGTTCTTTCTCTTGTCCAATACAATTACCCTCCCTATCATTTCTTGTCCCCTTTCTTCAACACTCTTCCCAACACCACTAAAAAATAAACACCTCTCCCTCCAACATCCTATCCTATTACCCTATAAAATACTAGAAACTCAAAAAAATACCCATCCTAAAGTAGATAGGAAAATAGAAGTTATTTACTAGCTAGCTAGATTCAATTGAAGTGTGATGGGGCCACAACCATAGTAGGAGTATAATTCTTTAACAAATTAATTTGTTTGTTATTTTTTTGTACATTTTTTTGAATGATGAGGGTCACACCCAGAATAAATTCATTCAATAAAAAAAATCACCTTTCTGTCACATTTATTAATGTTTTACTAGATAAGGGGGCCATAATAAATTAATTCAATCAACAAGTTACCTTTTTGTCACATTTATGCATGTTTGTACAGATAAGAGAGACACCCCAAAATAAATTAATTTTTGAATCAACAAATTAACTTTTCCTTCACATTTATGAATGTTTCTATAGATGAAGGGGCCACACCCCCTAAATTAATTCAATCAACAAATTACTTTTTTCTGTCACATTTATGAATGTTTTTACATATGAGAGGGCCACACCCCATAAATTAATGTAATCAACAAATTACATGAATGTTTCTATAAATAAGGGAGCCACAACAAGAATAAATTAATTCAATTAGCAAATTACCTTTTCTGTCACACTTATTAGTGGTCTCTTTTTATGTTTTTCTAGATAAGGGGCCACAACGAAAGTGAATTCCATCAACAAGTTTCTTTCTTTCTTTCTTTTTTTTTTTTTTGAAGATTTTCTAAGTATTAACAAATACTACTGTATCCTCCAGTACTTTTGTCTCCATCTTCTAACTCACACCTTATATATAACACCATACAAACCACCATTTCTACCTACAACTTTATACTATTCAAGAAAAGCCTAACCCCTATTCTCCAAAGTTCAACAACCTAGCTTCTCTCTCTCTCTCTCTCTCTCTCTCTCTCTCTCTCTCTCAAATACTCACCATGCCTTCTAGAGTCTCCGATGCCATTAAACCCCACAAGCACGTACTAGACTTCACCTCACTACAAGAACTCCCCGAGTCTCATGCATGGTCCTCGCTCGACTCCCCCTCCTCCAACAACCCACCGACCGCTGCCGACTCCTCCGTGTCTGAGTCTGTACCCGTTATCGATCTCGACAACCCCAACGCTCAAGAACTCGTGGGCCGCGCATGCAAGACCTGGGGCGCGTTCCAAGTGATGAACCATGGGATCGAAACGAGCCTTTTGGATCGAATCGAGTCCACGGGTAAGAGCCTCTTCTCTCTCCCTACCCATCAAAAGCTCAAGGCGGCTCGAGCCGCGGACGGGGTCTCGGGTTACGGCGTGGCTCGCATTTCCTCGTTCTTCTCAAAGCTCATGTGGTCCGAAGGGTTCACCATTCTCGGCTCCCCTCTCGAACACGCTCGTCAACTTTGGCCCCATGACTATAACCACTTTTGGTACGTGTACACATATATATGTTGTTCCTCCCATTCTCATGCACGTACGTATAAATAAAAATAAAGGGTTTTTATAATATCAAGATTCATCATCGTATTTTTGCTTAAATATGAGTATATAAGCCCACATCTATATGTAATCCGATATAATTGGATGTAATTAAGCAAGTTCCTCTGTTTTATTATTCTTGATGTTTGTAAATTTTTGTTGATTTTGAGTCATACTTTTTTCAATTATTTATGGCAAAGGTTATTGAAAATGTAAAAACATCAAGTGAATTTTTTTTAAAAATACAAAGGGCAAAAATATGACACCTAAGGGGCCGTTTCCAATAGTGACTAATATGTTTTGAAAAATAATTTGTTGCAATCAAGTTATTAGGTGTTTTCGGTAGTGAATAAATTGTTAAGAAATGTCATGTTATTACCGGTAATGGATAAGTTGTAGATGAATATATGAGTAAAAATGTTATTGAGAAAGAAGTTGTTGACAAATTGTTAATTAGTGTGAAAAACAAACCAAAATGCCAAAACTAGTTAATTAGCATGAATAAAATAGTAAAATGGCCTACGTTTTTCTTATAAATTTTTTTTTAATGGAAACGCCCCCTCTAAATGTGTCACGTAGAAGTTTGTGATCGACATGATTAATAAAAACATGCATCGTTCCACTGGAAAAAATGCATAACACGTGGAGAGATTGCATTTCCTGAAAATCAAATCCAACTATTGCTTTTTTGCTTTTGTTCTGGATTCTTAATGATTACCATCTTCGTTCGTTATCGTGCCTTTTTTATTTATTTATTTATTTATGTTTGATGTTTTGTCTTTTAGTGGCGTTGCTATTATTGTTATTTTTATAATTTTTGATTTATTTTTTATTGGCATGTTTGATTTATTTTTTAGTGGCATTATTGAAGAATATGAGAAAGAAATGCAGAAGCTAGCTGGGAGACTGATGGGGTTAATGCTTGGGTCGTTAGGTATAGCCCAAGAAGATGTCGATTGGGCCGGCCCGAACAAAGAGGGTGCTGCTGCCATCCAGCTGAATTCTTACCCGGCATGTCCGGATCCGGACCGGGCCATGGGTCTAGCGGCGCATACGGACTCGACCCTACTCACCATTCTCTACCAAAACAACACAAGTGGCTTACAAGTACTCCGGGATGCTTCTGGGTGGGTCACGGTTCCTCCGGTACCCGGTGCCCTTGTGGTCAACATAGGGGACCTCCTCCACATTCTATCCAACGGGTCGTACCCTAGCGTGCTCCACCGGGCTGTGGTGAACCGGACGCAACAACGGCTCTCGGTTGCCTACCTCTATGGGCCACCATCCAATGTTCAAATCTCGCCACTCTCAAAACTACTAGACCCGACCCATCCGCCTCTCTACCGGCCTGTCACATGGACCGAGTACCTTGGTGCTAAGGCAAAGCATTTTAATGAGGCCCTTTCGTCGGTCCAGCTATGTATTCCGCGAACCGGATTAGTCAACCAGAATAATGTCGAAAATCGAGTGGAGATAATTTGACATGTTACATGTTATAGATAAACAATTGTTATCACCGATGTATTTTACCACATACATAGCGCAGGACATGATTACACCAAATTCTTAGTTCACATCACATGGTATGCTCCTCCCAAGGTGAAACTAATTAAGGAGAATTCAACAAGAGGCAGACAAAAATCAATTGACATATTGTCTTTCTCTTAGGTTGTTATTGTAAGGTTCTTCTTTTTTTTTTTGTTCTTTTCATGATTGGCCATGTTTCCCAATTGGTAGGCCATGTTATGGGTGCTCACATATTTTGGGGGTATTTGAGGGGTGAGAAAGTAAAGGGCTGTTTGGGAGCCCCATTTCTAGATTATGAATTGCTCATTTTTCAATGCTTGGTTTTGAGAGTCATAAATTATGTCAAAATAAATTTTCTAAGATGAACTAGGATTAATGTAGAATTCAAAAATCATGTTCAAACGAGCCTTTTGAATTCTGGTTATATATATTACTCCGTGCACAAACTATCGAAACACTTTCATAGATTCTGGTTATAATTCAAAAAATCAAAATATAATCTAAAAAATAATTTTCTCTCAAACACTCTCTTAGAGGGGAACAAGGAGGTTTGCTTCCATGAATATGAAAAAGAGCTATTCGATGCACATGAGTCAACATGCATTGAACGGTTCTGAACGCAATTGTGTCCGGAGTTGTGTTCTAGTTGTTCGTAAACTTTTGTATGAAAAAGGCCTAAGGATAAGTTGTAAGCAAAATAATCTTATACTAGAAGGGATCCAAACAAAACAGTCCCTATTAGCCTTTTTGTCTTTTTGAAAGGGGAAAAAGAACAAAAACAGAGATCATTGGAGAAAAGGTTCAGCCCATTTGATTATTCAAAGTGAATTGGACAAACAGAACCGACAAGCTTTTTTGCCCCGGATATGAAGGAAGATCCCCCATCCAAAGAATAAAGACAGTACTGACGAAGATAAGTGAGATGTGGTTAAGTGATTGTGATTAAACAAAGTGTTTTGGGAAGATGATTGGGGAGGATAAAGTGATTAAGGAAATAACAATGACTCTCTTTTTCGAGAAGCCATTTATCAAGGACTGTAGTGCAAAAATGATAACGAGTAAAACAAGCCCACCGAGATAAAATAGGTTTGTAAGTGGAAAGGAAGAATAAGAGGACAAGATTGATGTCATTTTCTCGACCTGAACGACAGATATGCACTCGGAACACCACGTCAATTGTGGTTGGTTCATTATTCTCCCTTTGAAAGCAGTGGTCTTGATCAGGTCGAGGTCTCATGGAGGAGGTTTTCGACTCCCGTTGTAACCAATAACAACGAACTCCTAATGTCTTATCGTTTAACATAAAATAAAACATGCACGTACTATCTCTCTCAAATTTTATGGAGGATGCTTGAATCAAGCATGTTTTTTAACTCAGTGGCAGAGAATCGATCGAGTATTGCGTTCCTAGGACAATATTTTTTAGCGATTAAGCGTAGTAGTCTATCTGCATATCTATCGAATACATGCATATATATAAAGAGAGAGAACTAGTTCCAGTGGTAAGGACATTCATGGTGGGTCACCCCAAGTGGGGATTTTGATTCTTATCCCGCTCCTTTCCGAATTTTATAAATCTTAGTACTCCGTATTACTTTAATTATGAAATTAAGGTAGCTTTTATTTTCTTACTTTCTTTGCCAAATTAGAGAAAATTCTTGATCCGTTATCCATGTGTCTTCTTTATTGATGGTAGCTTGAATTTTAATTAGTTTAAAACCCCTTATTAGCAAGAAGTATCTAAAACTCACTTGGGTCCACCTCGCGCTGTATGGGTTCCACTAAATTCTCTTCAATAAAATTCCATTTTCCAACACATACGACTATATGTACGAATAAAAATTGGAATTTAAAGCAAAACATGAAGAGAAAATTCAGTAGGACTTCGACACTTGGACAAAGATATCTGCACTTTTGTTTGGTTTGCAAAAGTCATGCCTTAATCGTTATCTCTTCCCGATTATCCATTACGCACCAACAATCCTATGTAACTTTATAGAGTAAAATGGTACTAAAAAATATAGAGTAACTTTAACTGTATAGAGTTGGAGATGGCAAATCCACTTTCTTGTCTATATATCCTTGTGGACAACCTGTATTGGGCCTCATAAAAAATATACCTGTAGAGACTTATGGGCTTCGTTGGATTTGACTGTGCTCTATTGCAAAATTTGGTTATATATATAGCAGCCTTCTCTTTATATGTCTTTTTTGGACTCCTTATATTGAGATTGCACGAGCTTGGAAATATAGCTATCTAGCCGATGGTAATGAGGCTAGCAAGTGGCTCAATGCACTGCGCGAGTAAGAAAATGTCTTTTCGAAAACATTCCTGACTAGGAGTATTAAAATTGGAGAGATCGATGATTGAGAGTGTGGGCGTAAAGTGAGGATTTAGAGTTGAAACAAAGAGTACTACTGACAAATTATGTGACTAAGTTCACTACTATGACCAAGAAAGATGAAGGCTAGGGCTCTCATAACCGATCCGCTCGCCCTTGTTTCAATCTCCCAAACCTTGAACTTGATTTGCATCAAGGACCGTCCGGACGAATACAGTTCACCTGGGGGGCTCGATATTTCAGGGATATATATCAAGAGGAATGAGGCTGGATGAATGGAGTCATAGAACTCAAGCTGCAACATACTAATTTCAAACACCATTACCAGCACTACATTACATAGCACTGACAAGAGGTTGGTGAACCCTTTGAGTTGCTTCAAGAGAGGCTGCATTTCAAAACCCATGTAATCGACCAGCAAGGTGGAGGGGTTTCCACATTGACCGAAGCCAAGCATATCAAAGGTAATTTGGACTAACATCAATGATCAAACGACTCTTCCATATTTTTGAACGTAGTGCCGTGGATCTATGTTGGAAAGTGACTAGAATTTCATGTATTAATTCATTTAGGCTTATTTCACTAGAATTTCTATTCTAAGTTGGTTTAGGCTTATTTGACTAGAATTCCTATAAATAGGGACCTTGTGGGTTCCCATAATTTGTCCCTCTTGGGTACATTGCCGGGGGGGGGGGGGTGTTTGTTTCCTCTTTTTGGGTGTTATTGTGGAGTTCTTTGTTCTTTTTGTTATTGGGGCCGGCTTGATATTAGGGTTTTGTGTTGTCACTTTGGATTCTACCAAGGGTTTGTTCTTCCCCCCTAAATATCGTTGGGTGTTTCTTTAAGAAATACAGATATAGCCAGCTCTTTGTTTTCTTTATTCGTTCAGAGTGAGTCATGTCTCACTCTTCTCCCGTGGAAAACGTTCTTACTTTGTGCTTGAGCGAAACGTGAATCATGTCTTGCTCTTCTCCCGTGGAATACGTGCTTACTTTGTGCTTGAGAGAAATCACGTATATCTTTGTGTCCTTGTTTTGATCGCGTGTTGGTTTGTTTATTCTCTACATCGTGACTGGCATAACAATATCTTTAGAAGATTTGTTTTTTGTTTTTTTAGAAGATTTGTCTCAAGCCGCAAAGAAACAGCCATACCCTTTGGCAGGATTCATGACAAGCATGAAGGTGTGCTGGCTTGGAGTTTTCCTTGAAAAAATCTATAACAGGAAGCTTGTGCTGCATTAAGGAAACCATTAAGCTAATTAATATTGTTCCTCTCACCTAGCGAGTCTGGAAACTCCTGCGAGAAAATTTCAGGATATACGTACTAACATATACGATTGTTTCAGCTTAAACCTGTGCACTCGTCGCATTTGGTGCTACGTTATCTTTCAATTTGGAGACTTACAACAGGAAGTCTGCTTGAGATTTAGCTTTTCTACTCATGAAATGCCAGTTTAAGATAGATCCCGAGGATGATCAATCACGCAGAAAAGTAAGGCGTATGTTGTGTGGTTGCACGATCAAAACATTGGAATTTTTTTTTTTAATCAGTCAAAGCATTGGCAAATCGGTAAGGTCTGTGGCAGTACTGGGATGACGAAGAAACAGATCGCCGGATTTGAGAATTGAGAGAGAGACGCAGGCCGGCCCAATCCAAAGGCCCAAAAGGCCTGGGCATCCAAAAAAGTCCAATTTTTAGGGGCACTCAAATATTTTTACTATTTGAGTTTTAGTAGGACTTTTTTTAAGCCCAATAAAATGAAAAAAAAGAAGCTCAATTAGAGGTAATGAGTTAGCCCAACCCACCATCCCATAAGCCCAAGTGTCCAACCCATGAAATCCCAAAAATCATTTCCCCCAAACCACCGAATAACACCTCCCAAAAATCATTTCCCCCAAACCCACCCCAAAAACTTGACGATCTCATATTTTTTGTTCATATGTAATGATTAGTAGAACTTTATATTGGTTTGACTTTCTTGTATTGTGATTGTTGTTGTAAAAATGGTTAAGTATTAACTTTTTAAGAGTACACTTTTTTCTATTAGGCCTAGGACACTAAAAACCCTTGGACCGGTCCTGGGGAGACGCATGAGCGCGACGGCACTTGGTTAAACCTTGAGAAAGTCATCTCGTCCAGTGTTCTTGGGGCCATCCAACAAAGGGAAAGATATCTACTCGATTTTCGCACAACCTACTTCGTTGCCGTTAGGGGTGGCAAATGGGCGGGTTTGGGCCAAAATAGGTAAGTTATAAGTGGGTTGGGTGATCCGCACCCAAGATTGTATAATCTTGGGAGCTTTTATCGTATTATTTGTAGCGTTTCGTCCCTATTTATCCCGTTTTATCGCATTTTGCTCGTGATGTTTTATTTTTATGTTTTCAGATAAAACATGGTTAATTCGTGTTTTTAACGTCAAGAATTCCTCAAGGAAGGATTCCACCAACCAAGGCCACGTGGCATTGTCAAGTCAAGCCTCGCCGGGTGGTTTTGCCCGAGCAAATGAAGCGTCGGGTCGTTGTCGGGCCGTTTTGCCAAGCGAAGCAGAGGAAGAAACCATGACTGCCAGGCATGAACCGGTACGATCAAATCATGAACCGGTTCATGCAAGGCAGAATTTGAAGTTTGAACCTTGGTCGAGGCCATGAACCGGTACGGGCTTCTCTCCAACCGGTTCATGCTGTATCCGAATTCAGCTTTTTGCTTTTTGGATATTTTGGTTTGTCTCACCTTTTGGGATATTTTTAGGATATTTGTGGAGAGAGAAGGGGACCTATTAAGACTTGTTTTTGTCACTCTCCTCCATAACTCCCTTTTGTCTCTCTCTCTTCAATTAGCTAGAGTTTGTCTTTCCTCCATTAGAGAGTGTTTCAAGCTTTTGTCTTCCATTAACCTTGTAAGTTAATTCTCGTATTTCATTTTCTCGTTTATTAAAGTTGTAGCTACGGACTAGAGCTATCTTAATATCAAGTTTGATTTCGATTTCATCGGTTAAATATTATGTCTCGTTTTTATGCTTTGTCTAGTCTTTTAGTTATGTGTGAGTAGTTATTTGGCTAAGTCTCGGGATAATCTTTCCCGAGGACTTAGGTTGTTATACGGTTCTCGAGCCATCGGGCTTTAAATCATGGTTTTCCGGAATAGAGCCTAACTTGCATTTTTGGTCTAAACTAGGAGTGTTAACCCCTTGGTAACGAGTTTAGTCAAACGGTATTGGCTAATGACTTACCGAGGCCTAGTGGCCTCCTATGTATTCGATAAACATTAAAAACAAGTTGGTTCGCCTCCGGTAAATCACATCTTTATTTAAACGTAGTCATTTCAAGTGAAATCCTCCGGGCGTGAGCACGCGGTCGTGACTCTCGCCTGAGTTATAATCGAGAACCAGTAATGGCCTTTGTCAAGGGTTAGAAGACCCCGAGACTTGCCTCTTTAAGTTTATCAAGCTTTATTCTAAGTTTTCGTTTAAGTCATTCCGTTTCAAAGCAAAACCAAGTTAGCCGTCTTCAAGGCCAAAATCCTACCTTTAACCTACAATCCATCTCAAGCTATATCGAATTCTCTGTGGGAACGATCCCGGACTTCCGGATACTATGCTACCGATGACCTAGCCCTACGCTTCGGGTATCTATCAACCTCTTATTGGAAAGCAAGGTTCGATCGAAAGCATTGGGTCTTTAATGGGTCATTGACCCATTTAGACCTATTAATTAAGAGCTCAATTACCCATACCCATACCCGACCCATTTACTTAAAATCAAACCCGACCCGGCCATTAACCCAAAATTCTAAAATGACTAAATTACCCATGTATACCAAAATGACAATATTACCCCTATACATCTAAATGACTAAAATACCCATATACACTAAAATTACCATATTATCCTTTGCTCTTTTTTATTTGACTGTTTGATTTAATTTTTTTTTTTTTTGACGAACAACTCTTCCTTTGCTCTTTTTTTTTTTTTGGCAACTTGCCGTCAACGGGCTCACTGTATTCATGTGGATGTATAGGCACCTCCGTCGTGAAGTCGTACCCCGTTTAATGAAATGGTTGTGATTGTTGTGTCTCAGTTTTTATGATAAACTTGCAAAAACATTTCGTAATAATATTTGAAAATTTTGAATATATGGTAATTTGGCTGAAGTAATCCATGAAAAACATGATCGATTTGATTACATGATTCATTTTTGCAGAAATATCTCATGATAAGCATGGTCGAGTCGAGATCGAATTTGCAAAAATTAATCATGGTGAATTTTAGCATCAGAAACATGATCGATTTGAATATCCACCATGTTTAGAAATATGTTTCGTGGTAATTTGGTCAAAACAATCTATAAAAAAACATGAATTATTTCAGAATTGATCATATTAAAAAAAAAATAGAGAGAGATAGTTGCAATTTATTAAATGAGAGAGTTATAAATTTTCGAGAGAGAGAGAGAGAGAGAGAGAGAGAGAGAGAGAGAGAGAGAGAGAGAGAGAGAGAGAGGGTGTTTACTGGGGAAATTGGTTTTTGGAGATTTTGTGGGTTGGTAGAAAATGTAAGAGAGAGCAAAGTATGAGGGAAAAGAATATTCCAAAATTATGCTGAGAGAGATGGGAAAATCTTAACAGAGTTTACTAAATCAATTAATTTTAATTAGTCTATTTGCTGCATAAGATATGATGATGTTTACAAAAACATAAAAAATAAAATAAAATCAAAGTACCTTGGCTCTCTCTCTTAAGTCTTTTTTTTTTTTTTTTTTACAAAATCGAGAGGTATTGTATTTATAAAGTCCAACGGCACTTACACAACGAAATTCATTACAGATAATTAACTTGGACAAAGCCAAACTAATCATCTAACTGATACAAAACGAGAAAGAACGAGGCGATTGATGTCTTTCATCCCCAGCCCAGGCATGGCCTGACGCATCTTCTGCTGAGCGGAAAATTCATATATCCTATAGCAGTCTCAAAAAGAGATACATTGCTAGCCAAGAAAAAAAGACAACAAAAACCCAGATGATCAGATGAACTTCGACAAAAAAATGAGCACACTAATGAATTTCTAGCAAACCACCAAAAGATGCATATTAATCTTCTTGAGCCCGAACAGTAAACAAATCGCCTAAAGGCGAATTTTATTACTCTCACAAGGAGAGACAAAACTCTCACAAGGAGAGACAAAACTCCCACATGGAGAGACAAAACTCCTCCAGATCTTGCTCTAAACCAGCCGCCCAAAAACCGCCGAACGGATCGCAACCCTCACTGCCTCCACCACTGTTGCCACAAGGGCTCCGGCGACAGATTACATGTGGACAAACGACTCCAGTGACGGCGGAGCCCACCGAACAGAGAGGGTCAGATCTGAGGGAGGAGAAAACGAAAAGAAAAAATACTATAGGGAAGAGGGGGAAGAAAGAGGAGAGCGGATGGAGGAGGAGGAGCCCGGGGGGAGGAGGAAGAGGGACGCCTCCCCCCCCCCGGCAGAAAAGCAAGGCGGCTGTGACTTCTCAAAATCTCCTTAGAGCTCTCAAAACCCTAAGAGAGGCGGCTGTGTCTTTTTTGCACTCTCTCTCTTAAGTCAATCCCAAAATAGATTGGTTCGAAAAAAATTCTTGTACATAACTCATTGATTCGTCTAGTAACGTAACTAAATAGGATTCATTGGCAAATCGGTAAGGTTTGTAGCAGTACTGGCCGGTATTGCCAATTTCCAATGTTAAAGAGTTTCTAATTCAGGTTAATCTAAGAACATGACATAGACCAAATGTGTGTAATTGCTAGGATTATAACCTGAGAACCCAAATGTTGAATATAAAAATGATAAGATAATAAGTATTAAATTTGATCAACTTCTATAAAAAGGGCCCGATTGCTTATCCTTTTTCCTTTGCTCCAGATGACAAAACTACCTTACAACGTTCTGTTGCTTGGTGGGATTTCCAGGGAATGATTGCTTACATCCCTGAGTTATGAGACAATATGGGCTAGCTAATTTAGATTCAAGAGAACGGCTTGGAACTAAAGAGAAACCCCTCTTTTTTTTTTCTTCTTTTCTTTTTTTTGCTAAGCGGAGAAACCCCATGGTTGGATTATTTTTTATAACAAAGTACCACCCAAAAGGAAACAACGCGGTATGGATTCAATGCCTGAAACTGATTTTTAGCTTCTAACTTCTATAAAGAGAGGCCGATCAAAAAAAAGAAATTTCTATAAAGAGAGAGCACTGCAGATGTTCCATAGAGCAAATAATCTAGCACCTGTTACATCTAAATTTTCATAATATGCTAATAGAGAGTTCAAAATCTGAAAGTTGAGTCGTTGAAGTAGTGAAAGACAGGATAAAGAATGCCAGAAGCAACAACTAAAGGTTCAGTCTGATCTCAGTTTCCCAGATTCATGCAAATCTCAATTTCAGAGAGCAAAGGAAACCAAAAGTTCTAGAATCCTCGATCATAAGATCAAATTAAAGCAATTTCCAACTACGTAAACTTATCCGCCAAGTAAGCGATGAAATAGAGTTTTTCGTATGGGAAGCTTCTATTTGGATGTATGCCTTGGTTTGTGATTGATAACTCCAAAGGATCTAGTACTGCTATTGCAATTTAGTACTACTGATCACAAAAGTCCAATCAGGCACTTCTTGAGCACACTTTCTCAAATTCTATATACTTCTTGAGCACACTCACCAAAAGTCTTATCATCTCTATGATGTGTTTACTTCAAAGTTTCTTCTCTCTCCCTTTTTCATTTTTAATAATTTCCCTACATATATATATCTATTAGCACACAAACAAAGAAGTGGTATGACTATAGTTTATTTCAACTTATATTGTTGTTTCAGTCACATTAGTCTCACGCACAACTATAGTGTTACTAGTGTATGAGCGCATGTTATTTTTCGCATGTCATTCCACAATCATGCATTTTCATTTGAACAATTCAAGTACTAACAGAATAGGGGGAATTACAGAATCAAACTACAAGTCTTTGTTTGTCTATAAGTCTTTATTTACTCCTTCGATCACCCGATATTTGTTTGACTAATATAGTTAATTAAAAACTGCAAGAAAATAACTTTAGTCGACGCACGGCTTCCCTTATCTCTATTGGTAGCTTATGCAAGTAGCAACCCCACTTAATTTTTAGTAAATACTCCGTAGGAAAGATTATGTTTATGTTTATTTGTGCAACAAGTAATATTTGAATATAGGGCAAAATACGGATTACCTCCCTATGGTTTAGGCATTTGGCGCATCACCTCCCTGACTTTTCGAAATGATCAATTTACCTCCTCGTGGTTTCGAACTAAAGTGTTATGCTAACACCGTTAACAGCAGACGTGAAAATGATGTGATACCCCTCTGCCTTCTCTATCAACATAGCTAAGTTGAGAACAATTACTTTTCCGATATTCAAAAACAGACTGGACAAAAATTGATTTTTGCTTTTGTGATAACCCAAATTTTAACTCCCACAATTTGAATTGTAGTTTCCAAATTTCTTTTTAAATTACTATCAATGCATTCTCTTGTGTGATATACACCCATACTCTCTCTCTTCCTCTACAAGTGAAATAAAACCCAGAGAACGAGGAAGAGCAACACGGCAGCCATGGCCGATCGACCTACCGCCGCAGTTGACACGCGGCACTACTGCGCGCACAAAAGCCGTAGCTGCTGCTACCTAGTGCGCTCAGTTCCCTCTCGAATCTCAATCTCTTCCTCTCACACCACCGCATACTGCCTCCACCACCTTCCCTTCACCACCACCACAAACAACCACAGGTCCACAACTACACCTTTCACCCGCCACCGGCAACCCACCACCTACCATCTGGGCTTATCCCACAGCCATCCCTGAACCTATTCCTACGCACAAAGAGAGAGAGAGAGAGAGAGAGAGAGAGAGAGAGAGAGAGAGAGAGAGAGAGAGAGAGAGAGAGAGAGAGAGAGAGAGAGAGAGATCCCTAATCCATGGAGAAACGAAAAGTTACAGCAAAAAATTGTATTCGATTTGTTTGATTAGGCGCAAGTAGGAATACAATCTCGGGTTCATTGGAGGTTTGAAAATGGTGGATGGTGGGGGTTGATTCATATTGTAATGTTTAGGGAAGATGAAGGATAAGGGTATTGTTGTCTTCTTACATAGAGTTTAACTTCATTTAATCTTATTTTTCATTCCAATTCTCAAAATTGGCATGTGTAGCACACCTTTCGTTAATTTGGAAGGAAAACTTGACGGTAGCATTTTAGTCCGAAACCACGAGGAGGTGAATTGGTCATTTCGAGAAGTCAGAGAGGTGATGCGCCAAAGGCCTAAACCATAGGGAAGTAATCCGTACTTTGCCCTTGAATATATATATATTTACAGTTATTTTACTTAGTCATCATCCTTTATTTTCACTTAATTTTTAGTAAATAGGAAAGATAATGTTTATTTGTGCAACAAGTAGTATTTGAATATATATTTACAGTTATTTTACTTAGTCAAAATAAGAAAGATTATGTTTATTTTTTTTCGGTCAAACGGAAATTAAAGATTATGTTTATTTGTGCAACAAGTAGTATTTGAATATATATTTACAATTATTTTACTTAGTCATCCATCCTTTATTTTTGACTAGTTCACTTCATGATCGTAAGCTAATAATAGTAACACTAGACGGTGGCCTGCCTTTTTTTTGAACGGCGAAAAAGGACTTTTGTCTTGATTGGTAGCAAGTAGCACAAGTTTTTTTTGATCCGCCAAGTAGCACAAGTTGCAACCCCACTTTATTTACAAACAGGAGAATTTGAACTGATCAAAGTCTTTGTTTATACTTAAGTCATTAGTAATATCCAGCCAATGGCTATGTAACCTTCAATGACTGATGGGCGTACCACGTCCAAGTTGCAACCCAGGCCACTTTATTCGTAAAAATTAGGAGAAATATGCATTCCGGGTAATTTCCGGTCATAAATACCTAGCACTTTATATATGATCGATTGTAAATACTTTTAATAGTGCATTTCGGATAATTTTTGTATAAAATTTCTTTGTACCAACACTTTTGATAATATATATCAAAGAACGTAGTAGGATCTCGAGCTTAGATCCATGTCAGGTCAGCGCAGGTGTATGTTCGGTAAAACACTACACAAACAGAATATCATTTAATTGACTACTTATACAAATATGTAATCAAGGGAAAATTATTTACTAATATTTTTTTAATGAATTTATCTGAGCAGTTTGTTGACATAGATAATATGCACACAGATCACGTACAGATTTATGTGTGGGGTCCACTACGGGTTCCACACGAAAAATCCGAGCTGTTCATTAAATTTAAAATAGTTTTTTAAGAGCTTTCACGAAAAATCAGCTCAATCCAATACCTATAGGTGCTCAATCCAATCATCTAACTTTTCAATATCCTAAAATCCGAATGAAAAGTTAAATAATTGGATTGAGCACTTATAGATATCGGATTGAGCTGATTTTTCTCAGAGGCCCTTAAAAATATGTTTTACATTTAATGAATAGCTCGGATTGTTTGTGTGGGACCCGTAGTGGACCCCACACAAAAATATGTGCGCAATCTGTGTACATATCATCTGTGTGAACAGCACGGTTGAAAAAAAAAAGAGACTAATCTAGTCCGAAATTCCTCTAACTTTTTCTTATCGGCCAAAATTCCTCTAACTCAAGTTGAGAAGAATCACCACTTGATATTTAATTAATACATTCATCTTCCATATCTATTATGAATTATTCATTAATTCATTTTATATAGACCCCACATAAATTTATTTTTATTTTTTATCATTCGTTAATCTTAATTTACAGACTTGGGGAGGGGGATGGATACTTATGTGAATCGAACCCTGCCCATGTGCATGAGAGTGTAAGGGAGGCAGGCACCAACTGCACTCCACTCTACTTGCGACCCCACATAAATTCATAAGAAGTCAATGGTTTTCACAATCCTAGGATTGAGCAAATTCGTTGAAATCTTCAAAGGGAATTGGGCTGCCTTAAGATTGATTTTTTATAATAATAATAATAATAATAATAATAAACATTGTATACATTAATGGAGCTTTAGAGGAAAATTATTGGGTTAACAACCAAAGAAGATTTCACGTTTCTCCATAAACTCGAATCGCAGACTTTCCCCTTGGAAGCCAATGAATACTAAGCTAGATGAGCTAAGAGCCACATTGCTTTAAGAGTGATGTTGATTGGGCTCTGATAGTGGATGGCGAGTTTGAATTTATCTGTTTGCAAAAATTTCTGAGAGCAGATTATGAGATTCTGACTTCTAAAAATTTGCAGTAGATTGTTTGTTGCAGATTCTAGAAGCAGGTTCTAAAAATCACCAGTTTTTTTTAAAGTTGTTTCAAGGCCCAAAACCTGATTTTAGAAGCTATGATTTGATACGTTAACAAATGCTGAGAAACAAACACTCTTTGGGTGTGTTTGCAATAGTTGTGAATACAAATTTATCTTCAGATTTCGGCTTTTAGTAGAAGTTGAGAAACATGTTTGTTGTAGCTGCGAGATTATGAGAATTTCATTACTTTTTTGAGAACTTGTGTGGTAGAATCTCAAAACCAGCTTTAAAAATTTGAGAATTTTATTCATTTTTTAGCTTTTCAAAATCTATAGAATCTGAGAATACGTTATCTAGAATTTTTAACAAACACTCGAAACTGATTTTGAAAAGTTAGAATTTGAAAATTTGCAAAAAAAATTCTCGCAAACACGCACTTCATAGCTTCTCTAGAATTTAAAGATTATAATATGAAGCAAAATCAACAATATAAAAATCTAAGAAAAAACTATCGCAAACACGCTTTAGTCCACATATATTGAGCCGCATATCAAAGTTTAACCGGAGCAGTTCCTTTCCAAAGATGAAGAGTATAAATAGCCATGTAATGCCCAGTGATGTTTCTCATTCGTTGGTTCAACTATCTTTTTTGTAGCCATATAATTTCCACACCACTGATCGCAGATATCAAGCCAGACAAAGCCTTGAGCATGGGTAAATTTTCTCGTCTAAGGCCTTTCTTTGTTTCGGTGCCATTAGCATTTTCGCTTTTCAACCCGACTACAGGCACCGACGGTGCCCTTACCATTTTCACTTTTTTTTTTCCCTTTCCTAGATTGTATACATCAGTGGGGGTTAGTGAGGGAATTAATAGGTTAATCCACAGGAAATTTCAGAGGCTATCTATAGCCCTGAAACCCCAAACGCCCACGACGGGGCTCGAACTCTGGCCTCCCACAAGGAGATGACCAGGATCCTGAAGATGCCAACTAGACTAGAGCCTATTGCGTTAGAGTGTTTGCTTGACAGTCCCCCAAAAGCACTTTCTTGCTTATAAATGCGGTAGTTATGCGCTTGCATACATGTCCATACGGAGTATATGTTTATACTTATAACGTCCTACCCGTTCGATGCACGAGAACAATAAAAATATCAAAAAAATTCATGTTATCCCGTGGTCAAATGGGCACAACAAAAACTAAATATTTTGTTTATCTTCTTTATATAATAAAACCCAACTCACCACCTCCCTAAAATCTCACTCAGAATTTTCATTGTATGCGATGTGGCCAATTTTATGCACCTAGCGAAATTGACAAGTGTCTAACAAGATTTCAGGATTTTATGTTTTCTTTTTGATTCACGGCCGGGTCTATGTTTTTCAGGAACAGGCAACGAATGTTTTAGCACTCAGCTCATAAAAGAAGATGGCACGTTGAATTTTGTCGAATTTGACGACTTTCTGGAGAAGGTGAATCTGGCTGAATGTGGGCTTAACTATGCTGTAGTCTCCATCATGGGGCCACAAAGTAGTGGTATGATCCACTACTCTCCTCTTGTCATTTACACTACGAGTCTTCTATGTTCAGTCATGTGCATTTTGCTTTGTCATTGTGCAATAGTATAAAAATGTTGTTTCCACGAACACTCCCTCAACTATTCACTTTTCTCACGCACACCCCCTCAACTCTAAAAAAAGTGCCCAAATTGACCCTCTCATCTATAAATGGTATCCAACAGGAACCCTTCTGTTACACGGTCGTTTGTAACACTATATAGAGAGATGGTTGAGGTGTTATGAACACCAGTAATATATGGTGGTGTTCAAGGGCATTTTTGTCTGACAAATGGCCAAACCAGTGATATTGGCCCTAGCAACAAATAGTCATGTAACATAAGGGTTCCAGTTAGGTAAAGTATTAGAAACCTGTTCAAGATTGATTTATTCTCCCACGATCCCTGGCTCCTGAAGAAGGCTGTGTATTTGTTGCTCCAGCATTTTCGTTCATGGCATACACTGCTTGTTTATATTTCGCATTAGGTATGCTTTACTTAGCTGATTTTGATGATTACTTTAATGACTACAACAGGGAAGAGCACTCTATTAAATCATCTGTTTGGGTCCAACTTTGAGATGTTGAATGGACTTCAGAGAAGGCATGTGCTTTTTTAGCTTTAGTTCATGGACACATTTGCTTTGAGCAGTCATCATAAGGTAACGAGATCTCTTTTTTTTTTTGGTCCAGGGGTAAAACAACTAAAGGTATTTGGTTGGCGAGATGTGTTGGCATTGAACCCTGCACTCTTGTAATGGATGTGGAGGGTAGTGATGGGCGAGAACGAGGAGAGGTACATTTATGGAACTTAGAGCTAGCTGATAATTACTACGTGACCTGATGATTTGCATCCCTCTCGCTGGTTTCCTATTGCCATTATATGTTGCTATAGTTTATTGGACTTTTCAGAGAAGATAAGTGCATACGTCATGCATAACAATGTACTCCATTCGTTCCAACTTGCTGGCTCCTTTTGGAGAATCCAAGTTTTAAAGGAGACATGCAATAAATGCATTCACACTTAAAAAGATACATTGATTTCCAACAATGCCCTTACATTTCAACTTGGGAATGAAACCATTGTTATTGGTAAAAGGACTATTTTGGAAGATTGAAATTTTTTTTTTTTTTTTGACTTTTCAAAGAGGACAAACAATTTGAAACATCTCAAAATTGTACAGGGATGAGGAATTTGGAACGGAGGGAGTGTTAATTATACTATTTAGTAGTGTGTTTGCAAGTGCATGTAAATGTGCATGTCTTTACATTTACCGTGAGTGATGCATATAAATTGCCATAGCTGTTGCTATTCGTTTCTATTTTTCTGAAGGTCATGGACTTATGGCGCTTTGAGTTGCATGAGTAGCTTTGTTGCTTGTTGAATTTACACGGATTGATGCCCCCAAGGAATATAGAGTGCCTCTCTCACATAAACTAAACAGTATCTTCAGCATCTCAGTTGAAGAACTAGATTCGAAAGCTTAAGGTTTTTTTTGATCGGCAAAAATGAATTTTATTAAAAATGGGGAAAGGGGAAGGAATCCAACAAAAAGTTGGATAATACACCTCAAGGGCAACGCCCAAAACACCTAAAGGTCTATAGGGTTCACAACAGAAACAACAATAAGCTCAACCCAAACCCAAATAAATCAAATACAGGCCAAACACCCAAGATCCGGCCCAAGCCTGGACCGGCCCACCCAAACCATCCCACAAGACCCTACTTACACCGATAGCCACCACCGTACAAACCACCGGAGCCCAACCTCGCCGTTAAGCCGAGCCGGCCTCTCCCAGATGTAGAGACCGGCGGCGGGAATCGGCCTACGACAGTGACAACCGAAACAGACAGGGCCTGAGGGCCAAACTACGCCACCATCTGCAGCTAACCCAAACAAACCCCTGCAAAACCATCTTCATCAGCAACAGCGTCATTCCAGAGCGACGGAATGCCAACCCCATGCCCGATTAAGAGCTCTGAAGGCCGTCGACCGGAATTCGGTACACAAAAGACGACCAAAGCAAACAACCATGGGAGCCGCATCCCCCCCCACCACCGCCGGACTGGACCACCACCGATCAAAATCACCATTTTTACCGATCGATTTTTGATATAGGAAAACCTGCAAAACAAACAATTAAAAACACATCTAACTACACCACACCCACCACCAGAAATTCACCGCCAGATCTGAAACCGCTAGCCCCACCACCACACGACCACCGACCCAGCCTCCTGCCGCCCAAAAGCCACCAACAGCCACCACCGTAGCCACCAGCAGCTCCCACCACACCACAACGACCAGATCTATAGCCAACTACGACCACCACGTCGCCGAACCACATCTCCAAACCAGCCACCAGAACTAGACGGAGCCATGGCCCATCGGGGAAGATCTGAACGCTAGCGAGATGAGCCCACCACCAGCTGGAAACCGGAAGCAAGAGAGGGAGGGAGAACCAAGGCGGGAGGAAGGAGAGGACCACCAAGCAGCCACCGCCATTAAGCATCCCCGGTGACGTCCAACAACAGCCACCGACGGCTGCTCGGCGATCCGAAACGGGGACAGCAGTTGATCGAAACAGGAGAAGGGTTCGAAGGGGAGAGGAGGAAATGGGTGCGGAGAAGGAGAAGCCTGGGGGGGAGGAGGAGCCGCCCCCCAAGCCGGAAAGAACCCTAGCTGAGGATTTGACTAGAGAGAAGGGAGAGGAAAGGTTTTTTTAGAGAGAGAAGGTACCAGTTCTGCAGGATTAACAATTGTTGATAGAGCTTCGATTCAAAAGCTTTAATGCTTTGTTTGGATCCATTTTTCAAAAGAATTTTTCAAAAGATTCTCCCTAGATTCCCCCTACTTCCAATCATTCATCTCTCTATCTCTCTCCACTTATTAACCCTACTTTTTTTGAAAAATACTTTTCAAAAATGGATCCAAACACTATATTGGACTGCTGTAGAAACTCAATTGTAGATTTCAATGAATTCAATTGGATTGGATGTTTTGTCTATATACGTCGGGGGCTATAATTTAACTGGGCAAAGAATGTAATACGTATGTTTGTAGCATTTTGTTCTATTGAAGCAATCATAGAAAGATGACTTGTAATAGTCTAGATCCATGGTTTAAGTTTGTGTCTCCATTAACTCCTTAAACTATAATAGTTGTATAGATCCATGGTTTAAGTTTGTGTCTCCATTAACTCCTTAAACTATAATAGTTGACTTGGGTTGTCGATGTTGGATTTGGATTTCAATCATTGAATGCATTGACTTGTAAGCATGTATTTGACTTTTATTTTGTCAAAACTGACAAGAATTAGATTCTTTCCCTAACTGATCTTCATCCATTTTTTCTCTTCCTTTAATGTCCTATTTCAGGATGATACTGCATTTGAAAGGCAAAGTGGCCTTTTTGCATTTGCTGTTTCCCATATAGTGCTAATAAATATGTAAGTTATATTTATGTAAATCTACCAAGGTGCATCAAGTGCACCCCTCTCAAAGTGATTTTCTAGGATACTCTACAATTTATACTGTTACTTTTCTCGATATTTTTTGTTATTTAGATTTTATACAAGTGTTGGTCTTGAACAAGGTGCAAGTAAGCCTCTTTTGAAACATGTATTCCAGGTTTCTCTCATGTATCTCCTTTGTAGAGGCACTTACTTTGAATTACATGCACCCCACAATTTTTTAACGTTATGATGGTACTTGTACAGGGTGTATTGCGATTGTCTACTAGTCCACGTAAAACAACTTTGATGTTTGTAATACGTGATTTATTACAGGTATGTTTCGTCTTGTTTTTTTTTATCTTGTAGCTCTACATTGAAAATTCTTTTACTTAGTGTTTGCTAATCTCTTAATTGATCTAACATTTTGTTTAGTTTAATTGAAGCTTAATAGGGCACTTGACCTTTTTCTCCTTTGTGTTTTTCTAATATGTGTGTGTAGACTACAGACTTGGAAATATTAGAACCTATTCTGAGGGAAGATATTCAGAAGGTGATGTACTTGGTTTTCCTTCTAAATCTTTATGTGGGACTCCATCCCTAAGCCAGAAGGCCAAACTCCCTTGAGTACATTTTTTAATGTAAGATGTCACAGTTCCTCTCAAGACTATCTTAGGCTTGTCTATGCAGAGTTTAGAATGATGAGTTTGCAACTACATAAATTCATGTCTGATTACTAATTTATTTCCAGATCGAAGTTGTGGGGCTTCCTAATTACTCCCTCCGTCCCTTTTTAAGTGTCCTGCTTCGTAACTCCAACTTATTAAAAAGACATCATTATTATACCTTTCACATCAACTTTTTTCCTCTACTTTCCCTACTTACCCATCATCATTACACTTTTACTCACTAACTTTTCAAAATGGAATCTACTTTTAGGGACAAAATAGACAATGCACCAACTTTTACCCACTAACTTTACAAAATGGACACTTATTAAGGGACAGCCCAAAATGAAATACTAGACTCAAAAAAAGGGACGGAGGGAGTATAAGGTGTGGGAAGAGCAATTTAAAGAGCAGGTACACGTGTAAAATGCCGCTCTGGTTTAAATTACACCCTACTCTTATGTATCTTCATAGCACATAGGGCAATATGTTTTGTCTTACTTATTGTTTTATAGTACGTTGGTAAGTAATAAATGGGTCGCAGCCTTTTCTGCTAAACGAACAGTGGTATATAAGTTCGTATTTTGTGTGTTTGTTTACCTATTTTTTCCTTCGATCGAAATCGACGGAGATTTCGGGAAACAAAGCCAACAACAAAAAGAAAAGGCGAATGCGGCTTGTCTCCACAAACGAATTTGAGGTTCCTCGCCGTATTTCAGGACTTCACCGGAAGAGAAATGGCGAATGAATCAAATGCTATTTTTGTTGGTGATGAATCGACTCGTAAAAGAAGATCGTCACCCGCCAATCTTCAAGAACGGAATTGACCCATCGATTGGGCGGAGTGGATTGGTGGTTTAGTGAAGTGGGGTGGAGCGGAAGAAACATAACAAATGGACTTTGTTATTTTTCCAATGAATCGATCTATCGACACGAGCGACACATCGAATATTCTAAGTTATTCTTAGAATATGGATCCTAATCCTAATTATAACCCAGAAGTGGGTTGAGAAGACAAAAATTAACAAAGTTAAGAGTTTGATTTCGTTGAAGGGGTTTACAATGAAGCCAAAAGAGGCTACTTATAGAAAAAATGTGCAGGAAATAACTTCCTAACTTCTCACTACTCTTTATCATCTTCCAAGTGTCCAAATAACTTTCCACAAACTCCAAAGTGTGTAGGAGCATGCCACTTGTCCAAATAACCTCTCTTCAACTTCAAAGTGTGTAGGAACAAGCCAAATGTCCTACATGCAAATACAAACAAATAAAAGAAATAAAAACTAGTTATATTATTAATACGAAATAATAAAATAGGAAGCATTCTCATAATCGCCACCTTCCGGTCGATAATCGACAAGCGGTAAATATATGGTACAAACAATGCCCCCCTTATTCATTTGGGTGAAGTGCTAACGTAACCCAAGTGAATAATTTAACTAGTTTTTAAATCACCCCTCTGTCTATATCGACGGGTAATAACATTTTACGGTGTAAACATTTGCCCCCCAACTCTCGAAGAGTTTTAGATAAATTTTACACAATCTTTTCACTTTTCGACAAGCCTTCAAGGCTTAATTCCGTTGCCGAAAACCATGTATTGGTTTTGCCACTGTTGAGCCGTCGATCACTATTGGATAATATTGCCTCCGTCGATTAGTTTCCTTCAACTATAATTCCTACTGAAGAAAAACAGAAAATAAGGAAACATGTTCGTGGCACGTCATAGACATACTATTAGGCTTCAACTTCCTTAGCCTTGTCCATTATCGATACAGGAATGTTCCAATCGACGGGAATATAACTTGCATCCATGGCCAAACAATGGCCAAACAAATTGATTTCTTTTTCCGTCGATATCCAAACAAATTGGATAAAGTTTGTCAGCCTTGGGTATCTGGAAAATTCAGAGCAAAAGGCATCAACATATTGGTTACTTTACTGCAATTGATTGTTGTAAGGCCAATTTCCTTCCAAAACCAACACGTATCAGTGCATTGGTCCTTTTGGTGGCCATAATCTTCGACAAATGGCTTAATTTGGCCAAACGAAGTGAATGGGTACCAAATCCATTTATTTTGTTTGGCCTTCTCATTGATCGACGGAGATTTTCTAAGAATTGTTCCAAAAATTGGCCAACAAATGGCCGGCCTTCTTTGAAAAATTAACTGTTCAAACCTTCCATGAAAGGCTGAATGCTTCAACATCTCAAGCCGTTTTGTTTTAACAATTTGGCTTTCTAAAGATGAGTTTGCCCCCCATGCAAATTCAATATCAAAAAGAGGGGTATTTCATTTCATAGTTTGGCCAAATATGTTCCGATTTCGTGTAAAAATCTGGAACGAAATTAGCCATTGGCCATTGTTTTGGCCAAAATATGTGTAAACGCCATTTTCATTATTGGCTTTTGTTTTCGCCATGAAAACCTCCACATCTCTGAACAATGGGTAGGAAACCGTTATCATAATTAACGGAATTGGGGCAGTCTCAAATCAATTGATGCCCCCCAGTAAATGCTCTAAATTATGGCCAACGTTTCCTTTTTCTGTTTGAACAGAGACCAACTATTACAATTTAATTGACAAATGGCTTCTCAAGCCATATATATACCCTTTCAAGGCTTGTACTGGGTAAATCATATATATATACGAGAAAACAATTTATAAGCAAAAGGCCAACTTTTGGCCAATGATCTTCTAATTGCCCCATTATATCCGAACACAAGAATGTTCGACTGATCAAAGGCTTCTCATTCTGTTGATTTTTTTTCTTTTTTCTTTTTCCAGAATGAATCCAAAGTTGGCCAACAAATGGCCGTTATTTCATTTCCGCAAAATGTTCAAGCCTTTTATGCAAGGCTTTCATTTTCACATCGATCTCCACCATTACTTCCGATTTAGTAATGATGCCCTCCTTCTAGCGCCAAAATTGTTTACCTATTTTTTCCTTCGATCGAAATCGACGGAGATTTCGGGAAACAAAGCCAACAACAAAAAGAAAAGGCGAATGCGGCTTGTCTCCACAAACGAATTTGAGGTTCCTCGCCGTATTTCAGGACTTCACCGGAAGAGAAATGGTGAATGAATCAAATGCTATTTTTGTTGTGATGAATCGACTCGTAAAAGAAGATCGTCACCCGCCAATCTTCAAGAACGGAATTGACCCATCGATTGGGCGGAGTGGATTGATGGTTTAGTGAAGTGGGGTGGAGCGGAAGAAACATAACAAATGGACTTTGTTATTTTTCCAATGAATCGATCTATCGACACGAGCGACACATTGAATATTCTAAGTTATTCTTAGAATATGGATCCTAATCCTAATTATAACCCAGAAGTGGGTTGAGAAGACAAAAATTAACAAAGTTAAGAGTTTGATTTCGTTGAAGGGGTTTACAATGAAGCCAAAAGAGGCTACTTATAGAAAAAATGTGCAGGAAATAACTTCCTAACTTCTCACTACTCTTTATCATCTTCCAAGTGTCCAAATAACTTTCCACAAACTCCAAAGTGTGTAGGAGCATGCCACTTGTCCAAATAACTTCTCTTCAACTTCAAAGTGTGTAGGAACAAACCAAGTGTTCTACATGCAAATACAAACAAATAAAAGAAATAAAAACTAGTTATATTATTAATACGAAATAATAAAATAGGAAGCATTCTCATAATCGCCACCTTCCGGTCGATAATCGACAGGCGGTAAATATATGGTACAAACAGTGTTGAAGGTGGACAATTTAAGGCAGCGATTCAATAATTCCATTGCACCTGGTGGGCTAGCTGGAGATAGACGGGATACAACTCCTGGTTCAGACTTTTCTTTCAGTGCACAAGAGATCTGGAAAACTATTAAGGAGGACGGGGAGCTTGACTTTCCTAAGCACGCGGTAATGCCCTAAAAGTCTACTCATTTACACACCCACACTCAAAAGGGTGTGGGCTTCACACACACTGGATGTGTGATATGTGTGTGGAGCCACACCCTTGTGAGTGTAGGTGTAAATGGGTGTGTAAGTGAGTGTAGTTCTACAGTTTTGAAATTTAATTGTGAGATAAAGGTGAAGTCCAGAGAGTGATGATAGATGCGGGCCAATTGTGTTGTTTGGCTGAGAGACAAGTGGAGATGAAGAGTAAAGAAAGAGGGCCAGCAGAGTTGGATTAGATCGGTGATTCAGTTGGGAAGTAGTTTTGAGTTTGTGTTTTAGATCCAAGTGTATAAATATGTGTATCTATATTCTACAGTAATGTGTGGGATAAGTGAGAGACGAGAGCTCAGGGGCCCTCCCAAGGGGCCAAGGGGGGTTTCCAGATACTTTCCCTCATACACTAGTCACATAAGTGTATAGATTTTCATGCTTTAATGACGAATGGAGTGAAATACCTATTTTATAACATCATATATAGTTATATACTATCGTGTAGAACACCTTTATCGGACAACATTATTGAAGTATGAGAAAATCAAATCATTCTATACTGAGTATTAGGGCTGTCCAAGAAAAATCGAGAACCGTGAAATCGGTCCGGACCGAACCGATCCGTGCCTTTTGGATTTTGTCCGTGGATTAATGGTCCGGACACGGATTTGAAAATTAAAAAACCGTGAGATACGGATTAGGATTGGATTTTTATTTCAAATCTGTGGATTAACCGAACCGAACCGTGAGATATTTAAAAAATTAATATATATATATATATGTATATATGTGTGTGTGTAATATTTATAAATAATTATAATTCTACTACTTGTTATGAATTTTTTTTAACAATTTTAAGTTCATAACAATGACCGAAGGAAATCTGCTCCTTATATGAAATTCCTTACTTTTACTTCCCCTGCATTCCCCCTCTGATTTATAACTTGTAGTCAGCTACTACCACTGTGTAAATAGAACCTCCTGTTGCTCCGTGGATGTAACAATGGCTGATGAAACCTGGACTGAATTTTGGACTGAATTTTGAACTAGAAATTTGGAATGATATGTAATACAGTAGTTGAAGTAATTTTGCGTTTTTTAGAGTTTAATGTTTATGGAAGGAAATCTGTGGAAAAAATCGGGACCGAACCGTAAGACTTTTGGATTAGGATTGGATTGTATCCGATCCGATCCGATCCGGACTGTGGACACCCCTACTGAGTATGTACTATTTGATATGAACCGCTTTTACACATGCGCACTTGCACCCGCACCTGTCACAAAGTAAACAGAGTGTCCATGTAACATTATGTTTTGCCATCTGGCTTTGTGCTCTTGAGTAATATCCTTATTGATAAGTGTTAATAGAGTGCTGTCAGGGGTGCAAAATGGACCCTAACACGCTTGCTTGTGAGCTCACATTAATTGTTTCTTTCTTTTGCAAGTTTTATTTTCGCTCAATCTGTGTCTATTAATTAAATTTTGCTTGCTTTGGAGTAGTTTATTTTTACATGTACATATTTTACACTATCCAATCTAACTCAAATTTGTAATTCTAGGCTTTCTAGCAATACTTCTATCTTCTACCAACTTTGGTATTAGCCTTAAATCATGATGTTTGTGTTTTCTGTTATGAATTGGATTCTCTGTCGTAACATACAAATCTCATGATACAAACGGTCATTTTTTGAAATTTGGCATGGAGGAGGGTGGTTGTCAAAGTTGGCATGCAGAAGGTTCATGCCAAAGCCACATCAGCTTTGACATGAGTGAAGGTGAGTTAATGCCAAAAATAGATGTTGCATCGTCCACGTCATGTTTGATATCTCCCATTGGAGATGCTCTAACCTTCAATGACTGATTGGTGCTTGCACCACAACCTCGCCTTCAGAAATATAAGGTTGATAGAAACCCGAAGCGTAGGGCTGAGTCAGCGGTAGCATAATAACCGGAAGTCCGGGATCGTTCCCACAGAGAATTCGAATATAGCTTGATAAATTCCTATCGCCAAGCTAGCAAAAAGAACTATCATGCAATAGAATATCCAAGTAATGCCCACCAATTCTCAACACTAGCAACCAACAAATAAACATCGCGACCTCCAAGTCTCAAGTAAAAAGGATCCAACAAGTATTTTTTAATTTTTTCAAGCTTTGCAAATTTTTTTTTTACTATAACTATAAATAAAAAAACAAAGTGATCCATCCCCCAACTTAAAACGGCACTGTCCTCAGTGACAGCTCAACCATAGAAAAATAAAAAACAAGCCGGAGAAAGAAAATGAGAGATATCACCTCACGTAGGAGCAACAAAAGGCAAGGCAAAAGAAAAGGTGGGAGTCATCCCCCAACTTGAAGTATAGACCTGCGCAAAGTTAGTCCCACCAAACAAAAACGATAAAGTAAAAAAAATTTTAAAAAAATAGAGGATAAGAAAAAAAAAAACTACCTAAAAAGGAAAACAAAAACATAAAATAAACTACGTACCTAAAAATAATTTAGGAAAAATGTACCACACTCACGTGAATTTGGAACTTCCACCACACCATGAAGAGTTACAAATATAAACATTTCACCCCCTTTCGAGCTCTCTTTTAAAAACTGAACTCGACCGTGCCACAAAATTAGATACTTTGAGTATCTCAATTGCATAAGTCGCTTTAGAAATTTTAGTTCCACCAAACATGTAATTCGAACCAAATTGATTTTCAGATTGTTGACAATGTCTAGACATGGATGGAAAAACAAATCAAAATTATCAGCACCAAGAAAATCAATTGGTTCTACTTTATGAAAATTTGACAATGGTGGAGGCTCAATAGGAGGGGTAGCATCCCCTACAACTGGCTGGACTTGATCATCAAGTTCCAGTGGACTTTGAACAATTATCGGCAAGGACTCCTCAAGAGTTTTTGACTGAAAAGGCGTATCAGGTGTGCAAGTAGAATCATCTTGAGGAGAACTTTGGATATTAAGTTCATTGTTCAATTCACTCTCTAAGTCTTTTTCCAAGTCCAAGTCAACCCCTTCAATAACAACAATTGGTTCTATTTGCTCTTCTTCCCTAGGAGTATGGGACACATGCAAAGGTGTGATTATGGAAAAAGTTTCTACTGGGCTCAAGGCCGTGGGTATATACATGGAGTCATGTGGTAAAGCTTCGAATTGAAGACTTGACATGATCTCACTAGTAGAGCTCAATAAACGAGGAGAGGAATTGACACTCTCCTTTGATAACAACAGTTCTTCAACCTTAGAATCTTCGGAGTTGGTGATTGACTTTTCCACATCCCATGCATCCTCCCTATACTCCATATCCACTACCTGCTCAATGATCGATGATATTTTCCCCTCACATCTACTAATCGCAATGTCAATCTCGTCAAGAGCTTGCAACATCTTCTCCTGAAAATCGATAGAATAATTTGGAGATGGAGTGACAGCGAGGTGCTGATACAGTTGTTGCTGTGAAACAGGGTAGTAGGCCCACGGATCGGAAGTATTGGAAAAATGTGGCCTTGGGTATGGGGCATAATATGGGTCCGGAGCTTGATGTGTCCTCGTAAAATTGGAATGATTTTCCCATCCCGAATTGTAAGAGTTGGAGTAACAATCATAATTCGGTTCAAGAAACCATTGGGCAGAATTATACTGTTCTTGGACATACTCGGAATACTGGGGAGCATAGGCATATTCCATTACTTTTTTATGAAAATAAAATAAAATAAAACAAAATAAAACAAATAACCTCTTATGCAAACTACTTAACGTATACAAGACACTTAAAAACTCACAGAGCTTTGGCTAATTGAATTCAGCATCCACACCGGACGTCCTCCAACACCAAGCAACCGTTAGCTTCAAATTTGTCCTGCATAAAGTTAAGAAACCTGCACCAAGAGAACTACTACAACTACAAAAAAAAAAAAAAGAGTAATAATAATACTACTAAAAAGATAAAAAAAAAAAAATCTAAATTAGGAATCAAACTAAAAACAAATTGAAAATACGCAACCGTGTTTTAACTCCCCGGCAACGGCGCCAAAATTTGGTCTGTCGTTTTCGTACCAAAAATATAATTTATAAAACAGGGAATTAACAATTATCCCGAAGAATAGCAGTTAAGTCCGAGATCGTTCACGAAGAGTACAAAGCTAAGTTGCAATACGTTGAATTGATTTCTAATTTAATTCTAAAAGGAAAAGGTTTGGATTTGAGTTAATTTGATTAAACTGAAATTAAACTAGAAAGCGATTAAAGGATTTTGAAACAAATGAAAGAAAGGACTAGGGTTTCCGATTCAGTCTCCCTTTGTAACATAATTATTTCGAAACATAGGGTTCACATTCAATATTCAACCAGACCACCGTAGGGTAGCAATTCCTATTGATAATCCCCAAAAAGATAATCAAGATTCATACTCCGTATAGGCTATCTCAACACGGCACGGATCGTCTCATTGGATTTAACCAACGGCATGACCCATCTCACATTGTATAGTCTATCTCAAAGCTTATCCTGAAATATTAAAAACCATTGTATGACAATGCTTGAAACCATGGATACAAACACATTCGAATATTGGAAAAATATAAAACTTCATAAAAAGTTATGAATCGATCAAGTCATACAATCAAGTTGAATATAGAACCCTAGAAATCTAACAACTACGCTACTTGGAGAGACCTCCTCATTACCCTAGTCAAGGGATTTAGCCACTCATAGAGTTGGAACAAATAATCGTGTAAGAACAGAACTCCATTAGTAACTTAAAGCTTTCGGACGAAAAGTAAAAAGAATAAAACCCAAAGCTCATTCGTGATCTGCGTTGGAGTGGCGCAGCTTTTTGCTTGTGCGTGAAAAAGGATCTGATGGCAGCCACGGTTCTGTTTCGCCATGGGAATAATATCTCCCAAAACCCTTTTTCTCTTCCTTTTATAATGTATTCCCCGCATTCGGTTCTCCAATTTATTCCTTTCCAAAGCTGTAATCAGTGGGCCCATTATTGCCGAGATTTCACGTGCAAACCCAATTCAGTTTCATGCTCCAATTCCATAATGTAGCTTAGGAATTTTATACAGTGCTTCTCTCTTCGGTTTATCTCGTGTACACTCGGTCCCATATCTTGATTAATTTCCTCGGCACCGGTTTTGCTTTGATACCAAACAAACTCCAACTTTGTGCATTAGCACCAAATATTATCCATGTGCTCCGAGAGTCCTGAAACACAATTAACAAGTATCAAACCCCAAATAACGCACCAAACGGACACAACAAGCCTAAGTTAGGGGCGTAAATAGGCGCATTTACGCACATTTTAAGACTGAGCACAATTCCTTATAATTGAGGATAATCGGAGAACCACATTTTAAGACTGATCGAGCACCACAATTTCTTCCCCAGCTTCCTCCGTCAAACTACGTACGTACAGCATAATAATGGAGTAACTTTTATTCTAAAACCCTCTCCTTTCACATGGACTTGGTGGCCCCAACTAAGGATCAATGCACCGAAATACTTTTCTCATTAAAGCCGAGACTTTTTCCATTTCCGTACGTACAACAAGGGTCCCATGTGACGTACTCGTCGTAAATGCGGATAAAACTTTTGAAAAAAAGAACAAAAGTACGTCGTAAATGTTATGCATACTCAATCCGCGTTCCGCGATGCTCGGGATTGATTTATTGGTGTCTGATATGAACTTACACATGCTCACAAATGAGGTGGACACCACACACCGGAAGTGTGGGCCGTGTGGCTCCGTTCCATTTGTGAATATGTTTGTAAGAGTTTGTATAATTATGTGTGATTGTAGCATCATTGAGATCCAAATACAGTTAAAAAATTTATACGTCAACTTGGATTTTCAAATGATGTTGCCTGCATTTTTTTTGGGCGTGCGAGTAGTCGAGCCAAAGTTGGGTGTCAATATATTTAAATTACCTAAAACCAATATAAACATACCTCGGATGCAATATATTCTATAACATTCAACAATAAACATAATGATATGATAAATGGGAGATATTAAAAAAAGTATTATTTTTTTTTACTCTTACCCTAATATTTTTTGAAAAGAGAAAGGCCGCCTTTACCCAGCGACCAAACCTCAGAAAAATTACTCACTAATTATTAAAAATAAAAGGAATGAAACCCTAGAATTAATCATGCTTCTATTACGCGAGATAAATTAAATAAATAAAAGATCAAAATTAAATAAGAACCAACGAACAACTTTATTAAAGAACGAAAAGCAATATGAGTTACCAAAATACGAGTAATCGAACAAAGCTTTAAAACTTGAAAGGAAAAAAACAACTGAATCAATATTGGACGCAGCCCCCGTTCGTCCTCCTCGTTTCTGCGTCCGAAAACTGTTCCACGGCAACAGCAGCCTTTTTTTCTTTTTCACGCAGGGAGGCGTCTTTCACCAGTAGGTTAAATTATTTATATAGGTATTGAAGACTTCAATCACACAAAGGCCCTTTGAACTTCATGAAATAATAAATGAACCATTTAATTTTGAATCATTTCGCATTTGAATCTCAAACTTCTTTAAAATCTTCTTTTTATCCAAAGTCTCGGACAACGGGCTCGAGCAACCTATAAACATAAAAACACATAATAAAAATCAGTTAACAAATATAAAAGACTAATAAATGTAGATTGGAGGGCCAAAATATGTATATTTTGGCACTTATCACGCCCCCCAACTTACACTTTACTAGTCCTCGAGCAAAGAAAATAAATAAATAAATAAATTCTAACTATGCCACTTTCGTAGGACTCACGATTGCACTTGGCACGTGCAACAAGCCTTTTAAACCCCTAGGCGATCCCTAGAGGACGAGTGAAGTCTCGTGAGGGTTTACAGCAATGAACACCCACAAACATTGTGAATTCTTTTCACACAAAACCCGAAAACCTGTAAGACAGCTCAATGATATCTCAAGCAAAGAATATGAAACCATCGCAAAAAGATAACGACATAAGCAGTTCTAGATACTATCAAGTCATAAAAATGAATCACGGCACCTATACTTAGCGTGTGTGAAAAAGGGCTTCGGTCACAAGTGAAAAATAACCAAAAGTTCTCTCCGGACCGAGTCTCGACTTCAAATCTCACCGTGTCATGCACTCAACAAATGAAATCACTCGAAACGAGGTGCATATTAGATACTCTCAATATGTGCAGGCGGAAGTTATGTAAATAAAAGCAAAGTATCCTGCACAAGTTGACACGAAAAGAAAGCTTTATATAGTGGACACGCAATCTCATGAACGGATTGCCAAGTATTGGAAACTCTCTCTATCCACCAATCCTCAGCCCATTGCCCCTAGAATCAAATAGGACTTCAATTCTGGTTATAACATTAAGGAAAATATTTCAAGGCTAGGTAAAAATTCAAGTGTCCGAGAATGGCTTACGACAATTCACATAGGGCAAATATAATGATATTGCGCCCTTTTTCTTCTTTTTTTCAAATCCGCCACATCTCTCTTTCCTACCTTTCTTCCCACATTAAGAACAAATTTTTCTCCTTTCCACAATAAGTTTGTGTCTTAATGGAAAAGATCACCACAAATCAAGCATAATTCTCAACTCCACTAATCTCCTTCTTTTCTCAATAATTCACATTCACATCATTAACTAGCCCTTCTCATGACACAATATAGATGGTAGAGCTCAACAAGAAAATGGTATCATGCGAGAGGCTCAAATGGGCACACAAGAGATAAATGTATGAAAGAAATAAACAAACCGGCTCAAAATAGTAAAGAGGGCAATACAACCAAGCAAATTCCAAACCCAAGAGATAAGTAGGCAATTTAAAATATTCCCAACACTTGACAACAAAAATAATGAGACCCACAACAAATTTGCTCTTTTGTGACAAACAAGAGTTTATTTGACACCACTTCAAGAAAAGATAGGCTCTAAGCTCACATGGGCATAAGTCTCTACTAAACTAGCCATCGAGAATAATTGGCGACAAGCTAGCAAAAAGAACTACAATGCCACCACAATATAAAAGAATGACTATCACATCTCAAACTCAATCAATTAAGAGCCAATCTCAACCGCTTCCAAGTCTCATGCAATAAGAATCCCACTTTTTTTTTGAATTTTAAAGTGATCCCTCCCCCCAACTTGAACTATTCAATGTCCGCATTGAAAGCGTAAAAATAAAGAGATAGGACAGAAACGTAAAAGAGAGGAAATGTATCACCTCGAAAAGACACTAGTACCGCCCAACTCATGTTATCCAGGCTCCCACAAATAAAAATAAAAGAAAAACAAATACTCCACCAAATTTTCACGCGATCAACATGTCATACTTTTCTCCCCATCCCTCGCCGATGGGGTAAGGAACAGGTGGCTATACAAGACCATTATGCTATTTTTGTTTCTATTTTCAATTTTCCTCTTTTTTTTGAAATTTTCTTTTCCTTAACGAGAAATACAAGAACAACTAAATAAAAACAAGAAATAAAATAACAATGAAATAAAAGACAATTATACATAGATTGTGCCAAAAGTACAAGAACTTAGTAAAGTCCAATGTCGCCGACACAAAATTGCCCTTACTAACTGGAGCTGGGCACACGATCCTTATTTTTACTCTTACCCTAATATTTTTTGAAAAGAGAAATGGAACTTCTCACCAAAGGTGGCACTAGGAATGAAGGAGGCGGGAAACTACCTTTCTAGAATGCAGGCTGACCCTTCACTTTGTTTTAGAGCGTACCTGTTTACACCATATTTCGATCTATATTGATCGACTAGCTCAAATGACGACACGTGTTGTCATTATTTGAACCAGTTTAGAGAGACAAGTGACGCATAACAGGGGGTCAAATGGACTAATCGACGGTTGAAGAAATAATTAAGTCACGTGTTTGAGGACAAGTTACAAGCAGATCATGGACGGAGCAGTTGACCAAAGCAGTTAAGGAAAATGATCATAATGGATCGTGCATCCGAACTGTGAAGAAACCGCCTGGTCAAGAACGTGGAAGAGAAAGAAGAAATAACCGCTTGATTCAAATTAATGGAGGGAATTCTGCTAGATTTGAAATTCAAGTCGAAGTGAAGCCTATAAATACAAGAAGAGAAGACGATTTCAACCCCCCACTCAATCGCCCAAAGGCTTCTACTTTTTATCTGTACTTTACATTTCTCGCACTATGAGTAGCTTGTAACTTAACCGTCTCCTCGACTGTGTTTTCATAGTCGATTGACTTCTACTTTGAGGAGTAATAAAGTCCATTTTGTTATTCTTCTTCCATTTCCATTCACTTCATTAAGTTTGCTTCCAGAGAAGTCCTGAAATACGGCAAGGAACCAAACTCCACCACCACAAACATCCACATTCCAGCACTTACACAGTTTCCAGTCGATCATCGACTACGAGTGAAAAATAGACAAACAGTACCGGTATTTTTGAAATAAAAAAAGTTATGGATGAGGAATGAATGGTTATGGACAGTTGCAGAAATATCTCAGATAAAACCTCAAAAGTCAGTTTTGGGGGTTTTTGTCTTTAATATTTTCAAAAATATTTGAGTAAAAGTCTTAATTTTTTATTTTTCCGACTTCTCTCGTCGAGACCAATCAATAATGCATAAAAAATTGTCACAAAACGAACAAATACTCCTTACAAAAAGAAATTTAATAAGAACAAAACAAAAAAAAGACCCAAAAATCGAAAGAAGTAATTAAGTTTAACATTCCAACAGAGCGCGTACTTCGTTATTGAGCCGAATATTGAAGTTGACCCGGAGGAGTTTCCTTTCCAAAGAGGAAGAGTACTACTGTAGTATAAATAAGAGATGTTTCTCATTGTGTGCATGTATATGCATGGTTCTCAACTATCTTTTGTGCAGAGGCATTTGGAGTAATTTCCAGTACACCACTGATCGCAGCTATCAAGCCAGGCAGACAAAGCTTTAAGCATGGCGATGGGTAAATTGTCTCATCTTAAAATTAGTCCATTTTAATTTGTTTCTGTTTTCTTCCACCAAACGGCCGCCCAGTTGAAATATTCCTAAGAGACTTCTAAGATTTGCTTATATACTTTTCTAGGCATTTAATATAATGAATGATATACATATGCAGCAGAATCCACTATCCAGATAAAGGGTGTTTGCCTGACAGGCCCCCCAAAGCCCTTTCTTTCTTGCGTAAGGATAAATCTAACCTCCTTGAGCGGAGTATAGGACAATTGGTAAAATGTGCATTAATATTAGAAAAATATGTATTGATATTTGTGAAAATGTATTAATATCCATGAGATACGCATTGACATCCGAACTATTTTGATACCTATTCATGCCTGATCGAATTTTATTTTATTTTTTTTGATTGATGCTCTTTTTAACAAGCTTACAACATTTGCGGTTCAGATCAAGGGGATAGCTCTCTTCTCGGACGGGGAGGCTGGTGTGCCACTCCCCCTTGTGCACATGCTCTAATTGAGATATTTTTTAAAAATATATATGGAATCATATATATTAACAGGTTATTTAGGCATATGGAAAGTTATTTTTTTGGTATCTGGGGCCACTTCGACGGATTTTCAGTTTAATAAGTAGGAATAAGTGATATTCCGTCATAGTTGAGGTCTGTTTTTTAAAATAACCGTTTCGTTATTTCTCCTTGAATAAACCCAAGTTTTATTCGAAGAGGCCAGATACCACCATCTTTGACTGTGGAAATCGCCAGATAGAGGAAGAAATAGTTAAGACATAGAGGAAGAAATAGTTTTGGAGTGAGATTTGGGTTGGAGTTGTTATGAATAATAAAAAATTTCAAATTTATTTTTTTATTATAAAATAGTATTACTACTATTTTTGTCCTCCGAAGATTTGGAGAATGTTGGGTTGGAAATGCTTTTTATGTCATCAAGCAACTCACTCTGTCTGACTCTATACAGGACTCAGGAGTACCTCTCTCTCTCTCTAGTCTCTATGCACAGCTCCTAGAATACTCCAACGACCGATAACCACATGGCCAACGAAGCAAAGGTCAAAGGCAACGCGGCCTTCTCTGCCGGCAACTACGCCGACGCCATCCGCCACTACACGGAAGCGATATACCTTTCTCCCGACGACCACGTCCTCTACTCCAACCGATCCGCCGCCTACGCTTCTCGCCTCCAAAACTACAGCGACGCTGTTTCCGCCTACAAAAAAGGCCTCGAGCTTGACCCCGCCAACCAAGTCTTACAATCCAGCCTCAGAGAGGCACGTAAATGGGACTCGACGTCTTCCGAAGAGGCCAGATACCATACCATCTCTGGCGACTGGCCACGGCATGGACAGCTCTCGCGTTGGCCTTCGGAGGGCGCAGACAGTACCGCCGGATCTGCCGACGGTCTCTCTCTCACTAACGATAACGAAGACTTTTTTTTTTTTTTTTTGTAAGTAAAATTTTATATAACCAAAAAACACGCATGAAGCTACAAGGAATCAATAGGAGCATCGCCCTGGCCACCTATACATCAAAAGGTCCAAGAGACTACCAAAAAACAAACTCACAAGGAAACTATGAACATTTATTTAAACCTAAACGAATAGGAAAAGGAATCCTAGTCAATTTATCCACTTGCCCCCCATGGGGCAATCACCAACAGCACAAACGAACAAGGCTCAAGCACCCTGCTTGACCTTGTAAACGCGACTTAGGAAACCCAGCCGCACATGCCTCCAAATTGAGCCTCTATCTTCCAACGGGCACCCTGCTCAAACTCCCCACCGAGTTAATTACCGACTCCACCACGGAGTTAAAAACCCAAAACTGAGTCAACCTCGAATTCACCGATGAAGAACCCAAAGATGTAGCACCCACAATCTGACTTTAACTGTTCCAATCCCAACAATTCTACAGCGCATATTATTCCCCATAAGAACTGTACCACAACTGACCGATTCATAAGTATTGAACCAATCTTTATTCGGACACATGTGGTAAAAACATCCGGAGACATCACCGACACTCACAGAAAGAACCATAAGTGAATCGTCGAAATCCTCTTCAACAATACCAACAACAACCTTCTCTTCAAAATTGTCCTTATTTTTCAACCTAGGACAATTTTTCACCATATGCCCGATTTTCCTACAGTAAAAACACTTTACTTCCACCAAACCATCATCACTTTCACCAGATACCTAAATCCTAAAATCTTTTGAATAGAAACAAGATTAAAAATCCTCAAAGGAAATAATATCCTTCCCGTAAAGTAGGGTATAACAAAATTCTCATAAGACGCATGCAAAGAACATAACACAATATGGGCTTGATCTTCATCATTAATCATAACATCAATATTTTTTAAATACATAATAATTCGATTTAACTCATCTAGATGGTCTTTTACGGGCGTACCTTCCCTCATAAGATACGTATAAAGGCGCTGCTTCAAATACAACCGGTTGGTAAGAGACTTCGTCATGTAGATACTTTCCAACTTCAACCAAATACCGGCAGTAGTATCCTCCTCCCCGACCTCGTGAAGCACATCATCGGCTAAACACAACTGAATCGAACTGAGCGCTTTCGCATCGAGATCCTCGAACACACTATCCGGCATATCAAAGTACCGCCGGATCTGCCGACGGTCTCTCTCTCACTAACGATAACGAAGACTTTTTTTTTTTAAGTAAAATTTTATATAACCAAAAAACACGTATGAAGCTACAAGGAATCAACAGGGGCACCCCCTGGCCATCTATACATCAAAAGGACCAAGAGACTACCAAAAAACAAACTCACAAGGAAATTATGAACAATTATTTATAAAAAAAAAAACCTAGAATCTAGAAGTCAATCATCGCAAAGTCTCCTGTTCTGCATGGAGAATTTGACAGCTGACCAAGAGCTAACCTTTACTCTCACAGAGTTAAAGACTTCACCCACAATCCCATGAGGGACACCAGCAAAATACATTGCACTTTTCAGCAAGTTAGGTTGTAACCCAGAAAATCCATGAAACTCCTGCAAAGTTTTCAACACAGTCTGTAAAGACCCCAAATGAGCACCACTCAGAATAAACAGGTCATCCGCAAACACAACATGTGAAATTTCCAACTCTTGGCATTTAGGATGGAACTTGAAGTCCCCAACCTCAGTATTCCACTGTTAAAGGGATGAAAAAGCCTCCATAACTAAGAGAAAAAGGTAGGGGAGATTGGATCCCCCTGCCTAAGGCCTCTAGCTCCCGGAAAGTAGCCAACTAACCCACCATTAAGCATGATAGAGAACTTAGGAGTGGATATGCATTCTTTTTTCCATCCAACAAACGTAGTAGGAAACTCCATAGCAATTATAGTGTCAAACAAAAAATCCCAATCAACCGAATTGTATGCTTTCAGAAGATCAACCTTGATTGCACATCTAGGAGGCCCATCATTTCTATGATAACGAAGACTTATTAGCATTCATTAGCATTGACAATGCAATGTGGCCAATTTTATTTACCTCTAGAGAAATTCTTTTTAATTCACGGGTGTATTTTGAACGGGAACAGGCAATGAAAGTTTTGAAACTCACCTCATTGAAGAAGATGGCACGTTGAATGGTGTCGAATTGGACAAGTTTCTGAAGAAGGTGAATCTGGCTGAATGTGGGCTTGACTATGCTGTAGTCTCCATCATGGGGCCACAAAGCAGTGGTATGATTATGATCTCGACTACTCTCCTCTAGTACTCGTTAGTTAAGTAATTGTGTGTTTCTCTGTTCATGCATTCCCACTACGAGTCTTCTATGCTAAATTCCATGTTCATGTTCATGTGCATTTTGCGTTGCCATTGTGCAACAGTATAAAAATATTGTTGAATTCCACGGACAACTCCTCACCTATTCGCTTTAATTTCTCACGCACACCCCCTCAAAGCCCCCAAATTGATCCCTTCATATTGTCGAATTAACTTGCGTAAAGTATTACAGATCCGTTCAAGATTGATTTATATATTCTCCCACGATCCCTGGTTCTTGAAGAAGGAAGGCAGTGTCTTAATTTGTTGCTCTAGCATTTTCGTTTATGGCTTATACTGCTTGTTTATGTTGATCAGCATTAGATATGCTTTACTTATCCGATTTTGATGATTACTTAAATGACTACGTACAACAGGGAAGAGCACTCTATTAAATCATCTGTTTGGGTCCAAATTTAAGGAGTTGGATGGACTTCAGAGAAGGCATGTGCTTAATTATTAAGCTTTATTAGTTTATGGACACATTTGCTAATTAATTTGAGCATTCATCATAAGGTAACGACATCCCTTTTTTTTTTGGTCCAGGGGTAAAACAACTAAAGGTATTTGGATGGCGAGATGTGCTGACATTGAACCCTGCACTCTTGTAATGGATGTGGAGGGTAGTGATGGGGAAGAACGAAAGGTACATTTATGGAACTTAGAGCTGATAATTACTACTTGAATGAAACCATTGTTTTTGGTAAAAGGACTACAGTATTTTGGAAGATTGAATACAATTTGTTTTGACTTTTCAAAGAGGACAAACAATTTGAAACATCCCAAAATTGTATAAGGGACGAGCAATTTGGAACGGAGGGAGTATTAATTATATTTAGTAGTGTGTTTGCAAGTGCATATAAATAGCCATAGCTGTTGCTATTTGTTTATAATACGTATGTTTGTAGCATATAATTTAACTGGACAAAGAATATACTCCGTAATACGTATGTTTGTAGCATTTTGTTCTGTCGAAGCAATCATAGAAAGATGAGTTGTACTACTATTATAGATCCATGGTTTAAGTTTGTGTCTCCGTTAACTCCTTAAACTATAATAGTTGACTTGGGTTGTCGATGTTGGATCGATTTGGATTTCAATCGTTGAATGCAGTGACTTGTAAGCATATATTTGACTTTTATTTTGTCAAAATTGACAAGAATTAGATTCTTTCCCTAGCTAACTGTTCTTCATCCATTTTTTCATTTCCTTTAATGTCCTATTTCAGGATGATACTGCATTTGAAAGGCGGAGTGGACTTTTTGCATTAGCTGTTTCCCATATAGTGCTAATAAATATGTAAGTTACATTTACGTAATTAATCTAGCTACCAAGGTGCATCATATGCACTCCTCTTAAACTGATTTTCTAGGATACTCTACAATTTATACCATTGATTTTCTTGATTCTTTTTGTTATTTAGGTTTTACACATCTGTTGGTCTTGAAAATGCTGCAAGTAAGCCTCTTTTGGAAAATGTACTCCAGGTATCTCTCATGTATCTCCTTTGTAGAGGCATTTACTTTGAATTACATGCACCCCACAATTGTTTAACGTTATGATGGCACTTGTACAGGGCGTATTGCGGTTGTTTAGTCCACGTAAAACAACTTTGATGTTTGTAGTACGTGATTTAGTAGAGGTATGTTTCGTCTTGTTTTTAATCGTGTAGCTCTACCTTGAATATTCTTGTACTTAGTGTTTGCTAATCTCTTAATTGATCTAACATTTTGTTTAGTTTAATTGAAGCTTAATAGGGCACTTGACCTTTTTTTCTCCTTTGTATTTTTCTAATATGTGTGTGTAGATGACACAATTGGACATTTGCAAACGTGATCTGATGAAAAATATTCAGAAGGTGATGTACTTGGTTTTCCTTCTAAATCTTTATGCGGCCGGTCACTTCTCTAATTATTTATTTATTTGTTGCAGATATGGGACTCCATCCCTAAGCCAGAACGTCACAAGAGAACTCCCTTGAGTACATTTTTTAATGTACGTAAGATGTCACAGTTCCTCTCAAGACTATCTTAGGCTTGTCTAAATTTTATGGAGAGGGAAGAGCAAGTGTACATAAATTCATGTCTGATTACTAATTTCTATTTCCAGATTGAAGTTGAGGGGCTTCCTAATTTTATGGAGAAGAAAGATAAATTTAAAGAGCAGGTACACGTGTAAAATGCCACACTGGTGTAAATTACACCCTCTTATGTATGTTCATAGTACCCAGGGCAATATGTTTTGTCTTACCTATTGTTTTATAGTAGTTGGTAAGTAATAATTGGGTCGGAGCCTTTTCTGTTTAAGGAACAGTGGAATATAAGTTCGTATTTTGTGTGTTGAAGGTGGAAATTTTAAGGCAGCGATTCAATCGTTCCATAGCACCTGGTGGGCTAGCTGGAGATAGACGGGATACAACTCCTGGTTCAGATTTTTCTGTTAGTGCACAAAGGATCTGGAAAATTATTAAGGAGGACAGGGAGCTTGACCTTCCTAAGCACACGGTATTGTCCTGAAAGTCTACTCTAGGGGTACTGCTATTTGTATAACTTTAGAGGTTGGTGTTATTTATGGGGTTTTCCTGTAGGCTATGATTGCTAATATACGCTGTGAGGAAATTGTTGCCAAGAAGCTTAAGGCCTTTGATGAAAATGAGGTACCTACATTTGCTTTTGAAGTGCTTCTGTGGAGATACCCTTTTAATGGTCCCCATTTGTAATTACCAAGCTGGATCCAAAATATTCAGGAGAGGCGTCAATTAGAAGAGGGTGCAAAAACCAATCCATCACCGGGCTTCAGGAAGGAGTATAATAAAATTATCAATTCTTGTTTGGATGGGTAAGTACCTAACCTCTCATTCAGAATTCATTTCCAGTGTCTCAGCAGCAGAATATTGATCGGTGATTCATGTTGCATAAGCTTTATCAAGACACTAAAAGTTTGGAAGAGCTTACTAAATCTAGACCTCGTTTGTCCTTGTTTGCATGGTGATCTGTCGCTTCTGTGTTACAGGTTTTGTTCAAACAAAACAAGGATGCTTGACCCTTTGATATGGGTGTAAGTGTTGGTTGTGTAAACTTAATCAATCATTCTACAACCACACTCATTTACACATCCACGCTCAAAAGCGAGTGGGCTCCACTCACACTGGATGTATGATATGTGTGTGGAGCCACACCCTTGTGAGTGTGGGTGTAACTGGGTGTAGTTCTACTTTTTTGAAACTTAATTGTGAGATAAAGGTGAAGTCCAGAGAGTGATGATAGATGTGGGCCAATTGTTTTGTTTGGCTGAGAGACAAGTGGCCGGAGATGAAGAGTAAAGAAAGAGGGCCAGCAGAGTTGGATTAGATCGGTACGTGATTCAGTTGGGAAGTAGGTTTGAGTTTGTGTTTTAGATCCAAGTGTATAAATATGTGTATCTATATTCTACAGTAATGTGTGGGATAAGTGAGAGACGAGAGCTCAGGGGCCCTCCCAAGGGGCCAAGGGGGGGATTCCAGATACTTTCCCTCATACGCTAGTCACATAAGAGTGTAGATTTTCATGCTTTAATGAAGAATGGAGTGAAGTACCTATTTTATAACATCATATATAGTTATATACTATTGTGTAGAACACCTTTATCGGACAACATAATTGAAGCATGAGAAAATCAAATCATTCTATACTGAGTATGTACGTACTATTTGATATGAACCACTTTTACACATGCGCACTTGCACCCACACTGTCACAAAGTAAACAGAGTGTCCATGTAACATTATGTTTTGCCATCTGGCTTTGTGCTCTTGAGTAATATCCTTCTTGATAAGTGTTGACAGACAGTGCTGTCAGGGGTGCAAAATGGACCGTAACACGCTTGCTTGTGAGCTCACATTAATTGTTTCTTTCTTTTGCATGTTTTATTTTCGCTCAATCTGTGTCTATTAATTAAATTTTGCTTGCTTTGGAGTAGTTTATTTTTACATGTACATATTTTACACTATCCAATCTAACTCAAATTTGTAATTCTAGGCTTTCTAGCAATACTTTTATCTTCTACCAACTTTGGTATTAGCCTTAAATCATGATGTTTGTGTTTTCTGTTATGATTTGGATTCTCTGTCATAACATACAAATCTCATGATACGTCTTGAGGCATATCCATGAGTTTTTACTCTTATAAAACTGGAGAGAAATATGTCTTCTTTGTGAACTTTATTCTCAGTATTCTTAGAAACAACAGAACCTTAGCAATATTCATTTTAACTTTTGCCACTTGAATTGATCTGCTTCTACGTGCTTCCATTAAACTGAATGCATTCCTTTTTGTAGGTATGATAAGGAGACTGAATATTATGACGAAGGTGTTAGGTCTGAAAAGAGGAAGCCCTTGAAAGAGAAAATGATGCTAGTAAGCCTCCTGATGGCTGTTTAAAAGTTTTGGATTTTTATACCATTCATGTGCTATAGGTGATGGAAGTATCACATTCACAACACAGCACAGCTGAAAGATACTAGGAACTTAGGATCTGTGCTCAATATCCAATCAAAGGGTACATAAAACTGAGATCAATAAATCATCTTATTGAGGTTTCTAGTATGGTATCCGAGTCTAGCATTGCTGGTAATCGGCCAGCTAAGTTTCAATTCACTTAACAAACCATGTATAAGCAGTCTTAGGATCAAAAGAGAATAATTTCTCGAGTTGCTGGGTGGAACAACAAAGAACGAAACACAATCGTGTTGTCCATTTTGAGATACTTAGCATCTGATAACATGACACCTAGAACTTGCACAGTAGCATGAAGAAGAGATATTGCACTTGAAGAAGGCTCACTAGATGCTGTTTTTGGTCCTATGGTATGTGACATTCCCTACTTACACCACATTCTTGTGTTCCGTAATTTCATCAAAGACTCGCTCCCCTATTAAGCTCACAGTGGGAGAGGACGTTTATCATTTTAGCTTCTCATCTCTGGAGACTCTTGATTCCACCTGGTCATATTGAATATGTGTCTTTGATGTCATTTGATGTGTCTTCATTTTTTATCAATGCATATTCTCGTGACTTTTCAGCTGGTTCAATCGGCCGTCCAATCCATTTTCGCACATATAGGATCAAGAACTCTGGAGGAATTCAAGGAAGCGTTTCATAATGCTTTTAAAAAAGGGAAAAATGCCAAAGTAGCTGCTGATAATTGCAAAGAGGCTTGGATGAAGTCATTTGATGATAGATGTGCAGGTACAATAACAATTGTCTTGATGCCAATAGTGGTTGTGAAACAAAAACCATTCTATTTACAGGTTTTAGAGTTGTTTATTACTGTCTGATTTGGTATCTGTTAAATAAATACTGACTAAGGCGGTGTATCTTATGCTACTTATGATGCCACTTGAAAGAAAGGAAAAAAAAAAGAAGAGTAAAAATACGACATACTTAGTGGAATAGAAATGTGACTTGACACAAATTAGGGCTTCGACTGCAGTATACAAACTTCTCTTTCTGTTTTTTGCTTTGTTTTCTTCTTCGAGAAGGTTCATGAGTGTAAATATATGCGTTTTACCACCGGTAACATCAAGTATAATTACCATTCAGATTTGTCGTGGTGCTACTTATTAGTTTGAATATAAAGGTTACATGCCACAGAAACAGTTATTCTGATCGCTGAATGGAAAGATCCAAGAATCTCTGCATAGTTTTTGATGCAGGTACTGAAGCCCAAAATAGAAATATTGCTGCATTTTATACGAGTAATCAATAATGTGTGGTGGGTAAAGGTGTTAGGACACCACGTAGCGGTGCCCCTAGACCACCATACTGTTGATAGCATATTTGTCCTCTTGAGAAATTTTCAAAGCACCATACTGTTTTTTTTTTTTTTCCCTTAGACTAGAGCACCATACTGTTTATGATGTGCAGAACGTGCTTGTCCAATTTTTTGAATAGTTATAAAATGAACTGCTTGTGGCTTATCTTTCCAGCATCCCACATTTTGGATACTTACCTATTTACTTTCCAGATGTCATTGTTGAACAAGCCATCTGCAACACATTTGAAGAGCGGGAGAAACTACAGCGTGCCATAGATTCTTATGTTGAAGTTAAATGTCTACAAAAAGAAAAAAAGGTATTTCCGATGCTTTTATTGGCAGCGTTTTAAAAAAACGACACCAAAGAGGCGATTTTTACTCATGAATCAATCCCGACTTTTTTTTCAAAAATTGCCGCCATTGATATTTTGCGAGGTTTCTTAAATGCCAGAAACCTAAGCCAACTTTGGCATCCTTAGCGTTTGCAAAACGCCGCAGAAACCTTTGTCGGGTCTTTCCCGGCATTTTTCAAACGCCGCCATGGGCATTTTTTTTTTGTAATGGTAACATGAAGCCTAGTCATACTCCAGTTGAGTATTCCTGACTCATAGCTTTTAAAATTGCCTGGCGATAAGTTGCAACTTCCAATAATGGTAGTGGTAGATAGTAAGGCCTTATTTGGCTAAAAAAAATAGGAGTAACCCTGATTATTGGCTTATTGGGTTGCAATAATCCTACAAGTTTGGCTTATTGGTGTAGACACCCCAATTCGGAAATCCCGGACACCTTTTATGTTGTAACGAACGCTATGAATGCAAGCTAAGAACGAGAAATAGAAAACTAAACAAGAAATCACAAAGACACAAGATATACGTGGTTCCCCAAGATGGGTACGTCCACGGACAAGGAGAGAGAGGATTCACTAACCAACGTGAAGAAGAGATACAAAGAGCCGGCTGTAATCCGTAACTCTAGAAAGGCCACAATATGAAAGCCCAAAAGATACTTTAGAAGTTCCCCAAAAGCCTTATTTATAATAGGCTACAAAAACGGGAACAACATAATTAACCAATGTGGGACTAAAGAATACAAGGCATTCCCAACAATTCTCCACCTTAACTTGAATTCCACTGAACCAAATCACCAAATATAGCTCTCCCCTTCAAACCTCTCACTCGCCAAATGCCCCCGAGGGGCAATCAACTGCAAATACCAAGCAAGCCCAAGCAATGCTTGAACTTGGCAACCGGAACCGGTTTAGTCAACATATCTGCTGGGTTATCTGCCGTACCCACTTTCTTCACCTCAACTTGCTTCTGTGAGATGATATCCCGAATGAAGTGATACCTGACATCGATATGCTTGGTCCTCTCATGATACATCAGATTTTTAGTCAAATGTTTAGCACTCTGCGAATCACAAAATACTGAACTCACACCCTGTGCAAGACCAAGCTCACAAAGCAAACCTCTCATCCATAATGCCTCCTTCACAGCTTCAGCAATGGCCATATACTCCGCTTCTGTTGTAGACAGCGCGACTGTAGCCTGTAAAGTAGCTTTCCAACTAATAGCACTTCCGGACAGAGTAAAGACATAACCTGTCAGAGACCTCCTCTTATCGTGGTCACCGGCAAAATCTGAATCAACATAACCAACAGCATGATCACCAGAATTGGCAACCCCAAACAATAGACCAACACCTGCAGTTCCGCACAAATACCGTAGTATCCATTTCACAGCCTCCCAATGTGCCTTTCCTGGACGCCCCATATAACGACTAACGACACTAACTGCATGTGAAATATCAGGACGAGTACATACCATGGCGTACATAAGGCTCCCACCTGCGCACGAATATGGAACCTGAGACATATACTTCTCCTCATCCTCCGACTGTGGTGACAACTCAGCTGAAAGTCGAAAGTGTGCTGCCAAAGGGGTACTGACTGGCTTCGAGTTCTGCATGGCAAAGCGCTCAAGCACTTTAAGTACATAAGACTTCTGATTCAAAAATAATTTGCCAGCTACTCGATCTCTGCAAATCTCCATACCCAAAATACGTTTTGCCGCACCCAAATCTTTCATCTCAAATCACCACCTAACTGTTGTTTCAACTTGTTGATTTCTGATACACCCTTGGCAGCAATAAGCATATCATCAACATACAACAGTAGATAAACAAATGAACCATCTGGAAGTTTTCGAAAATACACACAACTGTCATACTCACTCCTAGAATATGACTGGCTTATCATAAAAGTATCAAACCGCTTATACCACTGCCTTGGGGATTGTTTAAGGCCATACAAAGATTTACGAAGTAAACAAACGTGATCCTCCTTACCAGAAACAATAAATCCCTCAGGCTGACGCATATAAATCTGTTCCTCAAGCTCGCCATGCAAAAACGCAGTTTTGACATCAAGTTGTTCTAACTCAAGATCATAACAGGCAACAATAGCAAGTAAAGTGCGAATGGAACTATGTTTTACAACAGGTGAAAATACCTCATTGTAGTCAACACCCTCCTTCTGGCTGTATCCTTTCGCCACTAGCCGAGCTTTAAACCGAGCGTCTTCTACCCTTGGAATACCTGATTTGTGCTTGAAGACCCACTTGCACCCAACAATCCTCTTCCCTTTCAGCGGTTCTACTAACTCCCATGTCTGATTCTTCTGAAGAGACTCAGTCTCCTCATTCATAGCAACAAACCACTGTGCAGACTCAGTGCTCGAAACAGCTTCTGTATAGCTTGAAGGCTCCTCATACTCAACTGTCTCAGCAATTGATAAAGCATAGGCCACCATCTCAGAATAAGCCGAATACCTTTCAGGAGGCCGAATCTCCCTCCTTGGCCTATCTTTAGCAATAGTGCGTGGTTGCTCAACTAACGCATCAACCTCTGTGTCTAAACTCTTGAACTCCTCTTCAATTGGCTTCTCAATATGCTTCTTCCCTGAGTCGGAAGATTCACTCAAAAACTCCACCTGCTTTGGAACACTCTGTTCCTGAACTGTATCCTCAACCTGTTTAGACCCCTTAATCAAATAATTTTCATCAAAAGTCACATCCCTGCTAATCAAAAACTTTGAATCATTAGAGCACCATAACCTGTACCCTTTGACACCTGCTGCATAACCCAAGAAAATACACTTCTTGGCCCGTGGCTCCAATTTACTCTCATTCACATGAGCGTAAGCTGGACACCCAAAAACACGCAACACAGAATAATCAGCTGGATGACCTGACCATACCTCAAACGGAGTCTTACACTCAATAGCAGTCGACGGAGACCTGTTCACCAAATAGCATGTCGTGGAAACGGCTTCAGCCCAAAATTCTTTGCCCAATCCGGAATTGGACAACATACAACGTGCCTTCTCCAAAAGAGTCCTGTTCATTCGTTCAGCCACACCATTCTGCTGAGGGGTTTTTCTCACTGTGTGATGCCTCACAATGCCCTCATCACTGCAAAACCTATCAAACTCGCCAAGACAAAACTCCATACCATTGTCAGTTCTCAAACGTTTTATTTTCTTACCAATCTGATTCTCAATCAAAGTTTTAAACTGTTTGAATGTATTAAAGGCGTCACTTTTATGTTTCAACATATACACCCAAACCTTACGAGAGAAATCATCGATAATACTCATAAAATAGCGAAAACCACCTTTAGAAGTTACCTCTGCGGGACCCCAAAGATCTGAGTGAAAATAATCCACTGTGCCTTTGGTGCGATGAACAGCTATATTGAATTTCACCCTGCACTGCTTGCCGTAGACACAATGCTCACAGAAATCCAGCTTCTCAGTTTTCTGGCCACATAGCAAACCCTGTTTGCTCAAAACTGTCATCCCCCTCTCGCTCATATGCCCAAGGCGCATATGCCACAAACGAGTCAAGTCTGAATCTGAAACCTTGGATGAAGCAACCGTTGCTGCAGCACCTAGAACTGTACTGCCCTGGAGTGTATAGAGGTTACCACGCTTCTGACCCTTCATCAGTACCAATGCACCCCTCAAGACTTTCAAAACTCCACCTTCACCGAGGAATTTGCAACCATGAGAATCAAGAGCACCCAGGGATATAAGATTTTTCTTCAAATCTGGAACATGTCGAACCTCAGATAAAGTCCTAACAATCTTGTCATGCATCCTAAGCTGAATCGTTCCTGAACCAACAGTCTTACAGGCCATGTTGTTGCCCATCAAAACTGTACCACCATTGACCGCCTCATAAGTAGAAAACCACTCTCTATGCGGACACATGTGGTATGAACATCCAGAATCCATAATCCACTCGGTATTAGAGCGAGAATCGCCCTCTGTAACTGATAACACATTATCTGACTCATCTGAACTTTCAGCAATTCCAGCAATTACTTTACCCCCTTTCTGGTCTTCTTTTTCTTTCTCCTTGAGTTTTAAACAGTCTTTTTTCCAGTGCCCGGATTTCTTGCAATAATTGCACTTTCCCTTCTTCTTACCTGATGATCTGGATCTTCCCATATTACTCGACTCCTCCCTTTCTGTTGTTCTTCCCCTAACAAACAAACCCTCCGCATGTGCATCACCCTCACCTTACACTTTTTTCCTCAATTCTTTCGAATATAGGCTGGCCTTAACATCCTCCATGGATATCGTGTCTTTGCCATACAATAGGGTTGTAACAAAGTGCTCATACGAAAGTGGTAAAGAACATAGCAAAATTAGGGCTTGGTCCTCATCCTCAATTTTACTATCAATATTTTTCAGATCCATAATAATACGATTGAACTCGTCTAAATGATCCTTAACAGGTATACCTTCACGCATACGAAACGTATAAAGACGTTGTTTAAGATATAACCTGTTGGTGAGCGACTTCGTCATATATATGCCTTCCAACTTCAGCCAAATTCCTGCTGCTGAAGTTTCTTCTTCCACCTCGCGAAGAACGTCATCTGCCAGACTTAACTGAATAGAACTCAGAGCTTTGGCATCTGTATCATCCCAATCTTCCTCTTTGATTCCAGAACTAGTCTTGCCTGACAAAGCCTTGTGCAATCCTTGTTGGGTTAACAGGGCCTTCATCTTTACTCTCCAAAGACTGAAACTGCTGCTCTGCCCATCAAACTTCGCAATCTCGAATTTAGCCGCCATAGCCACAATCGGAAACGAAACCCTAGTTTTTTAACCTAAAGCTCTGATACCAGTTTGTTGTAACGAACGCTATGAATGCAAGCTAAGAACGAGAAATAGAAAACTAAACAAGAAATCACAAAGACACAAGATATACGTGGTTCCCCAAGATGGGTACGTCCACGGGCGAGGAGAGAGAGGATTCACTAACCAACGTGAAGAAGAGATACAAAGAGCCGGCTGTAATCCGTAACTCTAGAAAGGCCACAATATGAAAGCCCAAAAGATACTTTAGAAGTTCCCCAAAAGCCTTATTTATAATAGGCTACAAAAACGGGAACAACATAATTAACCAATGTGGGACTAAAGAATACAAGGCATTCCCAACATTTTAAGTCCCCAATGATGATAAACAAAGCATGATTTAAACCTTCGGATTGATCTAAACCTTTTGGAGCACTACATTTTGAAAATCATAGACCAGTGGCCGATTAGCTCCCCAATAAAAACGTGCCTTGAAAGCTTCAAGCAATGCTCTTGGTACCCAAAGGAGTGAGGAAACACCTTAGAACTAGGTATGAGAGTGCCAGGTGACACTTAGAAAGAGTGAGTATGTGTTTTGGCCATCATGCATGGCACCAACGATCTTAGGTTTAGTCTGCTTTCAGACCATTTTTCATAAATCAAACTTCCTTATTTTTATGGTTGGAGTCCACCATCTTCTAGTATGTTCAAAACCCTCTTTATCGATATATGATAAACCTTAATAAACAAGGGAGATACAAGGATTTTGCCTAAATGACTTCTTTTTCGACCACCTGAGGGTAAAATCGTCATATCCTTTGATGTACAAAATATTTTGGATCCAAACCACTTGGGTTAGAAAGTAGACTTGACAAGCTCTTCAATGGTTCAAACCACGCACGAATCCGAGTTCAGGAGTATCCCAGGCGGCCTCGCGAAGTTCGGCTTGTTGAGCAGTCAACCTGAGTGCCGTACGACAGAGGAAGTGTCGTACGGTAGACACACCAAGTACTCTTTTTATCCAAGCCATTTTTATCTTATAAATACCTCCCCCTATTGTTAGACAAGAGAGAGGACATTTTTGGAGAAAAAGAGGGGGAGATCAGGAAGAAAAACAGTTCTTTCTACCAAAACAGCTAAAAAATGCTCTGAAAACCAATACCCATTCTCCATACTTCTTTAAAACACCAAAACACTCCAAAGCCAAGTCCAAAAACCTTTCAAAAGACATCCAAATCACAACCAACCTTTGCACACCACTACCTACTCACCCAAATTCACACCAAAGGCTACCGCATCAATCACAACCATCCAAAGAAGGCTTTTCATTCCAAAAGGTATAAAACTTATGTTCCTGTACTCTGAGGGGAACCACTAAGCTCGGACTGGTTCCTCATACCAGTTCTGGGCTTAAATGGTTTAAAAGTTTCAAAAAAAAAAAAAATCAAGGTTGATACCCCACACACCTCTACCGTACGGCATGCATCTCTGTCGTACGGTGTCTTCGTGGAACATTTCATTATTAGTTGTTTTCTGCTATTAAATATTTATATTCAAGTATGCTTGTTTTTCCCTCTCGTAACCTCGCTCCCGAACCTAAAACTCTCTGTTTTCGATAGACCCAAACCTTTTTTCCAAATCAAAGGCAAAAGAATCCCACATTTTTCTCAAATACGGTTTCTCGGGTGACAATCCTTTACAAAACTCGGGTGGTGACTCTCAAACAAACATTTTCCTTTTTGTAAACTGAAAATACAAAAGAGCGATAAAAGGAAAAATTAAAGGCTTTTTCCAAAACGAAAAGAAATTAATTTTTCCGGGCGCGAGCCCACAATTGGCTTATTGGAAAGTCAAAAGCCCATTCTACCCATCCAAGTTCCAACGAAAGGAAAATATGCCACATCAGTTTACTGGAATTATTGGCTGAATAAGCTAATAAGCCAACAATATGATATACTCCCCCCGTCCCAAATTCTTTGTCCGGTCCGCAAAACGGAGTGTTAAAAATAATACAATTTTTGTGAGAAAAAATCAAAAGTTTTTCAACAACTTACTAGATATCAATGAGTATTTTTAATTTGTGAAAAAAATTTGAATTTTTTCTTGAAAAAATTTCATTATTTTTAATACTCCGTTTTGCGAACCGGACAAAGAATTTGGGACGGAGGGAGTATTTTTTTAGCCAGACCATGCCTAAAACCAAGAATAGGCCTCTGTGTAATGTTGAACAACCTAGCTTTTTGGAAAAGGTTTACTGGAATATAGGATGGATCAGTGCATTGTTGCACTGCGAAATACTATCCACAGGCTAGGTAGCATTAAGTAAATGAGTCACGAGCAACCTTGAGATCCACAGGGAAAAAAGCGAGAAACTTTGTGATATTACTGCTAGAATTTGAATATCCCCAGAGGTTACTTACTTAACTTATGGTCACTTTATGCTATAATTGTAAGCTATCAAAACAATCTTATGTTTGGCGTTTTCCTCCCATATTATGTACCGACCATAGCATTATTGCCCTTTTTTTGTTTAATCTACCGTGGTGCTGTGTTATAATGAGTTCTAGACACCAAGGTTGAAGACACAGTTCATGCTGGAAGCAGTCTATGTTTGGGTTGAGATTTTCATGTGTTACCTGGAATTGCCATGATATTGTTTGCAGGGAAAAATTCAAAAAAACCCCTGAACTTTGAACTCAATGTCAAATAGGCACCTGAACTTAAATAAACTTCAATTGAACACCTGAACTTTCACTCCGTTATCAATTTACCCCCTGCCGTCTCGGATCGTTAACGGCACAGTTAAAAAAAAAAAACTTACCACCAGTTTGCAATCCTATGAAGCAGAAACGTGATTATGAGAGCCTTAGAGACAAAATTTGATTATGTCTCTTTAGAATAATATGATCAGAATAATAAAATCTTCACATCCGTTCAAACGGATTAAAAATTGGAGCACTTAATTTTTAACCATATTTTTTAATATATAAACGGTCTCAAATTTTCAAAAAGAATTTTTAAAAAAATTCCCCCTACTTCCAACATTTCTCTCTCTATCTCTCTCCACTTATTACTCGGACCCGGGGGCTCTGCTGCCCCATCAGCCCCTGCCCACATACCAAAATGGCAACGTTTTGGTTAAATAAAAAATTCATACCACCAGTTTGCAATCCTATGGAGCAGAAACGTGATTATGAGAGTCTTAGAGACAAAATTTGATTATGTCTCTTTAGAATAATATGATCAGAATAATAAGATCTTCACACCCGTTCAAACGGATTAAAAATTGAAGCACTTAATTTTTTAATCATATTTTTTAATATATAAACGGTCTTAAAAAATTAAGTGCTCAAATTTTCACTCCGTTTTGAATCAGTACAAAGATATTTAAGTGCTCATAAAAAATTAAGTGCTCAAATTTTCACTCCGTTTTGAATCAGTACAAAGATATTTGAGCACTTAATTTTTTGGGACCGTTTATATATTAAAAAATATGGTTAAAAAATTAAGTGCTCCAATTTTTAATCCTTTTGAACGGGTGTGAAGATTTTATTATTTTGATCATATTATTCTAAAGAGATATAATCAAATTTTGTCTCTAAGGCTCTCATAATCACGTGGTGGTAAGTTTTTTTTTTTTAACTGTGCCGTTAACGATCCTAGACGGCAGGGGGTAAATTGATAACGGAGTGAAAGTTCAGGTGTTCAATTGAAGTTTATTTAAGTTCAGGTGCCTATTTGACATTGAGTTCAAAGTTCAAGGGTTTTTTTGAATTTTTCCCTTGTTTGCACTGTGGGACTGAAAGGTTAGACAGTTGAGATCATTAAGGTGGGTGCACAATAGACAAACTTGGACAGTCATGTGACTTCGGGGTCCCTTAAGGGATAGGAGGGAATCATTACCTTTTCTTTTATAGCAAATTTCCCATCGTTTGCCCTTTTTGACTTCAATAAATATATATATATATATATTTGTTACATACAAACAAACAGAACCAAACCAAGCCTTTTGGCCCTATCAATCTCAGTCGATCCTATGTTTCCATTCTACTATGTCGATCACATAAATTTAGAACATTCGTGTGACTTTCTACCTCAAACAACTCATGTCAAGTTAGATTTATCCCTCTCCCTAGCTAGCATTTCCATACCATTCTTCCTTACGCTCGTCTTGCTTTCGTTGTATATGACTGTATATGGATCTACCTGCCGGTTGAGTGGTCTCCTCTAGTCTATTTTCTTATGTCTTATTTTCAATTCGTGTGCTCCTACCATTTCACGAATGTTTTCATGTCTAATGCTCCCCCAGGCCACCTAGTCACCACACACAAATCTTAAGATTCCCAATGCAGCCACACTTAGGTGTTGTGTGTAATTGTCAACATTCTGTCCCGTACGAGACTGCTGGCTTTGTAGTTGTATAAGAAAGATTTTTCTTTTAGTTCTGTAGCAGAAGCACTCATCCACGTCATCAAACCTATTCTTTATTCTATGGGTTACGTTATGCCCATTATTTCTCTTTCAATTCCTACTTTATACTCCGTATATAATTAATCTTGCTAGCGAAACTGTTCACTTAATCGTGGGGTTCAGGCATTCTCAAATTGGTCAAACTTGGTGGAATTCATTTATCTAAATAATTTGTTCATTATAGTCGCTAATGTTATGGATTTTATGCAATCCTACAACGCCCCTACGGATCTTGGAACAATGGATCACAGAATAAAGCAAACAAATACGTGCGTAATGAAAACTGGAAAGAAAACGAGACACAAGATATACGTGGAAAAACCTCAACGTGAGGAAAAAACCACGGGAGCCACACCAGTCCACTATGAAATCAATCCAAGAGTACAAGTCTTCTCACAATCTCTCTGAGATGTGTTTTCTCTCGCCTCTCTCTTTTTCACGCTCAGAAAAAGTGAATACAATCACCTAATTCGCGCAGCCGTTCAACAAAACCCTAAATACAATTTAAGGCCCGAAGGCTCTCGGTAGCGCTATAGCAAATTGCTATAGCGCTAGACCACGCGGTAGCGCTACACCATTTCCTGTGTAGCGCTAGGAAATCCTCTGGAATGGCTTTAGTTTTTCTGCACCCCAACAGCTAATGCATGTAGTATAAGCCTTATTGTACAAAATCCCATGCCCCTATAGCCTATTAATAGCTAGGGATAGTTCTCATTTCCTTTTCATTTCTGTCTAACTGTACATCATAAAACATACGTACAAACCAAATCAACAACCTACTACGTCCATAGATAACTTGGTTTAATTTTGTTGTGATAGTTAAGCTTTTTCTTAATGACCTCCAATCATTTTCATTCCTTTAATTTTCAGGGGCTTGAAAAAGTAGTAGCAATAGGACTTGCGGGGGCTGCTATAGTGACTGTGGGAGTCGTGGGCGGGACTGCTGCATTGGCTGCGGGAGTCATGAGTGGGTCTTTCCCGGCTCTGGGTATGTATTCCTCTGTGTAAGCTTTTGTTATCTTTTGGATGGCACTCCCTATGTATTGTTCAGTGTCAGTTGTTATAAACCAAACTCACCTAGTTGCCTATTTCTATTCATCATCGTCTGTAAGTGGTGAACCTCTCTCTCCTTTCGTTGTATGCAATTCCGATCCTTTATTTATCTTTGTACTTGATGCAGCTGGCGGTGCATTACCAGCCGCTGCTGTTGTAGTTGATACAGCTGCCACTGCATTACCAAACGCTGTCGTTACTGCTGTCGTTACTGGTGCTACTGCTGCTGGGGCTCTCATAGCAGGTGAGTCTGTTGCTTTCTCTCCTCATTAATTACCTGGTCATGGATTAAACATCTTTGATAATCTTCTTCTTGTCTTATTAATTAATGCTTTCTCTTCACATCTTAGAGCTACAATTCAACCCACATCTCTCTTTAAGAGACTCACAAAATTAGTTATTCAAAAAGTCCATGAGAGTATATCTATTTGCTAACACTCCAATCACGATTCCTTATTTGTATCTCAACTTCTCAAAAGCTCATTTCCAAACTAACTTTTCCTCCAAAATCTCTATAATGATCTCATTTTGGAGTAGTGTTGATATATTTGTAACAGTATATAGACATCGGATCTACATCACATGAGTCGTACCTATTTTTCAAAAAGTCCACCTCTAATTTGTTTACGAGTCTTTATATTTGAGAACTCAAGGATTATGTGGTTATTAGTATCCGATCACAGTAGCGTTTGGTATGGCTGATGTTCTCGACAAATTTCTAGAAATGAAAAGATATTGTCAATAATCGAAGTAGACCCGTGACGGGCCTTAAGCCTTCAACAGTATGGATGTGTCCAATTTTTTTCCTATTTTACTCTTTCAATTTTTATACATTTAGGCGCTCTCTCTATGCAGGGGCGGATCTAATATAGGCACAGACGGGTCACGTGACCCATCTGAAATTATCGGGATATTTTTTTGTGTGAATCAAAACAAGAAATATTATATATTAAACTATCCATAATAAAGTATAATGGGTGGCTAGATTAAGTGGTAAGGTCTTATGTTTCCCATATGAGTGGTGGCATGTTCGAGGCACGGCACTGCTGTTCGGTTTTTTCTTTTTTAATTGACTTGCGTTGGGGAAACAAGAAATCTTCAGAACTTACACCCAGTAGGAGTTGAACCAAGGACATAGTCTTAAGAAGTTGAATTACCACAAAGCCAAACCATACAATTTTGCTAAATATTCAAATAAATATTTAATAAACAATCTACTAAAAATGTAAAAACACTAGGACATTCGTTTTCCGGGGCGGTTCCGGGCACATCTAAAAAAACATCTCAAAGTTCCCGATCAAATTTCGATAATATATCTGAGCCGCTCAATGTAATCAGAATGTGATTTTAAGGATACTCGCTAGAAATCAGCAAAAAAAAATGACCGGAAAAGCCTTCATCCGAACAGTTTTTTATTGAACCTCAAATCAAGCCCTACCTTGTCATTTTTTTTGCCGATTTTTTAAGGGTTCCCTTAAAATCACATTCTAAACACATTGAGCGGCTCGGATCATCAAAATTTGATAGGAAACTATGAGATTGAGATTTGGAGTGTTTTTTTAGGTGTCCCCGGAACCGCTGTTTATTTTTTATTCTCGTCATATTTTTTTGAACACATAATCTTTTTATATTAGATTGTGGGTATTTTTATTAAGTTTATGCTTAAAAAGTAACCCATCTGTCCGAAATTTCTGAATCCGCCACTGTCTCTATGTTTGCAGAAACCATCAAAGGCATTAAATCCTAGAATCGTCAAATCTCACGAACTGAGCTTGAGGGTAATGGCATTGAGCATTGAGCATCGTTTCGACCACCGGTGGAGCCACCCTTAGCCCAGTGGGGCACTCAAATCACCAATTGAGCCTGTCATTGACTCATTGGTATTGTTTGTCACTACAGTATCATTCCATTGTGTGTTTGTGTTAATGTTGTAAACTACTACAAATTTCCCATTCCAGTTTATCTTTTCAGTATTCAATAATGTGAAAACTATTGTGAACTCTATGCTTGTCATGTGGAATTAATCTCATAACTATCAACATGTATTGATCGTTTTAGCAATAAATGAGATTCAACCTAGTGAGAAATTTTCTGTTAACAGTACTGAATATTTCCATTCTCAAAGTAGAAATTTATAAATCATCTGGCAACGTTCCAATTTTCACATTTCCATTTGAACTATTTCTCAACATTATGTCCCGACTTTGGATTTCTGTAACTTGTGCTTTTGTTTTAATTACGTGAAAAATCCTGAAAGTTTTTCATGGTTTTTTCTCTCTATCGAGAAATCCGTTGGCCCTCTTAGAGCATCATCTCCAATGTAAGCCACCAAAATAGAGACCAAAATATCTATTTTCATCTTTATTTAATCAAAGAAAATGCATGTAGAGATTTTCACTATTCATTCCCACTCCAATCACAAATCTCTATTTTGGTCTCTAAAATCTCCCTCCACAATTATACCTACAACTCCCTCCCACTTTTCTCAATACCACGCATAGGTGAAAAAAAGTTAAAGTAAGATATCATTTTTTTGTGACGATATTGAATATAGTCAATATTAGACTCATTGTGAAGATATGATGAGAATGCATGAGCTTGGAAATATAGCTATCTAGCCGATGGTAACAAGGCTATCAAGTGACTCAGAAACTTAGTCACATAATGTGCCTATGCGAGCGAGAAAGTGCCTTTCAAAAACATTTCAAACTATCAAAATTTGAGAGAGCGAGAATGGAAAGCACGAACGTAGACTAAGAATTGAGAGCTGAAATAAAGAGTATTAATGACAATTTATGCGACTAAGCTCACAACCATGACCAAGAAAGATGAAGGTGAGGGCTCTCATGACTGATCCGCTCGCCCTTGTTTCAATCTCCCAAACCTTGAACTTGAATTGCATTAAGGACAGTTTGGACGAATATCAGAAGTATTTTGGACTTGCATCAAACGACTCTTCCATTTTTTTTGAACTTAGTGCCTTGGATTTCTTTGGCAGATTTTGTCTCAAACTGAAAAGAAACAGCCATACCCTTTGGCAAGCATGAATGTGTGCAGGCTTCGAGTTTTCCTTGAAAAAGTCTATAATTAACAGGAAGCTAGCTTGTGCTGCATTAAGGAACCCATGAAGCTAATGTTCCTCTCACCTAGATAGTATGGAAACTCCTAACATATACGATTGTTTCAACTGAAACATGTGCACTCGTCGCTTTTGGTTTTGGTGACTTACAACATGAAGTCTGCAAGAGATTTAGCTTTTCTACTCATGACATGCCAATTTAAGATAGACCCCGATGATGATCAATCAGGCAGAAGTAAGGGCCGGGTACGTTGTGTGGTTGATCAAAACATTGGCAATTTTTTTCTGATCGGCCAAAGCATTGGCAAATCGGTAAGGTTTGTAGCAGTACTGGTATTGCCAATTTCCAATGTTAAAGAGTTTCTAATTAATGTTAATCTAAGATCATGATTACAGATTAGCTCTATCTTCAGATGGAGAAGATATTTAAGTTTCTTAACAACATAGGACTACTAATCAACTGACTTTACCATGATATGTATAAAATTAGTTACTAATAAACTAGTTATTGCCTTTTTAGGTAACTAGTTAGTAACAAAGATCTGTATATTTTGCTGATTTAAGTTTTCGATCTGTCCTGAAGTATCCATGCTTCTTAGGATTATGGGGCATCATAGATAGGTTAATGTGTGTAAACCCTAGAAATATAACCTGAGAACCCGAATGTTGAATATGAAAACGATAAGATAATATTAAATTTGATCAACTTCTATCGAAAGGGCCCGATTGCTTATCCTTTTTTTATTTTATTTTATATAATAGAGTACCACCCAAAAGGAAACAACGCGAATACGTGAAACAGATATTCAGCGTCTAACTTCTATAAAGAGAGAGCACTTGTTGTTCCGCAGATGCTCCATAGAGCAAATAATCTAGCACTTTTTACATTTAAATGTTCATAATCTGCTAATAGAGAGTTCAAAATCTGAAAGTTGAGGAAAAAAGCATTCAGTACACACTCCCTTCCCTTAACAAATTTTCGTTGCTTATTTTATGAATTTTTTGCTCCATTTATAAACTTTTGCATTGACCTAATACATTTTTAGCTTGTGTGTTATTCATTGACCTAATGCTTTAGTTGGATGTTCTTTTTACGTTCATTATTAAACTAACATCAAGGTATAGAATTGGAGTGAGAGGGTTGAGCACAACCCATAAGCGGTCAAAAAGGGGGTTTAAGAACTTAGAAAAGAGCTCATTTTTGTTATTGTTTCAGCTATCGGAGGTGAAATTAACTACAATTTCCACAATGTATATATTCCCTAACCCTAATTAACCAAAGTTTTTAAACATCCGACAAAGTTACTGAGCACGCGGTTTCGTGCGGACGACGACGCGTGACACCAGTATAAGCCAAATGTGGAAAGACTGCACATGTACGGATGTGGCTAGTACAAGACAAGGACTTTAAATTGGTGGCCCAAAGGTATGGTCGTTGAATACCTCTCTTTTAGTCTTCCCCAGCCAAAGTTGAATTTTCTTAGGTCTACATACAATTAATATACATACTGATGTGGTTGTCCATAAAAATACAAATGTAAACGAATGAACGCGTTCGGAGCGTTCAACAATGGTCCCATACTCCAAGTGACCTACGTCGTAAATGTGACGCACACTCGATCTGCGTTCTGTGATGCTCTGGATTGATTTTTATTGGTGTCTGATCGGGATCAAATTACGGTGAAAATTCTGTGCATCAACTTGGATTTTCAGATGACGATTTCGGCTTCATTTTTGGGCGTGCGAGTAGTCGAGCCGAAGCTGGGTGTCAACATGTACACTTTATATTAAATTACATGAGATCAATATAAACATATCTAACTCCAAGGGATTGACCAAGTGGTCTTGGCCTGGGACTCGGGTGCTTGACTGTTTGGTGAGGGATGCGTAAAATCATCCCACATTGCCATGCAATATGGTGGTTTCTTTGACAGCTGTTATAGGGAATTCTATTTATATATTTCTTACTTTGATTTATCTCGATGAGAGAAATTAGAAAAGTATTATTTTTTATTATTTTTACCCTAATCTTTTTTGAAAAGGGAAGGGAACTTCTCACCAAAGGAGGCAGTAGGAATGGAGGAGGCGGGAAGCTATCGTTTCTAGAAAGCAACCGGTATTTTATTACTAAAAAAAATGGAGGAGAAATGAAAAATGGTTATGCTTGCAAAAATATCCAAGATAAAGCAAAAAGTAGCTTTTGGGATTTTATCTTGGATATTTCAAAAATATTTGAGTAAAAATCAAAATTTTTAACTTTTCTGATTTCTCTCATCGAGACGAATTATTAGAGTGAGTTCTTCTAAACTTAAAAATAATTAAGTTGTTTTATCCTTATTTGAATTTTTTTTGCATTTGTTAGTTTTTGGCCCAACTTTTGTGATTCGTCTCGACGAGAGGAATTGGAAAAGTAAATTTTTTTTACTTTTACCCAAGTATTTTGAGAAATAACCATTTTTTAGCAAAATAAGTTGACATATTTTGCTAAAAAGTGGTTATTTCGCAAAATATTTGGATAAAAGTAAATTTTTTTAACTTTTTCGATTGCTCTCATCGAAACAAATCAATAATCCTGTTAGAATATTGAAAATACTGTGATTGATTATAGTTGATTAGTATCAAGAATTTGATTACCTTTCAATAATAAAGGATTTGATTTTGTTTCTATAGTATAGCTAGCATTCCACTCTTGTATAAATACAAGACCCTATATGTACATGTTATTTTTCGAATTCAATAAAATTTCTCTTCATATTTTACATGATATCAGAGCCAGGTCTTGGGTGGCTTCACCTCTCGTGGGAAACTCTCTATCGCCTGAAGCAAATCTCCTGGTTAGCTCAATTCGCACGTACCTTCACGTGCATCTGGACTGCACATGAAGGGGAGTGTTAGACTTTGTCCCACATCACGCCCTTTACAAATTTTCGTTGCTCATTTTATGAATTTTTTGCCCCATTTTATGAACTTTTGCATTGATCTAATACATTTTTTGCTTGTGTGTTATTCATTGACCTAATGCTTAAGTCGTAGTGATAGTTTAAAGAATATCTAGATCTAGGTCCAATTGCCTTAAGGTTTAAAGGTTTTTTTTTTTTTTCATATTTTCAAAGGAAGAAATAAAAGTGCAATAAGTTTAGCTGACATTTTTCATGGCAATTATATGTTTCTATTGTTTGGTAAAGTAGGCTAATGAATTGATTGTGGCTGGATATTTTGATAGCTAAGTTACAGGTTAGTTGGATGTTCTTTTTACGTTCATTATTAAACTGACATCAAGGTATACAATTGGAGTGAGAGGATTAAGCGCAACCCGGGGGTTTAGGAACTTAGAAAAGAGCTCCTTTTTGTTATTGTTTCAGCTAAAGGATGTGAAATTAACTACAATTTCCACAATGTATATATTCCCTAAACCTAATTAACCAAAGTTTTTAAACATCCGACAAAGCCACTGAGCAGTCTAGGGGTGTAAACGAGCCGAGCCGAGCTTCGGCGAGCTCAAGCTCGGCTCGTTTACTTGAGCCAAGCCAAACCGAGCTCGCAAGTAGCTCGGCTCACTTACAGCCCTACTGAGCACGCAGTCTCGTGCAGAGGACCACACATGACACCAGTATAAGCCAAATGTGGAAAGATCGCACACGTAAGGATGTGGCTAGTACAAGACAAGGACTTTAAATTGGTGGCCCAAAGGTATGGTCGTTGGCCCCATACTCCATGTGACCTATCACCTACGTCGTAAATGGGACGCACACTTGATCCGCGTTCTGTGATGCTCTGGATTGATTTTTATTGGTGTCTAATCGGGATCAAATTACAGTGAAAATTTTGTGCATCAACTTGGATTTTCAGATGATGATGTCGGCTTCATTTTTGGGCACGCGAGTAATCGAGCCGAAGTTGGGTGTCAACATGTACACTTTATATTAAGTTACATGAGATCAATATAAACATACCTAACCCCAAGGGGTTGACCAAGTGGTCTTGACCTGGGACTCGGACGTTTGACTATTTGGTGAGGGGTGCGTAAAATCATCCCACATGGCCATGCAATATGGTGGTTTCTTTGACAGCTGTTATAGGGAATTCTATTTATATAAATCTTGCTTTGATTTATCTCAATGAGAGAAATTAGAAAAGCATATATATATTTTTTTATCCTAATCTTTTTTGAAAAGGGAAGGGAACTTCTCACCAAAGGAGGCAGTAGGAATGGAGGAGGCGGGAAGCTATCGTTTCTAGAATGCAACCTTATCCTTGACTTTTATTTAGAGCATACCGGTATTTTATTAAAAAAAAATGGAGGAGAAATGAAAAATGGTTAAGCTTGTAAAAATGTCCAAGATAAATCAAAAAAGCAGCTTTTGGGATTTTATTTTGGATATTTCAAAAATATTTGAGTAAAAGTCATAATTTTTAACTTTTCTGATTTCTCTCATCGAGACGCATTATTAGAGTGAGCTCTTCAAAATTTAAAAAAAATTAAGTTGTTTTGTCCTTATTTGAATTTTTTTGCATTTGTTAGTTTTGTGTCTAACTTTTTTGGGTTATTGATTCGTCTCGACAAGAGGAATCGAAAAAGTAAATTTATTTTACTTGATTTCATCCGTCCCATTCCCTTGGTCGGCCATTGGTAAAGGATCTTCGGGTTGTATTTCTGTTGTTGCTGTTAATGGTTCTTGCCATACTTCCACTGACAACTATCCTTCCTGCAACACCTCAATCTCAAACAACTGGGTTTCTTCCACGATATCGATCTGTGTGAACTAATCTTTGAAGCGAACGAAACCAATTGGGTACAGCCTTTTCTCGTGGTCGACCAATGTTTTAGAACTAGCAACAAAGTAAAAAGGAGTGACTCAAAAACTAATCATGGAAAATTACTCTACCGTCTACATGCCTCCTAGAAGTTAATCCTAGGACCTACCGTGACTCAAATCTCACTTAAGGCGTTTGTACAAAAGATTTTCGATAATTCGGGTAGGTACTGTCAGGCAGGTTAAATTCCGTCGATCGGGAGAATCAAAGCCAATCTCCTTACCTTGACCATCCGAGACAAAGCAATATGATTACCGGAATCCGGATACGTGCGCGCTTAAGGCTAATTCTGGACCAGGGGAGCCGTTTGGGTACGGTAAACACCGGAGGTATCACAGAGCCGTTCGGGTACGACAAATTAACACCGGAGGTATCACATACGCTATGGATTTACAGTCTCCTAGACCGACCGGAGAAAAAGGTTTTATGTTTTTAGGTTGCAACAATCCTTAGAGTTCTCTTTCAACAGTGTATCCTTTGATCAGGAATGACAAGACTCGGGATCCGGCAAAACAAATTAAGTCCCTAACATTTTTCATTCAAAGTTTTGAGTTTGGTTTTAGAAACCGTTTGGCATTTAATGACGTGGTACTATAACCGTGGCAACGTAAGCGACATGGCGCCATTAGCCTAAGCGGTGTAAGTGACTTGGCACCGTAACCTGGGTGGTTTGAGCATCACGACATTGTAGCTTAATTATTTCCTTAATCTCCATTGAATTCTTGATTGAAAAATGTATTGACGACTTAATAAATTTTGATATCCCCAAGGCTTTATCGTTCTAAGGATTAATTGATTTAGACAACGTGCATGTAATCAGATGCACGACTCTTCATCGGGTGTCAGCAACCTTTCGAAAATGGCGATAACAAAGCGCACTAGTAGAGTCCTACCCTCTAGCCAGCATGGATGCGGTTATGAATGAATGGTATGTATGTACAGGAAAAATTTGCATATAAACATGGTATATCACATAAGTCTTGACCATAGGCTCATGTCCTAGTTTGGAAGGTTCTACGGTTATATACAAGTGCAGAAGACCGGTTTTGGTTTAGCAGGGTTCCCTGGACTAGAGTTAAGATGTACCTCCCATTGTCAAGTGTGTGGCGAGACAATGGTCGAACGGTACGATGGCTCATTATGGTCGAGGGTTGCTAGGCATCCTGGGAGTGCTTGTCACCGGCGAGCCGGTCAAGATTGCCAGAACACACTAGCGAGGCTGTGCGGTGTGTATATAAGACGATAAGAGTTTAATTTTCCAAAAGATATTGAAAACTCCCATTTGAAAATGCCGTTCAAGCTTGGCCCTCTTAATTATTTAATTCTTTGAAAGATAAAAGTAAATTCCAAAGTTTTGAATAACTATTTTTCCCCAGCAGAGTCGCCACTGTAGGCACTCCGACCGGCACGCCCGAGAGTCGCCTCCCGGATTTTTGAGATGAATGATCCGAGAAACCGAGGGTTTGATTTGAAAAGGAATGGCTTTTGGCCTAGCGAAAACGTTAAGACTGAGTTCAAGAGCCACGTTACGAATGAGGAAGATTTTGTTAAAAAAGCACCACATTCGCCCTATAAAAATTGGTCTTTACTTAATATTTTCAAAGGGGAAAACTTTAAATATCATTTGAAAGACTAAACTCTTAATAAACAAATAAGGGAAATGGACATGAGATCGAATATATCACATTGGTGTACCCGTGGTGCTTACTGTACAGTAGATGGCAAATGAATGATGTGCAGAAATGAAATGACAGTATAACAACAGTCTGCCTCAATCACAAACAACACCGCACAGTATACCAAGATATATACCTCTCATGGCTTTCTGGTACACCGCATGGTGTACCTTCTCACTGACAGCCCACTACTATTACTCAGAACCTCGCACGGTATACTGACTACATCGTACGTTATTTCTCAGAAACATCATACGGTGTAGCTTCAGACATATTTCAGAATGGCTATGTATTTTCAGGATAAAGCAAACCATTGATCCAAACAGCTTTCTTATTGTTTCTATTTTTCATAAAACAGTCTGCAAACCCTTTTTGATGCACTTGATCATTGAGAATGATCATGAAAGCCTCTTTTAGAAAATAAAGACATGTTTTTTAGATGAAGCCTCATTCTAAAATGCACCTATATGATCTCTCAGCAATATTAGCAGAACTAACAGTGGATGAATATGATCAAGGCAATTAAATAAAACAAACAGATGAAAAATAAAATAACACTGTACGTTGGATCGGATCGTGCCAATCATAAAACAATATGACTAGGGTTTACATTTTTTATGTTGATTTTTATGATGTTATTCAAGTTAAAATAACAATGTAATTTTGATTTTTTTTTGGTACTTGTATATATTTTTTATTTTGTATGACTTAATTGTAAATGTCAACAAATCATGAGGTTAGGTTAGGGCAACCCAAATGTCGGGGCCGACATTGCTAACGAATTAACTGTGGCTGGATATTTTGATAGCTAAGTTACAAATTAGATGAATGTTCTATTTAATTGGGAAAAGAAAGGTGCATATGTTCATTATTAACCTAACATCAAGGTATATATTTGGAGTGAGAGGGTTGAGCACCAGTAAGCGGTCAAAAAGAGGGTTTAGGAACTTAGAAAAGAGCTCCTTTTTGTTGTTGAGTTTAAATTATTTCCAGACAGAACATAAACTCTTTGGCTTTGTTTGGTTAGTAGTTTAGTTTAGTTTTGGTAGTGGGTGGAGAGAGAAATAAGGTAATGATTGAAGAGAGATAGAGAAAGAAATGGAATTAATAATTGGAGATATAGGGTAATGATTGGAGAAAGTTATAGGGTAATAATTGAAAAACAAAACTAAAACTACAAAAAAATGGCAACCCTTTGTTGTTTTAGCTATTGGAGGTGAAACTCCAATTTTCCCAATGTATTTATCTCCTAATCCTAACCAAAGTTTTTAAATACCGACAAAATCACTGACCACGCGGTCTCGTGCGGAGCATGACGCATGACACTAGTATAAGCCAAATAGACCGCGTGCTCACGACGCATGACACTAGGATAAGACAAATGTGGAAAGTACAGGACACGGACTTGGTGGCCCGAACGTATGTTTCATGGTTGAACGTTCACCTTCCTTTATTCTACCACAGCCAATGTTGAATCTCCATATCCATATACAAACCACACAATATATACATACTGATCGGGAAAAAAATTCAGTGTCGGGTGGGTACCACGTGTTGTCCGCTTGGCGCATTTGAATCGTCCATTGCGTTTTTGGACAACTCGGATTTGGAGAGAGAAAGTGTTGGGATGAGAGGAGAGAGAGGTATTGGACAGTCCGGATGTGCCAAGTGGGTACCATGTGGGATATACCCATCTGGCACCGAAAAATTTATCCATAAACAGACAAATGCAAACTAATGATATTTTTTTTTTTTTATCAACAACTTGGGATCAATGCACCGAAAACTTATCTCATTTCAGCCGAGACTTTTCCACTTCCGTACGTACAACAAGGGTCCTTTAACGACCCTGTTTTTTGGTAAATAAAAATTTCGTTAAATATTTGAATTTTATTTTAATTACTCGGATTGCTTTTAAAATTTCCTTTTAATTTCTAATAATCCGTCATAATTAGATTTGAGACTTTTAAAATTATATCTTTTAAACACCGGACAATCTAGTCATTTTCTAAAGACAAGTATGCTTATAAAAGCACTTGTATATTTTCCTAGTATTTGAAATAAGATCTTAAAATTTTATTTCTTGGCTAGAAATCCTACATGGCATGTAGAATTAGTTTTCAACCGATTAGTTAGCAAACCCTAACTACCGATTCACCTAGTTACATTTCTCTAACCTTAGATGAACCTTTTTGGCCATCTTTGAGCCTTATGAACCCCTTACTAACCTATTAAACCAATAGACCATTAGAAGTAATCATTTTACCTTATGTTTTGTCATTTCAAGCCATACGTGTCATTTTTTCTTCCTTGACCTTCGGATAATAATTGTTAGGAGAAATTTTACCCCTTGGGTAATAAAAATTAGTCATGGCCTAATCTCATCATTATGCTTCAAAGAGAAGCAACCATAGCCTTCCATGCATGCCACCCTAGACTAATAGCCCTAACCCTATTTAAGTTACTTTCCTAGATTCACCAAGCACATGTATACTTAATAGTCCATTATCCTTTTAACCATTGGTTAATAATTGCTAGGGAAATTTTTATCCCTTGGACAATAGAAAATTTGTCTTGCCAATAAAGACTTAGATTGGTAAGACTAGTCACTTAGGTACTTGAAAAATAGGAAGTCATTATTTTGCTTCAAAAAAAAAGGAAAACTAGTCTTGCCAAGCATGCAAGTCTAAGAACAATAGCCTCAACCCTAAATTGGCCAACCTAATTACATTTCTAAATTTTCTTTAAGCTTATATTAGAATGCCCCTTGGACAAAAGTTTCCTAGGAAAATATTAACCTTTGGTCAATGATTAACACTTGAAAGCCTTAGCCATGTCATTACTTCTTTTAGGCCTAATAAAACTAGCTTATCTAGCCTTGGCTTGATTAAATGAGTGATTAGACAAGGCAATGGAACAAAAAAAAAATAAGAGAAAAGGAGAGAGGGAGAGATGGCCGGTTGGAGGGAGAGAGAGGTGGAGTGTGTGCATGTGTTTTGTACTCTTGAACAAACTAGCCTTAAGCCTAAACCCCATTTGACAACCCATCCTAGCCAACTTTACACATAAAACTAGCTTATCATTTTGTTTTTTCTTGCAAGCTAGCTAACCAAGGACAAGATTAGGCCATAATAACCTAGGTTTTAGCCTTAAGCCTAAAGGGTTGGACATGACAAGTCATGGCATGCTTTCAAAGCCATACCTTTAAAAAATTGCCCATTGGACAATAATTGTTAGGGAAAAATTTATCCATTGGATAATAAGCCAAGTTTTTGCTATAAATAGCACCCCACCTTGGCCATTCAACTCACACCTTCACCCATTCAACTTCTCTCTCTAAGAAAGTCTAGTGTTCTTACCATGTTCTTGCTTAGTTCTTAAGTTCTTGAGTTTTTTTTCTAAAGCTCTTCAAGAAACTCATCCTAGGCCGCCACCAAACCACCACTTAACCACCCTCGATCCATAAAAAGTTAGAAAGTTAGTCCAGAACTAGTTTAATTTCGAGAGAAATCTTTCTCTTTCGAAGCTACCGGAAGCCACCGTAGGAAGTTACTCCGTCCGACGTACTTACTTTTTTCCATAGCCGTACCCACCGCCAAGAAGGAAGGTAGAATACCTCTACTCTACCCCTCGTATAAAAAAGAAGAAGATAGATAGTATTTACTTTTATGATCCAATGCATGGTAGTTAGTAACTTTTTTTAGAAGGATGAGCATGATTATAGGATTATTAGATTGACTTGTCTTGATATGTGATAAGGCATAAGTGGTTTTCCACTCCAAAGGTGTCCGTCCATGTGACACTATGCCTTAGATTGTATGTTAATTGCTTGAGCATGATTATGTGAAATTAAGGATAAAATGAGCATACTAAATAAAATAGAGTTGGATGATCTTGCTAGTTTAGTTTCAAGATTTCAAATTAAATGATTTACGTTAATTATGTGAAAAAGTCCCACCGCGGAGTCTAAGCATGAATACGAGACACAAAAATCGAGAAAATTAGAAACATGACACCTAGGGTGTGATTAAAGGCAATGACTTGGTAAAATATTTTTGAAACTACATAATGACCAATGTGGGAGTCATTATGTGAGTCGTGTGTGTTTTGAAAAGGAGAAAAAGTTTTGAAACCGCAATGTAGCCGGACTTGCCCATTGTGTGGTATGCGTGTGTAAAGAAAGATTTGTGAAAAACCCAATGAGAATCCGGAGCGGCGGAATCATTGTGGGGATACTCGGGAACCCGGAGCGGCGGAACCGAGGGATGAATTGTGGGGTTGGTTATCCGTGAAGAGGAGCCAATGTGTAGACACCCCAATTTGGCCTAACGATTATTTCAAGTCCCACCTTGGGACAATCCCGATGATGAAATGGATACAATGATTGATGATTGCTTCTTTGAGGACCTTAGGACTTTCGGTGAGAACTTTGACCACTTAGAGGACCCAATTCAAAGCCATACAGCCTTTCAGACAGAAATACAGAAGCCTAGGAGAATCCATCTGTCGGCCGTAATATCGATCTAACGGCCATAACATCAATCCCTCACCCGAGCAACCTGTTGCCAGCAAAATCTCCCTGAGAGATCAATTCCTCGGCCGCAAGATCTATCCTTCGGCCGAGACATCAATTCCACGGCCGCAACATCCTTTGCTCGGCCGCCAGATCTCCCTTTTTCCAGACTCTGGAACGTTCAGACGTTTGGTTTGATCCAACAACACTACCTTTCCGATGCGTTCGGGCTACGTTCGGAGATCACGACGTAGAGTTTGAGATGCATTGCAATTGCAATTGCCATCTCGTGATTTGATTGGCCGGAGTGAGTCATCCATATGCCTATATAAAGAGGCCTTTGGGCTCCGAAATTATCAGAGTACACACTCAATCAAACCACGAAACTCTGTCAAAATACTCTCTCAACCCCATACTCCAAAAGCCCTAACCTTCCGAAGGCAGCCGTCAATCCGGCGATCAAACCCCGAAGTTCAAACCCTAACCCTAGGGTTCTCGATCAAGCGATCAATCAATCACGCCCAATCCAAAGCAATCAAGCAACTGAGGGATCAAGGTGGTGAGGCCCAACGGCCTCTGGTTTGTTTTACTTATCGCGTTTATGGCTAATCGTAGCATTTAATCGTTTGCTAACTTTTCTGTCTGGTGTGAGGAAGAACATCGACCGGGGTTTCGATCCCTCGGCCGATAAATAAAACCAGGAGGATCCCTCGGCCGTGAGATCCATTCACCGGCCGCGGGATCCATTTCCCTGGGACAGTTTTGTTTGCTTTCTCTACTTTCTGATGCATGCTTATTTATCGCACTGGCTCATTTTACTTACTGTTTAAAGGAATAAATAAACAGACTATGTGTTGAAATTAAACAAAGCATCTACATGTCTTATGTTGAATGATTATGGGCCAGTCTCACGACTGGGCAAAGAGGGGTGCCTAACACCTTCCCCTTATTGTACTTTTGGCTCCCGTACCCAGAATCTCTATCTGTTTTCCCAGTTTTAATAAACTGAGTGGCGACTCTATTTGATGATAACCGTTATCATGTGGCGATGTTCCTAGCCATGGGAATGTCCATGATTTTGGTTTACGAAGCGAGCAACCAATCGAGCAAACAAACGTGATCAATTTGTATGGCGATGCCCCGTTTGGGAGGTGTCTACAGTTTTTGGCGACTCTGCTGGAGATGTGAGAGCCATAACCAAAAAATTCAACATAAGACTAATACATGCCTTGTTTAATTCATTTTGTCATATGCATCGAGCGGGCAACCCGTTGAGTTCACCTGATATCCCGGCATGACACGGGCTATGTTGGGGGTTCCAGCAAACTCCACAGTCACTCGTACCTAGTGGTATATCAAAAGGGGAATCACCCAATCACCGCCTATGATGGGCTGGAGAGAGGATTGGTACCCTTTGACAACGGAGCACCCTGAGACTACCAAAACCTTGCATGTTTTAGAAAGCCATAGAACTTATCAAACTAAGACAGGAACCTACAGGCTAGGAACCTACTTGCATTTTACTTGCAAAAGTTCTTCCTCACACCTTGTATCATTTGTTGTTGTAATATCACTTTCTGTGCAGAAGGGTTGGGGCATGAACTAAGAACCCTAACTCTAAGTCTTCGTAGCTAAGCACTAAGGCATAGCATTGCCCGCAAGGTATGTTTTTGGTAAGTTGAAAGCATCATTGCTTACTTAACATTCCCGCTTTACTTAAAGCACCGCAAAGCATGGATTTCTAGAACGAAATCAAACATTGGCTGCCCCGCCGGCAATTGAACTAGGGGTTGCTCTAGCAATCTTTGCCTTGCGAGGCTAATGGAAAGAGGGAGTGTAAAGTAGTAGAGCAGATTATGGATGATTATATGCAAAGTCAATGATATTATGGATAGGACTTGCAATACTTATTTCTCCATGGATGATTCAGCATGACAAGTGTAGGACTTTGGTTCCTATTTTCAAATCGACCTAGCAACCCATCTTTCAAAATGCAAAATTTTGAGCATGCTTACCGCAACAAGCCGGTAAAATTTAGGAGTTTGTCAATGTGCTAACAAATAATCAAGTGGATTTCAAATACCTCAATCACGTTTTGAGAAAGAATCTTCCCTAACCAAGAATTGAAAGAATTTTCAAAACTTTTTGCAATGCCTAGTCTAAATCCTCAAATGACAAGTTTTTCGGAAACATTCAAATAACCACTAGCACAGCAATGGACCCCGAGTCTACTTTTTGTTGTAGTCATATGCTCAACTTTTTCGGTTTGTCTCATAATATGAATTGGCTTGGAAGTGGGATCTTAAGTGGCAGCAACAAGTCTTAAGAATCATCCATATCAAAAATGGCTGGCTATCTATAGTATCCGATCAACTCATGCATACAAACGAATTGCAATGCATGATTCATCCATAACCTGTGTCAGTAGCTGTGGTGCTATATATATACATATCATTTTGATTGCCTCTTTCTAACTATGCAGGGGCCAAACCAAAAGAGGAGTCCATCCCCCTCATTTCCTTTCTTTATTCATCGCATGTCATATTAGAAAATGTGCCGCATGGACAATTAGTTTTGGATATCTCATCTTGAGCATGATTAGGTTTCTCCTTCCCTTAGACTTGGAGTTTGATCTCAGACGTGATGGCAATCGCTGACAAAAAAAAAAATTGAAGTTTTAATCCAACCAAGTTTTGAGCAATGGTAGCCATGCCCATCACGTCTTGACTTAGATTTTAAAACAATCCTTTCGTGGAAATCCTACCTAGCTAACTTTCGCCGCCATTTTGGCCCATGTTTTGCTTCTCTTGAAAAGTTGATATCATTTTGCTCATCATGGTTTCTGGCCAATTGTCACACTCAGCATGAAATGTGGATCTTAAATTCAAATCTCCTCGGACATGAACTACGAATGGCCTGATTCTCTGTTGGGATACGTAGGCACCTTTTGGTCGGCCACAATTTTGAAAATGTTTCCTCCTGTGCTAGTTTGCTGCCATAATAATACTCATGATAACGTCGAACGTTGAAAACAATCCACAAGGGTTTCAAAGTAATCTTCTAGCATCTTTTGGAACACATCATAATCACTCGAATTGTCAAAAGCACAAAATGAGTTTTTCAAAGTCATGACCCACGTCATTTTTGTTGAGCTAAGAAGGAGTTGAAACATTTCTGCACCCTCCAGAGATCACCTGTAAGCAAATCATGCTGTTGAAGATGAAGAGTATGAAAATACAAAGAAAGGAAAAAATGAGCTCGCTAGATTGAAAACCCGTAAAGGCGGTCTAGGCAAAAGTTAGAGCACGAACAAAGTGAGAAATCAGCCATGTCTCCATGCATCTACTATGAGTCTCAAAGGATTGTCCTCAATCTTAGAAAATCCACTTAGCCCCTAATCTCTTGGTTAGGACCTCTGTCGCTCTGTCGTGTGTTCCAAAATGAAGAAAGGCATTCATTTCCTTATCCCAAACACTTATCCCTTGCTAGCCACGTTGAGCCTCTGGATAATTCCTTTGAAAAGCCTGCTAGGCAGCCATCCCCTACACCAGGGCAAACACAAAAAAATACAAGGAGAGATGAAAGAAAAATCAATGAAAGAATGAGCACCCTGTCATACAAGGGGCACTTTGAAGGAAACATTTCTTCCAATACATACAAAGGACATTTTCGAAGAAACCAACTCTTTCACACAAAGTGAGACAAGAGACAACAAGAGTTGATAATGTTGAAGATGGCTGCTAGCTTTTTAAACCCAAGCGTGAGTAGAAATTAGGTTTGAGCCTTTACATCCGCTTCTTTCTCAACCCAAAACCCCAAGCCTACATTATGGTCCGTAACAAAGTCCTCTCAGATTGGGGAACACGACTTAGTAACAAGGTCCTAAACGCTAGGGGCATCACCAATGTGGGACTTAACACGAAGGGCAAGAATCTTGGAATTTGCATCTTCTTAGCAAATCACACAACGTGGAGAGTAACGTGGGACAAGGGACATGGCTATGTTCCCCTTTATGCACTTCTCTCATATGGGTCTCAATAGGCGCTTATCAATCCAACTTAAGTCAGTCAGATCAAGCTCGAAGCAACAAACTCACCTAATTGGCTAAGGACATGGGTTTGCAAAATAATTCTGCGTCCTTTGATGATTGAATGACGTGAGTGTGGAACATATAGATGAAATAATATGATTTTGAAATCCTTAAGGAAAAACTTTCAAAATTGATCTTATCTCAAACAATCTTGACACAGCAAATACAAGCACAGTCACTTTTTGCAAATCTCTGAGGAAATAATATGGGTCTCTCATTTCATGAGGAGTGTAGCAATATGGTCCCTTGACCAAACAATGTTTTCAGTAGTGCCGCTAAGGCATTGCGGTCTTTCAAACACCTGGCTAGTAAATAAGTCATTATTGGTCTCCCCAAATCAAGGGGAAGCATTTGATCAAATACGCAAAAGTTGAGATGTCCAGAATACATTGCGAATTTACATGCATATCGCTATCACCCTGTCTTTTGCACTAACCTCTTGTTGTAATTGCACAAGCTAACTCCAAATATGAGGTGTTTCTTATGATCAAACAAGGCAGAATCATCAAGGCATCATGGCCATCATCTCTATGCGAGGAGTAAAAGAGCAACAAAGGGACGCACTGCAAAATCTACCTCCCTGCCAACACACTCGGCCTTCAAAAAGCTCAACCTAAGAAGCGTCATATCCTGGGAGAACACCTCAACTCTTTTGTGGAAATGCTATCACACAGCATTATCAGGGGCATGCCAAGATCTCTGCCAAACAGAAAGAGAAACATTGCACTCACATTCATTGCTGTTTACATCGCATGTTTCTATGCTAGGGGCAATTAGATCATTGTCATCATGCACATTTGAGCTAGGATTAAGCATTCATAGCCTAAACAGGGGGCTTGCGTTTCTTTTTAAATACTCAAATGCATATATGTCGCGTTGCAAACCATGTTACCCGCAATCGTTCAAGCTCTTGAACTAGGGTTCTTTAAGTGTGGTGGTCCTGCCCCTAGCAGTCAGCATAAAAGGACTTTGGCCCGTGATCGACTCCAAGCCTGTTGCATGTTGTTTTCTTATCCATTGCTGTTTTCTAAACCATTCAAATGTGGATTGCAGGATTCTCCTGGATTTCGGTCCTTGAACCGACCATACCGAGCTTGGTATCTATGACCGACAGAGCCAAGTCAAAGAAGCTGAAAGACAGCAAACTCTACAAATGGCACCATGCCAACAGCATTAAAGTGGCTTCGCACTTCACATCTCCATAGCTCCTTGCTTCGCGCTTTCATCTCCATCTTAGCAGCTCTGCCTTCATAAAATCAGAAGCCTCACACTTGCTCTTTAGTAGCACCATACGCGTGCCTTGTCGTATTCGCGGCCTTATCTGGCTTTTCAAGAACTCCGAGCAACTCTACACTCAGGCCTCGCCGTATAGCAGGTTCCTTCTTAACAGTGCAGTGCTTACTTTAGCTGCCCTGAGCTCACATCTTGAGGTTAAGTAGCCTCACCACTTCTAGGCCAGCAAAACAATCCTGCAGCTTCCACTTAATACATTGAGTGAACAGCCAACAAGAAAAAGCACCTGTATAAAGCTTGCACACTCCAGCCCTTCAGAAGGCATCTATCCTCCAAAAAGGGCATCCGTGTTGATAAAGCCCTCCAGAATGGCGTTTATGTTGCTAGCTTCCAGAAAGTGTTTGTATAGCCAGCTTCTAGAAAGCATTCAGCCTCCAGAAGGCACCCCGTTAATGGAGGCGATGGAAATCTCTGAAGTCATTAATGGCCGAAGCATTTAACAAACCTTATGGCACTTTGGGTCAACAAGTCAACAAAGTCAAAGTGGAATATGGTCAAGAACTAGCCTTAGGGGCAATCCCGAGCATACTCAGAACCAGCCTTGGGAGGCATCCCAAGCATGTGGAAACTAGCCTTAAGGGCACCCCAAGCACGTGGAATCAATCCTCTGACTCCTGGCGTTCCCACGCCCGATAAATCAACCTCGCAGCTGCTGCATCCTTCTTCAAAATCTCCTCTTTCAAAGACAATCGATTTGAATCCAGGCACCAACAAAGCATTCGTGGTATTCTGGGCCCGTGGCCAATAGAACTTATAATCAAATCCAGCCTTGGGAGCATTCAAGCAACAGCGTCAGAATAAATCAAAAGCCTTGCATAGGCTGTCAAATGTCTGCTAGAAGCACTCAGTCTAAGACTCAAGATCATTCCGAGCATGAGGAAATTAGCCTTGGGAGCATTCCCAAGCTTAAGAAGGATCAAGTAATGACAAAAGCCTCGCAGGGGTTACCAAATGCACGCAATCTAGCCTTGGGGGCAATCCCGAGCAAGTGAAATATAGCATTGGAGGCAATCATGAGGAATCTCAAGCACCAATGTAAGACCCGCTTCGGGACTTTTTCGGAGCTCTCTCTGAAGCAGCAAGTTCGCAACTACTGGTCACTTGACCTTTGAGGATTATAGACTGTGAACTCTTACTCGCAAAACCCAAAAGATCCTTCAGACTCTACACCCCAGTTGCTGTACTCCGGAAGTACGACAGCAAGCTCTATGCTCATCGTCGCCCAGCAACTCCATGTTCACGCCTACAGCAATCAAGACACTCGACGGCTCTGTTATTCATCCCCATCAAGTCACTCAACAGTTACATGCTCGCTACTGTCAAAGCCAGTCAATGGCTCCCCCGCCTCAGCAGCACCCCGTGCTCAATAGCTCCATACTTAAGTCACTCAGCAAGCTATCCCAACATCTCCATATCCAACAGCTTCAGTGGCTCTGTGCCCATACTCGCTAGCGTCCAGCAGCTTTAGGCTCACTATCAGCAGCTCTAAAGCTCACTCAGCGGCCCTATGCTCACCATCATGATCACTTAGCAGCTCCGTGTCCATTCAACAACTCTGCAACCAAGCCCCGAGCTCATTATCTCAACAGCCCTATGCTTACTATCAGCAACACCATGCTCCTTGCTTCAAACTCCGCAACTTCAAGTTTGCCATCGCTCAACACAGGTTCTACGCCTGTAATCATCTTAGCAACTCTATTCAATGGCTCCAAGCCCATCATTTCAACGGCTCCAAGCTTATCATCTCAGCAATACCGTGCTTCTTGCACCATCACCACTTCAGCTGCTCTAAGCTCGCTATCAAGCTATTCAATTGGCGCTACACCCATCTATCAAACAGGCCCCTCGCCTATCATCCCAGCAGCTCCACACTCGCTATCTCAGCGGCTCCAAGCCCACTATCCCAACTGGCTCGAAGCCATAATAACCAATCTCAGCGGCTCGAAGCCTATTATCAACAAGCTCTACGCCTATATTCATCATCTCAGCGGCTCTATGCCCTCACCTATCAACTCAGTGGCTCCAAAGCCCACTATCTCAACTGGCTCGAAGCCGTAACAACCAACTCAGCGGCTCCAAGCCCACCGTTTCAACTGGCTCGAAGCCGTAATAATCAAGTCTACTTCAGCGGCTCAAAGCCCATTACTCCAACAGGCTCGAAGCCTGTATCTATCGTCTCAGCTGGCTCAAAGCCATAGCAACTCACTTAGCGGCTCTAAGTCCATTATCAGCAGCTCTACACTCGCTATCACAATCTCAGCGGCTCAAAACCCATTACTTCAACAGGCTCGAAGCCTGTATCTACTGTCTCAACTGGCTCAAAGCCGTAAACAAACAATCTCAGCGGCTCCAAGCCCATTATCTCAACTGGCTCGAAGCCGTAAACAAGCAACAGGCTCTAAGCCGCCCTAACAATCAAGACATCTATTCTCAGGCTCTACGCCTGAATGCTCAAAAATCTAACATTTTTGAATGCTCAAGCTCTACGCTTGGATGCCCAACCACTGTGTACTGGATGCTCAAGTCATACACTTGAATGCTCAAGCTCTACGCTTGGATGCCCAACCACTGCGTACTGGACGCTCAAAGCCTGTACTTTGAATGCTCGGATTCTGCCGTCCGAATGCTCGAGCTCTACGCTCTGAATGCTCAAGTCCGGAACTTGATAGAAGCTCTAAGCTTAAAACAAACACACACGCACGGGCCCGTGCACATATTGCATCAACATTTTCACATCGAGTCTGCATCATATCTGTTCACATCTAACAAACCATCATCACACATATACACTCTGCATATCTCTCATGAAACAGGTCAACCCTGCAATCAACCGGCTCTATGCCTCGGTTTTATTGATCGGCCCGACGCCTTGATCCTTTGGCTCCACGTCAACACTTATGATGGAAAAGCTCCGTGCACAGACCATCAGAATACAACCAGCTCTACGCTTCGGTTCAAATCACGTCAAGCTCTAAGCTCCGACAAACTCAGGCCCTTGCCTCAAGACTGCAGCAGGCTCCACGCCTCAATCTAATCACCTCAGGCTCCATGCCTCAGTTCCTTCACTTCAGGCCCTTGCCTTATGCCAGCTCCGCGCTTCGGTTCATCATGTCAAGCTCAAAGCTCTGACACCACAGACTCTCATCCTGATCAAAACCAGCTCTGCGCTTCGGTCCCATCAAGCTCTAAGCTCACCTCAAACCTCCGCCTCATAAACCACAGCAGGCTCCACGCCTCAATCTAGTCACCTCAGGCTCTCGCCTTATGATCAACACCAGCTCCGTGCTTCGGTCCTATCAAACCTCAGGCTCTTGCCTTATGATCAACATCAGCTCCGCGCTTCGGTCTTATCAATCCCCTCAGGCCTTTGCCTCAAGACTGCAACAGGCTCCACGCCTCAATTCCATCTCCTCAGGCCTTCGCCTCAAAATTACAACCGGCTCCGTGCCTCGGTTCCCTCATCACCAAAGCTTCGTGCTCCAGTTACTGGCCCTGCGCCCCCCCATATCTCAAAAATAACCGGCGTCCAACTCATCCCCAGTAGATGGTTTGGATTCCACCTCACTACATCAATTCCTTCCAGCTCATTCGCAAGGATAGGCTACTCTACCGAGCTCTTTTCAGTCAAAGTAAGGATGATCAAGAAAAGTAAATGCACCTGCAGTGTACTGGTCTACCCCAAAATACTAAGGAAGCTCTCCGCAAAAACTCCCCAGGCAGCCCTGCGCTCCTTCAACTATCTTCCGCCAAAACCCTGGCTCAGTCTAGGTACGTCACACTACGGCTTTTAAAGCCCTAAAGTACGTTTTCTGTCTCTAACCCTCCAAACTTTTTACTTTTCCTTATTGCCCGAACTACGATTGGTCTGAATTTCCCTTGTGGAATACGTAGGCCGCCTCCCGGCCCGACCATAACAAAACCTTTTTCAAAAAACCCTTGGAATAGTGGTTGGACCAAATTGAGTTGCTTTTTACAGCTTTGACTCTTACTCAAACATGTCTCGCGATCCGTCTGAGTTCAGTCAAAGAGGGGCATCTGTAGACACCCCAATTTGGCCTAACGATTATTTCAAGTCCCACCTTGGGACAATCCCGATGATGAAATGGATACAATGATTGATGATTGCTTCTTTGAGGACCTTAGGACTTTCGATGAGAACTTTGACCACTTAGAGGACCCAATTCAAAGCCATACAGCCTTTCAGACAGAAATACAGAAGCCTAGGAGAATCCATCTGTCGGCCGTAATATCGATCTAACGGCCATAACATCAATCCCTCACCCGAGCAACCTGTTGCCAGCAAAATCTCCCTGAGAGATCAATTCCTCGGCCGCAAGATCTATCCTTCGGCCGAGACATCAATTCCACGGCCGCAACATCCTTTGCTCGGCCGCCAGATCTCCCTTTTTCCAGACTCTGGAACGTTCTGTCTGACGTTTGGTTTGATCCAACAACACTACCTTTCCGATGCGTTCGGGCTACGTTCGGAGATCACGACGTAGAGTTTGAGATGCATTGCAATTGCAATTGCCATCTCGTGATTTGATTGGCCGGAGTGAGTCATCCCTATGCCTATATAAAGAGGCCTTTGGGCTCCGAAATTAACACGAAATTATCAGAGTACACACTCAATCAAACCACGAAACTCTGTCAAAATACTCTCTCAACCCCATACTCCAAAAGCCCTAACCTTCCGAAGGCAGCCGTCAATCCGGCGATCAAACCCCGAAGTTCAAACCCTAACCCTAGGGTTCTCGATCAAGCGATCAATCAATCACGCCCAATCCAAAGCAATCAAGCAACTGAGGGATCAAGGTGGTGAGGCCCAACGGCCTCTGGTTTGTTTTACTTATCGCGTTTATGGCTAATCGTAGCATTTAATCGTTTGCTAACTTTTCTGTCTGGTGTGAGGAAGAACATCGACCGGGGTTTCGATCCCTCGACCGATAAATAAAACCAGGAGGATCCCTCGGCCGTGAGATCCATTCACCGGCCGCGGGATCCATTTCCCTGGGACAGTTTTGTTTGCTTTCTCTACTTTCTGATGCATGCTTATTTATCGCACTGGCTCATTTTACTTACTGTTTAAAGGAATAAATAAACAGACTATGTGTTGAAATTAAACAAAGCATCTACATGTCTTATGTTGAATGATTATGGGCCAGTCTCACGACTGGGCAAAGAGGGGTGCCTAACACCTTCCCCTTATTGTACTTTTGGCTCCCGTACCCAGAATCTCTATCTGTTTTCCCAGTTTTAATAAACTGGGTGGCGACTCTATTTGATGATAACCGTTATCATGTGGCGATGTTCCTAGCCATGGGAATGTCCATGATTTTGGTTTACGAAGCGAGCAACCAATCGAGCAAACAAACGTGATCAATTTGTATGGCGATGCCCCGTTTGGGAGGTGTCTACACAATGCAATGGTTTTAATGATTTTCGAAATTTCCCATGGGAACCCGGAGCGGCAGAACCATGGTGAGGATACTCGGGAATCCGGAGCGGCGGAACTGAGGGTTTTGAATTGTGGATTGGTTATCCGTGGAGAGGAGCCAATGCCAAATTCAATGTTTTTGTGTGCCAATGGGAACCCGGTGCGGCGGAACCATTGTGAGGATACTCGGGAACCCGGAACGGCGGAATCGAGGTTGGGTGTGTTAAAATACTTTTCGAAATGTTGATTTGGTAAATGAAAAGTGAAAATGATGACACGGTCTACGAAACATTGCGTAGGAGAAACTCTGATGTCACTGACACCAACGATAGTTAATAATGAATGTGGATGTGTTATTGTTAACTATTTTATTTGATAAGCATGTACTGTGTAGATAACGTTATCTGTATGACTTGTTTTGTGTAAGTTATGGGTTAGCGGGTATGGGATTATTCTGCTGAGCTTTTGTAGCTCACGGTGTTGCCTTTGGTGACCCTGACATATTATATCGGTGACGACGCTGGTATAATATGTCAAACCTGATAGATGAACAGGGAGAGCTGTATACCTTGGAGGCTTTTGGAGTCGAGGAGCTGGCTAGGATGGAGGAGCAAGCGGAGCCGTAGATAGGAACCCTAGATTTTCCTTCCCTTATGTAATGAAAGCACTCTGATGGGAATTTGATGTAATAACGAGCCAGACTCTATTTAGAAATTCAATAAAATTGTTTTTTTAACGTACCCGGAAATTGGGGGCGTTACAAGTCCCATGTGACGTACGTCGTAAATGTTACGCATACTCATCCACGTTCTGCGATGCTCGGGATTGATTTTTATTGGTGTCCGATATGGACTTAGACATTCACAAATGAGGTGGGCACCACACACTGAAAGTGTGGCCCCATCCCATTTGTGAATGTGTTTGTATAATTGTGTGTGATTGTAGCATCATTGAGATCCAAATACAGTTAAAAAATTTATGCGTCGACTTGGATTTTCAGATGATGTTGCCCGCATTATTTTTGGGCACGCGAGTAGTCAAGCCAAAGTTGGATGTCAACATATATTAAATTACCTGAAATCAATATAAACATATCTCGGATGCAATATCTTCTATAGCATTCAACAATAAACATAATGATATGATAAATGGGAGATATTGAAAAAAGTAATTTTTTTTTTTTTTTACTCTTACCCTAATACTTTTTGAAAAGAGAAAGGGAACTTCTCACCGAAGGAGGCAGTAGGAATGAAGGAGGCGGGAAGCTACCTTTCTACAATGCAGGCTTACCCTTCACTTTGTTTTAGAGCGCACCGGTATTTTGAAATAAAAAAAAGTTATGGATGAGGAATGAATGGTTATGGACGGTTGCAGAAATATTCAAGATAAAACATTAAAAGTCGGTTTTTGTCTTTAATATTTTCAAAAATATCTGAGTAAGAGTCTTATTTTTTTACTTTTTTGACTTCTTTCGTAGAGACCAATCAATAATTCACAAAAATTTGTCACAAAACAAACAAATACTCCTTCAAAAAAAATTGAATAAGAACAAAACAAAAAAAAGACCCAAAAATCTAAAAAAGTAATTAAGTTTAACATTCCAACAGAGCGCGTACTTCGTTATCGAGCCGAAATTGAAGTTGACCCGTAGGAGTTCTTTTCCAAAGAGGAAGAGTACTACTGTAGTATAAATAAGAGATGTAATGCCCAGTGATGTTTCTCAATATTGTGTGATATTTGGAGTAATTTCCACATCACTGATCGCAGCTATCAAGCCAGGCAGACAAAGCTTTAAGCATGGCGATGGGTAAATTGTCTCATCTTAAAATTAGTCCATTTTAATTTGTTTCTGTTTTCTTCCACCAAACGGCCGCCCAGTTAAAATATTCCTAAGAGACTTCTAAGATTTGCTTATATACTTTTCTAGGCATTTAATATAACGATGTACATATGCAGCAGAATCCAGATAAAGGGTGTTTGCTTTACAGGCCCCCCAAAGCCCTTTCTTTCTTGCGCAAGGATAAATCTAACCTCCGCTCAAGGAGTGTAGGATAATTGATAAAATGTGTATTAATATCAGAAAAAATGCATGTGTATTGATATTTGTGAAAGTGTATTAATATCCATGACATACGCATTGACATCCAAACTTGTTTGGAATAATTGGCATATTATCCTCCGCTTAGTGGGTAGAGGTTAGCAACACCGTTATATATACATGTATTGATTGGTGGCGAAATATTATGGGCACCCTCTTTCAAGCGGGTGCCGAATGGTCGATCGCTCGGCACCCCGGTTGATAGGGGGTGCTTGGCCGCATCCCCAGATCCGAGATTGTAACGGTGCTGGATAACAAGTGGAAAAAAGGAGAACCGAATGGAGGTGACTGGGAACAAGAAGGAAAGGGCCTAATCTATCTGGTATAATTGCGCCTACAATTCAATAAAAGTTGACTTGGGTTCCAGAGTGCATATTTTTCATTTTAGCTACTCATATCTATTTTTTTACCGATCATTTATTAAAAATACTACTATTTTATTCTCTCCTTTTTTTTCTTTTCTTCTTCTTTCCCCTGCTAAAGTTGTGTTTGAAGGATCCGATCACTATTGTAGTTCCTCTCTCTCGGAGGGTGGGGCACACTTCGGGGTCCTACACAAATGATTCGAGACGTTCAATAATTCTAAAATAATCATTTGAGTGGTCTTGTGAGAAATCAGCTGAATCGGATAATTGTAAATACTCAGTATAATTTTCCAACTTTTCATTCAGAATTTAGAATCCTGAATTCTGAAGAAAAGTTGAAGAATGTGTGCTCGAAATTCCCTTGATCTGAATCGTATAGATTGTAGGGCATGTTGACAAGACATTCATCCAAAAAAAAATTCTGGTCATCGATAGGTATCAAAGTACAAAGATATTTTAAATTTCAAACTATTTTGATACATATTCATGCCTGATCAAAATTATTATTTTTTGATTGATGCTCTTCTTAACAAGCTTACAACATTTGCGGTTCAGATAAAGGGGATAGCTCTCTTCTCGGACGGGGAGGCTGGCGTGCCACTCTCCCTTGTGCACATGCTCTAATTGAGATATTTTTAAAAAAAATATATGGAGTCATATATATTGACAGTTTATTTAGGCCCCATTTGATAACAGTGATAAATGGATGAGATTTGTAAGGAGATGAGATTATGATTGAGATTGGTCATGAGAATGAATTGATAATGAATATGTTTATTTGAGATGAAATTAAATGATGAGATTATTAATATCATGTTTCTCAGGAACAGGCAACGAATATTTTAGCATTCACCTCATAGAAGAAGATGGCACGTTGAATTGTGTAGAATTTGACAAGTTTCTGAAGAAGGTGAATCTGGCTGCATGTGGGCTTAACTATGCTGTAGTCTCCATCATGGGGCCACAAAGTAGTGGTATGATTATGATCACGACTACTCTCCTCTAGTACTCGTTAGTTAAGTAATTGTGTGTTTCTCTGTTCATGCATTCCCACTACGAGTCTTCTATGTTAAATTCCGAGGAGTTTTTCAGTGCCGAGCGGGTATTGCCGACGAGGCACCCGCTCGGTGCATCTCAGCCGTTCGATTCACTTTTGGACGGCTTAACCGTTCAAACACGAAATGGACAGCTCGGATGCACGAGCGGTCACCACGTGGTACCCGCTCGGCACTGAAAAATTTTCCGTTAAATTCCATGTTCATGTGCATTTTGTGTTGCCATTGTGCAACAGTATAAAAATATTGTTGAATTCCACGGACACCTCCTCACCTATTCACTTTAATTTCTCACGCACACCCCCTCAAAGCCCCAAAATTGATCCCCTCATCTTTTTATTATTACCCCAACTGGGACCCTTTTGTTACACGATTGTTTGTTGCTAGAGCAAATATTATTGGTTTGGTCATTTTACCCAACTGGTTGTTGTCCACGTGTCTCATTTATCGTCATTTCACTTGTTGTTTCGGGCAACGTGCCACGTGTTGTTTCTGATGGCATGCCACATGTTGTCTCGAGCAATGTGCTACATGTCCAAATAATTTTATCCTACATAAAGGGCATTTTTCCCCCATGAAAAATGGCCAAACCAGTGATATTGGCCCTAGTAACAAACGGTCGTGTAACAGAAGAGGGTTCTAGTTGGGTAAAGTTTATAGTTGAGGGGGGGTGTTCAATGTGGGTGCTTTAAAAGTTGAGGCTAGGGGTGTGCACGAGAGAAGTGAACAGATAAGAAGGGGGGTGTCCCCCTAAAAATATTGATTCAATTCTCTCATAAGCAAGCTGCAGGTAGCTAGCTTCCCATGTCGTATCAATTCATTTATGGGAAAAGAATGAATTAATTAACTTGCCTAAAGTATTACAGATCTTGAAGGGAAAAGAATGAATGAATTAACTTGCGTAAAGTATTACTGATCCGTTCAAGATTGATTTATATATATATATATATATATATATATATATATATATTCTCCCACGATCCCAGGTTCTTCAAGAAGGCAGTACTGTCTTTGTTGCTCTAGCATTTTCGTTTATGGCTTATAGTACTGCTTGTTTATATGATCTGCATTAGATATGCTTTACTTATCCGGTTTTGATGATTACTTCATATGCAATGACTACAACAGGGAAGAGCACTCTATTAAATCATTTGTTCGGGTCCAAATTTGAGGAGTTGGATGGACGTCAGAGAAGGCATGTGCTTATTAAGCTTTAGTTTATGGACACATTTGCTTTGAGCATTCATCATAAGGTAACGAGATCCCTTTTTTTTTTGGTCCAGGGGTAAAACAACTAAAGGTATTTGGATGGCGAGATGTGCTGGCATTAAACCCTGCACTCTTGTAATGGATGTGGAGGGTAGTGATGGGCGAGAACGAGGAGAGGTACATTTATGGAACTTAGAGCTGATAATTACTACGTGACCTGATGATTTGCATCCCACTCTCTGTTTTCCTATTGCCATTATATGTTGTGAGTTTATTGGACTTTTCAGGAAGATAAGTGCATACGTCTTATATGCATAACAATATATATATATACTCTCTTCGTTCCAAATGGTTGGCCCTTTTTGGGGAATTCAAATTTTTAAGGAGACATGTAATAAATGCATTTACACAAAAAGATACATTAATTTTTAACAATGCCCGGCCTGACATTTCAGTTTTTGAATGAAACCATTGTTTTTGGTAAACGGACTATTTTGGAAGATTGAATACAATTTATTTCGACTTTTCAAATAGGACAAACAATTTGAAACATCCCAAAATTGTATAAGCTAAGGGACGAACAATTTGGAACGGAAGGAGTATTAATTATTTAGTAGTGTGTTTGAAAGTGCATATATATAAATGTGCATGTCTATACATTTACCGTGAGTGATGCATGCATGTAAATAGCCATAGCCGTTGCTATTCGTTTATATTTTTCTGAAGGTCATGGCGCTTTGAGTTGCATGAGTAGTTGCTTTGTTGCCTGTTAAATTTGTTTACATGGATTGATGCCCCTAAGGAATATAGAGTGCCTCTCTCACATGGACAGTATCTTCAGCATCTCGATTGAAGAACTAGATTCGAAAGCTTAATTTTTTATTTTTTTTGGTAACTTAGCTTGAAATAGAAGAAAAAAAAAACTAACCGAATATACCGCCTACAAGGGACATACCTCAGGAGAAAGAGAAAATAAAGAAAAAGGAGAAAATCTAAAACCTAAATAAAACATAGCAAATATCCAATAACGCTCAAAGCACACTTCTAGAAAGCAACACAAATGACATGCAAGCCTTAACTCATTCTGTCTCTTGAAGCCTTCAACATCTTTATTTTCTCTCGAAACTTCTTCCTAGTTTCACTCTAGCGGGCGTAGGTGATGTGGAATCACCCACCATATGGTTCAAGCTCCGATGAGGTCCAATGAAATCACCTTCCAAAGGGATCATTGGAGGCTCTCAAAAACGTGTTGATCGACACGGGAGGAAGCTCTTGTTGATTGCTACCCCGACCTTGGACAACCAGAGTAGAGACACTAGTTACAAGATAAAGAATAACCGGAGGAGGCACAGTCCCTACATCATCTTTGTTTGTTACTTTCACAACGGTAGAGGCACCAGAATCCTCACATCTCTCGAGAACGCCAACTTCGTTTGCTATAGAAGAAACACATAAAGAAGAAGAGATGGCCAAAGGAGTTCTTTTGGCTTTCTTCCTCTTCACCTCAATCCATTCATCTTTATCTCCATCTACTCTCTCCTTAGCAGCTCACTCTTGAACAACCGGGACTACTTGTCATACTCGCTCCTTGGCAATTCGCTCTTTAACAACCGGGACTTTTTGTCCTACTGTCTCTTTGGCTTTCCACACTTGAGAAGGAGGAGCTTGGGGCTTGACTACGCAAGCATTAATAGTATGGCCAAAAGTTTTGCAAATGTGGCAAGCTTGAGGTTTCCAAGGAACCTCTACTCTAATTTCATATGGCTCACCGTAACCCAAATTTACAACAAAGGACTTGGGAATCTCCTTTGCCGCTTCCACTTCAATACAAACACGAGCAAACGTCAACCGGCTATGATCTTGTGTGAACTCATCAAGGTATAGAGTGTTACCAATATAACTAGCAATATAACTCAAACCATCTTCGGTCCATGATTCAAGGGGAACATTGTAGAGTTTAACCCATACCGGAACACTAGAGAAGGTGCTCTCAGTAAGATAAATTCCAGGATGCCACTGTTTAATCACAATATGTTTGCCCCCACAGAAATATGGACCGTTCTCAAGAATGTAGTCCATAGCTGCTGCGTCCCTAAAGTTGAACACGAAAAATCTATTGTCTAGAGTGACGACATCCTCAGCGTCAATTTTCCATACCCATTGAGCCCAAGATCTAACTTGGAAGTAGGATAAACGTTTGTCAACAAAGCAGCCCACAATTGCATTTTTCCATTTCAAAGCTCCATATTTAGATATTTTAGTCGGAATCATGACTTGACCATTCTCATACACAATTGGAAACTTCTAAAGGTGTTTACTTAGCTTTCCGTTTTTTACTAAAATCTTCCGGTTTGTCCAAGCATTAGCTCGACCTCCCGATTTGTCCTCTTGAACAAGATGAGTCTGAGCAACTACACTCAAATTTCTAGCAGTTGGACCCTGAGGAGGTGTCTTAGTCACTCCTCCACCATACTCAGTTGCCTTAGCCGAGGATTTCAATCGGATGCTATTGCAAATTTCGCGGAGTCGCCCAAAATCGCCTAGAGAGAAGCTCTCAAGTGACGTCACCCATTTTTTGGTTCTAGCTTCTAATCTACCAAGTGATTTGTTCCCTATGCATTCCACTTGTTCTCTCCCCACCCACTCAAACCACAATGACCATTCACAGTACACACACGTACATCAAGTCACACACACAAATCAGCACAGCACACACTCACCTGCCGTGTTCTCTCTCTCTCTCTCTCAAAACACATTAGCTTAAGTTGGACTGCTGTAGAAACTCAATTGTAGCTTTCAATGAATTCAATTGGATTGGGTGTTTTGTCGATAAAGGTCGGAGGCTATAATTTAACTGGACAAAAAATGTAATACGTATGTTTGTAGCATTTTGTATTGTTGAAGTAATCTTAGAAAGATGACTTGTAATAGTATAGATCCATGGTTTAAGTTTGTGTCTCCGTTAACCTTAAACTATAATAGTTGACTTGGGTTGTCGATGTTGGGTTTGGATTTCAATCATTGAATGCTTGTAAGCATATATTTGACTTTTATTTTGTCAAAATTGACAAGAATTAGATTCTTTCCCTAACTGTTCTTCATCCATTTTTTCATTTCCTTTAATGTCCTATTTCAGGATGATACTTCATTTGAAAGGCAGAGTGGCGTTTTTGCATTTGCTGTTTCCGATATAGTGCTAATAAATATGTAAGTTATATTTATGTAAATCTACCAAGGTGCATCAAATGCACTCCTCTCAAAGTGATTTTCTAGGATGCTCTACAATTTATACTGCTACTCTTCTCGATTTTTTTTGTTATTTAGGTTTTATACAAGTGTTGGTCTTGATAACGGTGCAAGCAAGCCTCTTTTGAAACATGTCTTCCAGGTATCTCTCATGTATTTCTTTTGTAGAGGCACTTACTTTGAATTACAAGCACCCCACAATTGTTTAACTTTATGATGGTACTTGTACAGGGCGTATTGCGATTGCCTACTAAACCACGTAAAACAACTTTGATGTTTGTAATACGTGATATAATAGAGGTATGTTTCGTCTTGTTTTTTTTACCTTGTAGCTCTACAATGAAAGTTCTTTTACTTAGTGTTCGCTAATCTCTTAAATTGATGTAACATGTTGTTTAGTTTAATTGAAGCTTAATAGGACATGCACTTGACCTTTTTTTCTCCTTTGTGTTTTTCTAATATGTGTGTGTAGACTACAGACTTGGAAACATCAAAACCTATTCTGGGGGAAGATATTCAGAAGGTGATGTACATGGTTTTCCTTCTAAATTTTTATGCAGTCACTTCTCTAATTATTTATTTGTTGCAGATATGGGACTCCATCCCTAAGCCAGAACATCACAAGAGAACTCCCTTGAGTACATTTTTTAATGTAAGATGTCACAGTTCCTCTCAAGACTATCTTAGGCTTGTCTAAATTTTATGGAGAGGGAAGAGCAAGCTAGTGTACATAAATTCATGTCTGATTACTAATTTCTATTTCCAGATTGAAATTGTGGGGCTTCCTAATTTTAAGGAGAGGAAAGAGCAATTTAAAGAGCAGGTACACATGTAAAATGCTGCACTGGTGTAAATTAAACCTACTTATGTATGTTCATAGCAGCCAGGGCAATATGTTTTTTCTTAGCTATTATTTCAGTTGGTTAGTAATGATTGGGCCGCAGCCTTTTCTGCTAAACGAACAGTGGTATATAAGTTCGTGTTTTGTGTGTTGAAGGTGAAAATTTTAAGGCAGCGATTCAATCATTCCATAGCACCTGGTGGGCTAGCGGGAGATAGCCGACAGACAATTTGTGGTTCAGACTATTCTCTTAGTGCACAAGAGATCTGGAAAACTATTAAGGAGGACAGGGAGCTTGACCTTCCTAAGCTCGCGGTAATGCCCTCAAAGTCTATTCTAGGGCTCCGTTCAGTTGCCAGGAAAGTACAAGAAAAGATGGGAAAATCAGATTTTCCATAACTTTTGTAGTGTTCAGTTGACAGGAAAGTAGTGGGAAACATGTTTTTAAGTTTTCCTGCAAGATTTACTTTCTTGCAAAAGTGATCCGGCCAAAAGCATAGGATTTTGCGTCACAGGAAAAGTTTTATCCATTGTGGGACCAAAATAATTGGCGGGTAAGAAAAAAAGAAGTGAATGACGCCAATACCAAAAAAATATAAATTAGGTTCTTAGAAAGACACTTCGAGATTTACGTGAGCAACAACAATTTCGACTACTATGGTGCTTTTTGAGATAATTGTTGTGAAAAAAGATTGGTAGTTTTTTTTTTTTTGGAAGTATTTATTTATCTTGTCATTAGGTTTCAATTTTGTTTTGTACTAACTAATTTTCAGTGAGTTTTTGCATCGGCAACTAATCAAACACGGTTGTTTAATATTTATTTATTTAGTTATCATCTACTTATTTTTTAAACTTAATTTGTACGGTTGATTATTAAAGAATGTCAATTTAAATGGGGGATTTGCATGACCATTCAGAATATAGCAAATTGAATAGGGAATTGCAAGTCGATTTTTTCATTTCATATTAAGGCTTTGCATTAGATAAAATACATTTTCTGTATGTGTTAATTTTTGAAATATGATAGCCTATTATTTAGCTCTCAAAGTTACTTTTATTTAAAATTAGTCATGGTAATAAAAATAAAAAAAGGTTCTCATAAGTGTCTTTTCTCGGAAAATGAACCACTAAACTTTAGTTTTCCTGCCAAAAAAAATTGTCAAATGAATACTTACAAGAAAATAGATTTCTTTTTCCTTTACTTCACTTTACTTACATTTTCCTGAGAATAACTTTCCGGTACAACATTTCTGGCAACTAAACGGAGCATAGGGGTACTACTATTTGCATAACTTTAGAGGTTGGTGTTATGTACGGGGTTATTGTGTAGGTTATGATTGCTAATATGCGCTCTGGGGAAATCGCCGACAAGATACTTAAGGACTTTGTTGCAAATAAGGTACCTGCATTTGCTTTTGAAGTGGATTTGTGGAGACACCCATTTAATGGTACCCATTTGTAATGACCAAGCTGGATGCAAAATATTGTAGGAGAGGCGTCAATTAGAAGAGGGTGCACAAACCAATCCAGCAACGGGCTTCGGGAAGAAGTATAATTCAATAATCAACTCTTATTTGCACGGGTAAGTACCTAACCTCTCATCAGTGAATTTCATTTCCAGTGTCTTAGCAGCAGAATAGTGATTGGTGTTCATGTTGCGTAAGCTTTATCAAGACTCTAAGAGTTTGAAAAAGCTTACTAAATCTAGACCTCGTTTGTCCTCGTTTACATGGGATCTGTCACTTCTATGTTAAGAGAAATTTTTGGATGCAAATTGGATATAGTCCACGTTGTACCCAACAGCCCATTCGAGCAAAAGGAAAGAGGAGAGGGAGTGCTCGGCTGGTGCCCAATTTGCACCAAAAAACTTCTCCTGTGTTAAAGGTTTTGCTCGAACAAAACAAGGATGCTTGACATTTTGATAAGGATGCAAGTGTTGGTTGTCTAAACTTAATCAAGTATTCTACAACCACACCCACTTACACACTGATTATTTACACACCCACACTCACAATGGTGTGGGCTCCACACTATAATCACATACCTTAAAAGGTCTTAGAACCATCCAAGGAATAACATACCAATGATAGAGGTGGGCCAATTGTGTTGTTTGGTTGAGAGACACAAGTAAATATAAGAGTAGAGAAAGAGGGCCAGTTGAGTTGGATTAGATCGGTGCAGGGCCGGCTTAGGGGTGAAGCCGGAGGTGCGGTCGCTTTAGGCCTCCGGAACTTAGAGCCCCGCTTTCCATATAATACGTGTATATATTGTATTTTTTGTTCCGAATTCTTGCATATTATGTGTTCTGGCAGTGGTGGTGCATGCTATCCTATTAAACCACAAGGTCGCTTGTTCAAATCCCAGTGGTGCTTTTTGGCAAACTGATTTTCTTTCTTATGTTCCCCTTGGATCAAGGTCTAGTTAATGACTCTAGTTCAAATATTTTGGACACCATAAATGTTTTGATAAGTTTTGATTTTATTTTCCTTTGGTTTATTTTAATTTTACTTTTACCTTTTATATCAAATTCATAAATAAAACACTATTGACTAAAAATAAACCAAAATAATTTACTTTCAATCAACCAGCATTGATAAAAAAAAAAAAATTGTAATAATTAATTCTCTCATTTTTAAAAATAAAATTCTTACAATTAAAGTTAATACCATGATTAGTTAGAGAAAACGTTGAGCGGTACTTCGTTAGTTCGTTATGTTTGAATCATATTCTTTCTAAGGTTATAAATTTTTTTAAATTTATTTTAGTTAAATTACAAAGCTAAAATACCATGTTTAATCTTTTTACTTCGTATATTACCACGTATATTGAATTTTTTTTGTTATAAAATCCAAGGACCCATTTTAAAATTTGCTTTAGGCCTCCAAAATATTAGGTCTGGCCCTGGATCGGTGATTCAATTGGGCAGTTGAGAAGTAGGTTTGAGTTTGTGTTTGAGGTCCAATTAGTGTGTATAAATATGTGTATGTGTAGTAATGTGTGTGGGATAAGTGAGAGAAAAGGGCAGAAAGAGAAGAGAGCTCGGGGCCCTCCCAAGGGTTTTCCCCCACCAGTGTAATGTGTGTAGTGAGTGAGAGGTGGGTCTGTGAGATGAGTGATTATGTAATTTTTTGTTTAAAGATGAATAAAAGTAGTTTGATTTGTGTGAACTATCTCTATACCCACCAACATTAAGTAAGGATGGAATTAGGGGGGTCTAGTGGCGGCGGCGCTATGACAAGAATTTTAGAAAATACAATTAGTATATATAAGAAAAAAAATTATGCCCAACTTATATAGTCTCGCCACCACTGGATTTTGTCATTATTTTTTGTTGTATACTAGTCCTAAATCCTCTATTTTTTTTTCAAGAAAGAAGACCCAAATTCCAAAACTAAATTCAATGGGCTAAAGTGAAAAAATATAAAAAAAAATGAGGTGTAATTAAGGGAAAAAAACTCCACACTTCAACCCTTAAACAACTCAACCTAAAATATTAAACAAGTTAACCTAAATTAATTGGAGTACTCGGCAGTAGTGCTATAACCTAAATAGGAGTAATTGCAGTAGTGCTATATTGTAGGGCTATCCACGGTCCGGATTGGATCGGATTCCTACGAATCCAATCCTAATCCGTATCTCACGATTTTTAGAAAATGCAATCCAATCATAATCCAAAAGTCTCATTGTTCGGTCCCGGTTTTATCCACGGATTTCCTTCCATAAAAATAAAATGATGTTATTGCCAACTAAAAATGCAAAGTGCAAACACTTATTAGTTATGGCATTCCGTAACATTACACTTATTATCCCTCAAGTTTTACATATCGTCACATTAATGTAAAATTGTTAAAAAAATTCATAACAATTAGTAAAGTTATAAATATTATACACACATGTATATTTTTTTAATTTTATTTTTTTAAATATCGCACGGTCCGGTTTGGTTAATCCACGGTTTTGAAATAAAAATCCAATCTTAATCCGTATCTCATAGTTTTTTAATTTTTCGAATCCGTGTCCGAACTATTAATCCACGGACAAAATCCAAAAGTCACGGATCGGTTCGGTCTGGACCGATTTCACGGTTCTCAGTTTTTCTTGGACAGCCCTACTATATTGGATTCCTTTTCTATTTACGATTCTCGGTTCCAAATTTCCGACAGCGGCATTGTGTGGATTTCTTGTTTAGTGTAGAGGTGGACAGGGGCGGACCCAGGATTTAGTTACAGTGGGGTCAAATATCTACAACACATGTAATTTTGTGAGACCTTCTAGGCAAAAATATATCTTTTGGGGCAAAATTACAAAATACTCCTCAAAACTATACATGCTCTAAAGGTATTTTGGAACTCAGCGGGGTCAAGTGACCCCGCTTGCCCTATACTGGTTCCGCCCATGGAGGTGGACTTTCGAAACATTAAGAAACCATTTATCGTCTAGCGTTTTTATGTGAATTTCTCAAACTTCATAAGAAAAAGGTTAGTCTTCTTCAATTTTTTAATATTCAATTGAAGTTAGAAGTTTTGGCAAGTTTCTTGATCACATACATTGAGAAGGACATAGCTAGAAGTTTTGACATCGATTCTATCGATGCTTTTAATGACATGGAAGAGTGTCGAACACAATTCAAGATGCCTCACTTTAGTAGATAGATTAAATTAAAGTTGGTCTTTTTTCATACTTCATACAAATGACAAACATCATTTAAGTTTTTGTTATGTTATTTTAATTTTTTCTAGAGTCGATGACTTTTAATACTGTAATGTAAAATCCTTGTTCTGTCCCTGACAGTAAGTCCTATGGTATGCATGTCCAGATACTTTCCCTCATACGCTAGTCATATAAGTGTATAGATTTCACTACAAGAAATTCGGGATTAGCCAGCGCTTTTTCTGCCAACGCTTGCAAAAAGCGCTACAATAGAAGGTCTACACTAGCGCTTTTTCTAGCCGCTGCTAGAATGAGGCTTTCCCAGCACCCAAAGCAAAAGCGCTGGAATAGGTCGACCAATTCCTAGCGCCCAAGCAAAAGCGCTGGAATAGACCCCCCATTTACTAGCGCCAACTAAAAGCGCTGGAATAGACACTCCCTTTCCCAGCAGCCCAAAAGAAGCGTTGGGATAGACCCTATGAACAAACAAAACTATATCTAATAATATTACTACACCTGATCAAAAAATAAAAATAATATTACTACATGTTATATATTTTTAATACCCTTTGATACGATTATTTAGCAGAACTCAATAAAATAAAACTATTTTAATAGTCGAGGCCGTTGATCATCGTTGTGCTTATTGATCAAATCATTATCATAAAAATTTGGTTCGATCGGGTTTAGAAAGCTCCTTGATTGGGACGCACTTTATTTTTTGGATGATAGTTATCGTCCGATTAAATGTGTAAAGATACCCGATTAACATAATTCTTGGTACGAATGATAAATTCAAATATATGCAAAAGATAGATGGTTTAGATTGAAATAAAAAGACTTTGGTGGGTCGGCTCTTGCAATCTAATACTTTAATGCCTCAGGATGCATCAAATGTTGTCAGATCAAGTGGTCGCTGATATCCGATGATCTCCATTTTTGGTGACAACAATGAAATCATTGAGACGTGAAATCCTAACTGTTCAGATCGACCACGGTAAAAATTGAGTTGGTAATTGCCTTTAAATTATATACGTTCAATGTAATTGTTAACGGATTAAATCTTGTGTTGTACTTGAACGTATGGTAGCCATTCGACCGCGACACAATTACGACGATCCAGACCGTTGCTTTTATTTTCCTTGTTGATTATAGCATTCTCGTAAAAAATTGACTCGATCGGGTTTGAAAAGCTTCTTTATTGAGACACAATTTTGTTAACAAAATGAGTTTGTATGGGCCGATCAAGTGTGTAGCGATACTCGATTAACTTCGTTTTTGATACAAATGATGTACTCCATGATATGTAAAAGAAGGACAGTTCCGATAGAGAAAAAAAGACTCAAGTGGGGGCGGGTATTGCAATCTAATACTTTAATGCCTTGGGATGTATCAAATGTTGTCTGATCAAGTGGTCACCGATTTCTGATGATCTTTAATTTCGATGATAATGATGAAATCAGTAAGACGTGAAATTCTAATGGTTCAGATCGACCACTATTAAAATATAGTTGGCTTATTAAGTTTGGAATTTGTTAGTATTGCTCGATACAAGGGCGCTTAATTATTTTGTCATAATTCTTCAAAATACTTGACAAGTCCGTAGAGTCTGTACAGCCACCGCACCAAAATGCCTTGGCCGGCCACTGCACGCCGTATGGGACTCACTCCAGGCTCCGCACGGATGATCCGAGACGTTCAATAAATTTTTAAAAAAAAACCGAGTGGGTGATGCAAAAAATCAGCTCGATCCGATATGTGTAGGTGCTCAGATCAAGCTTCTCATCTTTGGAAAATCAAAAAATATGGAAAGATTGGTTTTCTAGTGCAGAAAGATGAGAAGCTTGATCAGAGCATCTACACATCGGATCAAGATGATTTTCCACATTTCTCACTTAATATTTTTTTTTAAATCATTGAACAACTCGGATCATCCGTGCGAGGCCCGGGGTGGGCCTTACACTGTGTGGTGTCTGGCCACCGTATTTTGGTGTGGTGGCTGTAGCGTTGCTGTCCCTAAAATTTGTTCGCGCCTCTCTTGAAACAAATGGCGCGCTGAGGAGAAATTCCAAATCCCCAAATCCCTAAATCCCTAAATCCGTTTTGCGCCTCTCTGGAAACAAATGGCTCGCCTCTCTCTCTCTCTCTAGCTCTCTTCTGCGGCTGCCTGCACTTCCTCCTCCTTCCGTCTCCCTCAACGGCCTCCATAGCCTAGCGACCCCCATCGCTCTTCCACGGCAACGCCACCGTACAACTGCCGTCACTACTGGACGACCTCCATGAACAGGTATGTCTCTCTCTCTCTCTCTCTCTCTCTCTCTCTGTATATATTTATGTTTATATTGATACGTTTCCCTCAATCTATGAATCCCCAAATTGTTTCATATGTGTACCAATTTTGTAAACCCTAGACTCTCTTCACTTGTGACTGATCAGAGGGTGGGCTTTGTGGCATTTAAATTGGTAAAGCGGTCAGTATTGGACCCTGTTGAGTTGCCGCCTTCAAACAAAACGAGAATTTTTTGGGCATTAGAAAGCTGGTATTCCTACCCTAGTTCCATTTTCTCTTATCGCCGACCCTATACTGTTCTGTTTTTCACCCGTCTATGGCGGTGACATAGTTTGTCAGGCCGATAAAGCCCCGAAGAGGCCTAGCTGAGATAAACTAGCATCTGAACTAAGTTATTTCAGATGCCTTCCAAGTGTTCGATAAATTGTGTAGAAGAGCATTTATGTTTCTATCCATTTGGTTATCTGTTTGGCCTAGCCTCCTCTCCCTCCAACAACTGGTTCGATTGCTGGCTTCGAATCTCTCCATCGCCTCCTTTGTGCTTCCCTCAGTCCCATAGTCTCTCTCTCTCTCTCTCTCCCTCTCTCTCTCTCTCTCTCATAACGTGCTGAAATTGGATCAGTGCGTAGTTTGGATTTTCAGAATATAGGTTATGAAAAAATTAATTATATCTTTTAATCCGTAATGTTTTTTATAAGCAATATAGATCTTATTTGATAAATTTTAATTTGTTCTATTAAACAAAATTCAAAAAATTGCCTAAAACATTATGGATTGAAAGATATATGCAATTTAAAAATGGCACGCATTCCTATAAATGCCAAACTTTATGGGACGGAGGGAGTATGATTTAGTAGGAAGTATAAGAGTACATATTGTTAACAAATGGGAACTAGATAAAGCTCTGTTTACGGATGCTCGTTATGTGGGTTGATGTGATGATCAAGGTGTTTTAAGACCTCAAGACGATTGCTTGCTATACTGCATTGCATGTGATTTGATTTAGCAAACATGACTTTGGAATGGCTATGGTTCTAGTTAAGGTACTGTGACAATCTCATTCGGTTGAGGAGACTTGGAAACCGAGTGCACTACTAATAATCACTATCCTCATTTGTTTAAATTGTAAGTTCACTGTCTAGGATGAATAGCGTGGAATAAAATTACAACCTGCTACACGAAGGGAAGGTTTTAATTCTGATTGGTCGACAATGGTATAAGAACTTTTTAGCTTGTGGGATTGTTCTTTCATTTAAAGCTATAGCTGCTTTCGTGAATATACATGTGTTTGTGAGGGAAGTCTTAGGATGAGTTGACTGTTAGGTTTGCTTCAGCTCTCTTATGCTCATAATTTCTCCTGCTAATGCATATTTTGCTTAGCTATGGTGATGGCTAGAAGAGGATGCCGTATTGGGAGAAATTTTGCTATTGGTGTTATGCCTAAACAAGAGATAAGTATTGAACAATTGAGATTTTTGGTTGATGTTTTGGTTCTTATATCATGACTTGAATTAGTTGCTGATATTTTTTTTCCCCTAGGCTACCCATTTCAAACAATTAGACACATAATAATGTCTCTTTTTGTAGGCATTGGTGACATAACGACTCAATGTAGGGAAATTGGGGCAACATATTATGCACAAACATGTTGTAGGAGCAATGCTCTTTGAGGTATGCTTTCAATGATGAAAAGACTTCTTTTGTTGGAGGTTTGCACAATATCTTAAGGTTTTTTTTTTGATTAGCACAATATCCTGAGTTTGTCTAGCATAATTTTAGACTTAAAAGACTTGCATATTGACAGAAAAGCTGAATTCATATAAGGAATCACTACTACAATAATCCCAGTTCTTCAAGTTGATTTAAGGCAAGCTTAGCTTTTAATTTTCAGTTTAATTAATCTAGTATCTAGAGTTCTTGGTAAAGAAGCTAGTAATAGAGGCACTTTGGTGGGAAAGTACATTTGTTTTCAAGTCTAACTACGGTTGTGACATGCTCTATTTCATAATATTGCACTCCCATAGGCTCTATTTCTTTGATTCCTAAAATCTACATGACTGTTGGATTAACTATTGTCAGTGACATCTCACAGTTCAATGTGGTCAACTCTTGTCGGCAGCGAGTGAGTTAGCTCCAGTTTGATAGGTTACCTCACATACCAAGACTAGCTCCATTTATTCATTGTGACAAATTTCTAGCTTCAGGGGTCAGAGACATCGGAGTCGGAAACATCTTGAATTGGTTGTCGATGAGGTAAGAATATCCTACCTTCTGAGCCTTTGTCGCAGTTTTGTTAAATTAACTAAGGCTTAAACATGACTGGGGCAACATAGTATGCAAGAACATGTTGTAGGAGCAATGCTCTTTGAGGTATGTTTTCAATGATGAAAAGACTTCTTTTGTCCAAGGTTTTGCACAATATTCGAGTTTGTCTAGCTTAATTTTAAACTTAGACAACTTGCATATTGACGAAAAGGCTGATTATAAGAATTTGTTGCCTAGTTTATATGTTGCAATTGTGGTAATCTTAGTTGTAGAGACTTTGCTTCATATGATGTCGTATGTTGATTTTGAGTGTTGATGTTGCAACTATATTGCTAGTTTTTCTCTCTATTAAGCTATTGTCTGCTGGAACATGTTGTTGATAAGACTTAAAACTAGTGTAGCTTGTAAGTTGCATTTCTAGACATTGATAAACAGATTGGATTTTGAAAGAATCATGAAAATGAACTTGAATCGACACTTAAAGATTTTTCATTTCCATAAATAGTATTTGATAGGCTTTGGGACGCAACTTAGTTTCCTTAGATATGAACTCTAAATTTGTGTTTACCAGAAACAATACTTTCTTTACATTAACCTAGTTGTGGTTATCCAACTTTTTTACTTGAATGAATTGTCATGGGAGTTAAAAGATAAACTTGGTTCTTATTCTTCGTCATTTGCATTGCAGGTAATAGGACATTCTAGCAAAAATCATGATTTCAACTTGTCATTTTGAAAGCTCTCTCAGGAAGATCTTGTTAAGGATGGCATCGTCGACTTTTGATTAATTATCTATTCCATGTAGTTTTTGCAGTGTAGTTGGATTGTAATATTTGACATATTTGATATACTTTTGAATGTTTGCAATGTTATGGACCTTCTACTTGTGACATTTTATATATGGAGTATTAGTTTCTCTAATGAAAAATGAATTATTTTGGTTTTTGAGTTATTTGGAAAAAGTTAGTGAATCGATATGTGATGGGAAAGTGGCTAGTATAATTTGTTATAGTTAGGATGTAGCTAAAAATTGGAGTAGTAATTCTTTATTTATGGGAAAAAAAAAACTGAACCTACAATAACGTTTTTAGGCGCTGGTAAAAGTGTGGAGGTGGCCAAGTGCATTTAGGTCTACACCAGCGCTTGCAACTGCTGGGAACATAGTGTTGGTAAAAACTATGTTATACTAGCGCTTAAAACCACTGGGAAAGAAAGCGTTGGTAAAAATAAATCTACACCAGCGCTCACAAAAAGCGTTGGCATAGAGCTATAGTAGCGCCTTTACTCCAGCGCTTTGCCCAAGCGTTGGTATAGGTCGTGTTGGGCTATACCAGCGCTTTGCAGGTCATTCAGCAATGCTTTTGGCCGCTGGCATAGCCCGACTTTCTTGTAGTGTTTTCATGCTTTAATGAAAAATGGAGTGAAGTACCTTTTTAATAACCTCATATATACTAGTGTGTAAAACACCTTTATCCGACAACATATATTGAAGTACGGGAGGCTATGGGGACAGGTGTATCTCTTTTGACTGTGGAGCTGTCTCTGTATTTCTTCCAATTTCTGCTGGCTGATATATGTGTCTGTTTTGGGAAGATTGTTAGGATGAGGTGTTCGTATCCTCTATTTGTGAATGAACCGCATGCGCACTTGCACCCGCACTTGACACAAAGTAAACATAACGTCCATGTAATTATGTTTTATCATCTAGCGCTGTGCTCTTGAGTAATATCCTTCTTGATAAGTGTTAACAGACAGTTCCCTCAGGGTTGCAAAATGGACCATAACACGCTTGCTTGTGAGCCCACATTAATTGTTTGTTTCTTTTGCAAGTTTTATTTTTGCTCAATCTGTGTCTAGAAATTTTGCTTACTTTGGAGTAGTTTATTTTTACATGCACATATTTTACCCTATCCAATCTAACTCAAATTCGTAATTCTAGGCTTTCCTTAAATCATCATGTTTGTGTTTTCTGTTCTGATTCGGATTCTCTGTCATAACATACAAATCTCATGTTATGTCTTCGAAATAAAATATCCAGAAGTTTTAGTCTTATAAAACTGGAGAGAAATATGTCTTCTTTGTGAACTTTATTCTCAGTATTCTTAGAATCAACAGAACCTTAGCAATATTCATTTTACATTTTGCCACTTGAATTGATCTGCTTCTACGTGCTTCCATTAAACTGAATGCATTCCTTTTTGCAGGTACGAAAAGGAGACTGAATATTATGATGGAGGTTTTAGGTCTGAAAAGAGAAAGGACTTGATAGAGAAAATGATGCTAGTAAGCCTCCTGATGGCTGTTTAAAGTTTTGGATTTTTATACCATTAAATGTGCTATAGGTGATGAAAGTATCCCATTCACAACAATGCACAGCTGAAAGATAGTAGGAACTAGAATCTGTGCTCAATATCCAATCAAAGGGTACATAAAACTGAGATCAGTAAATCAACTTATTGAGATTTCTAGTATCGTATCTGAGTCTAACATTGCTGGTAATCGGCCAGCTAAGTTTCAATTCACTTAACAAACCATGATGTATAAGCAGTCTTAGGATTGAAAGAGAAAAATTTTCCAAGTTGCTGTGTGGAACAAAGTATGAAACACAATCACGTTCTCCATTTTGAGATACTTAAACATGAGACCTAGAATTTCCACAGTGACATGAGGAAGAGATATTGCAATTCAAGAAGGCTAATTAGATGCTGTTTCTGGTCCTATGGTGCATGTGACATGCCCTACCTTATACCACATCCTTGTGTTTTGTAATTTCATCGAAGACTCCCTCCCTTATTAAGCTCACAGTGGGAGAGTACTTTTATCATTTTAGCTTCTCATTTCTGGAGACGTACTCTTGATTCCACCAGGTCACTGGTTTACATAATTGAATATGTATCTTTGATGTTATTTGACGTGTCTTCATTTTTATCAATGCATATTCTCTTGATTTTTCAGGTGGTTCAATCGGCCTTTCGACCCATTTTAGCAAATATAAGTTCAAACTCTCTGAAGGAATTCAAAGAAGTGTTTTGTAATGCTGTCGACAGAGGGGAAGATGCTGATACTAAGTACAGAGAGGCTTGCCTGAAGTCATTTAATGAGAGATGCGCAGGTACAATAACAAATGTCATGAAGCCAAAAGTGGTTGTGAAACAAATACCATACTATTTACAGGTTTTAGAGTTGTTTATTCTCTGATTTGGTATCTATTAAGTAAATACTCACTAGGTGGTGTATCTTATGCTCCCTTTATTAATGCCACTTATATAAAAAGTTCTACTCAAAACAAAGAGTAACCATACGACATACTCAGTGGGATGTAAATTAGGGCTTCGGCTGCTGTATACAAACTTCTGTTTAATTGTGTTTTGTTTTGTTTTCTTCTTCGGCAAGGTTCATGAGTATAAATATATGTTTTACCACCAGTAACATCAAGTGTAATTACCACACATTTGTCGTGGTACTTCTTACTAGTTTGAATATAAAGGTTATATGCCATGGAAACAGTTATTCTGATTGCTGAATGGAAAGATCCAAGAATCTACTGAAGCCCAAAATAGAAATATGGATACACTTTATACGAGTAACCAATAATGTGTGGTGGGTAAGGGTGTTGGGACACCACATAGCAGTGCCCCTAGACCACGAAATAATTTTTTCATGTGGGATAGAGTGTGACAGCATATGTGTCCTCTGAGAGATTTTCAAAGCACCATACTGTTTTTTTTGCCTTAGACTTAAGCACCATACTGTTTGTGATGTGCAGAACGTGCTTGTCCAATTTTTCAAATAGTTATAAGATGAATTGCTTGTGGCTTATCTTTCCAGCATCCCACATTTTGGATACTTACCTATTTACTTTCCAGATGTCATTGTTGAACAAGCCAACTGCAACACAAAAGAAGAGCGGGAGAAACTAGAGGATGGGATAGAAAAAATTGTTCTTCAAGCTAAGTACGAAGTACAAAAACATAAGGTATTTCCAGCGCTTTTATTATTAGTGTTTCAAAAAAAAAAAAAAAAACCCGCCATAGAAGACATTTTCTGGCGTTTTTGGAAAAACGTCGCCAAAGAGGCGATTTTACTTGTGAACAATCCCGTCTTTTTTCGAAAAACGCTGCCATCAATCATTTGTGACGTTTCTTAAACGTCAGAAACCTAAGCCAACTTTGGCATCCTTAGCGCTTGCAAAAATGCCACCGAAACCTTTGCCAGCGTTTGTCGGGTCTTTCCCGGCGTTTTTCAAATGCCGCTATGGGCCTTTTTTTTTTTGTAGCGGTAACACGAAGCCTAATCATACTCCAGTTGATTATCCACGAGAAGCACGAGTAAATGAAGGCAAACGGCCGAGGAAATTTAATTTTTGCTCGATAGAGTCGTGTCGTGCCTTGACATGCCCGGTGACAAGCAATTAGCTTGTAATGCCATGGCTAGACCGGTTAAAAGAGCATGCCATTTTCGAACTTTCTTTCGAGCATTACCCAAGAGACGTGAAAGCATGAGCAATTGAAGGCAAACAGCCTAGGAAATCTAGTTTTTGCTCGATAGTGTCATATCTTGCTATGTGGCAAGCAATTGGCTTGCCATACTTGGCTAGACCGGTTAAAAGGGCATGCCGTTTTTGAACTTTCTTTCAAGCATTACCCACATGACGTGAAAGCACGAGCAAATAAGGGCAAACGGCTGAGGAAATCTAGTTTTTGCTTGATGGAGTTGTGTCATGCCTTCCTTTGCCCGGTGACAAACAATCAGCGTGCCATGCCTTGGCTAGACCAGTCAAAAGAGCATGCCATTTTTGAACTTTCTTTCGAGCATTACCAACGAAACTTGAAAGCACGAGCAAGTGAAGGCAAACGGCCGGCCGAGAAAATCTAGTTTTTGCTCAATAAAGTCGTGACATGCCTGGGCACAAGCAATTGGCTTGCCATGCATTGTCTAGACCGGTTAAAAGAGCATGTCATTTTCGGTCTTTTTTTCGAACATTACACACAGGGCGTGAAAAAAACATGAGAAATTGAAGGCAAATGTTCAAGGAAATCTAGTTTTTGCTCGATAGAAACGTGCCATGCCTTGCCCTGTGACAAGCAAACGTCTTGCCTGGCCTGTCTTAGTATGCCCAAGTTGCCCAAGTCCCTTGCCCGGTGGCAAGCAATCGGCTTGCCTTGCCTTGGCTAGACCGGTGAAAAAAGCATGTTGTTTTCAAACTTTCTTTCGAGCATTACCAGTCGTGAAAGCACAAGCAATTGAAGGCAAACAGCCGAGGAAATCTAGTTTTGCTCGATAGAGTCATGTCGTGCCTTGCCTTGCCCGGTGACAAGCAATCGGCTTGCCATGTCTTGGCTAGACCGGTAAGAAGAGCATGTTGTTTTTGAACTTTCTTTTGAGCATTACCCATGGGACGTGAAAGTACGAGAAAATAAAGGCAAACAGTCGAGGAAGTTGTAGACACCCTATTCTGGACTGTCCGGATTAGTTTACTTGCGGTCTTTGATTCCCCGATGATGATCAAGGTCAAGAACATCCCGAGTTTGGTAAATGAGTTTGAGCTTTGAGCGTCCCGAACTGCTTCCAAACCTTCCCAAACTCCTTGTCGATCCTTCAAGCCAGAACCAAATGGCCTCAGCAAAATCCTACTGGAGTACGCTGGTTCTTGACTAGCGTGCGCTAGAAGCACTGCCACGTGTCAGTCATCGTCCGTTACTGGCGCACGCCACTCAACAAGAGGCGTACGCCAGTCAATGCCGGTCAAATCAACTTTATTCAGCCAGATGCGCGGGACTTTTATGGCCACCCCTACGTCAGCCACAGTCTCCTGATGATTGTTCCGGCTGAGGCTGTCCCCCTCTCTCTCCTACATTGCCTTTCAAGCCAAGTCCCATGCATTAAATGCATGGGAGGCTCCTCTCCACCTTTTGCCACCCCAAACAACCCTTAAGGGCCAACTGATCAGTCAGCCCCTTCTCCATAATTACCCCCCCCTGCATTCATTTGCAAGGGGTTAACTCCATTAAAGAAGGCCCAAGCTTTGGCTCTTCTCATTCTTCTTGTTTTCTCTTTCATCCATTAAAAGACAAGGCAAGGAGAACATCACCAGTCCATTACACACCCTATATTCACCCCTCAAACCCTCAAATCCCAAGTTCAAGCTCAAGCTCTTTCCCAAACTCACAAGCAAAGGTATATCACCTTTTGTTTCTGTTTTCTGTTCTGACCCCTGAGGGGGGCTGGCAGGGTCAAGGCTGGTAATCCATACCAGTCCTGGCCCTAATGCTGGCAAGGTTTCAAAATCGTGTGTGATGATCAGGTGGCGCACGCCAGTTATATGTGCCGTATGCTAGTAATGGCTGTATGGTAAAACTGGTGTGGGGATCACCGATCATCATTTTTCTTGTTTCATTAGTATCTGATCACCTTGTAAGCATGCTAAAACCAGTCTACTGCTTTCTGTACTTAGGACTGCTTTCTCTTCCATCTGTATTTATGCCTAGTAGGGCCTCTGGGATCATTCTGGTCATGCTCCAGAGCCCAGATGATGTAAAGCCAAAGCATTGGAATAAAAGGGCTTACTGGCGTACAGCCATACTCTACTGGCGTACGGCGGTGGACCAAGTTCCAGTGGCTTGGCCCTTGCATGGATCTTCCATCCAGGCCTCTGATCTTCCTCCCCTCACTGTTTAAGTGGTTGTTTGTCTATTTGGTGGCTTCCCAGCCCATTATCCTGTCTGTAATATTTAGTATAATCTATATCAACTGCATGGTTTGCCCTGGGTGTGCACTGGTCCTTTTCAGAGCCCAGAGGGTTGATGACAGAAACTGTGGATTTAGGCTCACCAGCGCACGCCAGTTGTTTGGTGGCGCACGCAGGTCATGACTGCATGCAGTGGCCTGGCCAGTGCATGCAGGCTTGCTTCTGTGTGCACCGTTGCACAGACAGCGTGCACTAGTTTGTCTAAAACGTCCACAGCAGCTTGTTCTCAATCTATTATTCATTATTCCATACCATTCATACCATTTTGTCGTATAAATACAACTTGTTACAGTTTTAATCCCCATTAACTGTTCCCCCGCCCTAACTGGCTGAAAATGATCGAAATGAGAGAAAAATGCGAACGTTTTATAAAATGCCCGAGTAGAGACCGATCTCCGGATTGGGCGAGAGGGGTGCCATAAAACCCTTCCCCTCTCGTAACCTGGCTCCCGAACCTCAGATATCGAAGGTGACGACGGTCCAGTCTACAAGCCTTTTTGAAACTCAAACAAGCGTGATCCAAACGTTTTCGAAAGCATGGTTTCTTGGGTACTCTCCGCAAAATCCGAGTGGCGACTCTCTGATCTGCGAAGCGTTTCGCCGCGCTTTCCGCGAGAAGGGCGCACCCGGAATTTTTACAAGCTAAAAATGTAGGGATTTTTGGGGCGTGTGCCCACAGAAGTGTCGTCCTTTGGCTAGACCAGTTAAAAGAGCATGCCTTTTTCGAACTTTCTTTCGAGCATTACCCAAGAGACGTGAAAGCACGAACAATTGAAGGCAAACGCTCGAGGAAATCTAGTTTTTAATCGATAGAGTTGTGTTGTGCCTTGCCATGCCTGGTGACAAGCAATCGGCTTGCCATGCCTTGGTTAGATCAGTTAAAAGAGCATGTCGTTTTTTAAAATCGTCATGGCCATGATGTGGGATCGTATTGAGCAAATCCTTGTATCTTTCCCAACATGCATAAAACAACTCATTCTCTTTTTCAGCAGAAGTTAGAATTTGTTTCTTCAGAGTCCTAGTTCTATACATGGGAAAGAACTTTCTGAAGAATTCCTTTTCCAATTCAACCCATGTCCGCACGGATTGAGGGTTCAAGGAATCGAACCAAGTTTTGGCACTATCCCTTAAAGAGAGAAAAGAGTCTCATCCGCATAGACTCTAATTGTGCAGCTTGATTCACAAGGGTACTAACTATGTTCTCGAAACCCCTAACATGAGAGTAAGGGTTTTCGTGATCCATGCCATGAAAATGGGGCAGCAAATAGGAACTGCCCAGTTTAATCGTAAAGACATTGACGGCATGAGCGGTAGGGGCAACTATGCAAGAAGATGTATAAGCACGATCGGGATAAAAGTATTCTTGCATAGTCATAGGGACTAATTCCTCAATTGCTGCCGCCATTCTATCAAGTAAATAAGAACATAAAATTAAATACAAAAGATTGTGGAATACTTATAGTGTTGTGTAAAGCAATACCTCCAATTAGCTACAAATTGATTCCCAGGCAATTGTGCAAAAAATACTTGTTGGACCTAAGTGCGTCATAGTAGAGGTTTCCCAAGCATAGGCCTGGGTCAATTACAACATAATGTCCGAAAGTCTGGGGTCGAATTCACATGGAGCCAATGTAGCTAGGCTTGAGGTTTGTTTTACGAAGGGGTTGTGGCATTGGGATGACCAACCTTTAATGTTGATTTGAGGGTGGAGTTCTCTCTTTCAACATCCTAAGTAGACTTGAAAACGAAGTTTGAACTTTAAATTAAAAGCGGCAAGGTATAGGGGTTTTAATCTACCCATAACTTAGGTCGTTTTTTATGCTTCTCTTTGATAGCCAAGTGAGAGTCATAGTCATTGCTCTCACTCAGAAGATTAAGCCATGAAAATCAGGTTCAACTCATAAAAAAGGTTTTGGAAATGGAAGAAAACTCGTTTAAGCATTTTATCGAACACAAAGAGAGTCATGGTTCCAAGCATTGTGTGTGCCAAAAGAGTTGTCTACACCCAATCAAAGAAGTTAACATCTCTAAGTTTACACCAAAAATTAGGGTTTTCTTTCCTTTCACAAACCTAGATTAAGCACGAAATAAGAGAAGCCATTAAACTACCCAAGTCATGGGGTGGAAATCACCCCATGACCAAGCCCTAAAGACTACTCACACATGGTAAGAAATAAGCATTAAGCAAGAGAGAGAGAGAGACATTGACAGATACGAAAATAAAAACTAGATTAGAAAAGATCTCTTGAGTGCACTTACAACTTTAATGAAGAACAAAAGCCTCAAAACCCTAGCAATCAATCTCTTTTGAAGAGAGATTGAGAGTTGGAGAAGAGAGGAAGAAGGAGGTAGAGAGAGAAAGTATAAAATGAAAGATAACCTAATAAAATGGGGTTAGAATCTAGTTATATCCCGTAGAAGTTGACTTACAAAAGTCTAAAATGCCCCTAAGTTAGTGCTTGATTGGGCACAAAATTGCCAAAATTTTCCCAGCAAGTACCGGTACCAGTCTTCTTGGCCTTCTTAGTCTTCATTCTGGACTGGTGCTACTGGTACCAATGGTAGGGCTGGTACCAGTACCTCTTGGCTTTGTAACTTTGGACTACATTCTGATCAACTGGTACCGGTACCAATGGTAGAGCTGGTACCGGTACCTCCTAGCAGTCTTTTAGTTTTCTTTGCCACTTCTTCCTTTGACCTTTCGACGTCCCCAGTACTCTTGGATGCTCTTTTCCATGACTCTTGGGACTCGGTGGTGGAGTGCCATGTGGCCTTGGGTACTCGGGTACACTCGAAAGCTATCATGGCGTCCAAACGCGCCTTAATCTTAAGATTAACCTGTAAATGCCAAAAACACCACTTCCGTGCAATACCATTCAAATTAAACAAGTTATACGCGTGTGTGGCAACAATGAGAGAGATAAGCCCCGTTATTTACATTATTGAGGGCTTATCACCATGCCTTGGCTAGACCAATTAAAAGAGCATGCCGTTTTTCGAACTTTCTTTCGAGCATCTCCCACGAGACGTGAAAGCACGAGCAATTGAAGGCAAACGGCCTAGGAAATCTAGTTTTTGCTCGATAGAGTCGTGTCATGCCTTGCCATGCCCGGTGACAAGCAATAGACTTGCCATGCCTTGGCTAGACCCGGTTAAAAGAGCATGCCGTTTTCGAACTTTCTTTCGAGCATATGAGCAATTGAAGGCAAACGACCGAGGAAATCTAGGTTTTTCTCGATAGAGTCATGCCATGCCTTGCCATGCCGGTGACAAGCAATCAGCTTGCCATACTTTGTCTAGACCGGTTAAAAGAGCATGCCGTTTTCAAACTTTTTGTCGAGCATTATCCAAAGGATGTGAAAGCAAGTGCAAATGAAGGCAAACGGCCAAGGAGTTTTTTGCTTAATAGAGTGGTGTCGTGCCTTGCCTTGCCCGGTGACAAGCAATCAGCTTGCCATGCCTTGGCTAGACTAGTTAAAAGAGCATGCTGTTTTCAAACTTTCTTTCGAGCATTACCCATGGGACGTGAAAGCACGAGCAATTGAAGGCAAACGGCCTAGGAAATCTAGTTTTTGCTTGATAGAATCGTGTTGTGCCTTGCCATGCCCAGTGACAAGCAATTGGCTTGCCATGCCTTGTCTAAACCGGTTAAAAGAGCCTGCCGTTTTCGGTCTTTTTTTCGAGCATTACCCACGGGACGTGAAAGCAGGAGCAATTGAAGGCAAACGGCCGAGGGAATCTAGTTTTTGCTCGGTAGAGTCGTCTCGTGCTTTGCCATGCCCGGTGACAAGCAATCGACTTGTCATGCCTTGGCTAAGACTGGTTAAAAGAGCATAGAATAGAAGTCTGCGTACAATGGCGAGAGCCTCGTGTACTGGGCTTGCCCTTTAACTTTCAGATACGCGAGGTTTACTATGGCATATGTCGGGGTTAAAATGAATTTTTGTACGAATAAGAATTAAGTCAAGATTTTAAGGGGCAAAATAGTATGTACTCAATAGATAATTAGATAAGAATTGATAGATCATTCCGATAGAGATGTAAGTACAGAACCCTAAACCACTCGAACACTCGGTTGATTCATCAGCTCTACAATCAATAATTAAAACTGTAAAAAAAAAACTCACACGAGTCACACCATACAAACACAACTATATTCCTCCGTCCCAAATTGTTGCTCTTGTTTACCATTTGGGACCTCTCAAAAAATTGGTTATATCATTAAATTTATAATTTTTTTTGTATAAAATATAGATCTTATTTAATAGATCTCAATTAATTTTATTAAACAAAAATTTTGAAATCATAAAAAACATTCTGTCCAGTACGAGACTGCTGGCTTTGTAGTTGTATAAAAATTTTCTTTTACTTCTGTAGCAGAAGCACTTGTCCACGTCAGCCAACCTATTCTTTATTGTATGGGTTACGTTATCTCTCTGTCCTAATTTATAATTAATCTTGCTAGTGAAACTGTTCACGTAATCGTGGGGTTCAGGCGTTCTCAAATTGGTCAAACTTGGTGAAATTCATTTATCTACATAACTTGTTCATTATAGTCGCTAATGCATGTAGTGTAAGCCTTATTGTACAAAATCCCATGCCCCTATAGCCTATTAAGAGCTAGGGACTAAACTGGGTGTAGCTTTCTAAATTTTCCTCCCAAAGAGAAGCTTCTTCAATTCTACCTCATTTCCTTTTCTTTTCATTTTATATCATAAAACATACAAACCAAATCAAACCAAACCTTAAGTCCCAATTAGTGGGGTGGGCATCATAAAACCTACTACGTACATAGATAACTTGGTTTAATTTTGTTGCGATATTTAAGCATTTTTTTTTAATGACCTTTGATCATTTTCATTCCTTTAATTTTCAGGCGAAAAAAAATGCAATCGCGGCAGGAGTGGGGGGCGCTGTAATGGCTACGGGAGCCATCGGTGCGGGCGCTGTAATGTGTATGTATTCCTCTGTGTAAGCTTTTCTTATCTTTCGGCTGGCACTCCCTATGTATTGTTCTCTAAGGCTCCGTTCAGTTGCCAGGAAAGGCACTCCCTACGTATTATCCTCATTAATAATCCCACCTCATTACCAATCTCAATCCTAATCCCACCTCATTACGAATCCCTCCAAAACGAAATCTGTTATCAAACACACCCTTATAGTGTTTGGTTGGCAGGAAAGTAGTGAGAAACATGTTTTTAAGTTTTCCTGCAAGATTTACTTTCTTGCAAAAGTGATCTGGCCAAAAGCATAGGATTTTGCTATTTTCCGCTTGACCAAAAAAAAAAAAAGCATAGGATTTTGCGTTACAGGAAAAGTTTTATCTATTGTGGGGTCAAAATAATTGGCGGATAAGAAAAAAGTGAATGACGCCAATACCAAAAAAAATACAACATTCTTGGCAACTGAACGAAGCCCAAAGGAGTGTCATAGTTTTTATAAACCAAACTCACCTGCCTATTTCTATTCATCATCTGTAAGTGGTGAACCTCTCTCTCCTTTCGTTGTCTGCAATTCCTTTCTTTATCTTTGTACTTGATGCAGTTACCGTTGGCTTACCAGCCACTGTTGTCGCTACTGCCGCTACTGGTGTCGTTGCTGGTTCTGCATTCTTGGGGACTATGGCAGGAAGTGAGTTCTCCGATCTGTTGCTTTCTCTCCTCATTAATGTCTACTTGGTCAATGGATTAATCATCTTTGATAATCTTATTCTTGTCTAATTAATTAATGCTTTCTCTTCACATCTTAGAGCTACAATTCAACCCACATCTCTCTTTAAAAGACTCACAAAATTAGTTATTCAAAAAGTCCATGAGAGTATATCTATTTGCTAACACTCCAATTACGATTCCTAATTTAAATCTCAACTTCTCAAAAGCTCAATCATTTATTTCCAAACTAACTTTTCCTCCAAAATCTCTACAATGATGATCTCATTTTGGAGGTAGTGTTGAATATATATATATATATATTCAACAGCATATGTATCTTATCTTATATTGCCACAGATGTATACAAAGAAAAAAAAAATCAGTATATAGACATCGGATCTACATCACGAGTCGTACCTATTTTTCAAAAAGTCCACCTCTAATTTGTTTATGAGTCTTTATATTTGAGAACTCAAAGATTATGTGGTTATTAGTATCTGATCACAGTAACGTTTGGTATGGCTGATGTTCTCGACAAGTTTTTAGAATGGAAAGACATTGTCAATTATCGAAGTATACCCGCGAAGGGGCTCAAGCCCTCAACAGCATGGAGGTGTCCAATTTTTTTTTCCCTAATTTACTCTTTTAATTTTTATACATTTAGGCGTGCTCTCTCTATGTTTGCAGAAATCACCAAAGCCTGCCAATCCAAGAATCCTAAAATTTCACGAACTGAGCATGTGGCAACTGAGCTCGAGGGTTAAAAGTTCACGAATTGAGCTCGAGGGTAATGGCATTGAGCTTGACGTACGGTAAAGGCTTTGAGCATTGGGTAAAGTTTTGACCATTGGTGGAGCCACCCTTAGTCCAGTGGGGCACTCAAATCACCAATTGAGCCTGTCATTGACTCATTGGTATTGTTTGTCACTACAGTATCATTCCTTTTTGTGTTTGTGTTAATGTAGTAAACTACAAATTTCCCATTCCAGATTATCTTTTCAGTATTCAATAATGTGAAAACTGTTGTGAACTCTATGCTTGTCATGTGGAATCTCATAACTATCAACATGTATTTGATCGTATATTAGCAATAAATGAGGAGACTCAACCTAGTGAGAAATTTTCTTTTGACAGTACAGAATATTTGCATTCTCAAAGTTGGAATTTATAAATCATCTGGCAACATTCCAATTTTCTCATTTCCATTGGAACTATTTCTCAACATTATGTCCGGGAGACTTAAAGATTCATCTTCAAACCTCATCTAACGTAAGTATCCATCCCGGTCATTTTGAACTATTATGTTTTCATCCCCACTTTTAAATAAACCCAATATTGCCCTTCTATATATACACTATATCACTTATTTTTTTACCTTATATATAGACAAAGAATTTTGAAACTAAAATATAAATTTAGAAGTCCTTTCCATCATTTTAGGGACTAGTGCTTGCCCGTGCCTACGGCACTACGCACCCCGGTTGGAATTGCCCGTGCCTAAGGCACTTGCTAGCGAGTGGCTCAAACACTAAATCGATTCATTAGTGTGTTGTATGTGATCCTCTTCTTAGTGGTACGAAAGAGAATTACTCGTGCTTACGGCACTTCCCAACTAAACTTTTAAGCTAGCTACAAAGAACTACGGTATCAATTTGCGTATAGGGTTTTGGAATTGGAAGATCGGTGGCATTTGTGCAATTACTACAAAGAATGTGGGCACTTACATTACATTTACAAAGTTCCTTTGCGCAATTACTACAAAGAATGTGGGCATTTACATTACATTTGCAAAGTTCATTTGCGCAATTACTACAAAAAAATGTGGGCACTTACATTATATTTGCAAAGTTGCTTATCAACCCTTGGATCAAATGAATCTTAACCCTTCTTTTAACATGTATTTGTGTGGTCCCCACATCCTTATATTTTATTAGGTAAATGTACACACGCTTTTTTGGGACTAAAAATTAATCTCGGAAGTCCTAGCATAGTTTAGGGGATATAATACGGAGTATCTTTTTGAATCCCCAAATTATCGCCTTCCATAATCCACAGCTCCATTATCTATTAATATAGGAAAATGATATTGGCACTCCAAAAATTGATACGGGCACTTCAAAATCAGTGTAATTCCAAAGCCACTTTCCTTTATTTTTGGAGTGTCTGCATCAATTTTTAGAATGCGAATATCATTTTCCTTAATATATTAGTAATAGTATTTGTATCCACTGCTTCCATAATCCACGCCTTCCCTCATCTCGAATTCAGACGCCCCCGTCGACCTCCACGACTCATCTCATAGGCCATCACGTCGGCGTCGCCCCGCCCATCACAAAGCCGGGCCGTACCACTGAGCCAACTCAAGCGTCGTCCACCCTCCGTCGTCATCCACACTCCCCCTCTTCTGCGAATCCAAGGATTTTGTCGCCTACCACTGCCGCCGCCCAACTCATCCGGCCCACCGTCGACGAGAGCGGCTAGCATCGGCAAGAACCACGGGTTTCGAGAGGGTTCGGTCCCTTTGCTCGACCGGATCTGGGCTGCCATGGCTGCTCCTTCGACGTTTCCATCGGCGTCAAAAACCCAACCTACCAGAGCTTCTTTTCAGCCTCACTGCCATAAATCTGACCTGGTGGTGAAATCCATCTGGACGGGGCTTGTTTTCCGCAGATGCAGAAATTGCTTATTTTTTGTTTTATGCTTAGGAGAGGTTTTTGGATTTTGATTGATTTTTTTTTTTTTATACAATGATGGTGAAATTGCAGAATTAACCATGAAAAACATTGTCGGTTTGGGACATTTAAGAACATGGTATATTTTATGGTATCAAATGTATTTCATGATTTTTTTTATGATTTCATGGTTTATTTATATATTTATGATTTTTTATATTTATTTTTGTGGTTTGTATATTCATGGTTTATTCATGTTTTTTTGATTAAATTATGGTGTAATCCTGAAGCTCAGATTTGTAAAGTTGAAATAAATCATGGTGTATTCATTCAAACGTAATTGTTTTGGTTCGATTTAAGTTGAATTAATAAATGTGTATTCATGAAAAACATGGTTGATTTGACTTTCCACCATATTTCGAAAAATATGTTTTATGATAATTTTGCATAAATAATTCATGAAAATATGGATTTTTGTGAAATTGGTCGAATGATATTCACGTGAGATTAGAATATAATACGGCAAATTTACAAAAAAATTATGAAATTAAGAATTTGAAAAATTCACGAAATTAAGGAGAGAGAATGGTCTTTGGGATTCTACTGAGCCCTTGAGGTAATAACTTCTGCAATATGCCACTGCAGACAACCAGATAGACAACAATAGCAGAGTTGATAACTAATTGTGGTTTCTTTCTATTCCAGAGAAGCCGATTCCTTGTTCAACAGTCTTATTAAACTACTTTTAGGGCGTGTTTGATTGCAGATTTCGTTTTGGGGGGATTCGTAATGGGGTGGGATTAGGATTGGGATTGAGAATGAGGTGGGATTATTAATGAGAAGATGAATCATTTATTCATGTTTGTTTTGCACAGGATAAGGATTGGGATTGGAATTGAGAATGAGGTGGGATTATAAATAACATGTTTGTTTTTGCTAGGATTAGAATTGGGATTGGGATTGAGGTGGGTTTTTTAACTTGTTTTGGTCAATCCCATGGGAATGGGATTTGTAGTAACACCCGGTTGACTAATCCCATCAAATGGGGGGATTGGTAATCCCATGGGATAACTAATCCCACTCCACAAATGCCAACCAAACAAAGTATTACTAGTTCTATCACCTTCTCAATCCCAATCCCTCCCTCTAAGAGGGTTATCAAACACGCCCTTAGAGTTTCATATGCATATAATAGCTCTCGTAGAATATAAGAAGCACGCGATTAGACCTATGTTACCAGAAGAAGCTAATACCTAACGATTTAAGTAGATGTGGCAAACGGGCGGGTTTGGGCGGGTTGAAACGGGTCGTGGGTCAAATATGGGCGGGTCGAATATGGGTCAAAAAGTAAACGGGTTGAAATGGGTCGGGTCAAATATGGGTCAAGCCAAACCCAAACCCGCCCGCCCGACCCGTTTTTCTGTTTTTTTTTTATTTTTTTATTCCCCCCCCCCCCTCCTTTTTTTCCCTCCCCCCATACAGAAAGGTAAAATTTCATGATTAAAACTCAATTTTTTTTGAATAAAAATGAAGCAATTAGAGGCTAAAAAAATCAGGTTTTTACTTTTTTTTCCCATTTCCAAACAGCAACGTAACTTCAACGAGGAGTCAAAAGCAACATCAAAGAATTGTCTGGAAGGCGATGAATGCGCCGATTGTACAGTTTCGGTCTTCGTTGCGTTCGCCGAAGCCACCGCTTAGGTTTGGACTTTTTTTTTTTGTCTCTATTCAAATTTTTTTGTATTTGTTTGTTTTGCAACAAACTTTTTATTCCTATTAGTTCATCTCGACGAGAGAATCGAAAAAGTAATTATGCCTAAGTCGTTAACATTATCTCCAAGCACAATAATGTTTTGCGTCGAATTAAGATCGAAACTCAGATCGCATTCCGCTAAGGGTTTTTTTTTTATCTCCATGCGGGGCCCACCGTTGGTTTCCTTAGTTTTTTTGTTTAGCGGAATTTCGACGTAAAAATTTTCATGTAATGCTGCAAAAATTCCAAATTCAATGTACGATCTTATAAATACATTTGATTTTAATTTGTTTTTTAACAACTACGATATTATCGGACAATGAATAATTTTTCTAATTTTATCTCCAGTATTTATACTAGCTTTAATTTAAAAAATTTCGGAAATGCCGTGATTTCCTAAAAGAAGATAGTCCAGTGGATCGGGGAGCTAGACATCAGCTCTTAGGGGCTAATATTGAAGACGAACAAGACGAAAGAAGAGAGTCCTGCTTTCGGGAAATTTAATTTCCAAACCCAAGTTTGGGTCTTTTACTTCTAACCCATATTGAACCCACTCTCAACCCATCTAAACCCATATAAATATGGGTTGATATGGGTTGAACCCATATTAACCCATCACACAATATGGGCGGATTGGGTTGGGTTATAAGTGGACGGGTTTGGGCGGGTTAAGAAATATGGGTTTGAATTGCCACCTCTAGATTTAAGTATTGGAATGCATGTTTCGAAACATGGTACCATACCGTTCGGTCCGTTCTGTTCCGAGACGATGAACTTAACGATTCAAAGCGATCCCAATGATTTTCCCATTCATTCCAATAAAATCTAGACAGATCGTACCTTTGAAAGACAAAATGTAAAAGAATTCGTCAAAATACTCCGACAAAGGTGTCTTACATGAGTAATTTGAAAAACAAGATGTTTACTAGTTGTTCATCGTGTGCAAGAAATACATTTTAGCTTAATAAAATATAGGAGTCTACCCCTATCGTACATTTACTGCATATGGCGCACCACGTCCTCGTTCCTCATACGGGAACAATCCGCGTTTCATTTAGCCCTAGATCAGACATAATCAAGCAGAAAGAATGAGATAGCTACTTAAAATTAACTCCAAAAACGGAAGATAGCTACTTCCATTGATTTGAATCAATTTCAACTCTTTGTACCAACTACCATTCTATGCAACTTTATGAGATAGCATATGCTAAAATCAATAAGAACAGTACACAAATTATGCTGAATAATCAGAGAGAACCAATGACAATACCTACACTCCCTAAGCTTCCAAGGGCTGAAACTGACCAGCTTCATCATGAAGAGAAGATTTGGAGTTACATTCAGAAAACCCAACACAACTAGTCCATTCCATTTGCCTCATTTTCAGGAGCAGAAACAGCACAATCCCACACCCAAATCCCAAAGCAGCACTAGAACCAGTGAGTGAAACAGCAGCACAGACAAGCATCACAAATGACTCCTCCTTAGTGTTCATATCCCTTGAGGCCATAGCCAACTCAATCCCAGCAAACAGCAACAGCACCCCAAGAATCCCTATCGGGAACTGACCCAATATCCTCCCAAACGAGTTCCCCAAAACCAACCCAAGCACCAACTTCCCAACCCCCAGAAACACCACCGACAAGCCGCTCCGGCCGCCGAACCGGTACTGACCCGCCAACCCACCGGCGCCGTGGCACACCGGCATTGCGCCGAACCAGCACCCGACCAAATTCATCACCCCCACACTCATCGAAACCGCCGTCACCGATACTTCCTTTTCAGGAAACAGATCACCGGACAACTTACACACAGCAATCACAGAGTTCAGTATAGACAACGGTATTTGAGGTATAGCCGCTCTAACAAACCCAACCTTCCAATCCTCCCACGTGAACTTCACCAATTGAATTTTCGAGGGACCCAATTTGAGATCCTTAAAGATCGATGGATCCCGAATAAAACAAACAATAATTCCTATTAGGAACACGATCAGCGCGGCAGGAATCGCCGATAAAACCCTCAATCTTTTTCGAACGCGACGTTGGGATTGAGATTGAGATTGTTCGATGTCCTCAGTGTCTCCAGATGCGTGTAAGCTGGCCTGTGCGTCGCCTGACCCGGTACAAACGATAAGGAAGAGTAAAGACAGAGAGGCGATCACGAGCCCGTCGAGTCCGAGCCAGGACCGAGTGGACCCGGATTTCCCTTTAGCAAAATCCTGGTTGAATTGGATGTACTTGACGGCGGTGAAGGCGAAGGAGAGACCTTGAGAGAGCTGGACGCCGCGGACGACGGGGAGGGGGATGAACCTGTAGAGGAAGGACATGAGGCCGGTGGCGCCGAGGAGGAAGAGGACGGCGGCGGTGGAGATGCCGGCGGCGGAGATTTGGGGGACGGTGAGGGGTGGGGATGAGGAGAGGGCGGCGGCGGCGATGGACTTCATGGGCTGGACGGGCATGGGGATGTCGAAGAGGAGGCCGGTGGTGATGTTGTAGAGGGAGGTGAAGAGGAGGGTGGTGGAGAGGTCGAGGTGGGAGACGAGGGTGAGGGAGAGGACGATGGGGATGAAGGTGCCGAGGTCGCCGACGGAGCCGGCGAGTTCGGAGGAGAGGGGGGTTTTGAGGCGGAGGACGCGGTGGTGCCACCGGGTGGTGGGGTGGTGGAGGAGAGGGGTGGTGGGGATAGTTGGCTGTTGTTCCTCTTCCATGGTTGGCTGATTGGACACTCCACCCAAGCCAAGACAACCAATGAGTGATGAGTGAGGGTGATTTTTTGATTTTTTTCAGTCCAATTTGTGATTATTTCAATTATTGAATGGATGGAGGTTAGAGCACCTCACTTGTGCTTCCCGGCTAGTATTTTCTACCGATACTTGAACCTCATTCGTTAGAAATAGAATACTGATTAGAAATATAGGATAATGATAGGAGAGAAATAGAGAGAAAAATGAGGGAGATAGAGAAATAGAATAATGATTAAAATCTAAAGAAAAATGATATTGGCACTCTAAAAATTAATACAGGCACTCTAAAAAATAAAAAACAAAAAAAAGACTTTAAAGTTACACTGATTTTGAAGTACCTGCGTCAATTTTTGAAGTCCTAATATCGTTTTCCAATCTAAAACCCTTAACCGAAAAAGATCCTATGGAACCCATACAAGTATGTGATGGAAACGACCATCAAAGCACAACATTGCGCTACTTTAGGAGCAATAAATAATTTCCCCGATTTGTTATGGTCTTGGTCCGATTGTCTACAATGGAGTACAATTTGGAATGCCTCCCAGGTCTTTTTTAGGAGAGATTTTCTGGTGTCGGGTGTGTATATTTCATGTGGTGTCCGCTCGGTACATTCGGACCGTCTAATGTACTTTTGGACGGTTCAGATTGAAACCCTCTCTCTCCTCTCACTCCACCACTCTCTCGCTCTCCTTTTTCTCTTTCCAAATTTGACTCGTCCAAAACTACAATGGATGACCCGAATCGGGCCGAATGTGCCATTCGGGCACCACGTGGTACCTGCTCGGCCCCGAAAAATTCTTCCTTTTTGAGACACAAAAAATGGTACTGTAGTACCACATGGTACCTGCTCGGTCCTGAAAAATTTTTCCTTTTTTGAGACACAAAAAATAGTACTGTAGTACAAATAATTATTTATTTGATAAGATTTGTCAATCCAATTGATTTTTGCCATAGGTGCTCTTCTTTTAAAAACTATAATATAATAAGCAATTTCGATCACTTTTCGGGTTGGAAACAAACCATCTAAAGCTCAAAATAGAGGGGACCGAAACTCAGACCAGTGAACCTGGCTCCATTCCCTATCTTTTAAGTTTGGTTGAGTTTTGAGTTGTAAGTCGTTGTAGGCTCATTCTGAATGCACAAGGTGATCAAAATATAGTGAGTCTCACGAAGAAATAGGTTCCTTAGAGCATCTCCAGTCTTCACTCATTTTTTTCCCTCAATTTTGAGTCAAATTTAGGATAAAAATCCATTTTGAGTAGGCACATCTCCAACCATCAAATTCAAATTTTATCCAAAAATATATATGTTTTATTCTTAATGGCATAATGGTAAATAAGGTAGAGCAATCAAACCTAAAATAAGGAGAACTGGTATTCTTTTCTCTCCATCTCCGTCTCTCTCCCAGAATCAAATACAAAAAAAATTTCACACAGAACCGGACACAACCATGAAAGGCAACTCTGAAACTCATTCATCATTAGAAAAGGAGGCTAGAAGAGAAGATGACAACTCTGGGGGACCCAAGATGGCTTAGAGGTCACCACGCCACCGCCACTTTCTACATCGACCTATGACCGCCTCGGCCTGTCGCCATTGTTGACGCGGTTCTCTCTCTCTCTAACTAGCCGTTTAAGAAATGGGTCAAGGCAAAAATTGTTCCAGATTTGGAAGAAGAAATAGGTAAAATCCAAAATGGGGAAGGGTTTGGGTCAAGGATTGGAATTTTTGTAATTTTTGCCCAAATTTTAAAATTTAGGTCTTAAATGAGGTCAAGGCTTGAGATGCTCCAAGATATCTCAATTGAATGTGGTAATTGAACAGTTCACGATTTTAAACGATTAAACGCATAGCATGTGCAAGTTTTAAACTTAACTTTCACCGTTCGTTTTGTCTTTCAAACTATAAGACATCGATGTAGTTATCGTTGTCCGAACAAATTATTCGTCTTAAAAAATAATCCGATCGGACGTTAATAACTAATTATCTTTATTTACCGGTTCAACGGTATCCACGATTTTAATCTCCGTTTGCGACGAAATAAACTCACGAAGTCCTAAAACCGGAGTTAACTGGAGTTCCAAACAATTGGACAATTGTGTTTGGATTTTTCTGTGAAGTGACTAAAGTCATTTTGTACGTCCTAGTCCAACTAACATTCAACGAAACCTGCACGTCTCTAATCTCTCTTGGACTGACTATTGGGTTGTCGTTTTGTTTGAATGAGACCTCTTGCAATGAGAAACTTACACCAATTAAGCTACAACTAATCAAATTTGCATCAACACATCTATGTGTTTATGCCTATCAAAGAAATTGAGTTATCAAAGTTTCTTTCTATAGTACTGCCAAATTGGCATTTGTAAAGGCTAAATTAAGGAAATTGATAATGCTAAAAACAAATTTTTTTTTTATAAAAAAGACAATAAAACACAATTTTTTATTGATTCCGTGAGAGTCTTGCCCTACAGCTCTTATTTTTAAAGAGAATGAGAACTTGTTAAAGTCACGCTTCAGAATTTCAAAAAGTTCTGAAATAGCCCGTGGTGTAAGTCAAGATTCTTCTCATCAAAGCCATTAACTATGAAAGTCTTTCTAGAACTAGTTTGGCCGTATACAAATATGCACACATTATATCCATCCATGGCAGATTGCACCAAATACTGCATGCAAAATTCAAAAAGAAAATGAGAAAATCATATGATAATGAAAATCAAATGATCAAGTTAACCATATAAATTGCAAAAATACAAGACGATTTCAGCTTACCTTCATGTCCTCAAATACATCATGTTGGCATAGCCATCAAAAACATGATCGTATAAAATATCGCTTTATCTCATCTCTCCATTGATGTTCAACTAGAACTCATACACATCTGCATGTACGTTTCTTCCTTTCTCAGCAAGCTCTTTTTCACTAGAAGACCTTAATCGACAGAAGACTCTAATCTTGCCTTTCATATCTAAGGTATACCAAAAAGTTCACCGATGAATTTATGAATTGAACATCTCTGTTAGTCGCATCTCTCACTTTCTCTCAACACCAGACATCCCACAACACTCAAACCCGAACTCACCCACCCCCTCAAAGTCAGTTACTGTTTTGTATAAATAATAGTAGGCATTTGGGAGAGAGAGAGAGAGAGAGGCATTTGAAGGCTAGAAAGAGAGGGAAAAAAACAAGAGAGAAATTAAGAGGTACTGAAATAGTTAAAATGGAGAACATTTTCACATAGATTTATGTTCGGTGTCAAGCTATTGGTGCAAGTTATGAACGTCCTCCCACGACTTGTCTAGTGGCAGTGTTTTCAAATCGGGATAAACCACACTTGAACTCGAACTTTTTTTTGGCTTAGTAAAAAATAGCTAGAACGCATCCCTATTTATACTACTCCATGGAAGACTCTAGTACAAAAATATTTTCATACAAGATAAACTTTGAGATAATTTTAGAATTACATGTGACTAATTCTCACGAAAGAACTTTAGATATTTCACAAAGATATTCTAGAGCTATTAGAATTTCTAAAATCTAGATATTCATATCTTCTTCAATAATATCTTCCATATTTGGGTTTTGTTAATTGGACTTGTTTGGACTTTAACTTTCGTGTGCCAAAATACTAAATTTAGTTTATGTTTCAACAACGCTAATCATAATTAATATACAATTAAATAGAAGATATACCTAATAACACCAACAAACTATGCTTCCATTTAAAAAAAAAGTTTTAAAGATGCAAAATTTCAAGTCTCTCAACTGGAGCCTATTACAATAAGGCTTTATGTTCCCTTTGTCAGGGAAAGAAAAGTCTGGCAACATAATCGAAGTATAGTTCTTTCTTCTCTACAAGCCCTACATTGAGGTCAAATGGTTTGAAAGATGTCATATGGTTAGAAAGATGTCATAAGTAGATCAAACGGCTTAGATTCTTGCATTTGGGGTTCAGCTTCCTGAAATAAGGTTCAACTTTTTCCCAATAAGTAATCATAAGATATGTACCGAATTAGGATACGCGTATACATCATAGGATATGCGGTTGTATCGTAGGATTTCTATACAAAAAAAGTTACAGGATGGGATATGTATCATTTTTTGAAGGAGACGATACAAATCATAAGATACGTATTATGTATAGTAAATTTTTAACAACTATGTCTAGTGGTACCAGTGAATGCCAACCAAAACATATGTGATGCATTAGAGCACCATAGACGGGCGAATGTTGTGTGGATCTTGAACAGGGTACTCGGTAGGGCTTTCATTTTCCAATTTATAATTGAGAATCTCATATTAGTTTTACATGTAACTCGACTAATTTTGAAATCTTCAAACCTCAAGTACACAAAAAAGTTATGTGGAGAAAAGTAGAAAAAATAGTATACGCCGCACATTCGTGTAAAATGTTATCGGAACTGCAACTAGATTAATTTTGGGGAAAACATTTGATTTTTCTTACTGATTTATGCACGAAATATAGTTGTTTTAGAGCATGCTTATTTTCGCAACGCGAAGTCAAACCACAATCCGTTGGTGCAGTTGTTAATGCTAAAAAGGGACTTTATCATAGCTTTCTACCTGTGTTTATTTCATTTTCAAATTCAGAATGATGATATAAATCATTGGTGCTCGTAGTCATGTTTGACTAGGTCTAACGTGCTCCACCTCTCCCTTTACGAAACTACCCTTACTTCCTTCTAAATTCACTTGTATGATAAATTTTTGGTTGCAAAACGGGTACCACGTCAACACATCCTACCATCCAAACAAAGCACCCGATGGCGGAACCGGATCTCCTGTCCGACCCCTAGCCTATCCAAACAAGGGCCTGTTCGACCCGCTCTTAGCCTTTGATTTGCGAGATCAATGGCTGAGAGCAGGGCGGACAAGCCCCTGTCCGGACGGAGGTCGGACAGGGGATCTCAAGGCCCTGATGGCTCGGAGTAAAACTCTTTTCCTTTTCCTTTTTTTTTTAAAATTTGCTTAGTACCATTCAATCTAAGCTGTCAATTGCATGTTTGAACGATTCGGATGTAATGCACAGGTACCACGTCAATGATACCTTATTTGTACCAAAAAATTTATCCACTTGTATATACAGTCAAACGTTCTTAGGGGATGTTTCTACTAAAAATTTTGAAGTACAAGTTATTGCATTTTGTCATGTTGCTCATACTAACCTACAATTTCTTCCTCATCATTTTTCCCTTTGGCCCGTCCATACCATCAACAACTTATGGGTTAGTCAAAACAACTTGACATTTTTTGACAATTTGTTCATATCTTATTGGTTAGAGGAAATGCCCCTTTAGACTAATGAAGGGCAAACTGGTCTTTTACCAAACAAAATATACCTGAAATGGTACTTACGCCGTTGAGAAATTTAAGGTTGTAGGACCAGCTTATCTAGCCGTTACGCACCACACCGTTTTGCAAGCCTGGCATGTGAATGAATTTTTTAATTTAAAATTAAGTCGACCGTTGGTCTCTTCCTCATCAAATTACTTCTCTCAGCTTAGTTTTCCCCAAACTCTCACTCTCTCTCTCTATCTCTGTCTGAAGAAGAAGAAGAAGAAATTAACACGACAATGGCGGCTGATCTTCTGTTTACAGAAGAAGAGATGGCAATTGACGAAGGACTCGGGTACCCAAAAGCCTATGGGAAGCTCTGCAGAGATCGGGGTTTCGGTCCGTACAGCCATGGCCCTCCTTTCACTTTCACTCCCTATGCTCTCCAACAGAACGAGGTAATAACAAGAAGAAGAAGACCCTTGTTTGATTTACTACCACCCTGCTATTTGCTTAGTAAGAAAGTACAAGAAAGTTACGAATTGTGTTGCAAAACTACCATTTTGATTGGATCCTCTCTTGGAAAACTATGATTAATCCTATTTTTACGACTATGTTTTAATGAAAATTGTAAGTTCAGTGTGGAAAAGTTTGTCAATTTTGAGGTTTTTTTGAATTATTAGTTCAAACCTTAACTTGGAGGTAAATTGGGGTTTGCTCAAATTCGAGTTTTGAAACCTCAATTTGGAATTCATTCTGGGTTTTCCTTGAGTTGGGAGGTATATAACCCTAATTGCAAGATAGATGAGTTGGAAGAGATCCTGAAAGCATGTGTCCAGATTCGCCCAATGCACTTGTGCGTCCTACATTATTCACATGGGACCCACATACATAGAACGACTCCGAACCCTTGTGTATCCGAACTTCTGGAGCATTTTCTGCGTTGGAAAGTGATGAATTCTTGTTCTTAATTAAATGCATTTCATGTTAAACCTTGTAAGGAGCCCATTTTCCTTCCATTCCTTCCAAATACCAGAACAGAAAATTTGTTGTTTTCATGTTTATAGTTGCGAAATTATGTGATTATTATAGGCTACAAGAGTGGGAGAACTCGAGGAGATGTTCCCGATTATTGACCCGAAAGCAAAACCCACTGCCAAGCCCAAGATTTTTGTCAGTCTTCTATGGAAGCAACTCAACCACCTTGGGTAACACCCACTGAACTATACTCTTGAGCTCTCTCAAAGTTATAAAAATTTGTGTTTCTAACTCTTGTTTACTGTTTGAAATGTGTTAGGAATGCTGGATTCGACCCTGCAACTTTTCGGGTTGACCCGTATGGCAATGTCCTCTATTACCATGCTGATTCGGCTTCGCCTCTTGCTTGGGACATTGATCATTGGTTTCCTTGCTCAAGTAATCATCTATTGCTTCACATATGTAGTAGATCTTTTATAAATTGTAGCTGTTTAACTACTTGTGAAAACATTGTTATGAATATCATGATACTACTATTGTACACTAAGCCATGTTCTCGCGGATTCAAAGTTATATTATGGGCACTTTTGGTATTTTTTATACTTACTTCTAGAGCCATATCAATTCGAGCTATCTACTTGTGAAAGCAGTGTTACGAATTATAGTACATGATGATACTACTTCACACTAAGCCGCAACTTATGTTAAGGGCATTTTTGGTACTTTTCACAAACTTGTAGCCTTTGTTATATTATGTCGCTAAGAAGGCAATTCCAATGTAATTTTGTCGTTCTTTTCATCATAATGAAACAACTACATTGACGTCAATGTTATTGTGTAAACAAAATTAACTTTTTTAAGTCCTCGTTATGCATACCGACAATCTTTTTGGGACGTCATTTAGTTTCTGCATTCGTGTCCCAAGATCCTGTGTTAGGATTCCACAAATTCCTAACAAACATATGGGGTTTTATGCAGGAGGAGGATTAACAGTTCCAAGCAATCTAAGGATACTACAGTGGCAAGTATGCAAGAGGAAGCATAACAAGCTTGAATTTCTCATTCCCTGGTGGGATCTTCAATTGGGTATCTCCATAAACCAGTTCTTGTCAATCTTTGCTTCTTCAAACTCTGATTTCAGGTGGGTCTCTTTATTTTCCAGTTTCTGCTTTCCTAGGATTTTTTGTTCCAATAGACCAAACTGGTCATAAATGGTTTCCACAATTTTGGCAGGCATAGGGCATTTTCTATGTTGTTTTCCGAGGGAGAAAGCGAAGAACTAAATGCTTCGCAGACAGTGGACTCACATATGTTCCCACAACATTATATTGAATCAAAAGAAAAAATAGGACTTGCCCCAGCTGCTATTGTTTTATCTAGGAGAGAATCTTATGAGGCTTCATCAGTTCTGAAATCCCTTGATATCAATAGAAGACCAAGGTCAAATTCCCCCATAGTTGGTAAGCAAAAAGGGAGATCAAACACTTGTACTTTAATATTCAATTTGGATGTAACTAGAAGACTAATTTAAATTTTATTTGCTTGTGGCAGCTGTGAGGAAATCGAAAACAAGTTTGTCGAAAGAGAATGAGAACCCAGACATGGTTTCCAACCCATATCAGGCCATTGTCATGGCCAGAGATTCTTTGAGGCAGAGAGAAGAAAGTGGAAAGATGCATGGAGAAATTCAGAAATTGGATGATGAAGTGAATGAACTGAAGCAAAAGACTGAAGAGGAGAAAGTTTCCATACAAGAGCTAGAGTTGGTGCTCATAAAACGAAGACGTAGGGCTGAAAAGTGTCGTCGGCTGGCTGAGGCACAGTCTTCGTATAGGGCAATGCTGGAGAAGATGATTCGCGATGCTATGCACCAGTAAGGATACAAACACCTATTCATAATTTGTAGTTCTTCATCATAATCACTACATGATATCGTACAGACTCCGTAATACCATTGGGCAATAAGAACAGTTACTTTACCCTTGTGATTCAGGGTCATACTATGTTATTTTCTCCACTTGTATTGGTCTTATTTACTTTTGTTTGTTTTATGAGCCTGCTTATACATAGATTATGTTCATCAATTTAGATGACTATGTAAGAGATCTATCTATGTGCCTCTACCATTATATCTGATTCTATTCATCTTAAGAGTGACAATAGTTCGGTCGATGATAATTGATAAAATCTCGTTTCCCTCTCTTTATCTGTAGGAGTGTCATTTACAAGGAACAGTTGAGGTTGAACCAGGCAGCAGCTAATGCCCTAATGGCAAGACTCGAAGCTCAGAAAGCGATTTGCGATTCGTCAGAGAAAGAACTCCACAGAAAGTTCAAACAAAGAGATGAGCTAGAGAAACAGACAAGGCCAGGAGGGGAGCACGCGAGGAAGAGATCAAGAATGGACGATTTAGCACTTGACGAGAAAGATGACGAGACAAATGTTTTGTACTTACCAGTAAGCAAGCCAAGGACACATTTACAGAAGGAAATCACTGATGCTTTCATGGAAAAGAGAGACAACAGGGCACTCATTTATTTGCCGGGAAACAAGTCAAGGACCTCTTTGCACAAGGAACTTAGGGTGTTTTTGGAAGAGGAGCAGAAATTATCAGAAGCAGGGTTATCAGCAAATGAAGTGCAAAAACAGGATGAAATTGACAACGAATGTGGTGAAGGCATAGTTGCTGCAGAGGAGGAAAATGAGGCCAAAATTCAAGAGCTGAAAACAGGAGAGCAGAGGGAGATGCTGAGACTTCAATTTCCAGGCACCGGTGAATCTGAAAGAGAGGAGGAGGATGAAGAGAGCAGAAGGCAGCGCGGAAAAGGCAATATAGAGAAGTGGATTCAGATGTTGTGGGAGGAGAATACTCCGGAAGGAGGTACTGATGAAAATCCTCAACATTTCGATGACAATGACAACAGCAAGACTGACGAAATAATCAGAAAGCTAAATCTCAAATACCCGCCGCCAGACATTAAGGTTGTAGCTTTGAAACAGGATGAAAAACAAGATAGAGGGAAAAGTGAAGAGAAGAGAGTTCACTTTGAAGATAGAACTACACCCATTAAAACCCCTCCTTACAAAATATTGAAAGAGAAAAGCAAAGTGAATGAAGAGTTGGGTATTGCTGGTAAAGGAAGAGAAGAAGAAAGAAGGAGCAGCTTTGAAGTGCCTGAGAAAAAGGAGAGGGATGGGAAGGAAAAAGGAGGAGAAGAAAGTAGGACCAGTTTTGAAGTGCAAGAGAAAAAGGAGAGGAATGCGAAGGAAAAAGGGCTTGCGAGGTCCGACAGTTTTAGGGCGTTTAGGCGAATCCCTTCTTCTCCGTCTTTGATTCTAGGTATGAGAAAGGGAGTGGATTGCATTAGCAAGAAGCCATCAGTAATTGGTGATGAGGACTGTGATGAGGATCTTGCAGCGGGAAATAACTTCTTTAAGTCATCCATCAAGACTATTAAGAAAGCAGTCAAGATATAAACTTTAGTTAACAGCGTGTCGTATGATTTTTTTTATATCCTATATCTTCATTTTTATGATCATTTGGTTTAGAGAGTGTTAGTTTACAGCTATTTCAGCTGAATAATTGTGTGAGATTTAGGTTTTCTGGGCTTGATTTGTGTATTATAAGAGCTTCGTTTGTGTACTAGATATGCAATAACAGCTAGTTATTAGATCATGGCTCATGGGTTTTCTGCTACTGTTTTCAGCATACAGCACATGCTAATTTCTCCCTCCTGCATTGTGCGAAAACTTGTTGGAATGTCTAAAATAGGTCCAATATGGAGGGAGCAGCTATTTTACGTGGACTGTTCAGTAAATTTTTCAATTTCGAGCGAAAAATTTGGAGAAAAATCATATAGACCGATCTTTACCCCTTTTTCTGCCGAGGAAAAGGATGGATGAGGGGACATTGATCGCACATGACATTTGATTCACAAGACTACTAGCGCAAGTAGATTTTACCCTGCAACTGCGTGGGACAAAGACGGACAGTTAAAATAAGCTGCTTCACCAACTACCCCACCAAGATGGTGCACCCTAGATTGTTTGGATCTTTTACGCAAGTCGCCTGTATCCCGAATTTTAGAGTTCAAAGTTCAAACATTATTGAGAGCAACACCAACTCCACAGGCAACCAAACCCACACTCAAAGAGTGGCTAAGATTCAACAAAAATCCAACTCTTACAACTAAGTTATTAACCAAACGAAGTGACACAAGCTTTAGGACATAATTTAATCCAGTTTTTCTATTAAAAAGATGTGAAATACAGTACCTGCCTTTTTCCAATACAACCAATGAGATTCTAATCATGTCTAAATGAAGTAAAATCCTACAAGCAGCAAAGCAACTAACAAGACTTCTCAACATCTTTTTATGGCATCTGCTGTTCCTTGAAGTAATGAATGAATCTTTTCAAAGATTGCGAGGACTTGAGGTTGATGAACCACTTGCTGAGTCACCTCCGGTTGGATTCAGCGCGGGCCCACCCACAAAAGATCCGTTCCCGTCTTCCTTTTCTTCAGCCAAAACTGGGATTTTCACGGCCGCTCGTTCCATCTCCTTCTCAAGCTCTTCCTCTTGACGCAAAGCAGTAAATTGGGTGTCCAAAGACTTGGCTGCAGCTAACCATGCAAGCACAATCACTAAAAGTATGCCCCCAAGGTAAGGGGTTGAGTTTGCCAGTGACCCGAAAGTTAAGATCATGAACTGCTGGATCAAAGCTCCTCCTGACTTCCCCAGTGGGTTGCAGACCACATCGATGGCAGCCTTTCCTTTCACCTAATGCAAAAAAAATGGAGTGACGTTCAAATCGACAATGAAAATGAATCACCTGCTCTTACAAAAAGTTGAAGCATATTCATGTCTAGGTTCGACACTCATCGTTTTCATATTGTTTTGTTCTCTGTGCCAAAACGGCTTTCGAGAAGGGGGAAATGTCATCTTGGTGTTCTCTGAAAAATGGATTGTGTTTAGGAAATTATTCCAAATACTATTTCGTGCTGCATTTTCCTAAAAACACGAAGCGAAAATTATACCAAGCATGCCCTGCTTTTGAGCCCAAGCTACTTTCGGAGTTCTTACAAAATTTCCACTAGATATACCGATGATTCAACATTCAGATTCCTAATACGGGAAAAAGGTGATGTAGTGAGTAAAGCATCAAACCTTGGTTTCCTCATCTAAAGGAATATAGGCCATTTCTTTGCAAGGATCAAACAAGCTGTACTTAGCGCTTTTGCTGAAAATATTCTGCAGTGCACCCACATATACGGCTGCTAGAAGTGGAGTCATCCCAAACTGTGCAATCACAGGTGCAACTGGACCACCAAACAATATTAGTGAAAAGAAGCCAACTCCCGTCAGAAGCAGGACCGTGGGTGTGATTTTGGCTGCAACTCCCCAACCATATTTGTTAAATATCCATTGGCTTAGAAGCATCATCGTGAAAGTTGCTATCCCAGTTGCAGTTGAGAAGTCACCCATGAAGGAAGAGTACTCATTTGGGCTTGGAAACTGCATAGTTCAAAGCGAAAGCAACTTAGAGCTATGTTACATGGAACAAGGTTTTAAACGGTAAGGGGAACATAGTGACCGTGCTTTGACCTTTTCTCTTTTGCTGAAACAGTCTCTCTTTATTTCTATAGTGCATTTGATGATGGGAAAAAGATTTAGGGACCACTTTAGATCGTTGAATTCACCATTTTGGAACAAAGGTGTACCATGTTCCAGAATGTTTGTTCCAAAACGTCATTTGGTAGGTATAAATGCAGATGCTCCGTGGTAACACACAGTGGCACGCACCCACCCACACACACACACACACACACACACAGAGCAAAGTATGATGCAAAGAAATTCAGAGGCCCACTTTAGTTTACCTGGGCTTTGAGCTTCGATTTCCACGTAACCTCAACAAGATTAATACTAATACCATAGGCAACCACCAAAGTCGCAAGATCCCTAATGTATCTTGATGAAACCAAGAACTTCAAGCTCTCCATTGTCCCCATATTCGGTTTTTCCTGAAAGGAATAAATAGATAATTGCATCACATAAATGGACCCATTGACTAACTGCAAAATAATTTTAAGTTTTTCACTTTAGATGCGGAAAGTTAAGAATTTGAAGACAGCGTCATAAAAGAGGATTACCTTCTTCTTCTTACTTCGGGTTGGAAGAGGCACAAACTTATTCACCCACCAATACAGAAAACAGATTGTGAACCCCATACCCACAACAATGCTCATCATTGCTTTTAAGGACATAGCCCAACCATCAACTCCAGGACCCAAAGATTGTCTTAAACTAGAGAAGTACTTCACGGTTCGACCTGAGAAAATAAGGGCAACATTGGCACCAAGCCCGAAAAGTGGGTAGAATTTTTTAGCTTCCTCAACTGTGGTAATCTGCAAAAGAAGCATGGAAGAGTTATTTGCCGTACCAGCCAGTACATTTGAGATGGGAAACATGGTAATATCGATACCATTCACAAACATTGACGCAAGGAGCATTTAAGCAACAAATTTGTCATTCATTATCTGCCTCAGTCGGATGGAAGCAGTCAAAACTAGCAATAAACTAGCCAGGGTGCTCTTTTTACCATCCTTGAGATGAGTTTAGGCATTTAAGGATATTCTAAGTGGCATGTATATACATGATGGGCTAAATAACTCAGCAGCCCATATTTCTTTCAGCCCATCTTTCTTTAAGGCTGTGCTCAAATAAAAAATTTATAGAGGAACTTTTGGATGGAAAAAGAAAATATACAAGATTTCCCTTACAAATTGAGTATGCTTTCCTCAACTTTTCTTTTCCGGTTATCCTCAACAAATATCTCCATAAATCCTCGATCCAAACACAGCCTAAAGAAAAGGCAATCAAAAGTGATTTCAATTTCTTTTCTTCTTCTTTTTCGTCGGCAAGAAAGTGATTTCACTTAGCAATGCATTTACCAGGATATGGCACGTGCCAAGTGGCTAAGCTTGACAAAGTGACTTCGTAATGACACACGTGGAAGGAGCACATTTTCTTATGCATGACCAGAACAATAACGTGATTTCATATAGCATGCAGTCTATAAGGATAAAGATGGGGTTTGACACTACTAAGCATGGTGAAGTGGTGGCCAAGATGTTTCCTCGTGGAGCATGGCAAAGAACTCTTTGGCAGAAAGCCTAGCAGCTACTTCGATTTCTTCAGGTTTAAGAGACGATTATGGTGGGAAAAAAATATGGGAAAGTAATCAAAAGCCATGAGTTGCCAAAACTGAAGCACAGGAGAAGGGGGGAAAAACAAGATGAGATCAGAATGGAAAGATGAGAGTCATAAAACAAGATGAGCTTAGAATTCATAGTTGACATCTATGTAGCACGGACACAGACACGACACCGACACACAAATTTTCAGAAAATGGGGGACACAACATGTTGGGGGACACGTTATATGTGTGTGTGTGACAAAGAGAGTGTCCCTAAAGTGTACACTTTGATCCATTTTAAAAGTTCTTATAATTGCATTTTTACCCCCGACGTGTCCCTAAAGTGTTCTGAAAGTGTCCGTAAAGTGTCGGAAGAGTGTCGGGAGAGTGTCAGACCCCAAATATTGAAGGGAAAAAAAAAAGGACACTCCGGGAGATGTCGGACACAAATCGGGAGATATGTCGGACACGTGTCGGGAGCGTGTCCGTGTCCGGCACCGGTACGTCGCCTTCAGTGGAGTGTCGGTGCTACATAGGTTAACATAGAGCAATCGCGAAAGCAACAAAATACATGGTACAAACCATAACCGCTCAACAAACTATTAATCTTATACAGGCTAAATATCATAGGGCAACACCACATTTGGCAGTATAGGTAGATTTGTCCCACATGTTCACATCAGAGTGCTTTAAGGTGGTTCCACTATCACCATTTTTGTGACAAAAAATCCCCTGAACCTGTTAAAAACAAAATGGTGGCAATGGAAGCTCCATAACTTGATCTGGGTCATTTGTCTTGCAGTGCTGGGAAAGTCGCCCTTCAATCGCATAGGAGGTTAAGACAATCCACATAAGTTGATGAAGCCAACAGTAAGATATAATCCTTAACTATCAGTACTGGGCGTATATTCGGTTAACGTAATCAGTTCAGTAGCAAGGGGATCACAATTGAAGCACAGTAGACATAAAAGCTACAAAACAGAAACAATTTTTCCCACTACTTGATTGAAACAAACGTTAGGAAAGTGCATGAATCAACCAAATAGAGTAATATTTCAGTATCAAGTCAATCGATATGACAACGCTTTCATCTCCGGCAACACATCATCTCTCACATCACATAGAGAATATCCCTTCATTTCATTTCAGTCAACAAATTATCAAGAAAAAGTATCCCAAACCACAATCCGAAAAAAGAAAAATTCAACAAAAATAGATGCTACAGCACAATCGCATATTATGTACTTCACAAAGCATTTCACAACCATAAGATTATCGTCCACCTGTGACAAAGTGCACTTCAAACTTTTGTAGATACTTTGAAGTGTTTGACTTTTTAACAGGAAAATACTAAGAATTCCTTGAGAAATGAAGAATCAAATAGACAAACTCTTACTCAACTTGAAACTCAAAAAATCTAAAACTCACAAAGCATATAGAAAAATCAGAAAGCAGAAAACAGTTTAATAGAACATAGTATCACCTGATTGGCAAATCCCCAAAACAGCACTGAAACCACCACGCTACCCCAGAGCTCAGCCATCACATAGAACAGACAGAAACTCCAGATCCTAATAATTGCAAGTGGACCAAGGAATCTGGGACCAAGGGTGGCTAGAAGCTTATCAGTAAAAGCTGTAGGGTGGAAATAATGGCTAAGGGGATACAGAACAAACCCAAAAGCCCCAAAAAAGGCAATAAATGGGAGAATAACTGTGTAGAAGAGAGCTTGCTTTGACAACACATTAGCCAATTTTGTGTATAAAAGCATAAACCCAATAGCCATGGGCAAGTTGACCCAAGTTTTCAGAAATGGTATAATCTCAGCACTAGACCCTTTAGCTGTCACAACCAACACATCTTTGGTGTCTCTAAGGATTGTGTAATTGAAGAGAATGCAAAAGAACATCAACCCAAGAGGTATAATCTTTTTTAGGGTCACAATTTCAATACCCATAAACTTGGGGGACTCTGGTTCTCCAAATAGTGGCTGCCCATCAGCTGCTGCTGCTGCCTCAGCCCTGCAAATATGAAAAGTTCTATTCTTTTGGAAAACCCCATGAGGGTTTGTTGCAAAACTGTGGAACCTTGATAACCCATTGAGAGATAGAGATAACCCATCAAGGGGTTTGGCTTTCAAGGGAGTGAATCTATGCCTGAGCCCCTGTGCTGGAAGAAGGTTGAAAGCCCTAGGGTTGGGTTTTGAAGGAAGAGAGAGAAGCCCTTTTGTTTGTAGAACTGCTTCCATGTCTCTCTCTCCTCTCTCTCTCTCTCTCTCTCTCTCTCTCTCTCTACCTTACCTTGAAGAAACCCAAAGATTGGATTTTTAAGAGGAGAGCATGAGAGAAAGAGAGGATAGAAGAAGAGGGATAAGGTGAGGGGGAGAAGATTGATTTCTCAGAGGGGATTGGGGTAATAGATACAAATACTTGTTCTATCCTTTTATATGCCACCGGAGAAGCATAAACCCTCGAGGGGCTAGGGTTTGAAAAATATACAAAAAATGGATGGTAGTGCAAAATCACAAGAGATAAAAAGTGGGGAAAGCCAAATAAATCTTTAGTTGCAGATTAAAACAAGTTGGCATAGCAATTGTTGAACTTTAAAGCACGAGAAATTACTTTTGCAAACTACCAGAGGGTCTTGAAACGTGAATGATGGGGAAGTGTATGATGTGTGAAAGAAAGAGTCAATCCTAGAGGAAAGTATCCCAAAAGGATCTATCTACACCTACATTTGCAACAGAATCATGGGGAGCTGCTAAAAAGGCCCTCTCTTTTTTCTGTGCACCCTTAGAAATCTACAAATACCATGAGTGTAGCCTATCAAAAAAAAAAATCCGTGAGTGTGGACTAACAAAAGGGGGTGAGAAATATACTAGGATAACCACTATGAGAGCATCCGCAATGGTAATAATCAAAACCAATAATTACAATGTATCACGTCAGCATTTGATTATCCATTTTAGTTCATAATCAAATTTAACAACATTTACCTCCACATTAGTTATTTTTGCATCCCTCACTAAAAAAACCCCCCACAATACATAATGCACATTTGTCTAATCACAAACGAGTTTTAATCACGCACCCGACCACATCAAATTATTCGTCTCGATGAGACGATTTCAATGTTGGGTGGTTTTGAGTTTTGAGTTTTTGGTTATTAGTAAAAGTTGTTAAGTTTGGTTATGAAATTGGTGGAATTTGATTATTTGTTAAAAGACTTGTAACTTTACTTATTACAATGTGGGGTATTTTTTTAGCATTGTTGTTAAATTTGCACCTATTTGTTTATTACAATGGAAATGCTCTAAGAGAGATAATTATTTTTCTTGTTCCATACTATTATGAGTCCGATTCAAATTTCACCGACCGAAGTGTTGTTAATAGTGCTTTATCTTGAAGAGCGCGCCGTCAAGAGTAAATCTCATGAAGAGAGTCACAAAACCATCTCCACTCATTTTTATTTTTATTTTTATCCAAACCATCTCCACACATTTCCTATAGAACCTACACTTGATGAGGTATGCTCGATTGTGGAGAGAAGGAAAGGAGTGCATTTAGAAGCTCCCGAGATTCATGTGATACAGAGGTAACGTCATCCTCATCCCCTTAAAAATATTGCCTCTAAACTCCCAAATGACCAAAATCTCCTTGAGATATTTGGTTAATAGTGATTCTCTACGTCTACGCTAGAGATTCTGCCAACGTGAGGTGCACTGCAAATGGAAACTAGTACTGTTGAGTTTCTGTCACTTTCTGAAGCTGTTGCAATTCAACGATCCACACAATTTTGTGCCTTTTCTCCATCTTTTTCTGGGAGGGGCTTCAACCTTCACGGTCTGGAAGATAAAAAATTATTCAGAAGCTCTGGGACACCGTTACGTGATGCCTCAAGTTCTTTTGAGAGAGACTTCAGCCTTCACGGTCTGGAAGATGATGCAAAAATTATTCAGGTTCCAGGACACCGTCACGTTATGCCTCAAGTTCTTTTGGGAGGGGCTTCAGCCTTCACGACCAAATTTGACAAGGCTGATGATATCAAACTATCATTTTCACTAAAGAACAAATCAATGTTGTCTACCACCACCACCATATTTTCGTACTTTTCTAATGGGAGAAATGAAAACATGAGACCTATAAAGGTACTTTTCAAAGTCCAAACAAGTTAGGTAGAGGTATACGCCTCATTGACTGTTTGGATGCATTGAAAATGAACAGTAACAATTTCATGCACATTTTTTTCCCTATTTTGGAATTCAAAAACAGCAGCTGCATGTGCAGCTGTACCAGAATGTTCTAAATCTTCTGAATCTCCCAGTCATGTTTCTTGATGAGAAATGCTAAGGGTACAGCTGTCCAAGTACAACAGTCACGTACGTCTTGGGTTCCACAAAGATGATCGGAGCCAAATTCTAAAGCAAAGTTGTATGATTCGTAAATACCCTTACCGATATCGGATTGAGATGATTTTTTGCAGGGACCTTAAACAACATATTTTGAACAAAATGAGCGTTCTAATCATCTTTGTAGGACCCGAGACGGACGCAAAACGGATCTGTACGTGGCTGCTGTACTTGGACAGTTGTACCTCTAGCATATCTCTTTCTTGATACATACATATAATTGTTATCAGCGTTCCAAGAAAAATGGTGAGATTATTTAGTACTCTTGGAACAATACTACTTCTTTGAGCCTCTTTCCATCGAAACATCGAAACGTTCGAGTGGGATCTAATCCCATGCACACCAACCCACGGCTCCGGACAAGGTAATTATGATCTCACACCAACGCGTCGTGGAAGAGGTTTGGGGCATTGCTCCATACTAATGCGTAATCTTCCAAAATGGCACCTCCAGAGAAAGTAGGATGTGTGAGCACTTTTTGTAGTTTAGTATTTATTCTTTTCCTTTTTATTACCAAATGTTGAAATAGTTTACGCAAATTTTAATTAATTCTAGGGCCTTGAAGTTAACGACCGGACAAACATTCTAGTAGCCCTGAGGTTTGAAATGTAGTCTTCAGAAAATTCAAACCTGCGATCTCGCCAAAGAAAACCATTCTCATGTTTTCTTGACCAAACCCCTCTGGGGTTAGTTTAGTACTTGTTCGTAGTAATGGGACCTATTTGTACACAAGACCCATGTGATAGGACATTATAAACAACTACTATTTGGCAATTTGTTTGTTTGGGTAGAGGAGAGCCCCTCATTTTTTTTTTTCCCATTTTTGCTTGATGATTTCATTCAATAACAGTTGGGCTTTCTAAAAAGAAGTACACACGAGGGGGGGGGAGAGCGACCCCTGGAATGTTGTAGAGCAGCCCGCCCTACAGTCCTGTAATGCCTTTGATTCAGCCGTTCATTTCAGTTATAGACGGTTTAAAATTTAATTTGAACAATGAGTGATTCAAATCAATGAAAACTCGAATTAAATCTAGACTGTCCGTGCTAAAATGGACAACAGAGTCGACCGCTAGTACGGTTGTGCACCACGGGAAACTCCAGTCCAGGGACTCCATGGGGAGATGGGCCCAAACTTTGTTGAATGGAGGGGCACAGATTCTCACAATATTCTGATGGGATTGTGGGTCCCCACGAACCATACGATGTATACTTTAATTTCGACGTCGAAATTAGTAACAGATCTCCAACCTCGACAGGAACGGCAATTCGTGGGGACACGTCATGCGATGATATTTTATGAGTTTGAAATTAAAAATACTTCAATTATCACATACTCCACTTTCTTCTATCATTGCAAAAGTCATTATTGTTGTACTCAGTACTCAAGGATGGAATCAGGGATCTAATGGCGGCAGCCACCATTATAAGAATTTTAAAAATTGCAATTATCATATGTATAAAAAAAAAAACTACCCTCAATTTATATAGTCTCGCCACCGTTAGTTTTTTTCTTTATTTTTTTTGTTATATACTAGTCCTAAATTTTTATTTTATTTTTCAAGAAAGGAGACCCCAAAAAGTATTCCAAAACTAAATTCAATGGGCAAAAATTAAAATAATATAAAGGATGAGGTGAAATTAAGGGGAAAAAAACTCCACACTTTATCCCTAAAACAACTTAACCTAAAAAAAATAAAATTAGTCCTTTTTGTACTCATTGTGCAAATGACAAATATCATTTACTATAGTCTTTGTTATGTTATTTTAATTTTTTTGTAGAGTCGATGACTATTAATATTGTAATGCATCTTTTTATTTTTTTAATATACATATCGCCACTGCTAAAGTAAAATTCTGGTTTCGTCCCTAGTTGTACTAGAAGAAGAGGTTGAAATCCCGACTTCTTTTTCTCGTAAGAGAGAAACTTATTCCAAATTATTCACGGCTCCGCGCAATTTCAGTCATCCGTTTCGGCAATCAATGGTTCGGATTTTTAAAAAACTATTCTAGCGAATAATTTTAAAAAAATCTGGACCATTCAAAGCACTTTTGGACGCACGCGATTGAGTGCCGTAAACTCTGTTTATTGCTCCGTAAAGTTTTTCTCTTCTTGTACTACATAAGTACAACAACACATACTTACACACACTTTATGGTGTGTTTCACCAACACAATTGAATTAAAAAATAATGTATTGGAAAGGAATGATCTGTCTCGTAAAACGAAAAATAAGTACTTACTCCCTCCGTCCCAATTTATTTGTCCAACTTCAAAAATTCAATTTTTTTAAGGAACACAATCATTATACCTAAAAAGACCCAACTTTTCACATCTGCCCTCTAACTTTTTTACAAAAGTTACTTTATTCTATTAAAGAAATAGCAAAAAGGAAAAATTGATTCAATTAGAAGTCAAATGAACAAATATTTTGGGACAATTAAAAGTCAAAAAGTGGACAAACAAATCGGGACGAAGGAAATATAAAATAAGAACCATAGCGAAACGGGGCCTTAACAAACACACACTTCAACACCATTTTGTATGTGGGGCTCATTGTTAATATACATGTTAAATTATTATTTATTAAGTATGCTTGTAGATGTAAAAGAGTTATTTTCGAAATGTTTAGGGATACGCACTTGCTCACACACTCGTGTTCATGTGCAAGTATCTGTTTAAAGAGTGTTCATCTCATCGAGGTGTAAAAGCTAATCGAGACACTAAGAGTTATAAAGGAAGTGTTCATCTTGGAGGCATAACTATTGTGATTATACAAATAGGTAGCTAAGTAGGTTCGAAATTGGGAGAACAAAAACTCTCCGCAAACTTTAGTAATAATTAAAGAAGTTGTTTGTTAGTCGCCCGCGACTCGCGAGGGGATTGTAATCTTTCCACCCCACAGTCGATTCATAAGCCCCTCCTATATCCTTTTATTTACCGAAAAATGTTACTACTATTATTAGTTAGAAAATATCAATCGCGTACCCGTATCCACCAAGACGCTCATTAAAAAGTGGAGTAAAAAACTACCCAAATAAATCTCATGTAACCAGTCATCCCTCCTACCATCTCCTCCTATTACGTTCTCCCATATCCTTCAAAAACTTATCCCACCGACAAATAGGCCTTATGTTTCAAGATTCACTTTCATTCTGTGACCTCACACATTTGAAAAGTGAATCAAGACTTTACATTTTAGAATTTGAAGGGAATCTCTTGGGTCCAAATTCAAAGTCCGTATAGTTTTCCTGCGTAATTTCTCTCATTTTTGCCTCCCATGAGAAACCACATGTGCAGTTGTGATTATTCTGTCTGTTTAGAAATCCCATTAGTCGAAAGAAAGACATAGGATAGGAGCACGTCGACATCCATCGGATATCAAATCGAGCAATGGTCAGCAGATGAACAAATCCAAAGATTGAATCATGGGTGGTTGCAACTTTTGTTGTTTGGGAATGGGTCTGGTCTGTTTTTGTTTTTTGTTTTCTGACGTGTGATTTCTCTACTTTCTACAAATGGTGGAAGACGTTTGAGATTCAGAGTTATGGATAGCCTCTGAAACCTCATGTGGACTAACCTACTAACACACCGCTAATCCCTGCTGATGTATATAGTATTGGCAAAAAAAAAAACTTGTAAAGAAGTCAAAACTTCTTGAGAGCTGAGACATTAGGCACTAGATAAATGAGATGAGACACCATCCGTATCCGTGAGAGCAACAAATGTGCCGACTTGCTTGCAAAAGATGGCCGAGATCATCTCTTTCCTTATCTACTTTATCTTCTTTATCTTTCAGTACCTTATTTGTGTTAAATCACAACTTTTCGATGATTTGAGGGGCACTAGTTACCCCAGAACTATGTACTCGTAATTTTATTTATGCAATGACTTTCCAGTTTACCCAAAAAAAGAAGAAGGTGTTTACCAAGTTCACAATGCTATCAGTAGATGTACGGTTTTAGAATTGAGATGGAAAAATAACACTCTCCAAAGTCCAAAATCAGAATTAAAATCATGATTCATTGGGATTTGTAGCCCAAGACAATTTGGACGATCCCAGAATTTAAAAATCATCTTATTAGAATATCATATTCGTCGGTATTCATCTTATTAATTAAGATTAAAAAAAAAATCATCATCCGCATCTTACATAAACACGCACATTATGACTGAGAAACAGCTAGCTAGACAGTTTAATTTTGCAAAGTCGGAGTGCATGACATATGCGTAGATGGTGTAAAAACTTTATCCTGATTTGTCTCAAGATGATGTCTAGGGAAAACTTTCCGAAATCTCACTTTATTAGCAGCTCGAGACTTTTACGACCAATAGCGCGCAGTCCTTCAGTTCACGTAATTATTTTAATCACCAGATTCAACGCGAGAAATTATTTTTGGTCTACCAGAACACGGTCCACATGGTGTGCCCAACCAATAGTGAGTCGTCTTATGCACACCTTGTGCGTTTTTTCATCCTGACAATGATAAATGCATGGTCGAACGATTTTGGTGGGGCATGTTTCCGAAACTTCTCAATCTCAACGGCAAGAATCTGTACAGACCACCAAGTTGAAGCACACATTTTATGCAATAGAATTTGATCGGGAAATGAGAATATGGTACGAAACAGAGCTTCTTCGACCGATGTGCAGAATCACAGCAAGAAGGGAGAAACATAAACAGAGAGCAGAACAGCCTCCTAACACTGGTTTTTCCAGGTGTTTTTTTGTTTCCTCACACATTCTCTTCCAAGTTTTAACAACACAGATTGACAATCCAAGAAAAACCATATAAAGAACTACTCCTTAGATGACTTGTTGATGAGTGACTTGTGGATATGCGGGATAACGCCACCACCGGCAATGGTGCCCTTGATTAGGGTGTCAAGTTCCTCATCTCCACGAATCGCAAGCTGCAAGTGCCTCGGGGTTATGCGCTTTACCTTGAGATCCTTGCTCGCATTTCCTGCTAATTCCAGCACTTCTGCAGTCAGATACTCCAATATAGCTGCTGTATATACAGCAGCTGTTGCTCCCACCCTTCCATGGGAAGATGCCCTCTCCTTCAACAGACGGTGAACCCGCCCCACCGGGAACTGCAATTCAGATGTAATTAAATAGTTCAGATGTAATTAAATAGTGGCAAATAAAAGAATAGCATGAAATGGCAGTCACTGGAAACAAGAGATAGATGAGGGTATGCAATCTTTTGTTTGACCCAAAAAAAAAAAAACAGCGTAGAAGACAAAAAGACACCAGGTACCAAGAAAAATAAAAGGCATTACTTGATCTAAGCATGCACCTGAAAGCACACGCGCACGCACAGACTCGTTAAACATATGTGTCACAGACCCATATCAGTTTGCTATGCTCAGTCAGCAATGGGGAAATTTACTTCTAAAAGTTACAGGGATTGGCCTTTTGGAAGTGCCAATGCTACAGTTTGGAGAAAAAAGTACACCACCAGAAACAAGGGACCCACTTCCGGTAATCACCTATTTGAAATTGAGAAGTTCCGTTGAATGAGGAGCGTCCATCCATCTTGATATCAAATATCGCCTTCACGACGGAACTTCAAATATCAATAGAATGTAAATTGCCTTTTCTTCTGCATCTCCATGGCATAAACCGTGTTTTTACAATCTTAGCTTTTCCCGAGATTCTTCATACTCATTACAAATTTCCTGTCTAGTCCTTTGCTGAAACTTGCATTTAGACATCTCAATAGATTATGTTATCAAGTCAATTGGATGCATATAATACGATCTTGCAGAGGACTTGCTTCAAAAAAAAGCTCAATATATGGTCTAGTTGAGTCCACTAGAAACTATCCTTCAGTAAAGAAGAAGTATCAGTAGATACCGCCGTTTCCCGGTGGTGGTCTAGTGGTTGAAAAGTGCGTGTTTACCTTCTGCCTAGGGTTAGTTTCACTCAACCATCAGGGCAATGCAACTACGAAATAAAGAAGATAGAATAGCTCCCAGTAAAACACGTTTGAGCACCACATATATCATAGGCATGTAATTATTGCAATATTACTACTTGGGCTGCTTCCATTATTCACACAAACACTCCTTCCATTTTGTTGTAACAATGTTGCCTACTCATGGATTTGGTTGGTAGTATAGCAATTACTCAAACGGTTGCAGACAAGCAATCAACAGAAGAGAAGCACTTGGAAGAAAATACCAGGATGGGAATCCCTTTAACTTTTCACAGCCCCCCTTGGAGGACAGTACCATCATAGTTTTCCTTCCTAGCACATCACACCTATTTTTCCACCCACCGTGAGGAAAGAGTAGTTTCATTAACAACAATGGGCTTATTTTTCAAAATTTTGCAATCCTTACTGACACAGGTTTAAAACATTGAGGCACAATACTAGCCCTAAAAGGAAAGTACTTCCAGTGCTTAGCAACTAACAGGCTTGTATGCAGCGTCACAGACCAACTAACGTCATTTCCCTTTCACCTTTAAAAGAGTGCATTTGTCAATGCAGTATTTTGAATGTGTCACGAGCAATCAAGGAACACATCTCCGAAAAGGTTTTAATCATAACCCTACTATTCTCCATCCACTCAACAACAAGCCACACATTCATTATTGTATGTTGGGTTTGTTTCTTGATGCTTAGGCTTAGCCATGCTTAATGAAAAAAAGAAGTTAAAAGGCAATCACAAGCTACACCAACCTAACTAAACCTTATGCCTAATCAATTGGGGTCAGCGACTCAGCAACAACTAGACGCCAGAAATTGCTGCTCTTTTGAACCAAACAGACCAGAAAACAACACAGTGAGTAACCCAATTGGACAACCTTAATCTGATCCGTCTTGAACCTTGGAAAGGCAACTCAGAGGATGACATAGATCTCAGAATCCAACTAATGATCCCAAGCTATAATGGAATCTCCCATCAAATGAAGGATAAAGACCAAACACAAAAAGCACGAACAACTGTTCCTAAAACTTAAACCAACAAGATACAGTGGCAAGGATCCCAAAAGGGAACGGAAAAGAGGTAATCATAGACAGTCAACCTAGCCACTCGCTGATCAAAAAAAACCTAGCCACTCGCTAATAGAGTTAGAGAATTATCGATGTTTTCCTTGGCAAAACACCAATGCACAAATATCATCTTGCCAGATTTATTACTTAATGAAATATTGACACCCTTGACACCATTAGTTTCATTTGTATAAAAAAAATGTAAGAATTCAATAACCGAGGCATTTATTACTTATGAAATAGTGGCACCCTTGACACCATCAATTTTGTTTGCAATAATAATTTTAGAACTTAGAAAAACAGGCAGTGGAATTCCATTATTTTCACCATCAAAAGAGACAGCCCAGTCGGCATGTTAATCCTTCAAGTTTGAGCTATGACAGTATTAATGCCCATAGAGCAATATTGCACCAAGGAATGTACCTTGGATTTGATACCAAATCAACAAGGGAGAATAATGGATCCCTTCATCTAAATCCAAGTGTGCGTCAAAAACCAGGAACCTTCCAAACCAACAATGCAGGAATAACTAAAGTGGACAGTAAGGTCACCCCTCTAAAATGGCTGTATTGGTAGAAACCTCTTATTCAGCAAAACTAGCTTCCCAGTGAGAATACTTTCCGGTCTCCGGTTGTTGTTGTTGTTGTTGTTGTTGTTGTTATTGTTGTTGTTGTATATGTGTCTTCGTCTGGGACTGGGAAGTACCATTGGCAAGACTTATGCATCTTTGATTGGCCTATCACTCAACGGGTCCTTCTCCTCGAATTAGACAAAGAAAGAAGAGAGCTCTTTCGCTTTCTTGTTTACACCGCAATTCATCCGATGACTACAGGGATAAACCCAATCCGGAATATGAACCATAAAAGAAAAGACCTAGTAACCCAATCACAAGAATACCAGTAACAGTACCTATTAGCCGAAGAGCAATCCTTCCAGTAGTTTCAGCCATTTAACCCACTTCCCTCCACATTTCACCAAATTGTCATGCTAGAGACTTAAACAGTCATAGATAATTATGCGATGGTGTGGGGGGGGGGGGGGGGGCTGTGTGGGCGCTCCGTTTGGATGGATGTAGATTTGAAATAAAGGATTTGACATTACAATTCAATAAGAGTAGCTCAAATGAGATTCACTAGCTTATGTGGATTTTGACAATGAGTTTTTAAGCTTTATCACTATGGATTTCACATATCTATTCAACTTGGGACTGATCAAAATCCTTCATTTCATGTTAGGAATGGAGTTCTATAAAGATCCTATCTAGTCTACCTCTAATCCTTCTTCAGCTCAAGTTTCACAAGGTACAAGCTACCTACAGCTAAACCTCTGGTATTTTTGACAAAATTACCATCAAATGCCTTGATTGAAATCCACATCTAACCCAAGCGCAGCCTAACCTTGGTCACATAATCCTTCGGTAGGACCCCTCACTCCCGCTCTCAATTCTCGCACTGCGCTCACGCTTTCAATCCCCACTCTCGGCAATTCTAGTAGTTTGAGATGTTTTTCAAAGACACTTTCACACTCCTACCCACGCCCGCAACTGTTGCATTATGTGACTTAGAGCCTAATAACTACCTTCTTAAATTCCCAATCCTCGACTTCGAAAATAGATACCACGACAAATAAGATATTCAAGTAGACATGCATATAACTTCCACGACAAATAAGATATTCAAGTAGACATGCATATAACTTTCACAACAGATACCAAGAGAAACCACTCAGAACCCTAATCATCGAAGCATAGAGATCAATAAACAAACTAAAAATACAAAAAAAGGGGACAGATTTCCAGAGAGAGACCTGGAGACCAGCGCGAGAAGAGCGAGAGACGGCCTTCTTCTTGTCTTTGTCCTTGTTGGCTCCGTTTGGTGCGGAGGACGACGACTTTCCAGTTATCAGGCCTTTCGCTCCTTTTCCCGACATTTTCCCGCCAAAAAACAGAGAGGGAAAGCTAGGGTTTTCGCCGGTCGATTGCTGGACGGTGGGAAAATCAACGGCAGAGAGATGAGAGAATGAGAGAGAGAGAGAGTGTCGACGCCAAGCTGATCTCAATTGACGAAGTAATTTATTTGGTTGTGCTACGAAGTTACACCCTTTTGGATTTGATACGACAAAAATAGCCTAGTAGTATGGAAAAATTATGGAATGCCCCCGAGTCACCGCCACATTTAGAGGTGTAAAATGACGCACCGCCACGCATGGAATAAATGGCACGGCTGCGGAAGTGGCGGGAGCGACACGCAGGCGGCGACGACGCGAGATTGCGCACGGCGCGGCGGCGGCGACCACGCAGGACCTCGTCCTTCCACGGCACGGAAGTGGGATGGGGCACGAGTCACGACCGCGGCGCGCGACGACACGGTTCTGGCAGGGCGGCGGCGCGAAGTGAGGAGACGCGGGGCGCGGGCGAAAGTTAGTGCGGCGCACTGGCGGAACGGTCCTTACCGGCGCGGCGCGCAGACGCCGCCGCGAACGAACGCGAACGCAGGCACGATAATCCAATAGTCGGCACGCACGCGCGACACGGTCTCGTTATAGTTTACTTTTATTTACGTGTATTTTTGATAATCCAATAATTTATTAATCTTTTCCTTTTATTTAAGTAAAATAAGATTTTAAATTTTTTTATATGATTAAGAAATTTTGAATCAAAATTCAAACATAAAAATAATTGGGAGAGTGAATGAGAGGTGTTGTAAATCGTGACGGAAATAGTTAAAAATAAATTGCTTGATAATCTGATATATGAATAAAAATAAGGGGAATGGTTATTTTGTTCTTCTTTTTTTTATATTTGCACTCCTTTTTGTTTATCTCGTGAATTTACCACAATATCTTTCCATTAATTTGTATGTACACACATCAAAAGATAAAGCAAACTTGATTTAACATTGATAAGGTCTAAAAATATGAGTGCAAAACAATCCCAGGCCCAGCAAGACCATTTTTTTTTCACCTTAGTGGGGCAATTTCAGTTGGTAGTAGACTGTAGACTAGTAGTGTTTTATCTAATAAAGATTTTTAAAAAAAGAGACAAAGAAAATAAATAAGAAAAAAACTAATTTTAAAAAAATAATTGGTTTTAAAAAAATCTCTATGGACTATGGCCTATGGGGTTCGAACCCAAGTCCTTGGAGACTTGACACACATCTCAAAAAGTACACAACTACAACTAAAATGGGGCAACTACAACTAAAACGGGGACAAGACTTCAATTCTCATCCCATTGGGTTTGGACCCAACTTAAACAGATGGGAAAATAAGGTGGGAAATTGACTCTATGTGAAGTTTTTTGCTCTAGGAAGTTGAAGACACAATCACGATGATCGATATTGTTCATCTTGTTTTTCTTGGTGTTTTAATCATTCTCATTAATTTTTTGGTCTATCGGATTTTGAAAACTCTTTCATCGGGACACGGAATCATTGTTTGAATGGTTTTTTTTACGTTAATCAGTCCTATCATGTATGTAATGATAAATAATTTGCTTGATTGTTGACATGAATGATATAATCCCTCGATTCCCTCCCACGTAAAAGGTAGACGGTTCCGATTTTCAAAAAATAACTCAAACGGCCGTAGAGTGGTCCATTATATGACTTTAATGCCTTTAAAAGCACAGAATGTGATCTGATCATGTGGTTACCGACATCCGATTATCTCCACTTTGGGCCAAAATGATATAATTGATAATACGTTAAATCGTAACGGTTTAGATCGAACATTCGAAAAAATGAGTCTATAGCTATCTTTCAAATCTATATACTGCACTTACTTGGTTCTAAACAAAAGTATTCTGCTATAGTCTAATGTATGTTAGCCACACGATCGCAACACAACTATGACGATCCATACCGTTCATTTTGTTGTTCTTGGTGTTTTAATCACTCTCGCAAATTTTTGGGTCTATCGGGTTTTGGAAGCCCTTTCACCGGGGTGTAGATTCATTAATAGAAATTTATTTGTTATGTGGGATCAAGTATATAACGATAACCAAATTACTTTATTTTTTGCACGAATGATATAATCACTCCCACATAAAAGGTAGACGGTTTGGATTTTCAACAAACAGCTCGGGTGGCCCTCGAGTGATGCATTATAGGACTCTACGAGAATTTTCGATAAGTTGGTGCATATGGATTATGGTGACTCGTATGCACATGATCACAAAGATCATATAAAAGGAATGAGATGCTGCCCTAGCAGACATCTCATTCAGTCATTCTCATCTCAGATCTCGAACTCTCTCTGTCTCTCTCAACGTCTCTCTGTCCTCTACTCCTCTCAAGTCTCAACTCTAACTCCTCTCAAGTTCTCAACGTTCGATTCCACCACCACCACCACCACCAGGCCACGCCTTATTTCTTCGGATTCATACATTCACTGATTCACCTCTCTCACTCTCTCAGTCTCAGACTCTCTCTCTCTCCCTCTGTCTCGCTGCTCACCTCTCTCTCTCTCTCTCTCTCTCTCTCTGTTTTCGACTTTCCGGTGACACAAATCTCGATTCTCAAACGGTGACCCGGTGAGACGGTGACCCGGTGAGGTGAGACGGTGACCATCAGTCTCCCAACGTCTGTCTCTCCGACTCTCTCATCACCTCAGGTCCTCAGCTCACCGACTCACTCACATCAGTCACCGTATCCCTCTGAGCACAGGTACCTCTCTCACTTCCCTCTCCAGTCTCCACTTATTTACTGTAATTAGGGTTTCTGAAATTAGGGTTTTGATTTGACCTGGTTTTTGAAATTAGGGCTTTTGTTAATTCTTACTAATTAGGGCTCTTGTTAATTGTTACTAATTTATGAAATCAGGGTTACGAAATTAGGGCTTTTGTTACTAATTTCTGAAATTAGGGTTCTTGAAATTAGGGTTACGAAATTAGGTCTGTGGTTACTAATTTCTTAAATTAGGGTTTTGACCAGTTAGGCCAGATCTGATGATTTTGTTACTAATTTCTTCTATTAGTATATTTTTGACAAATTTGTCAAAACTGATTTTGCAGTGATTAATCAGTCTAGTGTTATAATCAGTCTAGTGTGATTAACAGTCTAGTGTGATTAATCACTTCCCATGTGATTAGTCAATCTAGTGTTGCTGTTGTTGCATATGATTTTGTCAGTCTGCTGTTATATTGTACCCACAGCCACTGAGCCACTAAGTAGGATCTGTGAAGCTATTTACTTGAATATTGCATTTAGGGTTACAAAATTAGGGCTTTCGTGTTTCCCCTTTAATAACCCTTGTTATGGTGCTTTTTGTAGATGGCTCCTGGAAATGGGGAGGATCGTGACTCCCAGTCAGGTTCTTCTTCTGATGAACAACCACAAAACCCTATTGCACCACAGGGTATGGGTTCTGTAGGTGAGGAGGCTGCTTCAAACATTGTTGGTGGTGGAAGTGGAACAGGACCTTTAGGTTCTAGTGCTACTCCTACAGCTGCAAATTCAAGCCTTAGTGGTTCAAAAAGGTCACGACGCTACTCATGGGTATGGAATCATTTCTCTATAGTTGATAACTTCAAGGATAACAGTGGTATTGACATAGGCCGTAGGGCTGTATGCCATTATTGTGACAGACATTATGTATGCAAAAGTTATAATGGTGTAGGGCCACATGGTAGACATATAAGAAATAAACATGCTGATAAAATTGCTGGTGCATCTAATAGTAATTTTGTTTATTCAAAAGAAAAAATGAGACATGGACTGGCCCTTTATGTAGCTGCAGCAGAACAACCTTTTACTTTTGGTGATGATATTAGATTTGAATATTTTGTCAAAGATTGTCTGAATCCTTCATTTTCTAAAGTTTCTAGAAATTCAACCCGTAGTGATACAAAGAAAGCTTTTAGTGAAGTTAAAAAAGATTTGATTAGTGAACTTGCAACTGTTGGTGCAATAGGTTTTACTTCTGATATGTGGTCTGGTATAAATAATCGTGGTTATATTTGTGTGATTGCTCATTATATAGACTCTAAATGGACTTTGCAAAAAAAAATTATTGCTTTCCGTTTAGTGGAGTTTCCTCACGATGCTGAACAGATTTTTGAAAGTATTATGGGTGTTATTAGGGATTTTGAAGTTGTTGATAAAGTTTATGGCATTACTTTTGACAACCATAGCGCTAATAGTGCTACACTTCCACTGTTTAGAAGAAATTTGACGACTCCTTATTTTGGTGAATTATTGCATTTGCGATGTGTATGCCATGTCATTAACTTAGTTGTGCAAGATGGTTTGACACATATAGCTCCACAGATTAAAAGAATTAGAGATGCTGTTCTTTTTATTGCTACTTCCCCATCTAGGCAACAAGAATTTGATAAAATGTGCACATCACTTTACAGTCTTAAACCCAAAAATATGAACTCTGATGTTCAAACTCGTTGGAATTCGACCTACATTATGTTAAAGTCTTGTAGGAAATATAGTGATGCAATATCTGTGTATGTTAATCAGAGGTATCGACCGTGTCGTGGTACTCCTTTAACTTCAGCTGATTGGGAAATTGGTTTTCAGTTCATGAAATTTCTGAAAGTGTTTTATGCTGCTACCGTAGCTTGTTCGGGTGTTCGTTATCCTACTTCTTGTATTGTGCTTCATCATCTTTTCAATATCAGTGTCAATTTTCGTAAACATAGGGAACATCCAAATTTTGCACATGCTTGTATAGATATGGAAGGAAAATTCAAAAAATATTATGAGGACATGCCACCAATATTTATGTTAGCTGCAGTAATGGACCCTAGGATGAAGTTACAAGGTGTTAGCTTGCTCTTAAGAGAGATTGGTACGAATTTAGGGATTGCTACTTTACTTTCTTCAGCTGATGTGTATGATTTATTGACTACCATGTATGCTAAATATGACTCTAAGTTTCGTTCTAATGCTGCTGCCTGTACTGCTGCTCCGTTTCAGTTTTTGGCTATGATGTATTTTCTTAACTAATATGCTGAGCCTAAGTTTTGCTGCATGCCTTGTGGTCTGTTTAGCTTCAGTTAACTGAAGTGGATGTTGCCTGGATGCGTTGTGGCCTTGTGGGGTGTGTGTCAGTGTGTGTGTGTGTGTCTCCTTTTAGTCTGAAATGAATAAGCCACAGATACAACCCCAGTTTTTGGCTAAGCGAAGTGTGATTGTGTTGCAACTTATGAAGGCCTTAATGGCAACTTAACGTTGCCGCATCCATTTCAGTTTCCGGCTATGATGATAAAAAAAACACTAATGTCTGAGCCGTAGTCGTATTGTTATGAACTATGAAGTGGTGTTGCAACTTATGAAGGCCATAATGGCAACTTAACGTTGCACCCATTTCAATTTTCTGCTATGATGATAAAAGGGATTAATATCTGAGCAGAATTCAATTTTCTTATTCATTTTCCTTGTTCATTTGGCTTTCATATACCTGTTTTCTGCTGCTGCTGGTGCTAGTTCTTGTTTTGTAGGACATCGTTGACGCCAAGGAGTCAAGGACCAAACCATGTGAAGGCTGATTTTCTCACTTATTTAGAAGGTGGATTTTCTCACTTATTTTTGTATCCATGGCTTTTTTATGATAACCTCAATTAAAGTAAATGGTGCTTACTGCTTATGTGCTGGAAATAGTTTTAACCAGTTTTATTGAGAAACTGAATGCTCCAATCCTTACTATTTCACGTATTTAATTTTGGTATTCAAACAGTTCAAACTGCGTATTTTGAATCTAAGAACAGTAAAGATTCGAATTTACCCAAAAAAAACAATAAAGATTCGAGTAGTTTATGTGTTAGTAGCTCGTATTTAGCTTGGTGGATACCTCTAACCTGGTTTTATGCCAAACCTGAGGTGTAACGAAGCCAAAGGCTAAATATTGAGTTTGTTTTTTGTTAGTATAGTTTGTTTTATTTGATTGCATTGCTTAGCCGAGGTGGTGGCATAACCCCTCGCATATTCTATTTGCTGAGTTGAGGTGGCGGCCTAGCCCCTCCAGTCTGTTAGTTTGTTAGTTGTACTACCTTGGGACTTGGGTTGGCCTTTGCTTTGGCTATTATTAGGTAGTTTGCTGATCGAGCTGCTGTGTTGACTAGTTTGCTGTTTTCTGTTCAAGCAATAGTCAGCTGGTTTCCTTGTGCCTCAATAATCGAATGTGCTAGTCAGTAGTCACTGATTCTGTTTAGTTCAGTGGTGTTTTTGGCAGTGTTATGGCCATTTACATTTATCTTCCATTACCTGCTATGAGTGCTGCTTATTTAGGATACTTTTTCGACATACATGGTGGAGGGATGGATCTTATCTTCCCCCACCATGAAAATGAAATTGCTCAGAGTTGTGCTGCATGTAAGAAGAGTAATGTAAGCTACTGGATACACAATGGATTTGTAACCATTGACTCAGAGAAAATGTCCAAGTCACTAGGGAACTTCTTCACAATCCGGCAGGTAAAGTGATTTGGTATTTGTTATGTTTAAAAATGTCCCTTGTTTTCCTTCTAAGACTTATAATGTCAGAAACCTTAGTAAACAGGCTTCCAGTTTTTATGTTGTTTCAGTTTTTTTTTTGTCAATTCTGTTAAGTTACCAATTGTCACAAAAACCCAAGTTGTTAGGAATGGGCTGACCAATGGATATCAAGCTATCTAAAACCCTCCCTCACGTGCAACCCGTCTTGCACTTGGAGATGTAAATATCCAAAAACATTGTGAAAGAATGTCAACGGGAGAAACATAATGCAAGCGGCGAATCAGTGCATATAGAGAGGGCCGAGAGGCTTGAACCCAAGACCTCTCCCAACCTCTGATATCATTACCAATTGTCCAAATGCTTAAGTTAGGAAATGGGCCCAAAAATGTATATCAAGCTATCTAAACAGATTCTTGTAGCTCTAACTTTTTTTTTTTCCTGCTAAGTAATGAAATGTTATTGAAAAAGCATCGTTAGTGTTCCTTCTTGTTCTTTTTCTGGTCCTGCAGGTTATAGAACCGTACACATGTCAGTTTGATCTGGCTTTCGATCATAAGTTGTTAATCCTTGTGTCTACATTGCTGCTTGCTTTTGGGTTGGTTGTTTGGACATAAGTTTTTAGCCTAATTAATATGGAACGGCAACATGATAAATACAGGAGTGACCAAATTTTGCAAGTTTTTTTTTTTTTTGTTCAACTGGAATAATTTGATTCAACTTGTTCATGGATGCCATGGATGAATCACTCTAGGGGGTTCCAATGCTTCCATTTTACATGCATTTCTGTTGTCTATTAAGGAAAACACTATTCAGTGAACCAAGTAATACATCCTTGTTGCTATGATGGCTAGTCATCCCATTTTCGCTCACATCAATTCTTGTGTACTGCAGGTATTGCAGCAGCTGATGGAAAAGGCATTGAAGCGTGCAAAGCTGACCGAAGATCAAGTCCTGCAGAAGATTGAAGAAAGGACGAGTGCACGAATGAGCAAAGAGTATGAGAAGTCGGATTCAATTAGGAAAGAGTTGGCTGCTGTGGGTATTGCTCTCATGGATAGTCCTAAAATAACAAGTTGGAGACCAGCTGTTCCGCTTTCCATGCGCTTTCCATGCAAGAGCAGCAGATTTCTGCAGCTTGAGTGGCTTCTCGGGGTGTCATTGTTGGAAACCCACCGTCATGTTGCATTCAGCGATTTGTGGTGTTCATGAGGGAAAGGAAAATGTCAAATGGAACATGAGTGTCTGAGATGGAGAAACTGAATGAAACTGAATGCAAATGTCAAATACATGGAGTACATGGTGTCTGCCATTGAACTATAACTTCACTTGCATCTCTTTCCTTCTTTTTTTTAATGCACATCGGCGTACTTGTGGTGAATGTTACATAGTGTTGTGGTTTCGTGATGAAGTGGGGTATCATGAGAGAAGTCTAGTTATAAGGGTTTCTAGTTATGTTAATGACTTATGAGTTATGACCATCGTGGCATTGTGCTTCGAGACTTTATAGTGAGATAACTTATGAGGTTTTGTGGAATCTTTGTTAGACTCTTTTGTGCTGCTATTCCAAGTTCGTCCGGTGATAGATAGTATAACGACTGAAGTATAGTTTTCACCTTTTTAGGGGAGTATTATGTATAGCCTTCCGATGTTTACATTACTCAATAAGCGCATAATCCGAATCTGGAATAGGAAACCGGATTTACAATTGTTGTAGATGAGCAAGCCTTGCTGCCTACTTACAAGCAGGAACCCGAATACTGGGAAAGTGCACAAACACTATAGAGTAAGGACCAACAGTTACAGGTTGCGAAGGGTTCACACTTCACACTCATGGGTAGCAAGGGAGGAATTCCTCCAGAGGAATCCACCGAAAGTGGTTTCCCATTTAGAAGCACTGTTTGGCTCTGTAAATCTCCATTTGTGGCTGTTAAATGGTATTCTTCTCTTATTATGCCACCAGAGTTTGCAGACAGGGGCGCTGAGTTCCGATTAAGGGGCTATGTCACTATCACATTTGAAATAGAAACCCCAACTTGTGCTGTGTTGTTTCCATCTAGGTTTATCAAGAGCAATGTGATTCCTTTCTGTCACAGGCAAACCCAATATCAGTCTAGGCAAATACATGTATAGTGCTGGATAGACACAATTTGGTAGAATAGTGAGGTGTTGGTTACTTACAGATCTTTGGGCACAGTGAGTGTAAGCGCGGACTTTATTTGTCCCATTGAAGGTAGTTGCCAGGACTTTTCGTCCCATGAGCCGGTGAAAAAGAAGAGCACTGCACATTATATTCATCAAGAACAACAAAAAGTGAAATCTTTTACAAGTTTAGCCGTTTAGGCTGTTTGCTAACCAAGTTTGATCCAAGTTCCCAAAAATGATAGAATAATTAATCGATGGCACAACACGATTTAAAAAGGCACGGCACAACACGACACACGATTAATTAAACGGGCCGGCACGGCACGACCCGACAAAAAAAGCACGGCATGACGCCACATGATTAATTTAAAAAGGCATGGCACGACCCGACAAAAAAAAAGGGCACGGCACGACACAACCCGATCTAAAAAGGCACGGTACGACCCGATCCGACAAAAAGGCACGGCACGACGCGGCACGATTAATTAATCGGGCACGGCACGACTTCAAAAAGGCACGGTACGACCCGACCCGACAAAAAGGCACGGCACGACGCGGCACGATTAATTAATCGGGCACGGCACGACTTCAAAAAGGCACGGCCCGACACGGCCCGACAAAGCAAAATGGCCCACCATGGCACGGTACGGGCACGGCACGCCATGGCACGATGAAGTAAACGGGCACGGTACGGCACGATACGAAAACACGGTTGGCACGGAAGAAAATGGCACGGCACGGCACGACAGGCACGTTTGACACCCCTAGCCACATTGTGCCGTCCTTTTCCGCCACATATTGGAGCACACAGGGATGCAAATGAGCCTAGCTTACAAAGCTCAAGCTCGGCTCATTTAAGTAAATGAGTGGCGCATGATTCATTGCTAAAAGAGCCTCTATAAACGAGCGAGTCAAGTCGAGCGTAAAACTCGAACTCAAATACTAAGCGAGTCGAGCAGAGCGTCGAGTTGTTCATGAGAAACTCGGTTTGCTTGCAGCCCACATAATACTCCCAATCTCTCTGGTAATATGGGCTTGTTGTTTGAATTTCCACCCCCAAACTTCCACGATTTCCTTTTTTTGTCTTTTTCCTCAACTCCTAATTTGATTTATTTCGTCGATAAACTAATACTACTACTAGCAAACAAAAGAACTTGGGGAAGAGACTGGAAGGTAAAGTCTGAGATAGTGGAATTTAAGGACCTTGTATTAGTCCATCAAACAGCTTCACAAAATTATCTTCCCCGTTCGCCCAGAAAATTGGCAGAATAACGCCTCGTGCAATGCCATGGTCGTTTTCCTTTCAACTATAGTGAAACATTTTCAAATTGGTTGAACAACATCATATCAGGTAATTTCGGGACATGGTTCGTCCAAGAAGTCAACGATTCAACAAGGTGCATACATTGTGGAACGCAGAGGAAATTCTGTCATCATCTGTCCTTCAATAGGGCATGTAATGCTTTCGCTATACAACCCTAAAGCACTTACAACTACCTTATGCAATTCCAGTCATAAGTTGAAGTTCTAGACATGAATCATATGATAAGAGCTTCACATTAACAAAATAATAGTATCTAGTTTGGCAGAATTTGGTACAACTTCTTGGGAATTCTGAAAGATTTTCTTCATTAGGGGACCAAATGCCTCTGAAACAGCTCTTTGAACTTCAAAGCCAACCAATGATTTAAAAAAACAAGACAACAATTCAACAACTACCCTGATTTTCATTTCACATTTCGGAAACATTTTGCTGATCAAAAAACATGAATCTATCATTCACCAAAAAGAACCCCTTGAATGTGATTCTTAACCCTGAATCTGGCACGTTCCTTTGACATATACAATCACCGTCTTCTTAAATGTCAGCAACTATTATGAGGACCCGGAAAACATAAGGAATCCCAAAAACATAGTCACAGACAAGACGATAAAAGTAAGTACAAAAAAAAAAAAACAATTGGGAATTCAACGGAATTCTAGACGAGGACATCCCAGAAGAAAATCACACCCACACGGTCTCCGACTCAGCCAATCAGAGAGAAAGTAAAACATGTATAATGGTTGTAGTTAGGCATCTGCTGCATCTTCTTTCTCTCCAGCCTTCTCTTCTTTGTCAATATGAAAGTCCTCAATCTTATGGGCAACCTCATCAGCTGCGACGTTCTTATGGGCAACCTCATCAGCTGCAACATTCGATTTCTCAGTCACCCCGTTTGTGGATGCATCATTCTCACTAAGAGGCAATGGGCCCGTCTGCCATATTCTAATGGTTCCGTCTTCTGATCCTGAAGCATAGGATTCCCCTCCAGGCGAGAATCGCACACAGTGGACAGGACCATGGTGGCCCTTATTGCACCCTAAAACCATGGAAGTGATTAATCACAATTAAGCTCATTGAACAAATGAGTTGACAGTTATCACCTACTATCACTTATAAACTAGTGAGAGTCATCGCCATAGTGACACAAAACAACACAACATTTTATCCAATTTCATGTATAAAATAGTGTTAACAAAGATGTTTTTGAGGAAGAAAAGTATCTTTCATTTTAAATCAGTTACTGAAAAGTGCTTTGCAAATTCAATTTTGAAAACAGCTGCCAAACAGCGCCATACATGGGTCGAGACTTTAGGGGGTAAATACAACATTTAAGTTGTGACGCCAACCCACTACCATCTGGACAATGACAGCGAATGAGGACCCGGATGCATAATTTCTCTGTTTACTAGTGGTCATTTCAGCACACATAGACACATACCAATCTCTTCTCCAGTATGGAAGTCAAAAACATGAACCCACAAGTCTTCGCCTCCGGCAATGAACTTGTTGCCAAACTTCGGCTCCAATGAAGCTGATTCCACATTGCAAGGCATGTCATAGCTCTTCACCAACCCAAAACTGAAAATTGAACAAGTGGAAACGTTTAAAACTAATCAAAGCCGATTCTATTACGGGATGTACAGAAAAACAAGGTTCAATACTTACTGATTTGCATCCCAAAACTTAACGGTAGACCCATCTGCAGTAGTTATATAGCGGCCATCCTGACTCACTTCAGCACTGGTTACAGGGGACTTGGTCTCAAGAGTTTGAACAATATTTCCACTTCTCAAGTCCCATAACCTAGAGCATAACCATTCAAATCACAGAATATTGTGGAAAGGGCAAGGTGAAGAGCCAACAGATAACTACCCACTCATGCGGTTAAGATACAAATTGAGGAAAAGTTACAACTAAAATCTTAAAAAGGAAGCGAAAGAAAAGTTTCTATTAATTAACCTGCTCAATTGAAACAAATGGGCACCAATGTGTTACACAACTTATCAATGATCATAGGGTGTGGGTGATCTTTACATATCCAAGTTTCCGAGGGACAATGGTTATGCCGCTTCACCTTTCAAGTGATCAACTAATAATAAAACCATATTCTCTCAATGGTGTTACTGCCATCCCAAAGGGACACTGTCTATCCTCGTAAACAAAGAAGAGATGGTCATCTTGAGAACTAGTAGAGCTGGTTTCGTAACAGCTTTTTATGAAGCAGCTAGGACTTTGGTTTATCTATTACTTCCATTGCCCCATCTGATATTACGCTTCTTAGTTCTATACATATCTTGTTGAAGGATCGACATATCTCCCACCAACACAAACAAATGGAAAGACACAGGATTACTTCAAAATGGCACTTGGTACATAAAATCCAACTGAATATACGTCCATATATTATTTCTCTAGAAGTATAAACTAAAAAAGATTCCAAAACTGTACATTTCTTTTTTTTGGGTAGGCAGTAGAAATATCGAAGATGTTTCTGAGAGAAAATGTACGACAAAGAAACACTGATTTTATCATGATACTGGAATAGCAATGGACATGCTAGGCACACAAAGAAGAAAAGGATTTCAAGCAAGGGTTCCACAAACAAATTGAAAATTTTGACTTGAAGGAGGAGAATAGCTAGTTCCGAAATCATGTCTTCAGCTTTAGCCTCAAGTGCCATTCGAATTTGGGATAAAAAAAAAAATTTGAAACACAAAGTTCACTCCTCCATCCATTCTCTGGGACAAGTATCTCATGACTGGTGAGATAAGATAAGAGCCTAAATTGTACTCCAGAAGCTCAATATTACACGTTGTCTTAAGCCAAACTCATGATACATAATGTAATTAGATTCCTACTCTATCAACAAATGTAAAAACATACAGTATAAGCCTACAAACAAAAGACAACTTTGAATTTCCAAAGTACAGGTAGCAAGGCGGTAGTAATATCCTTTTGCATACCTCACACCCCCAATATCACTGCATGAACTTAGTATGGTCTGGTCACTGTGGAGCCATGCAACAGTTCTTACTGAACCAGGAGACTTGTCAACTTCTCTAGGAGGTGCATCTGGACGGTTTAAATCAAAGATGCGTAGTATTTTCTCAACACCACCAGTGAGTAGGAGGTGTGTATCCTGAATGATAATTGACAAACATTTAGTTCAAACTAAGTTCAACGACCATGAAAGTGAACCTTAACACCACCAAACAGTCGGTACTAATTCGATCATTTGTAAAACAAATAATTGATGCTTTATCAACAGAATATAAATTATCAATCGTTGGTTTTAAATGGTTTAAAACCTAAAAGGACTGCAGGAAACATGAAGGTAAAAGCAACAGTAACTAGCCAAAGGAACATAGTTGCATCAAGGGAGAAAAAAAACAAAAGGGATCCTAAAATAAAAACCGGGTTATCATCCCTGGAGAACCTTTACAAACAAAGATCACAACGAGAGAAATAGAAAATCACTTCACAGTCTAAAGTGGCATGCAAATCTTGCATGGTCTATATGAAAAAGATCTAACATCTAATAAGCCCCTACTAGGTGATTTATGAATCAAGTACACATTACAATCACAGGCACGATTAGGTGTCAAAGCATGAAAGTTCAAGATTTGTGCAAAAAAATCAGATATCAAAACAGATCATCGATCCACGCTGAATTTTGGCACTAGGTCTCAGCATCCGATAAGCCATACTTTCCAACTAAGCTTTTGCACTGGCAATTGAGGACTCATAAACTGTAGATATTATATGAGGGCATAGAACAAAGAATGACAGAAGTACAAAGAGAGAAGAAAATCAAAACTACCTCTGAAAAGGCACAAGCACGGACAATGTGTTTGTGCTCGAAAGAGTGCAATTCATCCCCCGTCAATGCATCCCATAACTTCCTGCAAATAAACATATGTTAAGAAACCAAATCCAGATGCAACCTTGTAAATACTAGCAGTCGAGAATTCAAGAAAGTCAATTTGAAGCTCCCAGCAACGATATCATCTATTTGTGAGTTGTGACAATAAAAGAGAATGCAAAGTTACAATCGTACACCTCAATTATCCTAAAAAGGAAGCACTTGTCGTAGAGATAAAATGATGTGGATACATAATTGAACCATTTTCATTAACCAAATCTACAAGAAGACAAGGCTTGATCACATACGCAGTAAAATCAGCAGACCCAGATGCAGCACGTAGAGCATTAACATCGAGGCAGCAACTCCACACTGCACCTTTGTGCCCTTCAAAGGTTCCGACCCAATCTCCTGTCTCACCATTTCTTAGCATAGGCGTGGAATCTACATTACAGATAACAACCTATGGATCAATATTACACACATCTGACATATGCAGGCATCTTTCTTTTGCACATGATTGAATAAAGAATAGAAGAATTCTTATCTAAATCAGACAACCTGGAAAACAATTGCACCAAAATATAAGAGACAAACAAACGAAGAGAATAAAAAAAGAAGAGGAGGTAGATAATTAAATAACAACAATGCACAGGGAAATTTTAAAAAAAAAACATAAGCAAATATGGCAGTCAGTATCCAAAGCCCCAAAAGAAACCATTACCACCCAAAGAATTACAGATGATGCTAAAAACTAAATGTGATGTTTTTTTTGTACCAGGTTCCACTTTTTGTAGTTTGGACTGCAACTTGATCTATTGAATAGCATTACTTTTCAGCAGGAAATGTTCGGGTATTCATAGTGTTAAATGCACCCATACAGAGAAGTTACGGGTGTGATCTTCTTTTATCATCTGTCTACATTTTATTAACTTATACAGCAGCGGAGCCATGATATGAATACGGAAGTGGCTCTTGTTGATGGGAGTCTGTTTGTTTCGTTGCATGTTTTGCGTAAAAGTATGAAGAGGATGGTTCAGTGCAAAGACATATTATTAGGCCTTGTTGCAGGCTTCTTTTTGTTTGGGTTAAAAAAAGAATAAAGGCTTGGTCCAACTCTCTTGTAAGTTGTAACATTGGAATAAATGCAATAGAGATTCTATTGTTTTGATCCATACTGTTTATTGTTTAAACCGCGATTTTACAGTATCTGTGTAGGTATATTAAGCTGTTCGGATACCAATAAGTAACTAATCAAATGACATTATTGTAAGAAAAAAAAAATCCTCCGTTCCAAATTTGGGGCGGTACATACCCCCAACCCTACTCCATGTGGCCCCACCACTGCTTACACTCCTATTAACAAAAAATCTTCCTAGCGTTTAATTCCTAGTAGTTCACTTTACTAAATTTTAATCAAGTAAGACAAAGAGCTTACATTCCTTTGTAGCACCAGACTTAGAGTGTTGGAATATACACTTCTTTTGTAAAGTAAACTGATATGATTAGACTTCCCTAACTAAGGTCCAGTGACTTAATGGGATCAAAGAGCTCCAAAATGAGTAGGCAAAACTGTGTAAGACAAACTTCCAACAAGTGCGGTTGACAATACATGTGTGTATGGCATTTGGTAATGTCATTCTTCTTTAGTACCCAACAACCTAGAATTGGTGAGTGCGGCAAAGGAACAAATCCTTGAAACTTTATTGAAATTTTACTTTCTGAATATTAGTTGCATGCCCGTAGGACATAACATAAAAAAAAATACAGGATAAAAAACTTAAAATCCGAAAGTTCGGTCTAACAACCTGGAAATTCAAATAGGATTTGGTTCAGTCATACTCAAAATGTCAACCTAAATCCACAAATGGGCCCACCCATAGAAAGTTGTGACTTGTAACAATCATCATGGGAGACATGCCAACCCAAATGGTGGTGATCAACTTCTAATAGCTATTTACACTGATACAACTAAAATTTCGTCATTCTATAGCCGAATTCAACAAAGGGAGTAAATGAAAGGACAGTTCATAAGCACATATGTTGCAATTAAAACTAATGCATACTGTATATAAAGAAACTTTGCAAAGGAATCTTTTTTTACCCTTGCTGGCACTAATGAGAAAAAATCCATCCGGTGTAACTGGGCTGTAGAACAAATCAACCACGGGACGAGAATGCCCGTGACACACGAGTGGAGCTGCGGCCTTCTTCTTGTCCATTACCCAGAAAATTAAATACCCAGAAAACCCTAGACTGATCCCTTTTATCAGATTCAAAAGGAAACTTTGTGCAATGTACTCGACGAATAGATCAATCACCTAACACAAAACCCTAATTGCAACCAAAAGCACCCAATTGCCTAAATCCCAATACCCACAAAACCCTAGACTGATCTTTTCAAACGGATTCGACGGAAAACTTTTAGCAATGCACCAGCCGAATAGATCAATCAACTAACAACAAAACCCCAATTGCAACCAAAAGCACCCAATTTCCTAAAGGTGTCAACTTTTCAGGTCAAGATTTGTGATTGATCGTGCCCAAGATGAAAGAACAATGAACCAAACAAATTACATAAGTATATGTAACGACGGGTATCGTAAATCTGCGGCAACTAACAGAGAAACCCTAATTGGGAGATTTGATCGGTTCGATTTGGGAGTGAATGCACGCCTCCTAATTCTATCAAATCAAAATAACTGATCATAGAAAGGTAGAAAAAAAAAAACACAGAAATTATATAAAATAAAGAAACTAGCTAATGGGCAAAGCGCGGAGAAGCTAGTGGAGCTTCGCCAGGTATATATAGTGTGAATATTCGGTTTCTTCTTTTTGCCCTTTTTCTTTTCTTACATCCGTTTTTAGGGTTGGATTTTGTAAGACCAGCCCAGTGTTTGGAGAATGTTGCAAATGAAGCGGGTCGCTGCAAATTGTTCAAGACTCGACTCGATAAGAGTTCGTTCGATGAATCAACGAGCATAACATGAGTTTTAATTTCAAGTTTGTTTAATAAATGAGCTTAGTCGTATTTGACTCGATTACACTTTAGAATTCATAGTAAAAAAAAAAAAAAAAAATACATATCTTTTTAGGATCTATTCATGATTTCACCTTTATGGGTACACATAGGAATTTGGAATTTTTATTCCTTTTTTGCACCTGAGCAGGTCCAAGAAACAAATTGAGATAGGGTTTGTCCAAAGTTTCGCTCCAAATTAAACCTCTTCTTGATCGCAGTCTCCACGTTGGAGCCTCATCTCCATAATGGAAATGCTATTTGTAGCCTAGTAGTCCCATATATCGAGCATAAGTGTATGATAAATCTCTGCATCTTTTACATTTGATTCATTTTTTTTTTTTTTGCCATTTAAAAAAATTTAGCTCCTTAAGGTTCATAAACAAGCTCAAGTTCGGCTCATCGAGTTTTCATTGAATTCATTTGTGGCCCCTTACACAACTTAAGTCAATGGTTGAGTCCAAAAACAAACTTAAATCTCCATGCTACCTCTGATAACTTGTTTTGCTTATTCACTTGCATCAATTATTCAAACAAAAGGGAAATATGTTTAATATTATATTTAATAATTTTATTACTCAATGGAGTGTTCCATATCCTTACGTGCCATGGTGCCAGGGTGGTTTCACCGCTTAAAAAGAGCATAATCTATATTACTCCCTCCGTTCCTTTTTAAGTATCTTGCTTCGTAATTCTAACTTATTAAAAAGACATCATCATTATATATTTCACATTAATTTTTTCTCTACTCACTAATTTTTCAAAATGGAATCTACTTTTAGGGGCAAAATGGAAAATTCACCAACTTTTATCTACTAATTTTATAAAATGGATACTTATTAAGGGACGGCCTATAATAAAATACCGGACTCTAAAAAATGGACAGACTTTTGTCTACTCATACAAACACGAGCACCCCTCCAGCCGTTGGATTACAAATTCAATAGGTTACGATCGTTGGATTGAAAAACCTATTACGAGCATTGTTGTATTTTTCTCCATCGTGCTTCCTCTCTCCACCGTGTTTCCTGTCTTCCTCCAAACTTACTCTCCCTCCCTCCCTCCCTCCCTCTCCCCTTCCTCTCTCTCTCTCCCACTCCTCTCTCCTGTTCGCTCCTGTTGCCACACCACCACCCAACCCAGCGACCACCCTCCAGCCGTTGTCAACGCCATTTCCACACCATTTCGAAACAGGTAAACCACTCATTTTTTCCCTAATAATCTTCCCTATTTTTTGATGTTACTCTGATAAAAATCTGTTTGCACTAATTTCCGAAAACCCCAGCGACCACAAGGACGCTGCCCACGATTGAAACAGGTAAACCATTCATTCTCGCCCTAATAATCTTCCTTATTTTTTTACGTTACTTTGATCCTAATAAAAATCTGTTTACCCTCTTTACTGCATTTAATAAAAATCTGTTTACCCTCTTTGCTTTCCAACTGTAATTGGAAAATTTGGCTTAAAAAACATAATGCTTCAGTGGCCTCCACGTGTTCGATGGAATGCTTCAATTAGGTTCTTATTCTTCCCTCAATTGCTTTCCAAGTATTTGATAAAATCTCCAACTGTAATTGGAAAATTTGGCTTAAAAAACATAATGCTTCAGTGGCTTCCACGTGTTCGATGGAATGCTTCAATTAGGTTCCCAGTATAGTTTAACAGAAGGGATTGAGTTTAACATAACTGGCCGTACCATTATAAGACTGTAATTGTCTGGAATGCCACGAAGATAAATATAGTTAACGATTTTCCTCACTAGATAAGATGTTGTCATTACTTTTCTACAAAACTGACCATTAGATTGTGAGAGACACTCGACTGCCCCTGGCAGATGGGAAAAGTGTAAAATCCCTTTGTTAATTTTGGTTCTAGCTTTTTTTTTTTTGTTTTTTTGATCCGCAAAACACGCCCTTAAAGGCTTTCAATAACATCCTTTTTCAAAACCGGTACAAGAGAAATGGGAGGATTAACAATCCAATTACATGGAAGAGAATTCCTAAAAGCTAAAGAGGCAACTTCATGTGCCACTTTGTTAGCGGCCCTTCGAACCCACTTGAAAAGAAGATTTCCTTCCTTTGCAAAGTGCCTAATGTCCATCACCAAAGCTCTGACATCCCATGGTGGCACTAATTCCGACACACTTAGATGTATTGCTTGCTGGCTATCGGACTCCACCTCCACTTCCTTTAAGCCCAAACTGATCAGCATCTCGCAGGCAGCTCTAATGGCATGGAGCTCCCCTCCAAGACTGGTCCCAACATAAACCGACTTTGCAAGGCCATCCACAATCTTTCCTTTCCAATTTCGAAGCACAACAGCAGCGATACTCCTAAGCCCGGAGGCAGGGATAGCTGCGTCACAATTTGCTTTAAATCTGCCCTTGTCCGGAGCCCTCCAGGTGGATAAATCCTCCTGATTAGCTGGGTTATCCATCTGGACTCTAGGACTCTCAAAAGCTTTTAAACACTCCCTCTCAGTATGGAGAAATGATGTTATTGTATGCTGTGGGTTAACCTTTGTTTTGTTGAAGACAAAATCATTCCTTGACTTCCAAATGTTCCACGCTATTTGAGCCACTCTGCCCATGAGATTAGTTACCTCCTTTACTGTCAAGTTTTCCATCACTACCCATTTGATCACAGATGCATTACCACCCAAATCCCCCAGCGGTTTAATGTTGCACCCAAACCATACCATTTTGGCCCATGGACACAGAAAAAACAAATGCTCCGTAGTTTCTACTTCCTTCTCACAGATGGGACACAGATTGTCTACTGCACATCTCCTCTTGAACAGATTTTCTTTTGTTGCTAAGATGTTCTTGCAAGCCCGCCACCAAAAACTTCTTATCTTATTAGGCACTTTCATTTTCCACATAACTTTCCAAGCTTCTTTTTTCAATTTGAAAGACGATTCGGGCTTTTCTCTTTGACTCTCCAAAATCGCTTGGTGAGCGATATGGTAACCAGATTGACAGTGTAGATTCCCGAAGAGTTGAAATGCCACACAAGATGATCTGGCCTTTTCACATGAGGTAAAGGGATTTTCAAAATAGCATCAACAACTTTTTGAGGAATCTCCCTCCCCATCTTTGAGATATCCCACTGTCCCGACCGATCAATGACGTCCGCCACCAAGTTTATTTCACTGTTAACTGATTTGGCCATAGAAATTTTGAAGTTTGGCAAGGATGGGATCCATGCATCGTTCCAGAAGTCTATGTTTTTGCCATCCTGGACCTGCCATCTCAAACCCTTAAAGAGCAGATTCCTCCCATGCAAAAGGCTCAACCATGCCCAAGATGCTCGGCTACCCCGACTCGCCTGAAGAAAAGATGACTTGGGAAAATAAATTCCTTTGAAAAATCTAGCCCAATATGCATCCTTGTTCATTAAGAGCCTCCATCCTTGACGAGCTAGCAACGCCTCATTGAAAGCTCTATAATTCCGAAAACCCATCCCTCCATCCTCCTTTGCTTTGCCAAGGCTCTCCCATGAAGCCCAACAAATACCTCTATCTTCAGGATTACCCTTCCACCAAAAGTTACGAGTCAAAGCATTCAATTTATCACACAATTTCTTCGGTAATAAAAAACAAGCCATAGCGTAGGTTGGAATGCCCTGCACCACAGACTTAATCAAGGTCTCCTTTCCGCCTAAGGAAATAAGTTTATTCTTCCAGCCCTGCATCTTCCCCATTGCTTTCTCCACCAGAAAAGTGTATGCTTCTGCCTTTGACCTACCCCAAAAGGAAGGTAGTCCAAGATATTTCGAGTCCCCCTTCAAGAGATTAACTCCCAAAAAATCACAACACAACTGTTTATCAAAATCATTCATATTGGAGGAGAAAAAAACTCCAGATTTCTCAAAATTTATGAGTTGACCAGAGGCTTTACCATATTCTTCCAACACACCCTTTATCACACAACATTCTTTCAATTCAGCTTTTAAAAAAAGAATGGCATCATCAGCGAAAAAAATATGCGATAAAGTAGGACAATTTCTATTAATACGCATACCTGCTAAATCTTCACCATCTATCCCCGCCTGGATAAGTTTCGAGAGAACGTCTTTGACCAGCAAGAAAAGGTAGGGGGAGAGTGGGTCCCCCTGCCTTAAGCCCCCTTCCGGACACACATTGGTTTTAGCTTCGCCATTCGCCATAACTGTGAAGTTCACTGAGGATACACACTCCATAACCCAAGTAACCCATTGGTCCGCAAAGCCCATCTTTTTCATCACCGCCTCAAGGAAAGCCCATTCCACCCTGTCGTATGCTTTATTGAAATCCAACTTGACTGCCATGAAACTTTCTTTTCCTTCTTTTTTGCGATTAAGGAAATGAAAAGCCTCGTGAGCAACCAGAATGCTATCTTGGATCATTCTTCCCGGAACAAAGGCTGATTGGTTTGGGGAGATGACAGGCTTCAAAATCCTTTTCAACCGGTTTGCTAGCACCTTTGTAATAATTTTGAGGCAAAAATTGCAAAGACTGATAGGACGAAGTTGGGAGAGAGACTCTGGGAATTGTACCTTTGGGATAAGGACCAAGTTTGTAGAATTAAAGTCCTTGAGGAGAGAACCATCATTGAAAAATTCCTTTACTGCCTTGCTTACATCCAAACCCACTGTATCCCAGAATTGTTGATAGAAAAGCCCATTAAAACCATTGGGGCCAGGAGCTTTAAGATCTCCAAGCTGAAAAGCTGCTTCTTTAATTTCTGGATCAGACACCATACGAGTAAGAAGCCCATTCATTTCATCCGTTATACAGTTATCCACCACCCGAAGAACACGATTGAAATCTCTAGATCCAGAAGCTTTAAACAGAGATGAAAAGTAGTCTTGTAGATGCCCATTGATCTCCTTCTCCTCAGTTAACCACTGCCCCCTACTATCCCTTATCTTGGACAGTTGATTTCTTTGACGTCTTTGGGTCACAGTTGCATGAAAAAAGGAAGTGTTTTTATCTCCATATCTTATCCAGTTGAGTCTAGACCTCTGATGCTGATACATCTCCTCTCTTAGGAGGGTGATTTCCAACTCCTCTTTGATTGCTTTTTCCTGCAAAAAAATTTCGTTCGAGAAAGGTTTACTTTGGACAAACACCAGTTGAGATTTGAGTTCCTTTATCTTCTCCAAGTTATTTCCAAATCTTTTCCTACTCCACACCTTCAAAGCCTCTCTGCACTTCTTAAGTTTCTGTGCTAAAATAATTTGCTTGGAACCCCTGTGATCTGTACACCACGCACCTGCTATAACCTCCCCACACTCCTCACTTGTGCACCACATGGACTCAAACTTGAACTGATAAGGCACTCTTTTTAGGGGAATTCAACAATTAACAATAAGAGGGGCATGGTCAGAACCCAAGAGCAAATCATGAAAAACCTGGGCGTAAGGAAACAAATCCCTCCATTCAACTGTTGCCACAGCTCTATCCAGTCTCTCCCTGATGTTCCCTGTTCCCCCCTGGTTATTTGTCCAAGTATAAGCTGAGCCTTTGAATTCCAGGTCCATGAACTCACAATCTGACAGAAATTGCTGGAACTTTTCAATTCTAGAGCGAATGCATGCATTTCCCCCTTGTTTCTCCCAAATTGAACCCACTTCATTAAAATCTCCCACACAAAGCCAAGGAAACTGGTTTTCATCATGAATCCTCTTAATAGATGCCCAAAATTCAGCCCTATGTTGCCAATTTGGAGGAGCATAAATGAAAGTACTGAGCCATTTGTTGGAGCTAGAGGGCCAGGTAACAACACATCTAAACATATTCTTCGTCTTGTAACGAACATCAATGTCCACATCATCTTTCCACCATAAAGCTAAACCCCCCCAAAGTCCTACTGGATCTACATAACTACTATTAGAGAAGTGGAGCCTTCTTCTTATTCTTTCTAGAGCATCTCTCTTATTTTTAGTCTCCATGAGAAATACCACTAGGGGGCGATGGGTTGTACACAACCCTTCTAAGATCTGGAATGTCAGCGGTCGCCCCAACCCCTGGACATTCCAGCTAGCTTGAGAGAGAGAAATGAAGAAACCACAAATGATGAAACTTAATTCTGACCTCCCCTTTTTTTTTATCTTCATACAATAGCAGAAAGTACCATAAAAATAAAGCACCAGCTACCATAAAAATAAAGCACCAACCATCAAGGAGCAGAAAGTGAGAACAATCTTGGGTAAGAAGATAAAGTGAGAACAATCTAAGATTGTATCATGTGAACTGAAACTTAGCAACACAAAAAAATTCACATTGATATTTTTTTGAAATATTTTGGAAGCCCAAGTCGAGCCCAAGAAATAAGCTCAAATATAAATGATATTTTTGGAGGAGTCTTAATATCGAGCTTCTAGATACTAGAAGATCTTTGTCAAAATATCTAAATTTTTAATATAAATGATATTTTTGGAGGAGTCTTAATATCGAGCTTCTAGATACTAGAAGATCTTTGTCAAAATATCTAAATTTGTTAGAGCACATGTATAAATCTAGAATCCATATAGTAGTATAAATATTAAATAGAGGTGAGTTTAGTCATTTTTGTACCAAGTCAAAAACATTTGAATTCTATTGTAATACAAGTACCCCTTCCTCCATCATTGTCTTAAACATTTCTTCATCTTCCAAATACTAAAAACCTCCTCTTCTTCCAACACAACAAAAGTACCCCTCCCTCCATCGGTCTTAAACATTTCTTCCTCTTCCAAATAGTAAAAACTAGCGTTTAACCCGTTCTATGCACGGGCAAAACTAACCCGTTCTAGCGTTGTGCCCGTTCGATACACGGGACAATTAATAAAAGTAGGTTTGAACGGGCACAATGCTATAACGTGTTAGTTTTACCCGTGTATAGAACGGGTTAAACGCTAGAATTTGATTTCTCTAAACTTGATTTCCTTGCATTAAATTCCATATTTGCTTTTAAGTTGATTCTTTTTAGGTTGATTTTCCTACCGTAAAAAAGAAACAATCATTTTTGGATTCATACGCGAAAAGAAAACAACCTTTTTTATAAGAAAATACAAACAATTCTTCTACGTGTTTCTTCGGTAAAAAAAAAAAATTGATCTATTTTGAGGTTTTTTTTTTGAATAATATTGATGAGTGAAAGAGAATGCTATGTTGAATTCTTTTTGCCTTTGCATTAAAGACGTGCATTAAAGAGGATAGAGGGATATTTAGGAATAATTTTTTGCATTTAGAAGGCACGGGCATGCGCTAGTTGAACAAAAATCGGATCAGCAAACAAACAAACAAATAAAATTGGGGACGATTCCCTTCATCAGTTCTTCTCAATTCCCCTTTCAATTTTCTTAGGGTTAGGGTTTTCACTGCAACAATGGAAGCAACGACTGCAGCGGAGGGCTTGCTAGACCAAATCCGGCCGCCACGTCTAGAAGACGCCGGCCTCGAAGACTGCGCACTCCCACCCGACTCGATCAAGGAAGCCTTCCTCAAGGCCGCCATCGCCGTCGGCTCACGCGCCGCCTCGATTTTTGAAAAAGACGAGGGGCGTTGCGTGGAGGATCCGTGGGGCGAGGAGACGGGGGACGATCTGGTAGGGGTGATCGAGGGTGTGGATCCTCCGCCCGGGGCTTGCGTGCCCGAGAAAGGCGGCGTAGTGGGGGAGACGGAGGAGAGAGGGGATAAGTTGGTGGCGCCGGGGCTGACGGAGGCGGAGGAGAGAGGGGATAAGGTGGTGGAGGGAGGGGATCCGGTGGAGGGAGGGGAGGCTTGTGTTGATGGATTGAAGGGTTTGGAGATTGGGGATAAGGGGAAGAGTGGTGGTGAAGAGGAGGAAGGTGAAAGGCCAATTTTAGGTGAAACTTTTGTATGAGATTGTGAGTCTTGAGTATTTTAGATTGTAGAGTGGGTGTTTGTATTTGCTGTGTAATTGGATGCTCTGTAATTTGTTTTTGTTGAATCAAGATCGAGATCCTTTCGATGAAAAAGTTGGCCTCCTAGTGTTCTAAGCTAGCGCCTAGCGACTTTTAGAACAATGCCTACATCTGTTGATTAAAACAATGCCTAGTTTTTGTTACTTGCACCTGTTGTTTTGTTCATGAAGTTTATGATCGGAGACTCGATAAGAAGTGTTCGGAATGTGTTAGAGATGTTGACATGTGTGAGACATGTTAGGATTGCCAGGTCAAGCAGTATCTTCAAAACATTGAAGCATCATTAAAATGGCATCAATGCTTAGTTCTTGAACGACTATCTAACTTTCTTTTTCAGAATGAGCTTATCAACTAAAAACATTTAGAGGAAACTTGGGCGTGCAATAGCCTTACAGTTACGGTGGAATTTTGGTACTGCGGGATGGGCGGCAAATAGCCCATGATTGTAATCTAGTATTATATATGCTAGTACTTTTTTTTTTGGGTATTAAGAGCATCCGCAATGTAATAATCAAAATTAAAATATTGTTAAAGTTAGCAATGTGTTCTTAAAAAAGTGCTCACATTGTAATAATCAAAGTTAGCAACCTTCTAACCAATAATTAAATTTGGGCATTTGAATAATCAAAAGTAACAATGTGAGACTTCACAATGCTAACTTTAGCAACCCTCTAAATGAATAATCAAAAGCTGACGTGGCAAGTTTTGATTATTCACTTTTAATTATTACATTGCGGATGCTCTAAGTTTTATTAAAACCAAAACGAATTACAAGTATAAAGAGGCATAACCAAGTAACCAACCCACAATCACAGAAGCCAAACTTGTAGAACCAAAATTCCAAGCTCAATCAACTCGTGCAGACCAATTTGTTTGCGTCCATTTTCGTCACCTCTCCTAATAGTAATATCGGATCTCAACACACATGCAATTTTGTTGGATGAAATTTTTTAGTAGATGAGAAAACAAGTGAAAATGGACTAGGCTTTTGAATTATGGCTAGCAAATACACAAACGTACATTATTTTTATTTTTTTTCCCCGTCTTGTCCGGGTGGAAGTGGGCTTTGTTTGGGCCGATGTTAGAACTAGGTTGATCACAGTAAAGCACTGCTGGCAATTGATTTTAGTCTTGGACTGGAATCCAAGACAGGGATAACTGGGCTTTCTAGATATCATCACCAGTTAAGATCTTGGACTTTCTAATAGGTAGTATGAACTTAGTCACGTAATTCTTCAAAATATCCTGCACTCCCGCTCTTAATCGGTTAATCCTCGTACTGCGTTCGTACTCTCAATCCTTGATCTTGCGGATTTTAGAAGTTTGAGATGTGATTCGAAGACGCTTTCATGCTTGTGCTCGCACTTATGCACGCAAATTATGTGACTAGGATATAAATGATGTTCTTGGTTTCAATTGTGACAATGAAATTGACAGTTACAAAAAATAAAATAAAATAAAATAAAATTGTGACAATGCTATTATTGGGTCTTCCACCTGCTCTTATCCACCCACTGCTGTCTTTTTTTTGGAGGAAGGACAATAAATTCTTATGAAATTTCAAAAATCGATATTTTCGTCCCTAACTCTATAAAGGCGGGTGCAGATATATGAATAGGAGATATTGTGCGAGTATCTAGAGGACCTAAATTATCAACAGACTCTCCAAGCACGTTGAAAATTCGTCCGAGAGTCGCTCCACCGACTGGAACACTTAGAGGAGCTCTCATGTCGATCACTTCCATCCTCTCATTAGACACTCATAGCTACAGCTCTGGCAGGGTTAGGGAATTAGTGGTACGCCAGAGTTGAACTCTTGATCTAGATGAGCTTAAGCATCCAATTAATTAATTTTGATTGCAAGTTTTCGAGTCTAAATTTTGATTTACAGACGTTACAACAAGCTTCAAACTTTCAGCTTGAACTCGGTTGAGTCTAAGTTTTGAGTTTGTTTAGTAATCAAACAAGGAATACACTATAATTTTAGGTTGTAACCCTCCAAGAAATCTAACATGGTATATATTGTACTATATATGTCTTGTGATTAGTACTAGAAGAGTTTTCGAATAGGGTTTATTGGTGTACTTAATTTTTGGGAAGCAGAAACATATTTCAAGGAGAATCGAATATGAGATCTTAGAAGGGAACAAACTTCTAAGTCCTACACCAAGATCACTTGGCCAACCCCTCGGAAACAGGGTCTTTGTAGTGAGGATCCTGTAGTGCGAAATCAAATCGTCCGTTTCCGCAAACAATGGTTTAGAATGTTGATGACCCAAAGAATGTTGATGATTAATTTTGCTCTCAACTCTCTCTCTCTTGACTCTCTCCCTTCTCTCTAAACCCTAGGTCTCCCTTCCTCTGCTGCCGCCTGGGGGGGAGGCGCCCTCCCCCTCCTCCCCCCGGGCTTTCTCCTCTCTTCCCCCTCACCTTACCCTGTACCAGATCGTCCTCTTCCTCGACTGCTCTCGCCGGTGTACTTTCCGTGGCCGTTTTCTCCTCCCCCTTTCTGATTTCGTCGTTTTCTACCGACCGTTCCACTCCTGGGTGGTTGCGGTTTCATGCCTAACGGCGATGTTGGGGCGGCGTTTTCAGGTGGTGGGCTGGGGCTGTGTGAATCCCACCGGTTGGTATCATCTGGGCCGACTGGTTTCTACGCCTAACGGCTTGGGGTTCACCCGTTTTCTGCTGTTGAGCATGATGGTTCATGTTCTTGTTCCAGATCTGTTTTTTCCGGCCTCACCTTTGTTTGCTTTGGCGGTTAGGAGCGTGCGTGCGGAACCGCTGGGTTTTCCCCAATCGGTGATGACGGTAGCGGCTGATGGCGGCGGGTGGTGGTTGAAGGTTCTTTGGGCGGTTGTGCGTGTGATGTAGATATGGGGCGGAGTTGTGGACTATTTGTGTTTTCTGTTGGCAGGTGTGCCGGCGGTTGTGGCGTTGGGTGGCTGGGCGGTTTGTGGTGTAGGGTTTGGTTTGGGTGGCTGTTGGTGTTGGGCTAGGCCCGTTTTAGGGTTTTTTTTTAAGGTTTTGTTGTTGGCTCCTTACCAACTTTGGGTTTTAGGTGTTTGTTTCTTTCTGGTTTGGGCTCAGCCTGTTGGGCCTAAATCGGTTCCTCCGTGTGGTTAGGAGATGAGGGATTTGGGCGGTCAGGCCGGTGTATCCAAGTCCCTATTAACTCTGTACTTTGTGTTATGAGTTAATGAATCTATCTTTTCGCCGATAAAAAAAAACAATGGTTTAGATATGTTTGTTAACTTTTACCGATAATAATTAAATTTGATCGGTAAGAGTGTTCCAGCGAATTTGAATTATTGATTACGATAATAAACGGTCTAATTCCACACTATAGAGTCCTCACTACAGGATCCTCGGGTTCCAACCCCTCGGGGTTGAGTGTCTGCATGTGCTTGTTGACGCGCTTTTCGGTTAGGCTACCAGAATGGAGGGAAGAAAATTTTCTATTTCAAAAAACTCATCTCATTACCATACCTAAATGTACATGGATCCATGGTTTCATCAAAATACTTAAATACAGGTGTTCGCGTTTTTTTTCTTTTTTTATATTAATAATAATCGGATGTCCGGACTCCGGACTTATTTGAGCGCACCTCAATTAATTTCAAGATCCTGAAGTAAACGATCCAGCAAACCCTCCAGTGGCCCCAAGGTTTGAATAGTTTGCCCTCCGTTGGATTCAAACATACGATCGACTTCGCGGATGACAAATACTTATTTGTTTTCTCATGTTTGCTTTGCCAAACCTCTCGAGGTTCTCCCGTCTTTTAGTATTGCACATGCCATCGCATCAAAATACGAGAATTATATTGCCGACCAACAAAGGAATATAATGAAAAGAGGTGGAAACATAAATTAAGCAATTTGGCAGACAATTAAACTAAGATTAAATTGAGTGCATAACCGAGATCGAAATCATGAACCTGCACATGGGATGGGTTGCCCGGAATCACATCGTTTGACTCTGCCCATTTCCAAGTCTCTTTGATTGATGATTCTGATGATTTCAAAAAATATATATTTATGATTCTGATGTTAATTTTTTTAATTTTGTTTGTACCCCCCCAAATAGATTAGAAAAACAAAACTCTTATAAAAAAAGAGGAGTATTTGGTTTTCCTAGGCGAGGGATAATTTATAGAGTAAATTTCACCGACCTCCCTTGAGGTTTCTGACGAAAACAGAGATCTCTCATGAGGTTTCAGAAATGTCACTTACCTCTCTTACAGTTCCTTTACCTGACAATATAAAGATTCCCTCATTCCATTATCCAACCTCTTACCGCGTTAACTTGGCTAAGCTAATGAACAAAAACCCCTTCTTTTTCTCTCTCTCTCTCTCTCTCTCTCTCTCTCTCTCTCTCTCTCTCTCTCCTCACCACCTCACAACCACAAACCTTAAACTTCTCCCATTGTTTATATTGGGAGAGGTAGTTTGATCGAGGTCATTCAAAATGTATACTCCCTCAATCCCGCAAAGTTTGACAAGTGTTACACCATTTGTCCTAACTCCCTCGTTTGGTATATTTTGATATTATTACTTTGGCATTGTTTCTGTTTTGACGAAAAATATCTAAAACTAAAAAAAATACAAATAAAAGCTATTTTTGCTGAAGAGATAAATAATTAGAAATACTAGTGAGTGTTATTTTCTTTTTGTCTTTTAAAACTTTTTTTTAACATTCATCCAAGTTTTTCATACTTTTTTCTATATCTCGTCGATCGAGAAGAATTTAAAAAATTCATTAGTATGACCAAAAGCTAATTAGAATTTAACTAACCACGAAAGTAAGGCTCCGTTCTCTTGAACTCAACTTAAACTTAACTTAAATCTGAAAATTTTGTCCTTATTTGATTTTTTTTTGCATTTGTTAGTTTTGCGCCAAACTTTTGTGAGTTATTGATTTGTCTCAACGAGAGAAATCAGAAAAGTAAATTTTTTACTTTTATCCAAGTATTTTGAGAAATAATCACTTTTTAGCAACAAAAAAAAAAAGAAAAAAAGAAGACATTTTTGTGCTAAAAAGTGGTTATTTCTCAAAATACTTGGGTAAAAGTAAAAAACCCACAAAAGTTTGGTGCAAAATTAATAAATGTGAAAAAAATTCAAATAAAGACAAAATTTTTAGATTTAAGTTAAGTTCAAGAGAACGGGGCCTAAGTTAATGTTGCAAAGTACTTAACTTCTTTTTTGATCAAGAAAAGCAACTTACATGATAATCAGTCTTACATATCGATATTTATTCGATCCATGTTAATTAGACAAAGGCGAGCTCTTCAGACTTCAACTCTACCCAAAGTACAATGGCTATGTTAGCTAGCCTGGCAGTTGTTTTTTGTACAAGAATGATATTCATGTTCTTATAGTAATGAAAGGGCAAAGTTGTCATTTCAACTATCCCATGCTCCAAACACCTTCCCAGAGGATCTGAACAAGAACCACCATTGTTTAATCAAGACCATGTGGCTTTTGTCACATTATCCCAGTGATGATTCACATGAATTGGATGAAGGAGGGAGACATTATAACTTTTTCTTTTTATAACGGGATGTTTGGGCCTGCTCGCGCGCACCTCGACTAATTTCGAGATTCTAAAGTTAACAACCGGACAAATCCTACAGTAGCCTCACTGTTTGAAACGTTTAGCCCACGTAAAATTCGAATATGCAACCTCGTGGGGAGGAATTAAAACTTGTTAATTTAGGACCCATTTCCATTTGCCGGTAAAACAAGTGGGGCATTGGGCCATATTTATTTATAAACTGCTCCCCTTTTTGAAAATAAATTGCATCTATATAATATGGAGTAGTGGTTTTTGAATTCTCCGTATTTTGGACCATCGGATTTGTACATATATTTTCTATGGTTGAGATTTACAAGTAGTAAAACTAAAAATATATTTGGAAAAAATGAATATTTGAAAGAAGAATGAAATAAAAACAAAAATTGATGTTTCCTAATCTTATTATGATTCCTTATTTTCAAAATTTCCTTACTTTCCTAACAGTTATCAATATATGGCTGAGATTAGAAGTTTACAAAAATTTACTCCAAGCCGCAAAGAATTATTCCTGGCCATAATGAATTACTCTTACCCACAAAGAATTACATTTGGCCGCGAAAAATTACTTCTGGCCGCGAAGAATTACTCTTAGCCGTAATGAATTACTCGTGGCCGCAAAGAATTACTCTTGGCCGAGAATCACTTTTGGCCGCATCGAATTGCACTTGGCCGCTACGAATTACTCTTGGCCGCATCTAATTGCACTTGACCGCATTGAATTGCACTTGGCCGCTATGAATTACTCTTGGCCGCATCGAATTGCTTTTGGCCGTGCAATTCGATGCGGCCAAGAGTAAATCGATGCGGCCAAGTGCAATTCTTTGTGGCCAAGAGTAATTTTGTGCCTCCAAGAGTAATTCTTCGCGGCCATGAGTAATTCTTTGCGGCCAATAGTAATTTTTCACGGCCAGGAGTAATTCTTCGCAGCCAGAAGTAATTTTTTGCTGCCAATAGTAATTCTTCATGGCCAGGAGTTATTCTTTGTTGCCAGAAGTAATTTCTTTGAGGAAGAAGTAATTCTTCGCGGCCAGGAGTAAAAGTTTGCGGCCATGAGTAATTCTTCGTGGCCAGGAATAATTCTTTGTGATCAATAGTAATTCTTCGCATCAGATTCTTTTTCTTTTTAACTAATAGGTAAGAGAACAAAATTGTTGTTCAATACAACTTGAGCTATTGGTTTGGATGATTTGGAGTTTCATGATTTGTCTGGGATTGAAGATTGTAGGTTTTTTGTTGAAACTTTTTGGGTAGACAGAGTTTCAAACTCTAATCCTTACTTGGTTATATGTAATCTTGGAACTATTTTGCTTTTCTATTTTTCTAGGTCAGTTAAAGAAACAAGTGCGATAGGGGTGTAACTTTTGAGTGAGTGGATGCTCAAAAAATTGAATTCGAGTTGGAATCCCGTATGATTATACATTATCTTTGATTCTATCCCTGAATGCAACTAACGGAATTGAACAGATTTGGTAACATTTGTTGTATTAGACTATTTTATGAACTTGGTTAGATGGACTATGTTTGAAGCTTATTTTTAAAATGAAAATTTCTAAGAAGTTGATTTTGTTGGGAGAAGGGAATTTTTTCTAATTCATGATTATTTGTAATGCTCCTCTCGCATGAGGTGGGACCATACGCATCTTCGAGACTCACCTCATGTGAGATGGCGTTAAAAAGAACCGTTATATCCACACAAAAAACTTCAAAAAAGTGAGATTCGATATTTCATTTAGTTTATATTTAGAAAGCATTGCACCGTGCCATTAATAGTAATTAAATATACTTTCTTGTGATCAAAAGGGAACAACTCAAAAGTCCATTATATTTATTTGCCTTCGTAACTGTAAATTTACTTTTCTACAGAATATACGCAACTTTACATCAAAGAGCTAGCACTTTTGAATTATCCTACCATAACTCCAACCCCACAAATCACCCTGAATTAAAGGTGATGTATTGTGAGAAAATGATATGTCTCGTAAAACGGAAAATAAGTACTTTAAAAAATAAGAAAGCTTAGCGGAACGGAGCCTGAGTATCAAATTCCATGATTTAGGATCTGAAATCGTAATCTCACAACATAGATGCTACGACCCGATTCTAGATCAATTGCTCAGGCAAAATCTTGAATAAGTACCTCGATTCTGAAAATGAAGTAAGATCCTTAAAAATGGATCGATTTCATTTTTTGGTACTTCGGAATATAGATCGATGTCATTTGCCAAATGACAACTATGCCTTTGGACCGACGCTAACGACTTAATAAATTCACTATGCCTTCGGAATATGGATTGATGAAAGGAATGGTGGAAGAAAAAAATATTGGGTGTTTGTTTTGGTTGGAATGATGGCATGCATATATTTCTAATTATGTCTTTATACGACCCACCAGTTTTTATATATATAGATCAAAGAAAATAAAACAGTAAACTGAATACTCGATCTCTTTGTGGAGGGGATATATAATTTCACCCCTCATGAGATTTCTAACCCGGCACGAAAGCGACGTATAGACTTCTTCTAATATGTTATTCCATCCCAACTCGCGACACCAATATATCGTTTAGGATATATTACACTCCCGCGCGCGCAACGGCCATGTGACGACTTGCGAATTACTTTCTTTCCTAAATATTCCGAACCTCCAATAGAAGAAACCCATTTCGTTTCTAATTAACCGGCCACCTCAGGTAGTATATATATAGGGAAATAAACATTTGGCCAGTGGTATAGCTCTTGTTTTGAGAAATCATTTGGCCTCTGACCCTTGTATTCTGGCAAGGATTTCGCCCGGACAACGTGCAAATGATTTCTTGGTAAGATTTTCAGAGGGAAAACAAAGAATTCAGGGGTGATGTATAACAAAACGTTAGGTAACATGAAAGTATAATGGAAATTGATTCCGGGAGGGAATTTAAAAACTGTCTAGTGGTGGTACATACGTAATATTCCTCCATTACTAGGGGCTTTCTCATGACCTGAAATACATAAATATAACCCACAGGAAATCTCATTTCCAAGCCAATTATCAACAACTTCTTCTTCTTCTTCTTCTTCTCTGATACAATGTCGAGGATTGCGGTGCTGCTACTGCTATTTTCCGTCACCTGCCATGTCGCCTTAGCCGTTTACTACGAATCAGGCGGTAAGCTAGCTCTCTTCTCCTCCTTTCACTGCAGTTTTCATTGTATGCCAGTTTTATCAACTGTGTGGTATCTCAATGCAAAAAGCTACTCCCTCCGTCTCATTTTCATTGTCCTTTTTTTATGTTCGTGTCAGTTTTCAATTACTTATATCTTCCAATGTGAATCTCCAAAAATATGCAATATGGATCTTATTTGATAGATTTCAATTTGTTCTATAATACAAAGATGTCAAAATCATGAAAAATATTATAGATTAAAAGATATACGCAATAGACACGAAAGTGACAAAAAGAATAATGGACAATGAAAATGAAAATGAGACGGAGGGAGTAATTAGCACGACATGCTCCACACCAATGCCGTTTCATTCCCTTCCCGTATGAAATCTACTTATACAAATATTGCACACATCTGACATGCGCTTAAGAGCGAGAAAATTTGACGAGAATAAAGCTACGTACGCGCATCCAAATTAATCAGCCCATTCGACGCACTTAGGGCAGGGGAGATTGTGAATAGCTAGCCTCAATCCTATAATGATTTTTATCATAAAAGTTTTGGTCTTTGGTTGCATTTTAGTGTTTGTTAGATTTGTTCCCATGTTGTTTTTTTTTAGTTTTAGTGTATATCTCATGTACTAATATTCAAAATAGGTTCACCCATTACTAATAAATTTCTAGTGGATTAATGTGGTGTTACAATCATAATAGAACATGTGTGGGTCATGAATAAGCAAATATAGTCGGATAAAATGATAAAAGAACACATATACACCGTTTATATTCATTTAATTTCATAAAAAAACGTGAATTTATCTTAATTAAGTCTTGTAAAGGTAATTTATTTTTCAACTTTTAAGTTATACTTGTCATCTATTCTTCCAGATCAGAATGCGGATAGAATCATAAATATGTTTCCAATTATTTAAAAGGTTTAACTCTTATTCTCTATTTATTTTCAAAAAGCCTAGTTAATTAGAATATATATCGCCCCATGTGACGTCCCACATGGCCCTAACTTTCAAGTGACACAAATTGAGCCTTACTCTTGTTTCACATGAATGGGTTCACTGAATCGTTAATCTTTGACTAAGAATTGTTTATTTCACAATTTCATTAGGGTAACAATTTCTACAGCCCTTTGTTTATTCAATATATAATTGCTTTTTGTTTTACTTTTGTATGAGAAATTAAAAGTCTATGGAACAATTAATATTACAAATTCAAGTATTATTAGAAGATAAAAGAAGTACAAAATAAAAAATAAAAAAAGAGTATGAATTCAATTACTTTTAAGTATGGCTGATAAGCGAGTCAAACGAGTCAGAATAATACTAAACCCTAAGTTTGCATTCTTTGAAAATGTGCCGAGCTTAAAAAACATCTTCAAGCTTAACCTGTTTTTAATCAGGTGAACCGATTTCAAACGAATCGATCTCAAGGAACCTGAGTTTTCTACACATGCATCATAACCTAAACGGATAGGTTGTAGTAGTTTGTTTGAAACGCGGACGAGCTTTTGAGAAATCATCATTCAAATTTCATTATTCAAGCAACAAATTGGCCTCGAATGAGCTTTTAACGAGCTAACGCGATCCCATGATTTTGCAGGAGAAGTACCCAACGGAGGCTTCGAGAAATGCCCGAGCCCGTCCGACCTAGACGGCACGAAGCTGACGTCCCCGAACGGAATCCCCGACTGGGAAACCACCGGTACCGTCGAGTACATAAAGTCCGGCGCCACACAGGACCACATGCTCCTCATCGTCCCCGCTGGCATGTACGCGGTCCGGCTCGGAAACGACGCCGCGATCAAGCAGAAGCTCACGCTCAAGCCCGGCATGTTCTACTCGTTGACGTTCAGCGCGGCGCGCACCTGCGGCCAGCAGGAGAAGCTGAAGGTGTCGGTGTCGCCGAGCACGGAGGCGGGCGGCTCAGGGGTGCTGCCGATCCAGACGGTGTACAGCAGCAACGGGTGGGACTCGTACTCGTGGGGGTTCGTGGCCGAGGCGGATCAGGTGGAGATCTCGATTCATAACCCCGGCGAGGACAAGGAGGATGCGGCTTGTGGCCCGCTTATTGATTCGGTTGCGTTGGTTGCTTTGCCGCCGAGTAAAAGAACCGCAGGTGCGTTCTCTCCCTCTCTCTCATCGGTCGTGAACGGATTCGTGAATTAGAAATGAACCAAGTGATACACAATGGAATTGCGAATATGCATGCAATTTCATTGTGTCTCACTGTTATATTGGGGTGCAACTGTATATGAATATCGGCCATTACTTACCATATAATGGCCGATATTCTTCTCTGATCATCTTGAACAAAGCCACATGCAACCTCCCCGATTTGTAAAGTATCTTGCTACGTTCACAAAATTATGTGTACAAGTCTAGATACTTGTCCAGAATCGAATGACGTATGTAGACCCTACAAAATAGTTTGAGGTTCACGTGTATCGGATTATTTCAGATGTATCTATATATCAGTATCTCTGTTTACATTATAAATACGGGTACACAGAACGTAGCTACCTCAATTTAGTAGGTTTCCCCACGTACAAGTTTTGTGTACTACTTTGAAATTTGCATAGCATTGTTCTACCAAATAACCTTAGCTAACTGAGAAGTAGTACGGTCCATGAAACCCAACACATGAAAATGTACTGTGAATCTGGATCGTTCATATGTTTTCATGAACACTTTCATGTGCTGGGTTTCATGAAACACTTTTGTAGCTAACTTGGTACATCTGCGTCCCTATTGCAGGCAACCTGTTGAGGAATGGAAACTTCGAAACTGGTCCATACATATCCCCCAACACCTCGTGGGGTGTCCTAGTCCCCTCCAACATAGAGGACTCCCACTGCCCTCTAATAGGTTGGAGCGTCATCTCCCTAAAAGCCGTCAAATACATCGATTACGCCCACTATTTCGTTCCCGTAGGCAACCGGGCCGTGCAACTGATGGCCGGACGAGAGAGCATTATCGTCCAGATCGTCAGGACCGTGCCCGGCAAGGTCTACGACCTGACCTTTGCGGTTGGGGATGCTTGCAATTCCTGCGAGGGGTCCATGGAGGTGGAGGCGTTTGCCGGGAAGGAGTCTTTCAAGGTACCCTACGAGTCCTCGGGCAAGGGTGGGTTCAAACGGGCCAAGCTCCGGTTCACCGCATCTTTGATTATGACCCGGGTTAAGTTCCTTAGCTCTTATTATCACATGAAGAGCGATCATTCGGGGTCTCTTTGCGGTCCGGTGGTTGATGATGTGAAGTTGGTGGTTGTTAACGCTCCGCCGCAACATAAACATGCTTGATCGTAGCGATCGAGCCTTGTTGCAATAATGGTCGAGACAAAGTAGGAGTTGTTTCTTGAATTGGAAAGTAATGCTGTCCCAAAGCATTCTAAACACTTTTTCAAAATGTTTATTTTGTTTGTGATTTTGTGTATTGTTTTTCGAAGTCTTTTATACCACCAAGAGTCATTGTTTGGCTTAAGCCACTACACGTTATAATGTAGTGATCGAAGGTGTTTTTTAACCTTAAATTGTGTCACAGATGTATCCATACAATAAATGAAAGTGGAATTTTATTGTTGTTGAATGTACCCATTTTCTTTACATGCAACTTGGGCGGCAAACGAACCGAGCAGCTTGCAAGCTCGACTCGTTCGACAAAAGTTCGGCTCAATTAAAGAGCCTCGTTTAGGCTCGAGTTCGACAAAGTTCGACTCGGCTCGGATCGCCTCGTTTACAACTCATCCTAATATCCAATGTTCTGTTTTTACCAGTCATGCACATGATGCTTACCAAGTGCTTTTAGATCCATTGTTTCCTCATTCATTTGCTGTGGATTTTTTTTTTTATTATAGAAACCAAAAAGAGCAATTCAATATTTCTTTTCTGATTTCCTCTTTGATTAATTTATTTGTTGTTCAATATTTTCAATATATAATATTGAACTCCGAAGATTAGTTGAGTTGCGCATAAATCGGCTCGGACACTTGGTTATATAAAAAAAAGAAAGAGATTACATCCTTGATCCCAAACTATACCCTGGCATTACGAGCTGTCACATGGCCTGTAGGAGTTTCTCGTCACAAAAATGGTAAAATAAACTAGTAACAAATGATTATCCCTCTTGAATCAATTTATTAATATCCTCACAAGTAAGACTTCCATCTCATCTGTCGCTCCCTAATGAAAGGCAAAGTTCCCTATCACATGAAGTCTTTAGTAACCATCAAAAGACAAATGATTGATGACTTTACAGCCCTATACCAGGCCAGGCCAGGCCAGGCCAGTTCAGTTGGATAACCCATTTCAAGACCCCACACACAATCTCTAGGCCGGTTTGTTGTATAATACACCTACCATGAGATGTTCACTATTTAGAATTCAGTAAATATGAAGCCTACTACTGCTACTGCTAGCGTCCATATAACATAGCTACCCGAAATAAAACAAGGGAGATGAGCATAAACCAAAAAGGTGGAACCGCCCAAGTAAAACGCACTCCCTCACCCTCTCAAACCCTGCCCCGCGTGACTAGACATGTCGAACCCCCCCCCCCCGAACTGGCACTCTCAAAGCTCGGATACGCGTTGCACAAGTCCTTCCTTCTCGTGTTTCAATCGCCTTACCACCTCCTCCATCTCTTCTATTTCCTTGCCCACCTTCTCCAACTGGTCCCGTGTAACCGGGAGCTCAAGTAGCAAAGCCATCTTCACATGCAACTCCTCCTACGTTCTCTGTTCCGTTTGACTATAAAAAAAAAAAACTCCTCCTATGCTCTGTTTCACTTTCACCAGTACTTGATGCACATGATGCTTACCAAGTGCTTTTAGATCCATGGTTTCCTCTTTCATTTGCTGTGGAGATTTGGAATGGGGGACCAAGTGAATCTCGAAGAGATGCAATTAGGGTTTGCGATTTGTCCGTTCGAGTGAGTTGAAAGGAAGGGGAATGTGGTCTGAGGGAGATTATATCATATCCCGCTTTTGGCTTTAGCGCGTGTTGTTTTTCTATCTCGTGTGTTGGTTTCGTGGAAAATGGAAAACAAGGCAGGAAACTAGTCGGACACCTGATTATAACAAAAAGAAGAGATTACATCCTTGATCCCAAACTATACCCTGGCATTACAAGTTGTCATCACTTGTCTGCCCATAAGCAAAAATGCACACATTGTTAACACCTCGGGCTCTCTTCTCAATCTTGTGGGCTGTGGACACGGGGGCATATGATTGGCTAGGGAATTGGGTGCCAACCTAGTTTGGATGCTCTCCTTTTAGTAGTGATGCCGTATCTCGCATTCCACATATAAAAAGAACTACGAAAATGCTTGATCCTGTTAAGGTACGTAGGCAGTCTTGTAGCAATGAAAAAGATGCAGCTACAAATACCAAACAACTTTATTTCCCCAAAGAACTACGAAAGGCTACGTAGGCAATCTAGTTTTTTTTACTTCTTTAAAAAAAAAAAACTAGATGCAACCACAAATATATGATGAAGTATCTTTGTCATACAAATCACATCTCAAGAGGATAAACTGATAGCAAATGAACCTTGTCACTCCCACTTTCTGTAATTGACTTTTCCAGCTCTTGTTCAACCTTCTTGCTATCATTCAATGAGGACTTCAACTGATTGAGTTCTTCATTAACTCTAGCAATATCTGATTCCAATTGCAATTTTGTGGCTTGGATCCTTGCCTCCTCCTCTAGAACTTGTGCTTTCTTTACCTGAATGTCTTTTGATTTCTTCAAGACACCACAGTAAGCTCAAAGTTCAATTTTTTTGGGCTCTTGATGCATTCCTTGTAAGACAAATTTATAGTATTGATGTGATTTATATCAATTGTACTCAAGAGAGTTTTATCACGGTCAACATCCTCGGGCAAAGCAAATATCTGAGTGACTTTGCTAGCAAACAATTCAACTTCCTCTCTACCAAAATCAGATTTGGTAATGATCCCATAAATCATATCTAATGACATTAATTTGAGGACAAAATTCTAGCAAGTCCTTGGGTTGTTGAAGCAAGAGAAATATGCTTTTGAGTTTGTTTCAGTAGCCCTACCACAAAGTTTTTTACCGATTCACCGGCTATCTCCCTGGCATCAGTCTTGATCTTCTTTGAAAGAATTTGAAGCGAAACTGCAACCTCATTGGATTTGTCAAAATTGTCTAGTTTGGTTTCTTTGAAGGCTTTAAAACAGTCTGTATTCCCCAAAGAATGATCACAAGAGAGATTCACTGTGGGATCATCGGGACTGTCATAGTCTACCCAAGGACGGAACCAGGATTTTACCCTAACAGTGGCAAAATGTATACTAAAAAAATCTAGTAGTGGCGAGATCATAATTTTTTTTTTTACATATAATAATTACATTTTCTAAAATTCTTATCGTGGCGGTCGCCGCCACTAGAACCTGGTCCCATCCTTGAGTCTACCTGCTCCACTTCTATGCAGAGCTCGTTTTCATTAGTCTTTGATTGACTAATGAAAACTGGATACCAAGGTTAGCTCTTGCTGCAAAAGAGTTGTAACCCTTTGTGGCTTTTTTTAAAACTATTCAATTGATCCCATTTTGTTTCTTGGCAGACCCTTTAATTACAAGATTGCCAAGCTCGCAAACTTCGATAATGGAAGATCCTGATGATATTCATCTTTGTTCAAATGATGGTACTATCTAAATCTTAAAACCCTAACTTTCGCTATTTAGATTCATGTCTAGGTGAACTCTTCTCAATTATGAAAATGGTTATCATTTCTTGCTATCAAGTGTAAATCTTTTTTTCTTGGTGTAGACATTTCTTGGAAAAATTCAAGCTTTGAGCCCAATAATACCCAAAAATCCGCTAACTCCGATACCGAAACACTATGTCTTTTTTGAAAGGCTGACCCCGATACCGAAACATGACGTTGTTGATGGTAAGAATTTCAAAAAAGTTCCCTTTTTGTGGCCGGGTTATCGAGATGTTGATTTGATCCAATAGGAATTTCAAGAAAGTTTTCTTGTGGGTTTTCTGGAGAGGCATTGTCGTATCAGAGATGCATTGATTTTCTGATAGGCATTGGTTTTCTGAGAGCACCAACCTCTAATCTCAAGTCATCGTTAAGGGAAAGCTATATATCCTTACTATTGAAACTATTTTTTTCATTGAATTATATTGCGTGGTGCTCCTTCCCTCCATTTTGGAACTTCTAAACTTTTTGTTAGTACATCGCTAGGGGAAAGGTATCCTTTCTTGTTCTCTGTCCATCACCCTATAAAGTTGGATTTGATATCCAACATAGCCCCCAAAATTCCCACTAAAACTATTTTTAGTGATTTAGGAATTAAGGCTAGTTTTAGAAAATTAAACACATATTGTTTTTAAAATTTTAAAGAGGACGGAATATTTGGGGACATCTCAAAATGCAATAGAACTAATAAAAAGGGTCAAATGAGTACTACTGCGCTTGTTTGTTTTGTGGGTGATTCATCCATTCAATAACTCTAATTATATGTTACTTTCTTTGATGATAATAAAAAAAAAAAATCTATTTGTCTCCCTTGTGCAGCTAAGCTTCGTTGATCTTGCTGGTTCTGAGAGTGAAAAAGTCGGGATCTTTGCTCAAAGAAGCTCAAAGCATCAATTGGTCATTTTCGAATCTATCAATCGCTGAGTCAAACTTGGACTAGTCTTACAATTTCCTAACGTATGTTTTCTTACCTTATTTTTTTTGACCGAGCAACACCCTAATGTTTTTGTTCAAGGCCAAGCTCGATCATATGGTAAATGGTAAATGCTTGTGTTCTAGATTTACATGGGGCATGCTCGTTAATGATAGGAGTTTGTCATAAGAACTTAATGTGAAGAAAAACGAAAGATGAATTATTGATTGTGTTCAAACATAACCCTAGCATGTCTTTATATAGGCTACAATGTTCTTGGTCGCTAAGAAATATAAACCAAATAGGAAATATGCATTACAAAGAAATCAAACCAACTTGGAAACATGAATAATAAAACCTACAAAACATGGTAACATAATATTGAGAAATATTATGTTAACACTTAAAATTTAGTTCCTTTCTTGTTAATCTTGCCAACCTGTGCACTTTGGCTATGGTGATTTGGTGTTAACCTGTGCAACTTAAGAAATTGGCTTATTGGCTTATTTTCGTTTTTATTCAAAAGAAATTGGATTTCGATCAAAATTTTTTACTTTTTAGATTCCTTTTGTTATGAGGATGCAATAATCCCCAAAAAATTGATGATAAGCCAAGTGATATGAAATTTTTTTAAATAAGGACAAAAAAATAAGCCATTTGACATATTTAGCCGAATGGGAACTATGTTTGATGTGGACTAAAATAATTATATAAATAGCAATTATAAGTACTCCCTCTGTCCGAATTTAATAGTTTATCGTTCTATTCTAACCGAATAAAAAAAGAGTTTTGGTAATGAATTTTATATTCAATATGGATTTTGTTTGATAAATCTTAATTAGTTCTATAAGACAATATTTTCAAAATCACATAAAATATTATAAATTACAAGATATAATCAATCGAAAAATAACACGAACTCTTAGAAAAGACTATTTAATCATAAAAATAAGTAGGGTCTCACTCCATGATTTTGCCTAGGGCTCTTAAATATATTGGGCCGGTCTTGAATGACCCAACACACTTTCTCCAACTTTTTCGTTCAGTGGAATCAACTTGACGAAAAATACTTACGAGTAACCCACAACTTCTAGTTTAGCGGAAACACTTTGTAATTCGGGAGCTGTAATTATTTTTTGGTCTGTGTTTAGGGAATTGATTTCTACACTCCTTTTTTTATATCCACACTATTTTTTTTAGATTTTAGTGTTGAAAGTGTATGTTTTTTTTTCCGTTAAAAGACAAAAAAAGAAGAAGTGTGGATACCAAAAAAGAAAGTGTAAAAATCAATTCCCGTAAAAGACAAAAAAAAAAAGTGTGAGTACCAAAAAAGAAAATGTAGAGATCAATTCCCGGTGATTATTTATGGCTGATTTTGCGGCAGAATCTTCCAAAAGCCCAACTGTTCTCATAAAAGCCCAAATCCTCGCATCTTTACAGCGTGCGCCCAACAGAATCTCGTTGACCCACAGCAAGCCCACCGACCGCGTACAGAAACCAAAAGGACTTGCCACGTGTATGGCCCAAATTCAAGCGGCTATCTGAAGCGGGATACCATCCAACGACCCCAAGTATCGCGTTAATCAAAAGCGGAAAAACCCCTCCCCCTTATATATACCCCAAACCCTAGACCTTCTCTCTCCATTCCTAAATTCAAAACCCAGACATGGTATATTCTCTCTCTCCTCTCTCTCTCTCTCTGGATGAGGTCAGGGTTATCTCTGATGGATTTATTTTTGGTGGTGTAATCGCAGGCGCTGCAAAATCAACCAACTGTGAATTATCCAAGCTTCAAGCTTGTGATCGTCGGCGATGGCGGCACTGGTAATCTTTGCTTTTGGGTTTATGCGTTTCTTTCGTTTGTTTGTTTGTTTGTTTGTTTTTGATTCGGCTGAGTGCTTTAGATGATTCCGATCGGATTCTAGTTTGGTAGGATTTAGTCTGGACATGTGCTTTCTATGCATGTTTGATCTGGCTCGGTTGAATTGTCTCGATCTAGTTAGGGCTGCAAACGATTTTATTGCCGAGACGTTCGCGAGCAACTCGAAGCTCGTCTCATCATGGGCTCCAAGTTTATTTGGGTTCGACTAGTGCTGGACTAGTTTTGAATGAGCCGAACTCGAGCGCTTGAAAGCTCGGCTTGTTTGCAGCTCTGGGGTGCAGTCTTCAGTGTTGCAATTTAACAATGAGCTGACTGCTTAATGTTACAGGTAAAACGACGTTCGTAAAACGCCATCTTACCGGAGAATTTGAGAAGAAATACGAGCGTAAGTTTCCTAACTTTGAGTGGTGATATTTTTTCTGTATGTGTAGCACACGTATTTCGTATTCGTAGACAGACATCACATGCACATTTATTTTGTGTGATGAGACTTGGTCTGAACAAGGGGAACTTTTATTTGCAGCAACAATTGGGGTTGAGGTTCATCCATTGGATTTCCATACGAACTGTGGGCCGATAAGGTTTTATTGCTGGGATACTGCCGGACAAGAGAAGTTTGGTGGACTCAGAGATGGCTATTAGTAAGTTACCTATTTCCACCTTTATGGTTTTTCTGTACTTCATTGTTTGTGATAGTGGTCTTTAGAAGTTTTTGAGGCATATTAGGGAATGTACCGGTTGGAATCAAAATTATTTCACTGATTCGGCTTCTATCACCAATTACTGGTAGAAGCCTTCTTCCAGTTCTTTCTTGGTTTTATAAGTCTGTTATAGTCTTTTTGTCCCTTCTTTGATGTAGTCATGTTGAGAATCTTAATCGACCTTGGATTCGCAAAATATGGAAGGTTAAGATTTGAGGGGTTACATCATTCTCATTGTTCAATTTGGTGCTTTATGGCCATCAACATTTATTAAGTGTTTCTGCTTCTGCACAGCATACACTAAATATGTAGGTGATGTCAATGGTAGCTTCAAGTTGTTGACCCGATACTTCTTATTTGTACCGCAGTGATGTTGCACATTCATGTGTGTATGTGATACATTACTAAAGTGTTCTTTTTATGATATTTGTTGCTTGGAATTTCAACGATTGTTTAGACAGCTCAATTCACCAGCATTCTAAAATTTCATGTCTTATTGTGCCTTTGTGCTGTGCTGGTATGAAGAATCCAATTGCACAAAGCATTGGGCTTTTGAATTGAGTTGATCAGTAGAAACCATGAGTCCAAGTGTATAGAATGTTCTCTGCATGTCAAATCACTCTCACGCGTCCAACATTTTCCTACCCAGTGATTGAAATACGCGAGGCGTACGCGAGGCGACAAAGTCCTCGTCGGAGCGAGGCGAGGCGAGGCGAGCGCCTCATTGAAGCGAGGCGAGCGTTTAAAAAAAAAGTAATATAAACTACATACACGACCAATATTCACTCATACCATCAAATCAAGAACAAACATCACCATATTGCATAATAAGTTAATAACCAACAATCCAACATTCCAACATACGAAATACTAGTAAAATACGCTCATAAAATGTCACAAACTAACAATCCAAAATTCCAGATATTCCAAACAAGACATCATTAGTCATCCTTTCATCAGTCATCACCAATATCTTCATCTTCTTCATCATCATTTGATTGATATCCATCCACATCTTCCTCTTCTCCTTCATCTGAAACAGTGTCATCCAATTCTTCTTCTTCCCAATCATCTAAACAAGAAGTTGATGCTTTGGAACGCTTCTTTGAACTTGTTGATTTATGAGTTGACCTAGTTACTTTGCTAGGTTGTTCAACCCCACTAGCCTCCGCAACAACATTCCAATCCAAATCTTCACCGTCAAATACAAGCTCATCCTCCAATTTCCCAATCAACCATTCATTGCTCTCATCAATGTTCTTCAAGGAAATCGGGTCAAATTTGCCGCGTTTCATATATCGACGCTCAATGCTCTATTGTACTTAACAAACACCAAGTCGTTGAGGCGCTTTTGATCTAGCTTATTTCTTTTTTTGGTGTGAAGCTGCAAAATAAAGTTAAAAGGGATTTAAGTTTATATCACACGATTCACACCTTCAAAACGATTAGAAATCCCTTAATGTAATACTCACATGTTCGAACACACTCCAATTTCTCTCGCATCCGGATGAACTACAAGTAAGGCTAAGGATCTTGATGGCAAATTTTTGCAATTCAGGAGTTTCACGACCAAATGACTTCCACCACTCAACTGCACATTGCCAATTAGTTATATTGTCGCAAAGGATAAAGAATAAAGAGGTAGTATTTAAGGCTTTTAAGCACAAAGAGTAAAAAATTGTGATCACCTGGTGACCTTGTAATTCTTTGCCTAATTGCCATGTCCTTTTTGAAGATTCCCTCATCCTCCTCATATAATGCTATCTGATGAAGAATTTCATCTTGCATTCTCTCAGTTGGTACCAACCTTTCAATACAATCCACCAAACCCTTCCATACCTCTTTATCAGCTTTCATCCTTGCACCATCCTTGTAAAAAAATGCAGGGTTCAAATAGTAGCCTGCTGCATGCAAAGGTTGATGCAATTGCACTTCCCACCTCGTATCAATGATATCAAACATAGTTTTATATTTGTCTTCATCTCCGCCAAACGTGTTTATAATAGTTTCTTTGGCCCTATCCATGGCCTCGTAGATGTATCCCATTGCGGGTTTTTCTTCACCATCAACCAAACGAAGTACTTTAACAAGAGGACATGCAAATCTTAGGGCCAGCAAGACATTGTTCCAAAATGATGGCGACAACATTATTTCTGCTACCTTTTTACCATCCGCCTCCTTTGCCCACTTGCTCTTACCCCAAGCCTCTGATGTGAACATCTTTCTTAGGTTATTCTTTTGTTGATGAACCCTTTGTAAAGTCAAACAAGCTGTTGCAAAACGAGTCTTTGCTGGCTTAATCAACTCTTTTCGTTGGGTAAAGTGTCTCATCATGTTCAACAATGTCGGACGGTCATAAATATAACTGTGTACCTTGATTGCCCTTTCCCATGTCCTCTTCAAATATGGCAACTTGAAAATGTCTTCTAACATTAAATCCAAACAATGGGCAGCACATGGAGTCCAATACAAATGTGGTCTTTTTGCCATTAACAACCTCCCTATCATAAGTCAGAACAAGTACAATAAGATTCTAAGAGTAAGTACTAAGTAATAAAGTAAGAAATAATACATTTGAGACTTTGAGTAGTAACTAGTAACTAACTTACTAACATATAGCAATTTATTGTTACCTGCCATCTTATTGTATGCGGCACTATCCGTGACAACTTGGACCACATTAGCTTCTCCGATTCGCTCCACATACTCGTCAAGCAACCTATACATGCTGTCCCCGGTTGTGGCATGACTCGATGAATCAACCGATTCAATAAACATGCTACCTTTAGGAGAATTAACCAAAAAATTTGTCAATGACCTATTCTTTCGATCCGTCCATCCATCACACATAAGAGTGCATCCATTTTCCTCTCTCTCCTTTTTATGGTCCTCCATTTGTTTGTTCACATTTTCCACCTCTTTTTTAAGAAGAGGGACACGCACTTGATAATAAGTCGGCGGTGTTAAACCAGGGCCATATTGCCCAATAGCCTCAATCATTGGTTCAAAGGACTCCACATTGACAACATTGAGAGGTATTCCAGCATCGTAAATCCACCTCGCAATAGCTTGATGAGCCCGCTCTTTCAATAACTTCTCTTGCGGTGTATTTTCGTCAACTTTAGGTTGTTTACCGCTTCTCCTATTCTCTACCTCGATCTCTGGGTCAAGGGTGAAGTAAGCATCCATAGGCCCTTTGGTCTTGGGCTTCTTAAGCTGGAACTTGGAGCCGGAGGTAGCAGTGGCAGCAGGCCTCTTAGGAGGGGGCTTCGATTGTACATAAAACTCATCCTCATCAATGTCCTCCTCATTGCCCGTTTCATCAAAATTTGGAAGAGGAGTTATGCTAGACGCCGTCTCCTTTTTCTTACACATAAATGCCCTAATCTCCTCTTTAACTGGTTCTGGGCAATTAGGACATGAAGTCACATCAGGGTATCCTCCGGCAATGTGTAGCTTCACTCGGTAAACACTCCCAGTAACCACTTTGTTACAAAAATTACATGTGAACCTGAACTTATTATCTTCATGTCTCTTTGAATACTTCCAAGCCGGATCGGTTCTATTCGACATCTATAATATCTACATTATACAGTACACAAACAAGTGAACAACAAACTGATTAATCATTAATCATTAGATATTTAAATTCATCATTCATTACTGTATAACAGTATATATAGTTATTTACTGCATACTATAAGTCTATAATATATATATATATATATTATGTGTGTATTAGTCATCAGTGTATGTGACTGTGTGGAAAAAAAATTACCCAGCACTCCAGCAGGGGCAGCAGGTCCAACACTAGCAGCCGACTAACCCAGAAGAGTCGGCTGGTCGAGATCGAGAGAGAGAGAGAGAGAGAGGAGAAGAAGAAGAAGAAGAAGGGCCTGTCGGGAAGAGAGAGAGAGAGAGAGAGAGAGAGACTTACGGAGGAGAGACGAGTGGAGGAGAGACGAGAGAGCCCAGAGGAGAGTCGAGAGACGATCGATTTCTGATAGAGGCTGCCGCTGATTTGGGTTTTAATTGGGTGTTTTGACCTAACCTCGCCTAGGCGCCCATTTTTAACGCCTCACGCCTCACGCCTAGGCGCCTGAAGCGAGCCTAGTCGCTCGTCTCATCCAAATACGCCTCGCCTCACCACTGCGAGGCGCCCAAGGCTCGCCTCGTCGCTCGCCTCGCCTAGGCGCGATTTTTTAATCGCAGTTCCTACCTAAATGCAGAACCATTATAGTCTCTTCCTTTGACACAAGCCTCGCACCATGAGTTTGATATTAGGCATAGAAGGAGAATTCCTGCTACTCTGTTTATTGGAGGGTTTTGTGTGTGTGTGTGTGTGCATTTTTTCCCTTGATGGGTGTGGCCGCCCCTTGAGATAACCGTGTAGCAAATTTTTATCACGCAGACGTTTGATGTTATTTAGTGCATTGATTACTGATATTTGGCGTGTAAAATTTATTTAGAATGTGATTGCTTTGCTGGTCATTTGTTATCTGTTCTGTTGTTTGTTTTCTTGTGATTCTAAACCAACCAGGATTTCGTGCTTATGTGGCTTTGCGTTTTCCGAGTGTTGTTGCATAGGAGATGAATGAGAGTTAGAAAAAGGATTGTCCAGGAGAACATGGTTTTCTTTTAACTCCCACACCTCCCTCAGTGGGGGCAGGTTCAACAACTCCATCAACCGCAAAATATCCACCAGAGCCTGAGTTTCTCCTTTACCTAGCTATCATCCTTAACTAGTTGAACTCAGAACTTGTATTTAACTTCTGAATACCTTCAGGAACAAGTACAAGTTCATATAATTGTAGAACATAAATGGTGTGCAAGTAAAACAAAACCCTGTTGGAAGTATTTATGTAATTATGTTACGTATAATAACCTGAATCTCAACGGCTTGCTGAGATTACCTTATGTATTACTGCTGTAAACAGTCTTTTGCATGAAGCAATTCAGTTAGGTAAACATGGAAATGGAATTCTAACTCCAACCCGAATCGGATTTGAGCTTCTATTTTCTTGGCCAATTGTTTAGAACTCCACTTCTTTCTGACTAGTAATTACTCTTGCTGGATGTGTTTCACTGTTCTGCTTATACAGTTTTCTTCATTAGATTTGTGTGTTATTTTACGTTGTCAGTTACTCTGCATATTTGCTACTGCTGGTAATCTGCCATTCTTCCTCAATCTCATTTTCCACTTTATTATTTGTGGCGTCTTCTTTGCCATACAATTAGTTGTGTCTTATACTCTTATATGCATTCACCTAAACATGGATGTTCTTTTTGATTAATGCAGCATTCATGGTCAATGTGCCATCATAATGTTTGATGTCACTGCGCGGTTGACCTACAAGAATGTTCCCACATGGCATCGGGATCTCTGCAGGCATTTTTTCACCGAAAGCATTTTGTTTGTGAGTTTTAAGTTTCTCTTACAAACTTCAAGCTGTTAACATTAGACCTATTTTCCTGCTGTGAATATCAGGGTGTGTGAGAACATCCCCATTGTTCTGTGTGGCAACAAGGTTGACGTCAAGAATAGGCAGGTCAAAGCAAAGCAGGTCACATTCCATAGAAAGAAGAATCTTCAGTACTATGAGATTTCTGCAAAGAGCAACTACAACTTCGAGAAACCCTTCCTCTATCTTGCTAGAAAGATTGCCGGGTAATATACAAGATGCTGTTTTCATTTGCTTACTTCATTTTTGGTGGCCTTTCTTTGTTTTTCAGTTTCTTTATATATGTATGTGTTGAACATGAGTACTTGGATTTTTTCGCCTCACAGGGATCCTAATCTTCACTTTGTTGAGTCTCCTGCTCTTGCTCCTCCAGAAGTTCAGATTGACATGGCTGCACAACAACTGTGAGTGTTTTTTCCGAAACATGTTCTAACCTACCCTGATAGAATTGTTTCTGTTCCCTACTTTGTATTGGTAGCAGTAGTACAAATTATTTTCCCTCATTATTAGTTACTGTATTTTATCTGCAAACTTGATTTTCCAGGTTGAATTAAGTTTTTAGTTGTTGTAATGTTCATCATCCCCTATTCCATTTGTTGCAGGCATGAAGAAGAATTAAATAAAGCTGCTGCTCAACCTCTTCCCGACGATGATGATGACGCATTTGACTAGCTCCTTAAGTTCAATGTGAAATACTTGTGGGGTTTTTTTCACAGGACATGGCTTTTACAGTATTTGATCCGTCTTCCGTTGTTTTTTCCTCTTCTGGTGGATTAGATGGGTACTGATGGTTGGAACTTTTGCTTCCAAGTTTATACATTCATCTCTGCTTTACTGATAGATATGATCTTTTCCCGTTGCCATGGAACAAGCCAACCATATTTTCATCGAGTTACTCTTTTCGTCAACTATATAGCAGTCAGATGTAGTGCAATGGTCCTAAGATCTACTGTTCGATGTTGATGGTTTGTCATGGCGGAAATTGTACTTCAGCTTTCGTCGGAGAATCACATCTCTACTGCCAGTCTGGGTCGACTGCGACTTTTGTAGTTTGTTCCGGTGGTTGAATTTGAGAACATGGATTCTGCTTCGTAACAAAGGAGTAGTATGGGTGTATTACGTACATGTGTCTTGACAATGTCCTAGGATGACGCCACCCCCCTTGAGCAGGAGTCACCATATAAGAGAGCAAAACTACTTGATTTGAGGAGATTGACTGATTGACAATGGGATATTCTTTACATATACTCCATCGTTTTTAACTTTGATTACCACGCAAGTGGAGCAAAGTGCAGTTGGTGTCTCTCTTATACTCTTATGTACATGGGCAGGGTTCGATTACCGTAAGCACCCATTCCTTTCCCAAGTTCCCTTAGGTTAGAGTAAATTAGGATTAACGAATGGCAAAAAAAAAAAAAAAAAAAGTTTGATCACCACTCAATGGAGAGTGTTGTGCAGCATTTCACAACGTACTGACCAGCGTTTCCAAAAGGAAAAATATATTACCTGTGTTTTGAAGGAAAAATTATCACTTGTACCTAGAGCAGATGAACCCTAAATAAACACTTGTTTTGACGGATTGTGTATGGATCTAGAATTTGTTAAGAGATTTGAAGAGAAAAAAAAAAACTAGGGTATATCGGTTTGACCACGGTGGTTTAACTAGGATGAACGTTTTCTGTAACCAAAAACACCGGACATAAATTACATTAGAAATATAGTGCAATCGCAGGTTCATCCAGCCGAACGAATTAAAAATGCTACGTACACTCCTACCGACCACTCTTCTCTCACACATGTGTCGGCTCCACACATTTAATTATGGGATGGATTTTACACATGTGAAAGAGGAGTGGTCGGGGAGTGACCGGTAGGCGTGTCCGTTACATTATTGTAAACGGATGGCGAACAGAAGTCAATGGGAAGATATATATATATATACCACAGGCGCAACCCATAAGATCCCAGGCTGGGACAACCCCAACCAGTAATGGTGGGAAAGGTGGGGAGATGGGTATCGTTACCAATTTCTGTCACTCTCACTTTTTCGGATACCTAAAAAAAAAAATTGGATCGTACTGATGCCATATGGTATTAGTTTGGATATAGTTGAATTCGAATCCTAAAAATGAAATCGGGTAGTTAGTGTGGTTTTTGGATCATCGTTAATAGTGTCATAGGCACGGGTAATTTTCTAGTTGACATATTAATGTTTAGATGGAAAGAGATTTATCTTTCCATGCACGTTTCGCATGAGAAAGTCTAGGAACACACCTCTGAAACGCAACTTCAGACACAACTGTGTTCGGAGCCGTTCAATGCATGTATGTCTATCTGCACCGAAAGATTTTGCTTGTGTTCGGAGTTGTATTGTGAAGTTGTGATCCTAGTGTCGTTTCACATATATCTCGCAATCCCAGGTCAATGTATGTGAGTTCATAGGCATCGAACGAACCTAAATACAAATGTGCCCCGATGTGTGTTCTAAAATTGAATTCCTAACATTGCTCATTTCACCTTTCTCTCACCATCATCAATCCATGTGTGGCAAATTCCGGCACTCTGCCCCTGTTTTACGGGCAACGTTAACCAATTTATATTTTCCAAGGAGCCGGAATTAGATGACTAAATCTAGCTCAAGACATGATTCATTTTTCCCGCACCCAATTCCGGAAAATGGTTCATCTTCTGCCTTGAATTTTCATAGTTAATGGCCTATGCATTTAAAACTTTCGGTGCTATGCCCACCGTTCTGTTTCACTGCTCAACATCTCGCTGTCCTTCTCGACAACAAATGGTCCGGATTTTAAAAAAAATCTTCCCTAAAAGAGTTCAACTCTTCCCTGAACGACTTTTTTAAAATCTGGACCGTATTTTGGACGGTGAAATTGAGAGCGGTGGAGGGAACGATAAAAATTGTGCGGTGGACGTAGATTTTCTGGACAACTTTACATACAAAGGCTACCCTTTCTTTATTCAGAAAAAATAACTTTAGACGGCTTTAAGGTTAATCCAGCAATCCTACTCCAGTAGTGTAACTGTGAGCCGTGAGGTTAACAGTGGCCTACCACGGATTCTTTTTAGTGATTAGCGCCATTCATTTCGTGCGTATTAATGTACAGATTACTCGTGAAACAAAATAAACTTAATCAAACATTGGAATGCGAGATGTAGAAAATTAGACAACTTAAATTCAATAACATGTTTGTTGACGTCGGATTAATTAATTTTTTTATTACAAAATGGTCCTGGAAACAAATAGTACCCATTTTGGGTATGAAATAATGGGTTACATTTGCAATTTGCAAAAAAAAACATATGTTACTAAAAATGCAAAAAACTTGCACTTTTAATATTCTCTCTCTCTCTCTGGATTAATATTCCAATGACCAAAACCAGAGGTTAGAATATTTTAGAATGAACAGGCTAGGTAGCTTGTACATCACATTAGCTAATATGAGTACAAATCATGTGTAATTATATGGAGAGTGGATCCTCCTCGATCTCTACAAACGATTTGGAAAAGTTGATACAGGAGTTGTCTCACAAGTGTGAGCCTCACAAAAATATTTCGTCGAGAAGATACTCCTGTATTTAGAGAAAATATTGAACTACCCGGGACATTTACTGAGAGGAGCCCAAACATGTCATATATCCTAGTCTGTCTAACAAAAAAACAAGTTATATATAGTAAAAACGAAAATACTGATGTGTACGGCTAAGATGACAAAAACACCACCACCCGATAATGGGTTCCACGTACCATATGCAATTGATGTATTTACTAGTGGGGTTCATTTCAATCCGGAGCGAAACCTTATATGTGGTATTGATCTAACACAAGAATTAATAGCATGCGAATGTAGGTCGACACTCAAACCAAAGCTTCTTGAGGCTCTTGATTACCACTCCGGGTTTTATAGTGCACAAATGTTCAGAGGTGGAACATATTGGAAATGGCGGAGCTCCAGAAGCACAATATATATTTCACTCTATGAATATTATGTATAACTTTGAGTATCTTTTACGGAGTAGATAGTTTATGTACTTTAGTGATGCATTGGGCCAAAACCATTGTAGTGTATAGTTACTAGAAACCAAAAAAAAAAGAAAAGAAGAAGTAGTGCATATTTTTTTAAATTAAAATTTATCTTCTCGTTTGATCTTTCAAATCGAAATTCTGGCTCTGCCCAAGAAATGTTCTAAGTATAGGTTGCTGATTTTGGCACTCCCTTTTTTGTTAACGGCACTCTCCTGCAAGTGTATTTTTTATTCAAAAATACACTTGTAGGAGAGTGCCGTTAACAAAAAAAAAAGTGCCAAAATTATTTCCCATCAACATTAGTGTATTGTACAAAAGAAACTTTTTAACATATCTCAATGGAAGTGGGACTCCAAAAACTACACTAGAGCTAGAAATGGAGTGAGGTTAGAATTTAGAAGAGCATTGAAGGGCAAATGGCCCCAATGTGTCTTGGGAGTATTAGGACAAAGATGAGGGGGAAGTGCCCTAGAGTGGGGAACCTATTGTTCAATCAAGGCAAATTCACAATTTAGAAAGGGCAGAATATTGAATAGACAGCTTTGTCCCATTTGCAACAGTTTTGAGAGCTACCTTCCAAAAACCTCCCCAACTCCCTCACTCCTGGCCCTAAATCATTTGTTGGAATTAAAGAAAGGACGTGGAAAGCACATCCATTTGTACCAACTAAAAGTTAAAACCTTGTCCATTGTCTATAAGGGGAAATTCTTGGGTTCCATGGGTACCACGTGACAGTAGCTGTCCGCAATCCCAACCAAAACATGTTTGCGCCCGACAACCAAAAACTTCTTGTCAATAAGACTATTGCACTTGAACATGTTTGTGTATATTGTTGTGAAAAATATTGTGTTGATAGCATTACTCTAACAATTCAATTTGGTAATCAGCATACATTTTTGTGATCTCTATCATCCTATAAAGGCATGTTCAAAAAATATCATATAAAGTGATTGAAGCCGAGTTTAAGGCTCCATTATTTGGCATGTCTAATCAAACTTTACAAAGTAAAATCATGTTGGGCTTATGGTTTATAATAACTAGCGAACGTCACCAACCCTAATCCTAGGTGGTGAGAATTCAGACTTTGATGAGGGAGATCTTGAGTTCGAACTTGCTCCATGCAAGATGCTCGCAACTTTTCTATTGTGGAGGTTGTGGAATCACGCCCCATTAGTACAGTTGGGGGTGATCCCGGTCCCTTCTCGTAGGGTATAGGACCACTTAAATGATTGTAAGAAAAAAATCGAACCAATTTTTATCGAACATAATTAAAAATAACATCCTCAAAGATATCGTTTGACTACTCGAAAATCAAAAACTTTTGCCTCAATTCTCTTTCCAAAACACAGATATCTAAAAAATAAATGAAACAAAAATCTTACTTTGAATGTTTAGGATTTGTTCTCTGAATTGACCCATAATGGGGATCATAACATGTTTGTGTTTCCAACATTGAACCTTGCCCTAGATTTATTTCTTCAATAATTTTCGAACTTAAACAATTGGATTAGTTCATAATATAAAATAAAAAAGCTAATAATCTTGGTCGGTCGATAAAGACATACATTACATGCATATGTGTTGCTCCCATCATTCCTTTTCATGTATTTAAAACTACCAAAATTAAGAATAAACATAATATTGTATTTAAAAGTACCAAAATCATTTGCTATTAGGAATTGGATACTCTCTGGTCCTTAATTTGGACTTAGACGGAACAGTCCAAATCCAAATCCTTTGTTGTAGTTAATGGTTCGGATTTGCTCAGATACTCTTACTTATCTGAGCAAAGCTAAACCATTGATTATACCAATGTGGTAATGTATGTTACAGAGATTTGGATTGTCTTGTGCGTTCCAAAACTTGGACCGGAAAAAAACTGAACCTTTGATAACACATAGCATTATGATTTTTTTCCTATATATGTTGAGCCGAATAAGGTGTCACATTCTATAATAAGTACTTAAAAGTAATACAGTACTTCTTCTTCTTTTTTTCATGTCCAAGTAGATTGTGAAGCCCATTAAATAACGTGATTGAAGCTGTCTATATAAGAAGTTGCATCAGATAATAAATACTTTAAAATTATTAAATTTTTTTTTCTGGAAAACTGATTCTCTAGTATGACAAATAAAGTACTCCCTCCGTCCCTTTTTTTAAGTGTCCCGCTTCGTAATTCCAACTTATTAAAAAAACATTATTATTACACCTTTCACATCAACTTTTACCTCTACTTTCTCTACTTACCCTTTATAGAGACATCATCATTACATTTTTACTCACTAACTTTTCAAAATAGAATCTTCTTTTAGGGCAAAATGGAAAATGTACCAACTTTAACTTACTAATTTTACAAAATGGACATTTATTAAGAAACAATCCAAAATAAAATATTAAACTTTAAAAAGGAGACGGATGAAGTACTATTCTAGAATAATTGAACTAGTATATTTTTGGAAAGTACAGGACATCCTTTGACACGATCGATCCCTACTTTCCTATGGTGCAAAAGGCCAACATTTTTGGAAATAATTCTAGATTTTTTGGCCTTTGGACTTTGGAGTTGTCATAAAATTCATGCATCGTAAAATGAGTAATTATTCAATACTAGTAGTTCGGGAGTACCGCCACGTTGTATTTCGGATCATTTAACATCACACATTCTTGTGGGTCCCTACAATTAGTGATAGATCCCACATGAATACGTGGTTGTAAAGTGGTTCGGAATACTACGTGGCGGTACTCTCAAACTATTGAATAATTACGAAACACAAATGTGAATACATCCACTCATAAGGGGTAATCTTGTCTTCAAACAAAACACCTCTCTCTCTCTAGATCTCTCTCTCTCTCTCTCTCTCTCTCTCTCTCTCTCTCTCTCTCTCTCCTCTATGTATATATGGTTTTGAAAAGAGATACAAGAGGAGGAAAGCTGTTCCCCTCAGTAGAGGAAAAACTACAGTGGAAAAGAAGCAAATATGGAGGAGTCGTACATTTGCTGGTTTTGGCTCATTATTTCATACACACTAGTGTTCTTTTTGTTCAAAGTCTTGGTTTATCTTTGGTGGAGGCCAAGGGGGATCCAACTACACTTCTTTAACCAAGGAATCAAAGGGCCCCAATACCATTTCTTGCTAGGCAACACAAAAGAGATTGTGGGCTTGATGTCCAAGGCTTCTTCCAACCCCATGCCTCTCTCTCACAACATTCTCCCTAGGGTTCTCTCCTTCTATCACCATTGGAACAAAATCTATGGTATGTACATGAAATTATCCTTTTTCTCCACAAGTACTCTATAGCTACGATCACATGCAGTCTTGCTATAATTTTGCCACTCTTCTTTATTACGAAGAAATCAAATAAGCTTGCGAGTTCAGCTTGTTCGAAAAAAGCTCGACTCTCGTTAAGGAAAGTTCGGCTACAAAGAGGCTGGTTTAGTAAATGACTCGAGCGGAGCTTGAACTCAAGTTTTTAGCTTGTTCGTTTGCAGCCCAAGACTACCGCCATAGTTTTGTTCCTCGCCCACACTAAGCATGTGTTGATTGGAACTTTCTGCCTTTCTGGGGCTATATGACTCTAGAGTGCATATAAATGTCTACTTTTGGCATGTGAAGTTGTCATTGAGATATAGTATATGGTACTCTGTCTTTTTTCCCCTTCGGATGAAATTCTTAAAATCTTGTTTTCTTTTTCCCTTGAAAACAAATGTATTTGAGCTAGTTGTCAGATGGTTTTACCTTATTTTTTCTATGCATAAGAGTGAAAAGGTTTCGAAAGAACAAGTGGGGTACTTAGTTATAATAATCTATGTCTTCACCTTAATAGCTTCATTCTTGTTTTGATTTCGATTGCTTTAATTAAGCTTCTAAAATATTTAATAAAGTTGTTTGTATTGCTAGTGAAATAGTGTTGGCTTTGTCCCCTCTCTCTCTCTCTCTGAGTATGATGATGTGTTTATTGTGTTGTAGGGTCTCTCTCTATCCGTTCTCGTTCGAAAATTGCATGTGGTGGTTATGTTTCTTATTGCATTATTATATTTATTGGCGTCCAACACTTTAAATTCAATAATACTAGAGGGAGTAAATAGTTTATTATCCAAGTAGTATTATGCAACATTAAATCATTTGATGGCCCCATCAATATAGGAGTTTTATGGGGCTTTCTTTGTTTTTTCTGGGTTTAGGGTCGGGATTTATTGCTTATATGTTTGGACCCTTATAGACCTTTGGGTGTTCCGGGCTTTTGCCCTTGAGGTGTATTGTCCAACTCTTTGTTGGATCCCTTTCCCTTTTCCCCCGTTTTTTAATAAAATTTAATTTTGCCGATCAAAAAAAATATATAGGAGTTTTCACTTCTTCTTTTTTATTTAATCGGCATAAAAGTCATTATTAGTATTAGAATAGATAAATTAATATCTTGGAGGAGGAGTTGAACTCCCGACCTCCTTTTCTCACGCGTAATACTTAAGTGCACCGGCCTGATGATGTCGTTGAGACAAAACCCTCTTGGTGAGTTTCCACTTGTATCCCGAGAGATTAGTAACATAGGATGGAATATTTTTGAACACCCTTGTCAACAAATTAAGAAGGTAATCAAAGTCCTATGGGAATAACCACGAACGAGGGATCTTAGACTCTTAGTTGTATTTCTGGTGTATCATGTCTGGGCTTTGGTTGTTATCTTGCCAACCACTTTCGGTCCAGGGGTACCAACCTAGTTGGTATGTCCGGGCTTCGTTGTGATGCCTTAATGTCTCGGGTCTGTTTATCCATTGTAATTTATTGTGAATGATACATAAATTTCCCTTTTGCCGCCGGTCTCATCCTAAAGATATTTTATGTTATTATGCATACCGCTTTGGTAGGAAAAAACATACAAAATTGTACTCATATATATTTCTTTTGAGTTAGACCACATTTGGTCTTAACACACTGATTATGTCACATGGTTGTTTTTATTATCACGTGTCATCAATATGTGATATCAACAATATCTCAAGATCTCATTCATTATTTTTCAAAAATGTTCTATGAAAACCAAAGTTTAATACATCAAAATATCATCATACAGAAATCGTCTCATGTAATTGGTCCTCCTCGAGGCCAAATCATACATATGCATGGCTCAGTCGCTAGCAATTTGTACATTATGCATGTGTACTACATTTTCATTGATGTAAATAAATTTTTCGTGCGATCGATTAAAAAGGGGTGGCTCATTGCAGGTGGAACCTTTCTTGTGTGGTTCGGACCGACGGCTCGACTCACCATATCTGATCCAGTTCTCATCAGAGAGGTTTTAAACCAGAAATCAGACTTGTTTGAGAAAACTGATCCACCCCCACATGTTAGAAAGCTTGAAGGTGATGGTTTGTTGACTCTCAAAGGAGAGAAATGGGTTCACCACAGAAAGATCATTGCACCAGCATTTTACCAACAAAATCTCAAAGTAAGTAGCATAAAAATTATCCCAACACACAAAATGCATGGATTATCAGTAATAACTATTTGGTTTCGTTTTTCGTTTTCGTTTTTGGAAACACACCGAAAACTCCTCTCGTATATTGCATGGGACAAAAGAAGAAGAAGAAGTAGCAGTGCTACACACACATCTTTAAAACACAACTCTGGACGACACAAGACCGATAGCCCATTTGACACCTCTCGATCGATGCTGACTGATTGGCTTAATTTTTAAAAATTTGTTTACAGCTTATGATACCGATAGTGGGAAAGAGCACTGAGAAGATGCTGGAGAAATGGCTGGAAATGTCGAATTCTGCAGGGACGGTGGAAATTGAAGTCTCCAAGTGGTTCCAAACCTTGACGGAGGAGATTATTACTCACACTGCCTTTGGAAGCTGCAGCTATGAAGATGGAAAATCCATCTTCGAGTTACAAGCACAACAAATGGTTCTGTCCATTGATTCTTATAGCAAGGTTCTTATCCCAGGATTCAGGTATGCATTTGTTCACAACAATTGTTCTGTAACATCATCGATATTTGAAAATTTTGTTAGGGCTCGCTTTGATGATCTAAACCGTTTGCTTGCACGACCCTTTTGTCAAACATTTTTCGTGTAAAAATTAAGTTAATCAGATGACCATAGCTACGTGCTCAAATAACATTCGCCTCATGGACTGGCTATGTGATTTTGACAAAAAAATGATACCCCAATTTGTTTGTCCCCTTTTAGACTTTTGCATGTCTCAAATTGTTTGTCCATTTGACTTTTGAATGAATAAAAATCCCTTTTTAATTTACCCAGCTTGCTTTTCTAAAATAAATGAACTTTTCAAAAATCTTGAAGGGCAAATAAATTGGAACGGAGGGAGTACTATTAAGCAAGGACTGTGCTTATTCAACGGAGTCATTCTTTTGAGAAGAAATAATAATCTTTAAAGGATTTTATTTTTCTTTCAAATATGATGTTTTGAAAATTCACGACTGCAACCCTTTCTCGCTATCGTTGACTTCTCCCGTTACCGTTGTATAACATTCCATACAAATATATATATCCTGATATTGCTATTTAAAACCAACGTACAAATTGAGACTATATGTTGCATGCCACCTCATATTTATGCTAGTGGTGGCTTTCGTCAAAGCACATTAGCCTATGCATAGATTTTTAGGGTTGCGAGTTGAACTTCCCTTTTATTTATCCCAAATTTCTTGTTATTAGGTTCTTCCCCTCTAGAAAGAATAGAGTTTCTTGGAGATTGGATAAAGAAATCAAGAAATCCTTGAAGAAGCTCATCACCATGAGGATAAACAAAGCTCACAACAACAACAACAATCCGACGTCCGATGAATGTCCAAAAGATTTGTTGGAAACGATGATCAAAGCGAGCATGAGAGAAGAAGCGAATCGAGGGGGTTTGAATAGTACGAAATGTTCGTCGGAATCCGCGTCGACGACGATCACGGTGGACGATATCGTGGAGGAATGCAAGACCATGTTCTTCGCCGGGAAACACACGACCTCGGCCTTGCTAACGTGGTCCACCATCCTGCTCGCCATGCACCCTCACTGGCAGGAGCTGGCACGTGAGGAGGTCCTCACGGCGTGCGGGGCACGTGATGTGCCCACGAGAGATGATGTTGCCAAGCTCAAGACGGTAATTAGCTAGTAAATGTTTTTTACCTCGGTAACATGATACTCCCTCCATCCATTATGTTTGTTTTTTCTATGGAAGACCGTGCCATTTTTAACACTAAACTAGGGCCGTAACGAACCAAGCAGTTTGTGAGTGGTTCGGTTCGGCTTGTTTAATAAACGAGCCAAGCTTGAGTTTTTGGCTCGTTACTAAATGAGCCGAGTGGAGCTCGGCTCGTTCTACAAAAGTTCAGTTCGATTAAAGAGGCTCATTTAGTTAACTCGAGCTTGAGTTTTTTGCTTGCTTAGTAAACGAACCAAGCTCGACAAGGCTCGGCTCAGCTCGTTTACAGCCTTACACTAAACATAAATTACTTCCCGAAATTATTTTTCAAATTTTTCTGCACCATTCAAAAAGGTCTCAATGAAATACTTTTGGACGGTGCGAAAAAGTTCAAAAAAATATTTTCGGGAGTAACTTATTTTTTAAGGTCAAAACGACATGACTTTGCACCATTCAAAAGATCGGTTTTACGTACTCCAGATAGAGCGTAACATGAATATGTGTAATCCACTGATGGAAAGAAGAAAAAAAATTCGTTGGGCTAATCACATAAGCTGCTAAGAATTAAGTCTCGTTCCACTAAGGAAAATAAGTACTTATTTTTCAAATAAATACTTATTTTTTGAATTAAAAGTGATGTATTATGAGAGAATGACATGCAGTCTCGTAAAGCGATAAAAGTACTAAAAAACTAAGATCCTCAGCGGAACGGAGCTAAAGTCGTGTTGTCATTTGCATAAATTTCCTAATGAATATTTTATCAATTCCTTGTAATTGCAGTTGGGCATGATCCTGAACGAGTCACTCAGATTATACCCTCCCGTGGTTGCAATCCTAAGACGGGCAAAATTTGACGTGGACTTGGGCGGCTGTACGATCCCCTGCGGGACCGAGCTCCTCCTACCGATCCTGCCCGTCCATCACGATCAATCGCTGTGGGGCCACGACGCGACCGAATTCAACCCCGCCCGGTTCGCCGGTGGCGTGGCCCACGCGGCGAAGCATCCGGCAGCGTTCATGCCGTTCGGGCTCGGCGGCCGACGGTGCGTGGGCCAGAACTTGGCCATTTTGCAGGCGAAACTAGCAATTGCTATGATATTGCAGCGTTTCTCGTTCGATCTTGCTCCTAGCTATCAGCATGCACCCACGGTCGTGATGCTCCTAAATCCACAGCATGGCGCACCAATCATGTTTCGCAAATTGTAGGTGGGCCGTGGAAATTAAGGGACAGTTTTTGGACTGATTCGTGATTTATCCCTTGAGAAATGAAAGCAAACTAAAATCGAGCCCAAATTCATCTAAAAGGGTTGTAGTGGATTTTGGGAGTTGTGTTCTCTGTATCGTTTCAATTTTATCAGATGTCCCCGAAGGGACACGATAGTTATTTTTGTGTCTGTAATATTTTTGTGTTTGATATGATTTGTTAGAGAGCAATCTCGACAAGCTTATTGACTACTATTTGGGGTCATGAACCATGCATACACATACGTAGTGCTATTTATTGACCAATTTAGGTTTGGTTCCTCCTTCTGTTCTCTCCTTTACTAAAGTTGAGACGGTTGAAGATTTGTCTGATCGTTAACTTTAGGATCTCAGGATTAGGCAAAGTGTGCGTAAGATGATTCCGATACCCAATTAAAGTAAAACTAAAATAAAAATCTCGTATGAAAAGTACAAATCTCACTGTGCACTCAAAGCAAACTTGCTTGCAATAAATTTCTGTAATAACTCAGGATCTCCGGATGTGCTTGCGCACACTTCGACTAATTTCTGGAGGACCAATTCCAATCGCACATCCATCCATTTGAGGGAGGTCAAATTTCCTGCTCTTTTTAATTGCTTAAAAGAATTCAAGAACCCCATTTACATCCGGGCTCATCGAAACCCACAGGGCAAGCAACAAATTCCCTAGAAGCTCGGAGAGTGCTTTGAACTCGTGGATTATTTCTCTAACAATCATACTATCAAAGGAGTCTGATTAAAATTTCCTATGGCTTGATCCCACAAAAATTGATAGTAATTACGAAATATCAGACCCACAATATTTTCAGCCCATGTCCAACCCTAATATCTATGGCCCATTTAAGAATTGGTAGCAGGCCTAATGTATCTGGCCTATTTAAGAATTGGTAGCAGGCCTAGTATCGGGAAGTCTATCCACACATACATTTTCATACATAGATTGTGCACGGTTTTTTTTTTTTTTTTTTAGGGCTCACCACGAGTTTTACATAAATGATCCAAGCCATTCATTAAATATAAAACACTTTTTAAATAGTCCTCATGAAAAATCAATTCATTCCGATACTTTTATGTGCTTAATTTAATCATTTAACTTTTCATTATTCTGAAATCTCAATGAAAAGTTAGAAAATTGGATCAGGAACTTATGGCCCCGTTCGTTTTGGGATTTTAGATTTGGATTTATAGGTAATGAGTGTAGAGAGAAATAGAGTAAGGATTGAAAATATGAGTAATGATTGGAAAGAGATAAAGAGAAAAATGAGAGTAATGATTGGAGAAAAATAGGATAATGATTAGAATACAAAATTCAAAATACCAAAACGAACGGGCCCAGGTATCGGATTGGGCTGATCTTTCACGGAGACCTTTGAAAAAGTATTTTACATTACATTTAATGAACGCCTCGAATTTTTTATGTAAAACCTGTAGTGGGCCTTACAAAAAAATCTGTGTCCGTGCACTTTTGTATGTGTGGGTAGCAGCTTTCCCTAGTATCAGACCTGTGACAGCACCACCGCACGAGAAATTTTTCAGTGCCGGGTGGGCACGGTGCCAGGTGGTGCCGAGCACGATCTCGGCCGTCCAAATTTGTTTTGGACGGTTCAGATTTGTTTGGGTAATTTTTAAGTGTGAAATTACCAAAACGTTCCTCCAAGCCCAAACCGATCTGGACCGTCCAAAACAAGTTCGGACGGCCGAGATCTGCTCGGCACCACCTTGCACCGTGCCCGCTCGGCACTGAAGTGTTTCTCCCACCGCACAAGCTAGCTTTGCTTTCTTGATGTGTTCACTTCAACAGTTAGCCAAGTGTCGAGCTCTAAACCATCCAACGTGGCACGTTATCGCCCAACCAAGACACCTATGTTCCCCTTGTGTCCTATCGCCCACCGCGCAATGCTCATTACAACCTTTGCAAAATTTCCCCAATGGTGTCGTGTCCTAAGTCACATAATGCATGACGGGTGTGGGATATCGAGCTCAAGCGCATTTTTCAAAAACCTCATAAGCAATTAAAATAAAATTATTCTTAACATCCGTCTAAAGAGGTAAGATAATAGGTAAAAAATTGTATTGATATTCGAAAAAAGATGTATTGATATTTATGAAAGTGTATCAATATCCGTGAAATATACATTGATATCTGAACTTGTTGAGAATTACGGATATATTATCCTTTATCTAGTAGGCGAAAGTTCGCAAAACCGATTAAAATATATGAGTACAAGAATTGAAAGCATGAGCGCAAAATCATGAAAGAGTACGCGAACGCACATTAGACACCACCAGTCATTTAAGGCGGGAATCCAACGGTTTAAAACGACGCCCTGTTCTTCCCAACTGTATCGCTCTGTTAAGGTTAAATGCGACCCTCGCTTTCTCTCTCTACGCCTCACTCCTCCTTCCTCCGCTTCACTGCTCTCTCTCCAACCCCGCCAATGGCGTCCGGGTCGAACTCTCTGGTTTGGTTCCGGAAGGGCATTCGGATTCACGACAACCCGGCACTCGAGTACGCCGCCAAGGGGTCCAGCTACCTCTATCCGGTCTTCGTGATCGATCCGCGTTACATGGAGCCCGACCCGACTGCTTTCTCCCCCGGCTCGGCACGCGCTGGAGTGAACCGGATCCGGTTCTTGCTCGAAAGCCTGGCCGATTTGGACTCCAGCCTACGGAAACTCGGTTCGCGGTTGTTGGTGGCCAAGGGTGAACCCGGCGAGGTTCTGTTTCGATGCTTGAAAGAGGTAATTTAAAGTTACTTGTAATTTCAGCTTGCTTACCGAAGAAAAGAAATTAAGTTCAAGAAAACAGATGTTTATACATGGTTTTGGTTCGGATTTAACTGGGCTCCTCCATTGCACAGTAATGATCCTAGGAATTAGTCGAGGTGAGCCGAAGGTGGCCCAGATTCAAACACCTGAGTGAGAAAGAAAATAGAAATAGCGTATTACTATTAGAGCTTATTTCACAACGGTTGATTATTGCGTGTAAACTACTACTCCTATAGAAGCCTCGTGCCAATTATAGTTGTGAGTTGAAAGTTTTGTCATGGTATCACGGTTAGACTTTGAAAGGTTTCGGACCAGATTTTTTATTTCTTTAGTGGTTGGGCAGATTAGAGCATTTCCAGCAGCCTCGCCCCACGCGCAGCATTTCACCACTTTGCTATAGTGACTCGCCACACCTACCATGTCACTGTAGCACCCAAGATGGGAGATTGGGAGTTGAATAGCCATTTTGGTTAGGTTGTTGGATTGTTGATGTATTTTGTTGCTGACTACGATAGAGTTTGACATTTTGGTTAGAAACTGCTGGAGATGCTCTTAGTAGACCTGAGCCACAGTGTTTGCTTTTTCTTGATGGAAGCAAATCAAGTTATTGTTTACCACTTCATGTGCGAGGTTCGCACATGTAGGAGTATTAGAGCTTGTCTCACATCCGTCAATTATCATCGAAAGAGTCTGGAGAGCCTCTCCATTAATTGCTAGTTTGCTTTGATTTGGATGCTTTAACATTCCCAGAAGTAAATATTTTTATCTTGATATTGGAGAAGGGCAATAAGTGGCACTTAGATATAAGTGAGTCAAAGAGTCCCAGTAAATTCTTTCTAACTTGCGTTATGAGTTGGTTCGTGTTGTCTGTGACATTTTGTCCAAATTGTATGTATCACATGGTAATAGCAACATAATGGTGGAATTTAATGGGACTACCAACATTGTTTTCTGGCACAATTACAAGGAGATGTGCCATCACTCATCAGTAATGTAAAATAGATTAGGCGATTTTATCATGAAATAATGATTGTAATCAATGCCTTTTCATCCTAGAATTGTGGTTTGCATCTCATTTTAAGTAACATTAGTTTTGGATTTTCGCAGTGGGACATAAAAAGGCTATGCTTTGAATATGACACAGAGCCCTACTATCAAGCTTTAGATATCAAAGTTAAGGTAGGAGTTCTGGAAGTATTTCGAAATGTTATTGGCTTGGTGGTAATCTGCCTTTGTTATAGATATCATGTAACAACAAGTTGATTTTTGTCGCAACAGAACTATGCTTCTGCTGCTGGTATTGAAGTCTTCTCTCCTGTGAGTCATACACTATTCAATCCTGCAGATATCATACAAAAGGTATGTGTAGTGTCGGTTTATGCTCTTTTAGATATCGAAAGTATGTTTCACTAAATTCCATTGTACGAAAGGATATCTACCTTTTGCTTGTATGGAAAAAGTAATTTGTGGGACTGATAAAGTTTCCTTGTCTGATGACATGTACGGATGTTTTGATGAAACGTCTGAAAAGAACAGTGGAAGGCCACCGTTGAGTTACCAATCATTTCTGAAGATTGCTGGGCAGCCTTCTTGGGCCTCGTCTCCCCTCTCGACAACCATTTCTTCACTTCCTCCTGTTGGAACTGTTGAAAATTGCGGGATTTCAAACGTTCCAACTCTCCAAGAACTTGGTTATGAAGATAGTGGACAGGTATGGTCCGTATGGACTACTAGTTTCTCTAGCCACTTGCCTTTGGTGGAAATATTAGTGAGAAAAAATTGTGTGCAGGATGAATTGACGCCATTTAGAGGTGGCGAATCAGAAGCATTGAAGAGGTTAAGAGGTGCAATGGATGACAAGGTATGCTATTGTGCTTCGCTTCTAGAATTTCCTTCCAATGGAAACTAGAATGTGATTAATTCTTCTCCTCTTTTGTCTTACTCGTTTTCCTGTGCATCGTCGTCTACATTTTCTGTTACTAACTCACAGGCTGTCGAAACCATGTGAAAGACGTTTTCTTCTCCTTCACCCTTGGAACTTACATACCCTCCAGATGGAGCGAAGTCTTCTTTGACTCTGCATTTGCATCACACTATGTTAATCTGTGGTTAAGGCCTAAATTGTTATACCTTCTTGCATGGCTTTGTTTCTTCGTACAATCCACTGAGCTAATTCATCTTCTGATAATCTAAAATGTTTTCCTCTTTCTTGTTTTGTCTATATCTGGGTTTTGAATTTAGATTGTAGCCCTCATTCATCAGGCTACCAAGTACCTACATAATGGAAGTGGATATATGACATCAGGATTCTGAGTATCTAATAGGGAAGTGAATCTTCTTTGGAAATTAGATTATCTGAAGCTAACACATCTGCGGTTCAGCCAACACAAAATAGGCTATAGAAGAAAGTCAGCAATGTGCTGCATGTTTTTCATAAACATAACACCAAAAATAAATATATAGTTAACTAGGTGTCAGTGAGGTTCTTGTTCTTGTTTGCCCCTCTTTTTTCAAGTTGTGTGGCGTTTTGATATTTTTTGGCTGCATTCAATATCCAGTTTATATACTACAGGAGTGGGTGGCAAAGTTTGAGAAACCAAAGGGCGACCCCTCTGCTTTTCTAAGGCCAGCAACTACAGTTTTATCACCCTATTTGAAAGTGAGTTAGCCTTAGATGAAATTTGGTTGTTTTTCCTCTTCTCAACAGATGTTGTCTTGTGGATTCTAATCTTTTGGCACCTCTTTCTCTTCGCTGGTAGTTTGGTTGTCTCTCTTCAAGATATTTCTACCAATGTATTCAGGATGTTCAAAAGAATGTCAAATCGCATACCTTACCGCCAGTTTCCCTTCTTGGACAGGTTGGTTGTGTGCTTATTCAGTTTTTTAAGATTTTAGACACTGCGCTAACTGGTATATTCAACTCCTGCAGCTGTTATGGCGTGATTTCTTCTATACTGCTGCTTTTGGCACTCCTAACTTTGATCGAATGAATGGTAATAGGATATGCAAGCAGGTAATTAACTCGTATCCTAACTTCATGCAGTCAACCTGTTCTGCTTGCTTTTTCAAAAGGACAATAAACTGTTATTTTGCATCTTACCGCTGATTGTTTTATTTTCCTTAATAGTCTGATGGCTTATGTTCAATGCTTGTGATTCTACGGTGAACTCTCATGATGATTTGGACTCTTGTGTATATAATGTCATTCAGAGGTGTACATGACTTTTTAAGAGAATGTAATGAAGTCCAAATGTTCATAAATGTGCAGTTACTTTTCAAGTGTGTATATCAAATAATGTAATCCTTGTGAGTGAAGGGTAGAACAGCAGAATCAATACCTGCTATGATATTGGTCGAATCTGTGTATTTTTAGGATTTGGTGGGAAAGGTAATATGTCTTTCATGTACAAAGTCCTTACACACGACTGTTGATACTTGGGTTTTCTTCCATAGTTGCTCATAATTAAAGACCATCTACTTTTTTTGAACTTTTCAACGCTCTCTTTTATGCTTATTTGGGTCAGTGAAAAACCAATGCAGTAGCATTAGGGAGCTGTTGTGTGTGGCTATATGGGAATATACGGTATGGACAAATCAGTAAAAACAATACTCCAAAACCAAAAGGAAAGTGCTCTTGCTTTTATTTGCCCGATCAGTCAGATGGAATTTCTTAGGAAGTTATTTGGGCAAACTAGTTTCATTCGTGTCCTGCTTCATTTTGACAAAATTTCAAGCACAAATACCAATATTCGAATTGAGGAGCTTGGCCATGTTGCTCCTTGTGATATAGTTTTCCAATGGAATAAGAGGAGTCAGACGACTAAGATAGTCCATCTTGCAATGGCATCTTGGGACTTAAGTCAGGTCTGCTGTATGTCTTCTCTCAATGCATGATTTTATGTCACTACAAAAAAACTGCCTATACACGCCAGGAAAGACTTGACAAACGCCGGCAAAGGTTTTAGTAGCGTTTTTGCAATCGCCGAGGATGCCAAAGCCTGCTTGGGTTTCTGGCGTTTAAGAAACATCAATAAAGATCTATGGCAGCATTTTTCGAAAAACGTCGGGATTGATTCCTGAGTAAAAATTGCCCCTTTGGCGACAATTTTCCAAAAACGCCGGTAAAAGTTATCTTTAGCGGCGTCGTAAGAATGCAGGCCATACATAGATATGGAAGCGCCTTCTGTTGACCTCGACGTTGTGAAAAGATGCCCATAAGGTAGCTCCCCCGTCTTCTTTCCTTGTTCTCTAGGAGTATGAGCTCTTGTCTTTCCATTCTTTTCTCTATTTTCACATTTTCTTGTAGTGTGAAGTACTGGTTTCCAGAATTGATGTACGTGATGTTGATGTAGATACCTTGGAATGTCGATGATGAACTGCTGGCAGCTTGGAGAGATGCCAGGACAGGATTCCCTTGGATTGATGCTATCATGGTCCAGGTTAGTTCTTTGCACAGGATATCCTGTGAAGTTTGTTTGGATTATAGATACACTTGGAACTTAGAACTCAAATTTTCAAATTTTTGCGCCCTGTAATACACTTCAATTGTGTGACTGAAGTTAAATTGTGGTGTTAAAGCTTCAGAAATGGGGTTGGATGCATCATCTAGCACGGCATTGTGTTGCATGCTTTTTAACTCGTGGAGATCTGGTAAGTGACTCCAATTTTCACAAAGTACAACTTTTACTTCTTTCTACATGTGTTAAACATCTACTGTTTTGCTGATAGTTCGTTCATTGGGAAAAAGGACGCGATGTTTTTGAGAGACTTCTGATAGATTCTGATTGGGCTATTAATAATGGAAACTGGCTCTGGCTGTCATGCTCATCATTTTTTTACCAGGTTAAGAATACCTCTCATCCCATTAATCATGTGGCCGCATGTTTTTATTGTTTATGAATATACGCTTATCTTGCATTACCACCTCGGATCTAAGAGCTCGAGTTTTGTTGACTAGATGCGCATAAGAACCACATTCTAGCAATTTTCAACCCTGAAAAATACTTATAAAGAATTTTTCTGAGATGAAACTGTACGGATTTGTTTTCTTCATTTTTCTGCTCCTGAATATTTTTCTTGCTTAATAAGAATAACATCGCGAGTCAGATGGCCCAGAATCACGCAGTGAAGTGATCAAAACTCCTCTGTTATGTGTGTACCAGATGTTTGAGTTATGATCCCATTCCTTTATTTGTTAGCTGCTGTTAGAAATTAAAGTGATTATTGGAGTGCTAGCTGAGGCTCAGCATTTTTGCTTCTGTTCCGTAGCAGTTGTTATTCAACTAAACTCAGCGCCAATTCTAATTTTTCCCCTATTGTCCACCAGTACAACCGCATTTATTCTCCAATTTCTTTTGGGAAGAAGTATGATCCAAACGGTGATTACATTAGGCATTTCCTTCCGATATTGAAAGGTACGTTGTAAAACTTATCCCTATCTGTGGGCTTGGTGTATTACAACTCACGTAAATTTGGAGCTGTTGATGTTGTTTTCTAGATATGCCGAAGGAGTATATTTACGAGCCATGGACAGCTCCATTAAGCATCCAAACCAAAGCAAAGTGCATAATTGGAAAAGACTATCCTAAACCAGGTCCATGTTCCTATTCATGTTTCTCCGATTTATGTTGGAAGCTTATTACGGTTCACTTTGGAGATAGCTTGAATCTCATTTTGTACAATGACAGTGGCCCATTAACTGAGAGTTGGCTCGACTTAAATCTTCTACTGTCTTGAGAAATAATGATTGTAGTTGTAAGCTGGAAAGACCCCTCATTTAGGAACATGTACGATGGTGTACCGACATCTTTCTAGCAAGACATAATTAAAATTCATCATATTTTGTGGCTCCAGTGCCATTTTAAGTGCATGTTAGCTTTTGAAGGGGCAAACTTTGATATTGACTACAGCCCCAGTTCAGACCAGCTCTTGTGAATTCTTAAACTAAGTTTATAGATTCAGCGCTTGTGATGGCTTTCATTGCCTTTAATGGTCTCCTTCCACATGAATGTGTGACTTCCTTAAGATACCGTGTAGATCACGAATCACCATATGAACTCCGAGTACATGAATGGCTGATGACCCAGTTCGACAAGATAGGTGCATGACTAACTTTACATGCCCAGGGATGTGCCATTCAACAAAGTTGTAAACCGAATAGTACCACAAGTGACTTGTAGTTCGAGTACACAGACTTTCTTGAATCTCATACTTCCCCCTTGTCTTACCCTATTTGGTTGTGTTCCAGTGGTTTCCCATGACACTGCAAGCAAAGAATGCAAGAACAAGTTGGCCGAAGCTTACGAGTTGAACAAGACACGAAATGGCGCGGTGAATGAGGAAGATCTTAAGATTTTAAGGAGAAAGTTTGAGGAGAATCAGAGCCAAGAGCCCAAATCCAAAAGGCTGAAAAACAAAAGCTGAATGCCGAAGGCCACGACTTGAGAAATAATGGTTGTTATTGTAAGCTGCAGTGACCTCTCATTTAGTAACTTGACAGCAAGTTTTGTGTATATTACGCCCAGTATCGGAGTAAAATGGCAACTGAAGAACTGGATGGTACTTGCCAGGAAAAAAAAATTAGGAAAAGGATTTGCTGACTTGAAGATATTTGTAATGCATGATCTTACTTCTTACAACATGGACTTGGAACACATGGAAGCTAGGTTTTGTTGTGCTGAATCTGTTGTCAATGTGAATTGAGTGCCTTGATGACTTCTTCCGCAGCCATTCGTATCGGTTACTTTGTTGGATTTCGTTGTTAAAGTGTACTTTTAAGGGGTTGAACAGATAACTTTTTTTTGGTTTGGTTAGAGTTCATGTCAGCATTATCTTTCTTGTTCTTGTTGGCTTGCTCCCAGGGAAATGGTTTTACGGACCTACGGGCTAATGGTGTGTGGGAAGTCAAGTTCCCCAGTCCTGTTTGGCTCATGCATTTCTGCAGTGTTGGCCCTGATGTTTGGGTTGCCCAAACCCGATCCCAAGCTTGGTCCCCCAGTGTTTTACGGACTTAGTAGCTGGTGTGAAGTTCCCCATGGCTCATGCATTTTGTACGGTGTCTCAGTTATAAATCAAACTCGGTATTATTTCTTTCTTTTTATGGTACACACTTGGGAATCATACCTGTCGGCTACGATTTAAGAAACGAACAATGTTACAACCACAATTTTAAAACACAAAGCCGGACACAAAATTGCATCCAGAGCCGTGCAACACCCACGGGCCATATACATCGAGCATTTTTAAAAACAATTGTGTCCGAAAATTGTGTTCCTACACTTCTTGATTAAAAATTTCAGTGTTGAATATTGAAATTGCAAAATCCCAATCAAACCCTAATTTATCTTATGTTTTCCGTAATGTTACAGCCCCTTTGGCTGCCCAGGTGAGAAAGGGGAGCAAAAATGATACTCACACAACAATCCAAACATAACCTCTCACATACACGTGGGCTCCATACACACTACTATGTGTGGGCCCCACATGTATGTGAGAGGTTGTGTAAGTTGTTGTGTTTGGATTGTTATGTGAGTAGCATTGTGGGGGAGCAAAAATTAGTGAGAGAAGAAAAGAAAGGGGTGTGGTTTCTCACCAATTCATCAAAATACACATAAGAAATCAAACTCACTCCCATCTCCGGCGACTGGTCTTTTCTCCAGCGACCTGGAAGTCTCATCACTCTTCTTCGGCGACCGCACAGCCCCTGTTTCGACGACGAAAAGATGTCGTCGTAGCTCGCACACGCTGCCGGAAGTTGAGCGAGTGAGATCTACTCTCACCCACGCTCCCCACTCGCCTCTCTCTTCTCCTTTCTCACGGAATCGCGCCAAAAGTGGTGAGAAACAGAAACAGGCTTTGAGGGGGTTCTCGTCTCTCGCCCTTTCGCACCCTCTCTCGCCTTGTGGATCATCCAAACGAAGGAGAGATTGAGTTCTCCCTCCTTCCCCTTTCTTTTCTCCCGAAATCCCTCAATCCAAACGAGCTGTTAAAGTTCTTATTTTTCATGTACTTATTTCCCACTTTACGATTACGAGACATTCTCTAACAATACATTACATTTAATTTTAAAAATAAGTAGTAGTACTATTTGTGTTAGTAGAACTAAGAACACACTCTATTGGGTCTTTCTGAATATTTTTGAAACCTTTATGGGAGTGGAGTGTAATATAGCTTTCGTTTATCAGACTTTCCTAGCTGCATCCATTACTTTGCGGCTGAGCTGTTTCTCTCTCCTCCGTTAACAATTTTGACACCCCTGTACAGAAGAATCCTCAATCCCCCCAGCCAAAGGCCCTCACCTTCACGTACGTCGTCGTTTTGCTGCTGCTGTCTCTCTCTCTCTGCCTCTTCTCTCTCTACACATGGCTGCGAGGCCGCCTCACTTTCTGTTCTCTACTCCTCGCTCCATGGTAGTGAAGACCCAGCACTCCATCCGTTTCAATCACTTTCTCCCGTCAGCAATTAAAAGGTTGGTCAACTCAATTAAGTGTCATAATTGAATGGGTTTTCTGTTTTTTTTAATCTTTTTTCGATAGCTATTTTATGATTACCTCTCACCCGCCCACTCTTTTATGCCTTTTTGTGATCTTTCTAAGTTCTACTGCAATCTCCTAGCACAAATTTTGTTCCTTTTTTGTTGAGAAATTGGCCAAACCAACAAACACACAAGGCGCGAAGAACAATCAAGAAAAGAATTACAGAATGCATTACACAGATGTTTTTACGTGGTTCCCAATTGTGTAGTTCAGTATCAGTTTTTACTGTGTATCGAATGAAGAATGGAGTACTGGGAACATCGGCTCCGTATAGCACCTATTTTTAATATAGAGTTTGCATCATCAATTACCGTAATACTCCTGTCAGGTCAAATCGGGCTGCACTAGCCCACCTCTTTTTGGCACTTGATTTGTCACATTGGTAGTCCTCTCTGCCAAGTGCCAAGATTCCCATACTAGATTTGTTGCATTGTCTAGTTGATAGAATTTTGTTGGGTTATAAACTAATCATATATGCTTTCCATTTCGTTCACATTTAGCCATTTAGGCCCGACTACAATACCACTGAAAAGTATTCTACGCACAAGAATGAGGTGAAGTAGTTCTAAAGTACAATGGAAGGAGGGGAATATCTTAGATTAATGAACCTTCCTATCCAATCTTCACTATAGGGAGAATATATGTAAAAAATTCACGTATCTTGGTTGTTTTTGCGTATGAGGGTGAGGGTCTTTTTTGTATATCCCTTGGGCATTCGACCAGTCATTACGTATGACAATAAAACGATGTGGTGCAGTAGTAATAAATAGTTTCACTCTTTGGCAGTGTCTGTTAGCTGAAAGAATGACCAGTCTCTGGCATCCTGCTCTGCTCTATAATTCCCTATGCTTATTGAAGTGTTTATTTTCTTTGTGCATAGCCAACGAGAAGATGATTGTGCGCCTCCACATGAAGGATTGTCCTCTGTTGCAGGTTTGTTCAATACGATTCCTCTATTTGGTGGATTTTGTTCCTCCTTTCTGTATTGATGCATGGAATCCCTTTAATGCCCTCATAACATTCAAGTCATACTCTAATTTTGTTATAGTGTATGTTCCTTCTTTATTGATTTCCCCCCTTCGTTTGTGGCTGAAGAATTAACAAGAGCCAGGCTGAAGGACGTGAAATTGTTTGGTCTATTGTTTTCTTTAAGAGAAAAACTCAGTAACTACTCTTAAGTTCTGAGCTTATTATCTGTTGAGTCTTTTTCTGCAGAAACTTAGTTTCGGCAAAATATACGCAAGTTATGGGCATCAGTTGATCTTACACTCTCTCTCTCTCTCTCTCTGCGCGCGCGTGTTGTTAATCACATTTCCAGCAAACAGTTCTATGGTAATGCATGAATTGCTGTAGGTAGGGTTGTGAAGTGGAAAGGGAATATATAAGCTTTCCCCACCCATCTGTGACAAGAGAAAAAATGAGTGTTCCTTTCTTCTTTGTTTTGCTGGTCTCGTGGACCTCTTTTGCCTCTTTGCGACAAAATTCATTTTCTTTGCAAATTGGAGGATTTACTATGTTTTTGTGCTGGATTTGACATATGTCCTTTATCTGGCATAACATATGAGTCGGCTGTAGTAGTCTAAGAGATATTTTGGCACTTCTATGCCCTATCATCTGTGGTCTACCAGTAAACTCATAGTTATTCGTTAGCAATTTGACCTGAATGTAGCCCTTCTCTCCCACTCAGTGTAGGTTATTATAATTCCTGTTCTCTTTCTCGGTTATTTTAGCAATAATGAGTTGCTAATTGTCTTCCATTTTAATAACGTTGGTACAACTTTGCGGTCACTTGTTTAACTGTTTATTATCATGCTAAATAAAAGGTGATAACTCTTTTTTGCATATGCTTTGTTAGATCATCGAGGGAACATTAACTGCATGACTATTTCTATGAGACTACATCATATGGTTAATTCCTTGCTCATGAATGCTTTGTGGAAACTTTGAGGTGAATTTTTATATTCTTGTGTTTTGATCTTGATTAGGATTTCTTGTTCGTACTTAGTAGGAGGAGTTGTAGCTTTAGGAAAGTTCGATGCCCTGCACATTGGTCATCGGGAACTTGCAATCCAGGCAGCAAAGGTTGGAGTTCCATTTCTTTTATCATTCGTTGGAATGGCAGAGGTACTTGGTTGGGAACCTAGGTACAGTTACTTTTACCCAAGTTCTTGTTGGATATCTTTATGTACTTCTCCTTCCTCTCTCTTGGAAAGTTTTGACTTGGTGTTGCAAAAAAAGAGGTTATTGCGCACTGGCGGGAATTCTCTACGTAGGTGAAAATACAAGGAAGATGGAAAAATAAGAACATAAAAGGAACAATAATAGGACCTACGTAGGTGGCTTTGTATCTGTTACAATGATAAAATGTGTTTAGTAGCAATTTGGCTCAGGGAATTGCATCTCCTCTGCCAATCTAGGAATCCTCTTTATGCTAAACAGCAGCTAGATGTGAATCTCCACACATAGTTGTCTTATTTCCAGTTTGCAATGCAAATTGTCAGCATCGCTTTTCACAATTGGATCATAACAAGCATGGTATACTATCCAACATTTAGAAATCTTCATTCAGAGGGGATACGCGCTATAAAATGATTGCCATATCAACTAGACGACAATAATAGGTGTAAGGCATTTTTGGGGAGTGGTAATTGCGAGAGCTTCAATGAGTTAGTATGATAAACCCTGCAGGTTGTATCATGGCTTTATAAAGGAATACAGAATACGTCCTTCAGGTTGTTATGTCTTTTTTTTTTGAACGGTGAAACAAAAAATTTTATTGATAAGAAAAAAGATTACAAAACAAGCTCTTGTTAGTAAGAAGCCAACAAAGAGAACCCCCAATGGGCCTAGCCCAGAACATCTAAAGGGTCTAAACAGGTATAAATATAACATTAAAGCCCATAAAAGGCATAGCTCATAGACAATGTAGGCCAAACCGGAGACCAACCCATAGACAACATGGGCCAGCCTAAAACAGCAACCCTACTCCACCACCCACCGCAGCCACCTGGAATGTGAAGGACCGCTGCCACCACCATCATCCGAACCCGAGGAACAAGCCCCTCTTATTGCCCTGAAGAACAGCCCGACCTCCCCACTACAAGCAGCCCCACCAGAACCAACCGCCACCAACACGGAATAAGGGTCTCAAACCCAGATCTACAACAACAGAGCACAAAACGGGCCAAGCTCAGCCCAAAAACGGCCGAGCCCAGCCCAACACCACTGCCAACCCTAGCGAACTACACTGATCAGCACCCACTCCGCAACCCTCAAACTACCTCCGACAGCCTACCTCAGGCGAAAACAAACCACCACCACCACCGCACCAAACTAGACCAACACCACCACCATCACCACCAGACTCCAAAAGCGAAAACCCACAGCGCTGACTGCCGCAACGCCACCGCTTCGGAGCCTCCCCAATAAAGCAGAGCAAAAGCTCAAGTTCACGGCCTCGCCATTGCACTAGACACGAGATCCCCTCACTGTTAGGCATAACTGAACCCACACAATAATGGATCAGCGGGGAACCGATCCTCACCGACCCCAGCCCCACGATCGAGACCTCGCCGTTAAGCACAACCAGAAAACACCAACATGAAATCCGGCGGTTGAAAGGAGAACCAGAGGGAGTTGAGTGAGATAGGAATCGCGGATCCAAGAGAACGGAGGAAGGGAGAAGATCAGAGAGAAGCTAGGGAGGGGGAGGAACAATGGAGGAAGCCCAGGGGGAGGAGGGAAGGGCGGCGCCTCCCCCCCACCCCCCCAAAAAAAAAAAAAAATTGGTCTAGAGAGAGAAAGAGTTTAGAGAGAAGGGAGAGAAAATAAATATGGACAACTGGTAGGTTGTTATATGTCTTGGTCAAACCTCTCTCTAGGGTCAGTTGCTGCATCTTTACATTCACCAGTGCTATCTCCTAGCTGCATACCGTCTTGTTATATATAGCGAGGTCTTTGGGCCTTGGTTACAGTCAAATTTTCCACATTGCCTTCTTAAGAGTTAAGACAAGCAAATAAACTAGAGAAGCCACTCAGTAGACGTTGTCTACACTATGCATGAGCCAATCCTTGGTTGACATGCTCACCCTTGAATGGGAGCGGTGTTAATGGCCCAGGCATCACTTCACATGTCTGCCACGTAGCACCACACTTATGGAGACCTTAATGTGGAGATGATGTGGTGATGGTACGTGGTAGAGCATGGACCCATCACTCGGAACTGGATTTTCTTAGAACAAAGTGTAACTACAACTCCTCTAACATGCCTTTGCACAAATTGGCTTCACCTATCAGAGATTCAGAATACCTTTCCCTTTTGTTGGCTATATCGTTTGGTATATTACTGTGATTTCAGTGTATAATTTTTGTTATTGAAGACCCTTTGTTTATTAGGTTCTATTTTATTTTGGAAAAGAAGAGGTGTTTGGTGGACTTCGCAATAATTTTTTGATGTGAACTTTCTGTGCAGGGCTCCCATAGTTGCAAAATGTGATCGTAAGCGGGTTCTTTCCTCATGGGCTCCATATTGTGGTGACATGACACCTGTCGAGTACGAGCTTGAATTTTCAAAAGTTCGGCATCTTACTCCCCGTCAATTTGTTGAGATGTTATCAAAGAAACTTGGAGTGCGTGGGGTTGTGGCAGGTGACATAATTCTATACTCCATTGTTGTTTTCACGTGGCGTTTGTTTCTTTAACAGCAATTGATAATAATCAAAACTCAATGATTTGTGGCAGGCGAAAACTACCGGTTTGGATACAAAGCTGCTGGCAATTCATCAGAGCTGGTCAAGTTGGCTGAGGAGTATGGGATGGGGGCGTACATAATTAATAATGTCATGGACAAGAACCAATACTATGGAAATATGGGCTCAAGTAATTTGAAAGAGCAAGGGCAGGTCTCATCTACTCGTGTTCGTCTTGCTCTTGCAAAGGGAGACATGAAGTACGTCTCAGAGCTTTTGGGTCGCCAACATCGTCTTGTGGTAATGGTGAAAGATCAGGAATGGTTACTTAGCAACCAACACAGGCTGTCAGCTCGAAAATCCTGTTTCCTAAATCTTCCACCAAAGGAGGGGCTGTACGAGAGTTGCTCTGTTCTAATCGGCAATGATAAAAATGTAGTGCCCTGCAAAGTAACGATTGATGCTAGTGATATTCATTTGGAGTTGCATGATGCAGCTACTTGTATGCGTATTATTTCTCAAGATTTTCAGTGCTTGGGTATTGACTTTGGTGAGTCAGGAGCTTGATTGTTGTAGGCGGTTTTTATTTAACTTTCCTCCCAATTAATTGCTTCATGGTTCATAAGTTTTTATCATTCTTATTATAACAGGAAGAGGGTGTATTTGTTGTAGAAGCTACGGGTTGATTCGTAATCAATTATCCGGCCCATCATTCATCGCATTTGTCAATTCCTACATATTTTTTGTACTGGAAAATGTTAATTGATTGGTTCAGTTGAATCAATGTCCCTAGCATCATGGTTTCGGACAGATAAAGCTTGACATTTGGTTGCATGGCTGAGATTTTAATTTTAGCTCTCCCTCCCCTCGCCAGAACAACCGTTCTCCAACTTCTTGTGGGAGGAAATACGATACCAATGGTGACTGTGCTGTGTAGCTCCGTGCTGCACAGCCGCCGGCAAGGCCTTTCCGGTATCGGTCCGACAATTGGAGACGTCCACCGTGTAGAGCTCGTCAAGTACTACAAGTGTACCAAAAATCAACTTCATCAAGTATTGTTAAGTGCCTCATCGGAATACATATAACTTGGAAAAAAATGAATCCTAATGGATACGAAACACTAGATCAAAACCACTAAATCCATTTTTTTCAAGTTATATGTGTTCCGATGAGGCACTAAACGATATTTGATCGAGCTGATTTTAGGTGCACATGTAGAACTCGACGAGCTCTACGCGGTGAACGTCTCCGATCGTCGGACCAATGCCGGCAAGGCCGCGCCGGCGGCTGCGCAACACGCTGTGCATCACGGAGCTACATAGAACAGTTCCCGGATCCGATTACAATATGCATGTTCCTTCCAATACTGGAAGCCGTATGCAGAAATGGTTCTCTCATTTCTCTGAGCTTGGTGTATCGTTGCAATGATCTGTGGTTTTACTGTGGTTGCCTGGATGATGCCCAAGGAGGAGTATTTACGTGCCATAGACAACTCCAAATTTTTTTTTGGAAAATGTTAGAAATGCATTGATGACGGAAAATAAGGTTTACATATTACAAGGGGAAATGATAACACAACATCACAATATACACAATCAAAAGGAAGCTACAGGAACAAAAGATGGCTATCAGCAGTAGCCCCGGTCCAAAACGGAATCCCCCTTGCTTCTGGTGACGTTGAAGGAGACAGCAAACTCCGCTGTGCTAGACAGTGCGCTGGGTGTGTGTCTTTGCGATCAACTCCATTAAGCACCCAAACTTACTTAATGCAAGGTGCATAATTGGAAAACCCTATCCTCTACCATAGTTGTCATACTTGTTTCTCAAACTTGTATGATTGTTTTTGCAATGGTTGGTTTGATGAGCATTGATAGATTTATTTAGAGAATAAATTCTTTACACCGCCGGTGTAAACATTTGTTTCCTCCAAATCAATTATATTGCGTCATGTTGCAAAACAGTGGTTCTAATCAATAAAACATGGCGACGTGGCGCAATATAATTGATTTGGAGGAAACAAATGTTTACACTGACGGTGTAAAGAATTTAATCTTATTTATTAATAGTATGCAAAACTACTCAGAATATCGCGAGCGATTCAGTTTTCTATGTGACTGAGCTTAAACTTGAATTCAACTAAAATCTTTTACGTCAAACTGCCTCCCTACACCTTGTCAGTGACTCATAGTTATCGTAACTGTGTCTCAAAACTTACTTTAAATGATAAGAGTAATTACAATGGTTCGTTTTGAAAAAAAGTTAGTCCACAATCCATGGCCCTTTTTCATGGACATCTTATTATGTATTTTCAATTTTCATTGGCAAAGCAAGTCTACAATTTCTTTTACTATTTCCCATGCACTTCTTATTTGTTTTTTGCTCCCAATTTTCAGAGAAATTTTTCATTGCCGGGTGGGCACGGGGCCATGTGGTGCACTGCACCAATCTCGGCCGTCCAATGAAGTCTTGGACGGCTGAGATTTGTTTTGTTGCCGAGGGGTATTTTAGTTACTTCACATTTTAAAATTAGCCGAACAGATCTGGACTATCCAAAATTTCGTTGAACGGCTGAGATGGTGCACGGCATCACGTGGCCGTGCCCACCCGGCACTGAAAATTTTCTCCAATTTTCATTGTCAAAGCAAATCAGTTCTGCACGTGACCAATTCTTGGGCTCGTGCGGCGCACGCCGTAGCCACAAGCCACTGCCAGCCATCGCCCCTTTCCCAATTTCCATTTTCCAATCGAAACGAAATTTTACAGAGAGAGAGAGAGAGAGAGATCTTAGATCGAACAAAAACCATGTGGAGAAGACTCTCAAAGCCGCTTCGAACCCTCACCACAACCAATCTCCACCGCTCCGCCGCCGCCACCGTATCTCCTTCTCCTCCGCCGCCCCACCTCCCGATCTTCACCGCCGTCTCTCGCCACTTCACTGCCGATTCCAGTAAGTCTCACATATCTCTTCGCAAAACCTTGTTCATAGCCTTGTTTTTGCTATTGGGTAATGGTAGTAATTTAGAGGTGTTTGAACATTGAACTGTTGGTATCAGGTACTGCTGTTTCGAAGAAGAAAGTGGAAGATGTAATGCCGATTGCTACCGGACACGAGCGCGAGGAGCTCGAAGCTGAGCTCCAGGTGAGTTAAAATAATTGAGGTTTTATTGGAAATGCTGTATTTTGATACGTTACTTTTAGTAATTTTGCTCTAATGCTGGTGTTTATTGGTTTGATTGAAATAGGGACGGAAAATTCTAGATATCGACTATCCGGATGGTCCTTTTGGTACAAAGGTTAGTACATATTATGGTGTTAGAACATTTGTGAATGTTAAAAGTCCCACATCGAATGAATAGAAAAAGGGTAGGACCTTAATATACAATTGGGTGGCTCGTGGATATAATGTATACTACGTCCAAGTGATGTGGTGGACTCTCTGCCTTTACTCCCATACAAATTGGTTCTTGAGCATGCAGTGGCGGATCAATGCATCGCATAAACTTCCAACATATGGTTTTAGAGGATCTGATGTTGTTATTGTTACTTGATTCGACGGTTATTGCTTCACTAATCAGGTTGATTTATCCACGTGATGAAATGAAGACTTGGATTCAAAAGACTGAGTAGGAAGTAAACTTGCATTCGACATTTGTGCACATAACAAATGAAAGGGCAAGCTATGGTCTTATTTTATCTCAGTATAGGCAATGTAGGCTTGTGATAGAGATGGAACTTCTATGGGACCTATGGAAGATTAGAAAGTAAAGTGGCTACTTGGGTTCTTAAATTGATGCCTTAGTTTTAGATGTCAGTTTTTAGCTATAGAAAAATTGCAGTGGCTTTTCCCTCTTCCTTGAGCATATGTATAATACGATAAATAATTAAATCCGTATCTATACTGATTAAATCAGTTTTACATGTATCTATACAGACTATACTTTTTATCTCTGTATTCTGTATCATGGGTTGGAAGTTTTAAACTCCGAAACTTCTAGACGTTGTGCCTCCTGATGATTGATGGATTGAGATGGAAATAGGATTTGGCTATAATTGGTTCCTGTGATGATTATGGAAGCATGTTGTCATCCCTAAATGGTTTTGTAATTTTGTTTACCTGTAGGAAGCACCTGCAATCGTTAAGTCCTACTATGACAAAAGAATTGTTGGATGCCCTGGAGGTGAAGGGGGTAAGTCCCAATTATATTTCCTTCGAATTGAGTGATTTATTATGTCTTTGCATAATTGTTTTTCTCTGGAATTCATTAAACTAGCTTGTTCCTTATTATATTGTCCACAAAATTTTAGCCTCTTGCTTATAGCTATGTAATATTACTTTTTTTTTTGTTTGTTTACCCTCTTTTCAACAGAAGACGAGCATGATGTCGTTTGGTTCTGGCTAGAGAAAGGCAAGCCACATGAATGTCCAGTGTGCTTGCAGTACTTTGAGGTGAGTAAAGTCCTGAATGAATCAGTAGGTTTGTGGAAAGATGTAGCGTAGATGAAACTGAACATTTGGATAATAAGTTTTTCTCCAGGTTTTGAGATTTATTTTTGCGTTTGATTTTGCTACCTAAAAATCTGTATGTAAGCTATTTTTGTAAACATATTTGTTCAGTTTAAACATAATTTGCGACTTATAACAAGTACAGAATTCCACTCAACCCTATAGTGGAACTGTTATGGCCTGGATAAGATTTAATGGGGGGGTTAATAGTCTTGTTCCGTGAATGAACTTTTACCGTCGAAATGGCAATTTTAGAGTTGACTAGGGTGTATCTTTCTTAACAATTAGCTCGAATTACTGTTTTTTCGGTACACTGCCTGAAAAAGTCCAAGTGGTGCAAGTGTTGGCACAATTATCTTAATATTTATCGTCTTTTTGCAGTTGGAAGTGGTTGGCCCAGGAAGACCTCCTGATGGACATGGTGATGATGAGCATCACTGATTTCTGGTTGCAATGTTTTTGCCAGAATAAAATCTGGTGAGACTTTGGGACTGTTCACTATATTGTGGTGCTCAGAATTCAAAGGACTGTCCACTATATTCTGGTGCTCAGAATTCAAAGGGGTTTGTACTCTTTTTTTGCTTTCGGCGAATCTTTGGTTCTCATGGTTGTTACCATGGCAAAGTTCGATATTTTTTCCCACAATTTTGGATGATAGACGTAAGCGTGTCATCAATTGGAATTTATGGATTCCATCAGTTCTCTTCAGCGCAACACTAATAATTGGTGCCTACTGTGACATTTCTCTTGTATAACATGGCATTCTTCTGCAAATTAGTTATTGACTGTCACCGACTCACCATGGACCTAATTGCTGCACTAGTAATTGTCAAACTTTACCACCTTTCTTATTCAATACTTGACTCGACGAGGATTGCTTCATACTTTCTTATATTTTAACTTCCTTATGGTGCACCATCTCTTCTGTGGTTGCTTTATCATGTGTGTGACCCTGCTTGTTAGAGCAATTTAGGGAACTTTTACCGGCCAATTCGAAGCGTGTGCTTGATTGTAATTTTGTGTTGTTTTTTAAGTATTCTGAAATATGGGCTTGTGCAACTAATAACTGGATAGTACATCGTATTAAGCAATGCTGTAGTTGAGCATTTGAACCATGCGGTGGTAGTGGTGGTTTTGTGAGATTGTACTGGGTCCATTGTTGATAGAATTGTGAAAAAACTTGATGGGGAACTCTGTGTTACACGGTGAACTGTAGGCTATTTGGTTAGCTGGTCAAGTGTTTGTTTCTTTTGGGCTTTCCAATGCCGCGGTTCAATCAGACAACAAGCAAGCCATTCTCTTTAGCGTGTCTCCCAGCTAGTTCCTCCTTGGGAAGATATGGCCTTAATCTCAAATATCAGAACTTTTGTTAGGTATAGTGTGATGTCTCCCTTTTGGATTTGAATATCGGGCGATTGGGTCATTCCTTGTATAGCTACCCTAGTAGTTAAAAGGAGCTCACTCTCTTCTCGCTTTCAGTGTATAGCTACCCTAGTAGTTAAAAGGAGCTCACTCTCTTCTCGCTTTCAGATGTTTCTGTTTCTCTCTAGCCGGAATGGGAGGGGCTGTAGTGCACCTGCTGCACTACACCGTGTAGTGCGGCCGATTCGACCGTTCATCTCGGCACAAACGGCTCAGATTTAATTCAAGCTCTTACAAATCTTAGCCGTCCATTGTTCGGATGAAAATCTGAGCCGTCCATTGCCGAGATGGACGGCCGGATTGGCCGCACTCACTACACGTGTAGTGCGGGTGTGAACTTCAGCACCCCGGGTCCCTCTGTAGCCCTGATGCCCTTTGTCCTTGGTGGGAGAAAAAAAAAAAGGGCATTTGCACTACACGGTGAAGGGCCATTTTGTCTATAGGATTACTGGATTCTCTTGGGTTTCGGTTGCAAACTCGTTTCTTGAACTACTTCCTTGCGGTAGAGATACCTCTGGTTGTTGAACTTGTTTGTCACTGCTTCGGGACTGGACCAGTCCTACACACCGATCCTTGAACCTGGTTCTCTGGCAAGAATTTTGTCAGATTTGGTACTGTCTATCCATTTACAAAGCGAATCCTATCAGTATTGGTAAGGACACAGTTTCATTCGGAGAATTTTGTCAGATTTGGTCTTGTCTATCCATTTATAAAGCGAATCCTATCAGTATTGGTAAGGCGAATCCTATCAGTATTGGTAAGGACACAGTTTCATTCGGTCCTGCTCATATAATTAAGTTCAGGTAGGTAACCTAAATGAACTACCGTTCGTCTTTTGTCACCACTATTTTTCGCTCGCGTTTACTGTCAACTGGCCGAATGAGAGATTGTAGAGGCAGAATCACGAACCACCTTCTCAGCCTTTCGTATCGGCGCAATATTCGTCTTCGAGATCTACTAGTACTATTAAAGATTTTATTGGAAGGTACTTTTACTGGCAGATCTAAGATTATGTTGCGGCCAACCAGTAGTTACTGGGGGTGAAGATGCTTTGCTAGTTGGCGTGGAAAAGGTAAGCATAATTTGGTTCCTAAACCAGATTCATTTTGATGCTCAGAACCGCTTTTACTATAAAGCTTGTTAAATAGTTTAACCATGCTCGCATTAAATGAAAATCGTTCACCAAGTGATTAATTGATTTGTGTTTATTTATTAAATGAATGGCGCCGATCCGATGTGTCGTTCGGTTTTATTTTTTATTTTTTATAGATAAATGTTTGGTAATCATGTTCATTTGTAGCCGATCACCATGATTTTTTACATAAATGATTTTCTCAACAAACTCTACGAAATGGACGATTTTAATAATAAAAATTAGTCCAGAGTAATAAGGTTAAAAAAGGGTTAGCCGTTCAGGTGAGGCGTTTGTCACCTTTGCAAGTTGACATGAGGGCTGTACATCTCAATTCTTTTAATGATTTCTGGGATGTTTTGGAGATTTGGTGGCATAATCATGCTAATAAGGATTGGCGTATGTCGACAGCTGCGGTAATAATGTGGTTTATATGGAAGTGTAGAAATGGGGCTATTTTTGGACAAAAGCTCTCTCTTCCTAGGACGGTATGTAAGCGGGCAGTGGAGTATCTACAAGAGTTCTTATCTGCGAACTTCTTGGGTCCTGCATCGGTACTATCGAGTGGGGAAGGAAGGCTCAGTTTATGGCAAAAGCCTCCAGTTGGTACATTTAAGATTAATGTGGATGGGTCTTGGAAGAAATGGGTGATTAGAGGGGGTTTTGGGGTTGTGATCAGGGATTTCCGAGGCTGTTTTGTTGCTGCTTCTATGGGATCTTTTCAGTGGTGCGCGAGTTCATTGGTTGCAGAAGCCTTAGCAATTCGGCAGGGTATTTTGTTAGGATCTCAACTCGGTTTGGGGTCTGTTATTTTGGAGAGTGATGCTCAATTGCTCATGAACATGCTCAATGGTCAGGTTGCGGTCAATCAAGAGGTGGAAGTCGTTACTCATGATGTTCAGGTTTTGAGTAAAAATTTCCATTGTTGCAGTTTTTCTTTTGTTCGCAGGACTGTTAATAATGTTGCTCATGTTTTAGTTGGTGAAGGTTTTAGTGGTTTGGGGTATAGTCGTTGGACTGAGTCCCCTCCGTTGTGGTTGCTTGGTCCTCTTTCTAAGGACGAGTCTTCCGTCTGATGTTTAGTTTGGACTTTTATTAATACCATCTGTTATCATTGTGGCAAAAAAAAGAGGTTAAAAAAGGGTCAAGTTTTTCTCTAAAACTGGAGAGGAGAGGATCGGGTTCCTATTTACTTTTTCTAATTAAGTAACGCGTAATTTTCTCTTCTCTACCAATTTAAGATCTAAGAGCATCTGCAGTGGCATAACCACCAAAAGAGGATCAGGTTCCGATTTACTTTTACCAGGAAAATTTCAAACAAAAAGAAGAAATAGCCGAGTGGGGTGTGATAAGTTTGGATACTGATTTTCGCGCTCCAAGATTTACTGCAGGTGCTCCACCTTTTTATTTTTATACTGTGATGTTGCTGGCAGCATCACAGTGTGTTTTGTTTTTACACTGTGATGTTGCCAACAACATCACAGTATAAAAACAAAAAGGTGGAGCGCTTGCAGTAAACCTTGGAGCGAGAAAATCAATGGCCATAAGTTTTCTTATGTTTTGTGATGAATCATCAGTGATGATGTCTCGTTTTATTTATTCGGTTTTTTTTTTTTTTGAGAAGTTTTTGGGTGCCTAGCAGGTACCACGTGGTGGTACCCATCGGCGATCCAAACCATCCAAACGTGTTTTGGACGACTTAGATTTATTCTCTTCCTTCACCCCACCACTCTCTTTCCTCTTTTTATCTCTCTAAAATTTAGACCGTTCAACACACATTTGGATGGTCCGGATCACCGAAAGGTACCACGTGTGTGGTACGCTACCGGCACCTAAAAATTTCTCGCTTTTCAGTTTCCATTTCCTGCTGTGAAATGTTGCATTAGCGAGAGACCGTCCTTTTTAGTTGAGGGAATCAAAAGAGAATTGATTCAGAAAACTCATCTCTATCTTACCAATAACGACAATGGAACAAACGATATACTCTCTATAAGTTGCTTTCTATTCCATTGGAATAATGGGGAGAGATAGAAATTTCGACATATGGCTTCCACTATTCCGGATGCGAGGATCCTGTAGTGCACGAGTATACTACAGGAGCTAGTGTCTTTAAGAGTGTAGTGCTCGGGGAAAGCATTTATTTGATGGCTAACCAAAGTAGAAAAAAGCATTTTCTTTTTCTTTTTTTGAAAATTGCGTAACTATTGCTGGAGATGCTCTTACGTACCCAAACGTAATACATTTTTAATCAAAAATACTAAGAGTAGGGACAATTTGCAGGGATCCATGCAGAGACAATCGCGTTTGGTCCCATTTCGGGTCCCAAAAAAATCTAGAAAAATATCCGAGCTGATTTTTTACAGGGCCCCATAAAATAATATTCAAAAATTTATGGATATTTTTCTAGATTTTTTTGGGACCCGAAATGGGACCAAACGCGATTATTTCTACACGGATCCCTGCAAATTGTCCTTTCGTACAGTTTTGTCTGCACTCATGGTGACTGGATGTTGCGTTATGATACCACGCGTCGTTGATACAGGTATAAACTATTTCTGCAACACACATGTATATACACGAAAAAAATGGGTTCTTGATCCAACCACCCTACACATATCGGATGCCGTTAATTCCCGCGGAGACCCCCTCGGTTTTTTTTTTTAAAATTTTTGGACGGCTCGGATCGGCCGTCCGGTGGCCGGAGACGGCCGGCCGACGCCGTCGGTACGATTTCGGTCCTCCTTGGATCGGTCCTCATAGCTTTTTCGCATAAAAATTACTCCGTAGAAGTTTAAGGACCTTGCTACGGACACCGACGGGTGGTGGCCCGATTTTGCACCGACGGGCACACAGAGCCCACTTTGGATCCCGCAAGGATGATCCGAATCATTCAATATTTTTAAAAAATAAAACCGAGTGGGCCCTCTAGAAATTACCTCAATCCGATATGTGTAAGTGCTCGATCCAATCTTCTCATTTTTGCCGATTTTTAAGAAATGGGAAGAATGGATGGAGCACCTACACATATCGGATTGAGCTGATTTCACACGGGTTCACTCGGTTTTTTTTATAATTATTGAACGGCTTGAATCATCCGTGTGGGACTAAGAGTGGGCCCCGAGTGCCTGTTGGTGCAAAATCGAACGACCACCCGTCGGTGGCCGTAGGTTTGTCGGAAGTTTAATTTTCCCTTTATCGATCGCCTTATGAAAAGGAGAGTGATTTTGCTACTCCTCTTTTTGCTAATGCCACTTCCCTTTGTGTCTTTATTAGATAATTTGTTTTGTGGGAGAAGAACAGTGACTTTAAAAAGAAGGGGGTGGCAAAATCAATTCCCGATGAAAATACTACAGTATTTCTTTTGTTTCATTGTCCTCCCGCGAGTGCAAATCCTACTTCTCCCACTAAAAGAATCCCTTTTTCCCAAGTTTGAAGTGCAATCAACCAGATTTTGTTTTGCTTGCTTTTCACTCCAAAGATTCTTTGAAAGCTGTCAATGGATTTTTATTCTTCTTACTAGTATGTGATAAGAACCTTCTTTCAAAGAAACCCTTACGATTCCATCACATGGTTTTCCTCATGGAACCGGAGTACACTACAGGGATGTAACGCGCGATCTGAATCGTCCGTCTTAATAATCCATGGCCAATAGTTCTCCTCTCTCTGGGTGTGTAAATATCATGGTACAACTTACATTTTCGTGGGTGCTGCGGCTGATAGAATATGAAAGTGGCGCTAAGAGCCAAAATGGCATAAAACCCGTTTTCAGTGCTCTTTAAAAGGGATGTCACCGCTCTACTTGCCCAAAACATGGACCGGAGAGAATTCGTATCCTAACTGAATCGAGTAGGCGAAGAATGGTAGCTAGAAGGATGGATCGTTATTGGCTTTCCGGCTTTCCCCCATTGGGTAGAAATGCCAGTATACAGCATTTTTGGAAACTGTACCATGTCATAATTTGACATTTGGAAGGCTCAAAATGTTAGGAATATAATTTGTGGCCCGACGATCAATCACATGATTATGTGTATGGATTTGGGTTCAATTGATCTCCTTCATACGGACTTTGCTTGGACTTTAATTGGACCCCGTTAGTAAACGGTGAAATCGGTTATTAGTCGAGGTGCCTATAAACTAGCGTGGACATCCTGAGTTATCAAGAAAAGTAATTGTAGACAACTAAGCAAGAACAGAATTCCTGGAATTGCTTGCATCTTGTCCTAGAATGTTGGTTTAGCAAAATTATAGGCAAGAAGGGTTTAGTTTAGCTTCTATGGCAGTGAAATGTGGAATTCCTTCCTTTTCTTTCGAGAACAAGTATGAGGTTTTTTATTTTTTTTTCTTTGCACAGCGAATATAAGACTCTCTGGGGAATTCTATGATATTAAAAGATGAATTAAAAATCATCTTAGGAAGCATTTCTCCAGTTTATAAAAAAGGGTATATTTGGTCTGCCACCTTTGGAATGACATTTATAGAGGGAGACTTCCATAGTTAGGCTATAAATCATACTACTATAAAACAAGAAAGTTATACCCACACTGGTATTAAGGCCCCATTTCCACTAATTGTGAAGTTGTTCATACTAAACTAAAAGTTTTTGTTAAAAATTAAGTTGTTTTCACTAATCTAAAACATCCAACACATTTTCTACAACTTATAATTTAGAAGAAACAATTTGACGTACATGGACTACAAGAAATAGTTTATAACTTAACATTTAGCGAAAACACCCCCGAAGAATTCAGATAGTGCTATGTCAAAATTTCCTTCTTGGTTGACTTGTACCTATGTTTATGCGTTCAAAGTTCAATTTAATTTACTTTAATCTCCATTAGCAAAAATGGTGCCAAACAGCATTTTATTTTTTTTTCCAGGAAATCACTAATACATGCATATACCATTTTTCCAATTACCAATGGATTCTTCTTTTGTTGGGTGTGGGATAAAGAAGGAGTTGACAAACTAAAGGTTTACCCCTTTATTAATTACTCTCCCCAAAAGGAGGGAAACCTAAAAAGATGATGTTTAGGAAGGTTGTTCGATGCCACTTGCAGCTATTTCATCCAATCATCATTTTGCATGAACAAATTTTGTTGGCGGGCTTAAGTCAAACCAATATGAGTAATAAAAATTCTTTCTGCTGCCGCTGACAGTAGAAACCGTGGGTTTTCGTCACTAAATTCTTTCTGCTGTCGGTAGAAATCGTGGATTTTTCGTCACCGCCATTATGAGTTCCACTATGATTTTATTGTACGTAATAATCTTAAAACGATCATCTTGTTGGGCTCGCAAAGCAGTATATCCACGCGAATAATCAGCTTGATCGGATTTCGATATTTATATCAAAATTGAATTTTGGTTTGATCGACACGGACGGTGCAGTGTATGCATATGGTAACGCAGCTTCGGGGGTTAGATTCGTGATCACAAATGTTGTTTTTCTCCTTAGTTGGAAACTGCTCAGTTTTGGCTGCGGAATTATGGGGCCAGAGAGATGGCCTTAAGTTAGCAAAGGATCTCAATTATTCCAATATTGTTGTTTGTACTGATGCTATTGCAATAATCAATGTCATCCAGAACCTCTGAGCAAATTGATATTTGATTGCAGGTTTCTACACTTGAGGGTTTCAAGATGGCACAACTCAAGCATGACTACCAGGAGGCCAATCGTTGTGCCGACGTATTAGCAAGGAATGCGACGACCCAAGAGTTGGGATTTATTATCTTTGATGTTGTTCGTCTTTGGTAGACTTTGTAGGGGTTAAGTACCCCAGACTTATTTTTAAATTGTAATCTATGAATCATCACTTAAACCCTCACAATCCAAGCACCACAAAATTCTGATTATTCCCATATTCATCAGATTAATCAGTTCCTTAATGATGATAGATTAGACAGCACCACTTCACTTTCACAATTAATGGGTATCCATCAATCATCAGAAATACTTATTCAAATGATTGAAAGAGGAGGGGGTATTTTTCCTTTTGCAAAATTGGGTTTTATTCTTCGTTGGTTTGAGCAAGAATTCGCATTTTGTGGGCTTGCCTTTATTCAAGGTATAGATTCCCTCCATGTTGCAAATCTAGAGCCCTAAAAACTGTATGGCTGGGGTATGCATGAATGTGGTATGTGGTGTGGTTAATTTCTACTTTGATTCGAACTCTTTGCGGCACCTAGAAAGATAACTTGCTTTTGTCATTTTCTTTTTCTCTTTGCATGGATTCTCTCCTTGTAGTGAACAGGTAGCCCTGGTCAGAGCTCAATGCTCAATGAAAAAAATGAATTCATGTAGCCAACAACAATTGATTGATTGGGACCGAAGGCTCGATTTGATAGATTCTCTCCTTTTGGGTTTTCAGTGGGTTCTAGGCACATTGTGCAGCTGGTTTACACATACAAAATGCAGGATATTTGAGGTGATTTATTCCATTCTCAAGATACCCATTTGGGTATAAATAGAACCTATCATCTGGGTTTCTCTTCATTGCAGTTCCTCTTCTTATCCATTACAATAGGAGGTATAACTACTGCACAGCACAGGACAATGAATACTGGTTAGTTCCATGTAGTCCTAAAACTTTCTTCAATTCATCTTGGCTTTGACTGTTACTAGTTCTTTCCTGCGTTTTTTCTATTTCCTTAAACTGTTCAAGTCGGTTTTCTTTGATAGAGAAGGTTGGTGTCTATTATTAACTTATAGCAGTGTGCCCAGACTTTAACCAAATCAATGTGGGACCTAAGTTTTGTTGCTTTATGTTCACATGTTATGAATTTCTATAAGACTCTTTTGAATTCAAGGTGGATTCGACGGTTTCAACCCCTTGAATTCATTTTGAATCCGTAAAACTTACATAAACACATAACAGAATGCAGGCCCAAAATTTAACCAAATCGATGTGGGGGTTAACCTTGTTATGAATTTGTGTGCACATGTTATTCAAGGTGGATTCCGGGGTTGTATAACCCAGTTAGCGGTGTATATTGTAGCATTTGCCTTCTTTTATTCGTACTTCTTTTTCGAAGTAATGACTTTGTTGCTATGAATTATCAGGTGGTAGAACAACCAGAAGGACATGTGACTTTGGGAGGACTTATGTCGTTAAGCCAAAAGGGAGACACCAGGCTACAATAGTCTGGTTGCATGGCCTTGGGGACAACGGGTCAAGGTAGAACTATAACTTTTCCATGCCCGATATCTTTTTTAGTATCTTTGTGGCTTGTTTACTTGGTTACTTGTTTAAATGTTCCCTTATCCTTCGTTATTCGAAATGAAAAATTAGTTTACAAGTAGCAGAGATTCATGTTTAACAAACTCAACCTATCAATACCTTTATCTGGAATTTGAATATATCTCTTGTGCTTGGAACTATGGATCGTATGGATTGACGTCATCGACATGGTGAGCCAGCGGCTTATTGTTTTTGTGAACTTACTGTTCATTTCTGACTAACCGCTACAGTTGTTGGAATTCTATTAGTTTCCCTTCAAACTAGGTACGTATGTGAGCTGTGATGAAAGAGTAGACTTAACAAAAGAAAGTGAGATGATTTCAAGTACTTCAATATCTTGTCATGTCCCTGAATAGAATATATTACTCGCTTCTTTTAAACATTTTTAATGCTGAAGCAGCTGAACACTCTCTCTTTTTTTAGCTGTGATTCCAAAACTGACTGAGTTGATGTGGAAAAGCAAAGCAGCGCACCTTAAAAGTTAAAACTATGTAAAACTCTTTATTTGTGTGCTTTCAATCTTGTCTACCGAGCTCAATTTAGGAAACCTTGAATTGGTACAGGAATTTATGCTTGATGCTTGACTGAGGGCCCCCAGTTCACTAACTCCGTTTTTATTTATTTATACCTATTGAGGAAGCAACCTTGTAACTTTTTGCCTAGAATATTCAGACAGGTGGAAGTGATTAAGTAGATACGACCTTCTTAAATTTGTGTTTTATTATGTCCCACTCTGTGGTATAATTAATTAGCATATATTCCTGGTTCAAAGATTGGTTCCATTAGTGCAACTATGCGTTTTTTCTTGACCATTCCTCACTTGGAATGCTGCTTTCGCTTAACTCCTGTGGTCCTGATAATATCTACATGAATAATTAGGTGTTAAGCACAATAAAGTGTCTGTTTGGATTAGTGCAACTTTGTGTTTTTTCTTGACGATTCTTCACTTGGAATGCAGCTTTCGCTTAACTATTGTGGTCCCGATAATATCTACGCAAACAATGAAGTGTATAGCATGATAAAGTGTCTATTTCTGTGTTGTTGGACTTCATCTGCGTTTAGTTACTCTTACGTTTTGTGAAATGATTACTAAATCATCAATCTACTTAACAATCATGTGATTCTGTATAAAAAAGACATGGCTCCTCATTTTGTGCTGTGCTTTGCTGCAGCTGGGCCCAACTCTTGGAAGCACTTCCTCTCCCAAATGTGAGCATATGCATTCCTCGACATATTTTTGAACTTTATGCTATATGTATTCTATTGTATAAACTATAAAGCCTTAAACACATAAATGTACTTTTATGCTCTCATAGTTGGAAAGTGCCGCTTTTATCCTCTTGAATTTGGCTAAAAATGGTCGGCACTTATCATTTGCTGCTGCTTGATGCAGATTAAATGGATATGCCCAACTGCTCCTACTCGTCCTGTCGCTCTACTGGGTGGATTCCCTTGCGCTGCATGTAAGATTAAAGCTTGATTTCTTTTGCTGCTGTGAGACTCATAGATAGGTAGTATATCTTATAACACTTCGTGTGTGATATCAGGGTTCGATGTTGGAGAACTCTCGGAAGACAGTCCAGATGATTTTGAAGGCTTAGATGCTTCAGCAGCCCACATTGCAAACTTGTTGTCCGGAGAGCCTGCTGATAGTAACTTTCTCCCCTGTTACGATATATATTGGTCGTTGCATAGTTGCCTTGTGTTCAGTTGTTCTTTTCTCTAGTAATTTAATAAAAAGGTTGTTCTTTTACAATATAAACTGTTATGAATCTATGATGATTCCACTCTCATCGCGACTCAAAGGAGAAATCCAGTACAATATACATATACCTACGCTTAATTTTTATCCTTACCCCATTACGTCCAACTTTCGATGTTAAACATGAAAGTTTTCTGTTTTCCAAGTGTCCAAGTTACAGTTAGGATGTTTGATAAATATATAGACTATCCTGTTTTGAGTTGATACTGTTTCGGCCATTCTATCTGGTTATTTTGATTACATTTACATCATCGTCCACCAATTTCATCAACGTAATCATTTGCATATTTACATTCAGTTAAACTGGGAGTTGGAGGCTTCAGTATGGGTGCTGCAACTGCCCTCTACTCCGCAACTTGTTTCGCCCACGGAAGATTTACAAATGGCAACCCTTACCCTTTGAACCTAAGGGCTATTGTTGGTCTGAGCGGTTGGCTTCCTGGTTCAAGGTCTGATTTCAATAGCTTCCTTACCGTATCAAAACCTTCTTGCCTCTTTCTTTTGTCTTCATGTATTTTTTGTCTGTGATGTGAAATACCAAGTCACCAAATCAAAGGAAAAGGGCAAAATGACATTCATCAGCCTCTCTACCTCAGAATAAGCTTTCCAAAACTATTGAGATGATTCTGATATACTATCTGATTTGACTGCAAAATGTTAGGGTGCTTCTATCCCCCCAAAACTTCTGAGAATCCATCTCCATTGTATAATATTTCGAGGCTTATCATTCAACGGCTAGTTTATGCAGGAGCTTGAGGAACAAGATAGAAGGATCACACGAGGCTGCAAGGCGTGCTGCATCTTTGCCCATTTTGCTTTGTCATGGAAACAGTACGTATTTTACGCCCTAGGCGGTGACCTTTTTTCACCTATTTAAGAAAACGCTTTTCTCGTTAGGATCCCTTTTTATTCAAACATGGCTTCCTTCTCATCATGCTTGTTTGAATCTTTGTTAATGTTATACAGGTGATGATGTTGTCCCTTACAAATTTGGAGAGAAATCGACACAGTTCTTGGGCTCAGCTGGATTTCGATATGTTTCATTCAAAACCTATGATGGGTATTTCACTATCATTTTGTTATCAGAGAATTCAACCAACGTAGTTTCAGGATCAAATAGTAGCAATTTACTGAAATCTTGATTTTGATTCGTAGGCTCGGTCATTACACAGTACCGAAAGAGATGGATGAAGTATGCAACTGGCTAAACGGGAGGCTCGGACTTGACGGGTTTCGATCATAAACGTGGAAGAGAGATTTTCCTTTTCTCGCAACAGCTACTGAAGGGTGAAGGACCGGCAAAGAAATAAAACGAAAGTTTAAAGCATACGTATACGTAACGATTGTGGGGGTGATAACACATTTCTAATCCCGGTTTTGTCTACTGGCCTGACGTGCAATAAGACTTGGATATGTTCTTTCTGTATTTTGGCGAATGAGTAGGTATTTAGAGCAGAATTTTTCTGGTTGGTATTCCACTATGTATGAGCGTTTTGTATTCGTTTTTTTTGAATAATCAATTGAGAGGGCTATGGCTTCTTGTACATCCAGATCTCTCTCTCTCTCTCTCAAATTTTTTTTTTTATCAATATAATATATACATTTCACAACCTACAGCATGTGCAACATTCTTCAAACCTTCATATAGCCCTCCCGCCATCGTTAGGCCTCAGCAGAATCTATACTGCTGCAACAGAAAGTCTACAGTCACCGCACTAAAATGTGGTGGCCGGCCACCGCACGCCGTCGCCGTGTGGGACCCACTCTAGGCTCCACACGGATGATTCGAGCCATTCAATAATTTAAAAAAAAAAACCGAGTGGGCATCGCGGGAAATCAACTCGATCCGATATGTGTAGGTGCTCGAATCAAGCTTCTCATCTTTGGAAAATCGGAAAACCAATCTTTCCATTTTTTTCCCGATTTTCCAAAGATGAGAAGCTTGATCCGAGCACTTACACATATCGGATTTAGCTGATTTTTCGCGTAGCCCACTTGGTTTTTGTTTTTAAAATTATTCAATGGCTCATATCATCTGTGCGGAGCCCGGAGTGAATCCCAAACGGCATGCGGTGCCCGGCCATCGCATTTTGGGTGCGGTGACTGTAGCGCTGTTCCTACTTACAAAACAACACAAGGGTGTCTTGAAAAAAGTGTACTCACATAGTATTAAGTACTTATTTTTTGAATTAAATGTGATGTATTGTAAGAGAATGACCTGTATCGTAAAACGAAAAATGAGTACTTTAAAAATAAAAACCTTAGCCAAACTTTTTGGGACTATGGAAGGCTGACATTGAATAGGGGTTTTGATCCAAGGGCTAATATTTACAAATGTGCTGTTTTGGTTCAAATTTTGGAGGGAAAGCCTAAAAAAAACACTAGATTTGAAGGAAAAAATGGGTATAGCATTGGAGAAGACATAAATAGAGCTTATGATCCAAATTTTCACTCAAATTTGGGTCAAAAAATGGGACAGCAGGACTAGAGATGAATGTACTAGGTATTTGAAAGAACAAGAAAGATAGACTGATGAACAAGAACACTTAGGCTGTGTTTGGTTCTTGGATATGCAGAGGGAAAAGATAAGGTAACTGTATTTTACATACCATATGGCGAGTAAATCAAATGGTTTTCATATCCCTAATCCCTTTCACAAATCCAAAATCCAAAAACACAACTCCAATTACTAATTTCACTCATAGGCAATTGTGCTTAATTGGAAGTTAAGTGCAAATAATAGGATCACCAAGCATACGAAATTGTCATATTTAAAGTGTTTCACCTGAAATACATATAGCAGACATACCAATCCAATGTCACTGGACCAAACTAGACCAAAATTGGGTTAAAAAGGTGATGGAAAATACAAGCACTCAGCCTATACCCAATCCAAATCCAACGGGAACGCACCAAGGAATTCTTCACACTCCATTTTGGCGAAATGATTCAATAAAGAGATCATGCACGAAGGAAAGCTTCGAAGTCTGCATCGAGTGAGAGATCATGAAAGGGAAATTCCAAACCCAAGAGATCATTCCAATCCACTATAGGCTCCAACAGCGGAGATGCACTAAAGAATTCTACCAAGTCTCTTACACTGTCCAACCTCATCCCCAAATCGACCTCTGACTCCAACGACTGAAATGCGCTAAGGAAATCTTCCCAGTCTCTTTCTCTGTCCAACCTCATCCAATCACTCTGGCGTCCCGAATCCACCTCTGTCGGCCGTACAAAGGGATGATCACACCTTGCATGCTTCCTTAGTTCTGAATAAGTCCCCCTATAATCGCATGTCACAAGAGCACAACTTGTTGGTTTGGAATTCATGAACCTCCGAGCAGGGTCCACAACCTTCCAATCACTGATTTGCCCCCGACAGAGGGGACAGGAAAGATCTGGTGATGCTGTGGAAGATGACGACTTGCGAAACTGGTCGAGACAGTTGGAGTGGCGGTAGCTCGTGTCGCACATGTAAGGGCGGCATCCCTTAGCATGGGAAGAACATAGTAACAGGACAGCATTATGGGGGTGCTCCATGCATATAGGACATCTAACTTCTTCCCATTCCCTCTCACCCCCAACTGGTTGGACAAGATTTCTGGATTTGTACTGCTGCTTACTGTTATTAGAGCCGCAAGGGTATGGGGATGCCCTGGATCCAGCAGTAGATGAGGAAGGGATTCTTCTGTCCTTTGGCATAATGGGCAACTAGTTAGGTTGTCACTGCAACCAAGAACTAGAAGGGGATAAAAAGATTGAACAAATCAAGTTACAATATACAAAGGCAATTGTCAAACTGATATGGAGAAGATGCAGTTACACAAAGGTCTAATTATCAGCAAGACTAAGAGTGTCATATATGCAAATGCAAGAACTTTTGAAACTAAAACTCCCATTTGCTATTATTCCTGAGAGTCTTGTATGTATCAAGTTTCTTCCTTCTGTCAATTAATTATGTCCAAGTTCCTACCCACAAGTGGTAATGGCAGACTTCACAAAAATAATTTCCTCTGTGCAGTCTAGGTAGATGTAGCAAAGCCATTAGAAAAAAGATCTAAAAGACCACATTTTTATTAAAAAGCGGCACACAACAGAAGCACCATTTATCTACTATTTATGCAATTTCACCAAAGACACTTTTCCTACTAAAAAAACATTAGCAAAAAAGCAAGTATCTTCCTTCTGTCCACTAATTCCTGTGTCTTAGTTCCTACAAGACCCATTGCCAACGGCAAACTTAACAAAAACAATTTCAGGGGCGTAGTCTATGCTGCTTATTGTTGGGTTTGTGAAGCTTGATTGATTTAACTAAGTATACGCAACCGATGTAACTTGTACTCCATCCTTCAGTTAATGAAAACTGGTGTGAGCCGTGATGCTACACAATTCGAGTTAGCCTTGTTCATTTTGGGATTTCAAAACCCCTGGGCATGGTCTTTAATAAAAATGTTCTCTTTCTATCTCTCTCCACTATATCTCTCTTTTCTGGGTTTTTCCTCTCGCGTTGTGTGTTTTTGATGGTTTTGGCCCATTTCTCAACCGCATATACGGATATACCAAACCAAATAGAAAACCATTAGAGAAGATCTAAACAACCCATTTTTTTATTGGGAAAAAACGTCAGCAAAGAGAAACGCAAAAAGTGCAGAACTTTTGATGCGTCTCTCAGAATTGATTCATCCCTTCAACTGTTCCTCTCTTTTTCTTCTTTTTGGAAAAATCCATCCCCTCAAATCTGACCTATATAAGTTTATGCATAAGAACTGTTCAAAAAAAAAGAAAAAGTTTATGCATAAGAATGAGTGTGTACGAAATTAATCGGAGAGTATTGGATTGATGAGCAATCGATTTATGTTACAGTGAGCAGAAGAGCAAGGCAATTAGTAAGACTTATAACAAGAGAAATACCTTACAAACTAAACTGCAAGAGAGAGAGAGAGACGAAAACGGAAAAAGCAAAGACTAAATCAGATGAAATCAAACCTGTAGAAAGAGAGAGGGCTGGATCTGAGAGAGACGGCAGGAGGAGAGCGTGAAGATGGTATTGGGTGTGACTAAAAAATGGAGTGGTGTTTTATATGGCGTCGGGAAGGAGATCGATCGAAAGAAGAAATTGTACCGGGCCGGAGTTCAAATATTCGTAATCGTAAAAAACTTCAGCCGTAACACGTGGTGCCCGCTGCGCATTCGAACTGTTCATTGCGTTTTTGAACGACTCGGATTTGGAGAAAAAAGAGAGAGAGAGAGAAAGTGTTAAGGTGAAAAGAGATAAGATGGTTTTAATCCGAGCCATCGAAAAATGTATTGGACGGCCAGAATGTGCCGAGCGAGTACTACGTGGGATATACCCACTTGTCACCAAAAAATTTCTCCTCGTAATCCATGGATAGGGGTGCACGATTTTTGCGGTTCTCTAGATATTTAGAACCCGGACCATTATGAACGGTTCTTGAAAATTCAGAACTAAAAGTGTAAGACCGGATTGATTTTGGTTTAGTTTCGATTCTATCTACTCGATTAAACAGGTATACAGATAGTAGGGTTCTCCAGCGGATGAACCGAACCGCCTAATCCGTTCAATCCGGACCAAATTGAACCAAACCGAGGTATGCTACTGACGGATGTGGATCTAAAAATACTGATTTTGGCGGATCCGGTTCCTGTTCAAACCAAACCATCTTGCCATTTAAAAAAAAAAGGGAAATAAATTAATGACTGAACTACTGAAGAAAAACCCTAGTCCTAATTAGCACTTTGAATGTAATCTTGCAAACTTTATCATTCAACGATCTAAAGAGGTATCAATTGTGGATGACAATTCGCTACCAACATATTTTGCAAATTAATAACACATTGAGAATCAGATTCTATGAACAAATGGATAGGGTAAAGTTTTAGACAGTGTAACTACTCCAGACAATATTGACACACTTGTTTGGATTGTAGGGTGGATCAATGTTTAGATTTATTCGAATTTGTTTAGACCTGATTGGACTTGAAGTTCTGGGACTTTATTTTTGAATTTTTTGATGTATATTAGAAAAATAAATTGCATGTTCAAGTCCGTCGAAACCGCATCCATACCGAACCGACCAAACAACACTTAAGGACGGTTGGCCGATGAAGAAAACGATAATCTGCCGTGAGTCTACAAAGGGCCCAAATTGACACTTATCTACCTAAATCTGTTTTTTTGTACCCTAACAAAAAAAAATATGAGTACATACACCGAACTATAGACGTCTTATCTTTCAACAATTCAAACTCCTCAAAAGTCAGAGATTGGTGAGTTAGTGAAATCAAGGGTAGCACTTTGGATGAAATCAAAGTTCAACATCATAGTGGAGGCTCTGTTTATGTTTTGTTACCTTCGTACGGTATTAGAACTCTGTTTCTCTGTTTTTTCGTTTACTGGTTGGTTACTCACCAACTTCTTTGGGGTCTTTAGAGGCAAATGAATATGGAGGATTAGGGTGCCAATTTTATTGGGATGTCAGTTTTTTCTTGTTGCGATGCCATCGTCTTTGGATTCTTTTAATCGTTATAACTTGTTTCAATGATTAATAAAATCCTTCTTTTGTCGATTTAAAAAAAAAAAAAACTTCGCTTCAGATTTCCATACACGTTTTCAATCGTTGGAAACGAAATTTCAAGGACCGGTGATATACCGAAAATCTCACACATGCTAAATTGGGTTCCAAATGTTTCTAGGATATCGAGATAAGTATGGGTCGAGAGTCGGGACTCTTAACCAAATCTCGACCCATAAACAAAAAGTCTAGAAACATAGCTTTAAATACTCATGCTTATTCACACTCCAGTTATCCATTTATTTCTTTTAGGAGTGTTTATTTTTGAAGTAGTAAATAAATACCAACAATTCACCCAATATTATCATGTTACTGTAGCTATATAGCACATGTTGAAGGAAAGTCAAAGCACCTGCAAAACCTAGATTGCTTAAAGAAGAAAAGTCAAACCTAGATTGCTATAATGATAAGCCATTCAGAGTTTCAGTGAAGGAAAGTAGTCCACGAAAATTTTAAATGAAGATTTTTTCCCATGTCTTCTCATTTAAAGAAATTATACTAGTGTTAAATTTTAACATTAAACATTTGTAGGGACCTGATAAGAAAACAATATTCTCGTAAATTTTTGTGCTTTTAATAGGAAAAAAAAAATCCTAATAAGAAAGTTAGGACGCAAGTCCAATAACTTTGTTTCTGGTTGTCAGCAGGCAAGATTATTTTTCCATAAACTTATCAAAGAAAGACACTAGTGTTCTAACTATTGCAGATGACCCCATACTTAAACTTTCTGAAGTCGCCACTGATATTGTTAAAGGATTCACTCTTGCATTAAATATTTTTGCGTCGAAATAATTATGAATAAGAGAAACAAGAGTCATGCCACAAACGCCATTTTACGAGGAAATAAGCCTAATAATTATTCATGAAATATGGAACGTACATAATGTGGAAGCACTTTCACCCAAACTAGCTACAACATAGGAGTAGTAGAGTACAAAGTAAAAGGGTCAAAAGTGAACAACCTCAAAGAAGATATATAAGTGAAATCATCACCTCACAAACATGAGGCAACTCGATAGAAACAAAAGACCATCCCCAACAGCCATACTAATAAACCAAATTCAAAACACCACAAAATGGAATCAAGAAAACACTTTCCCAATTCTCAAAAACTAATTATTGTTGTCCTTTACGGTAGTGGTGTCTTTGGCACCCATGCCAAGGGTGTTCTTCACGGCCTCCGTCGCGCCCGCCGTCGCGCTCTTGACCTGCTCCACCGCGTTTCCGAGGACGCCGGTGGTCTGGTCCTTCCCGGCCACGGCCGAGTCCTTGGTGTACACCGCCGCGCTCTTGACCTGCTCCGCCGCGTTTCTGAGAACGCCGGTGGTCTGGTCCTTCCCGGCCACGGCCGAGTCCTTGGTGTACTCCGCCGCGTTTCCGAGGACGCGGGTGGTCTGGTCCTTCCCGGCCACGGCCGAGTCCTTTACGGTAGTGGTGTCTTTGGCACCCATGCCAAGGGTGTTCTTCACGGCCTCCGTGGCCCCCGCCGCCGCGCTCTTGACCTGCTCCACCGCGTTTCCGAGGACGCCGGTGGTCTGGTCCTTCCCAGCCACGGCCGAGTCCTTGGTGTACTGGACCGCCTCCCCTGCCTTGTCCTTGGCAGCACCGGCCGTGTCGGAGATGTAACTGCCGGTCTGATCCTTGGTCACAGTGGTCCGGTCCTTGGCGGCCTGAGCCGTCTGGGAGGCCTTGTCCTTGGCTTCTCCGGCCTTCTGCTTCACGTTTTCTGTCATCTGGCCCGTCTTCTCCTGCCAAAAAAGAAACCCATTCCATTTATAAGGCGATGCTATACTATATACTAGGAAAGTAAAAAATAAATTGGTGCAACAAAAGATCAATTATTTTTATCACATTTGCCGCAAGAACAACATTTTCTTTCAAGCCTTTCAACCATTCGATACGACCTAGAAGGTCCAAGAGCTGTTTTTTGGGCTAAAAATCATGAAAATGATAATTACCTCAGCAACGCCCATGGTTTGACCGGCTTTGTACTTCTGATCATCAGTTGCCATTCTTCAAACTTCTGTTACAGCTGAAATTCCTCCTAGGGAAAAAGCGAGACGAGAGAGAGAGAAAGAATAGAGAGAGAGAGAGAGAGAGAGAGAGAGTGTGTGTATCTGGAAAATCGATTGGAAGATTGTGAGTAAGATTGGATGGTTTGAGGCTTTGAAGCTGCTGCATATGCCCAAATGGCCATTTATAGGAAATCCTGAATAGCACATGGGTTGCCACCTGTGCCGTTGTTTCGACGCGTGTACGTGGGGGGACACGTGGTTTCCTAGCCACCTTGGGATGTGTGACCGACTTTGTTCGATCGTTTGTTGTTAATTGTGTTGGTTAATTAATTTGAGAGGATGACAACGATTTACGTACACGATTCGCCTGTTTGGTAACGCCATCTGGAGGCCGGCCTTTTTATTCCCCCTTTTGGTAAACATAATCGTTGTTTTTGTCTCTCTCTCGATGGGGAAAATTGAACAGGTGGATCCATGGGGTGAACATTAATGGAAAATCTTGATTCTGAGTTGATTCTTCCATATTACTCTACTACGGAGTATTTTAGTAACTCCTCAATGTGTCATTGTTGTGTGTTTGGACTACTTTTAATGCGTTCTGGAGTCTTCGTAAACAAATTAATTAGTATGCATTTAGGCAAGTACAAAAAAAAAAGAAAAAGAGCTTGAATGACCAAGGAAACCGTGGCGGGTTCCTCGGATACTGCAGTTTCATTTTGGGAAGATATGGAAGTCATTCTGAGTTTATTATATCTTCCTTTGAATTACTGAACAGGTTCGAGATCTTAATCAGAACCAATTAGCAGAGTAGAGAAAACCAGACTGAAACAGGAAACTAGAGCTTTTGCTGCTATTTCTGCTCAGTCTCCAGATTTGTTCTTAGCTCGAAACCAAGCTGTTTACACCCTTTTTTTTTTTTTGCCAAAATTAGAAAAATGATAGAAGAATGGCCTTGAAGGTAATTTTAGGTATTGAGAAGCCTTATAAATCAGTCACTTGCAGAATTGGGCCAATTTGAATGCCAAAGGGCCTATTGAGTTTGCAAAGACTTGGGACAAACTAATACCCAAAATATCACTTCCATAAATTCGGGCCCAACACTGGCCAAAGTCTTGGGTCGACCCACTAGGTTCTTAGAAACAATAAGGCCTTTGGTAGAATTTAAAGTGGCCACAATTAGGCCAAATTGAGTTTGGAAGGGCATAAGAGAGTTTGAAAATTGATTAGGCCGCATTAATATTTGGAGCATGGCCTAATTAGTCAAGGTCCAAATTGATTTTCAGATCTAGGCCCATTTTCAGGCCTAGACCCAACTAATCAAAGCTCGGACTAGTTTTTCAGGCCTATTTAGCCCAATAAGGCCAAGATTCGTTTTTCAGGTCTGGGCCCTATTTTTTAGATTTATTCAGGCCTAAAACTGACCAAGTCAAGAAAGCCATAATGTGAGACCCAGCTCTTATTAGATTTGTTTTTTATGTGGGCCAAGTGTGTGGTGTGGTGGAAGAGTGAGTTCTTCCTCCTATAAATTCAAGAGTTAGTAAAAGAAAAACTAATTTGCATGGGGATTGGTGTTAGTTGATTAAGGCGGTGCAGCACGTGAAGTGCTTGTGTATGGATTTGGCGGTTGTGAACACATGGAAGAGAGAATAGAGTAAAAGAAAAACAAAAGCCAAAGAAAAGGACACTTGTCCACTGTATGGGCATCCATTAGAAATGACTGGACCTGGCTCTATTAGAGCATGTACACCAGTTGTGAGTAAAAATGACTATGAACAGTACATTTTACCTACCCATTCTCATCGAAAATCCCATCCCACTTGTAGCAGCCTCTCTACTTTTCCCCATCCCAAACCGGAAAACCCCATCCCAAACCCCATCCCCTATCTCGCTCTCTCTCAATCCTCAATTGCTGCCACCACCACCGTCAATCCTCAACTGCTTGATCGACATCGAGGTGGTGGCGGAGCACTCCCAACAACGGCCGTTAGTTGACCCACATCCAGAACCACCATCCTCGTTCCCCACGGCTACATCAGTCTCAACCTCATCGAGGAGACCAACCGCCTCCTCGCCGAGATCCACGACGACAACGACGATTTACACAGCTTTTCTCCGATCTGTCCTCATTGTTGCAGTCAGAGGAAGAACTTAAAGGAAGAACGAGAGACGGAGAGAGAACGAGGGAGAGAGAGAGAGAGAGAGAGAGAGAGAGAGAGAGAGAGAGAGAAAACAATAAAATAAGGAATACCTATGAACAGTACCTCGGTATCTCTACCGAGCCATTCCGCCGGAGGTATTTTAGCTTCTTGTTTTGCTATTCTGCTGCAAATGGTTTTTGAGAGTTTTGCTCTGTATTTTACCTAATTTATCCTCTATGGCGATTCTGATGTACATGCTCTTAAAAGAACAAAAACAAGGTGTTAGGGAAAAAAAAAGATTGGGGGAGGAGAGGAGCTGGGGTTTGGAAAAAGAGTGAGAAAGTTACAGTAACGAACTGTGGGGAAGGAAATGATAGGAAGAGAGGAAGTGAGGGAGGTTGTAGAGACAAGGGTACGTAGGTATAGTATACTGAAACTCTATAAGTATTTAAGGAAGTGGAGATTGACTTTTCAATACTCCCTCCGTCCGGATTTAATTGTCCCTAGTTTTATTCTAACCGGTTAAAAAACGGGTTATATCTTGGAATTCATAATGAATTTCATATCGAATATGGATCTTGTTTGATAGATCTCGATTAGTTCTATAATACAGTGTTTTCAAAATCACGTAAAACATTATAAATTGCAAGATATAATCGATTGAAAAATGGCACGAACTCCAAAAAAGGACAATTAAATCCGGACGGAGGGAGTAATTGTTTTGTTGTTTATATTAAACTGGTGGTGAGAAACACACGATTTTCTTTGGTTGTGGCGCTTGGAGAGTTGGGTTGTGATACTTACAAGCAGCTCAAGGTCTAAGTCTCTACTATCCTTCAGCATGAAGCAAGGCTTGGGACACATGGCAGCCATGCATGGAGACATCCCAAGCAGCTCACAAGCAGCTTAGCCTTACACAAGTAGCTCAAAGGCCTAGAATGTTCTCTCTAACATCACACAAGCTGCTCACAAGCAGCTCAACTAGGCATGCGTTTTTGGCCTCGGTGGGCCCAAATATTCCTTTTTTACAAGCATCCATGCACACAAGCTGCTCACAAGCAGCTCAAAAGGCCTAGGGATGCTGTGTTGCTGCACATTCCTTCTGCTTTAACTGGTTTTTAGGCAAAAAAGAAGTTTTTCAGACCTGCAACCATTTTCTTGGAGTGGAGAGCAAGGTTTGGACGGATGACAGCTTCCCATTGGAGCATTCAAAAGCAGCTCAAGCCTAAGCATTCAGAAGCAGCTTCCCAAAATTTTTAATCATTAAGGCAAACCACGAACCACATACGGCATCACCCCTTAAGTCGTACGCAATCGTCTTACAGAAGTCAGATTGAGGCATCCAGGCCTTGATACGAATTTGGACTACAATCCAGTCCTGGCACGCCCGCGATTCCAAGCCCATTTGATTTTTGCACTTTTTGTGGAAAACACAAGCACAGAAGAAGATCATAGCTCAGCACATAAAAAAGCACTGTTATGTCCTTCAAAACTAAGGATGCCCCTTCAAAGAATCGGCAGTTTCTTACATCCACCAACTCCTGTCCCTCCTTAAGTACGTTCAAGGTGTAGTAAGCCCTCCAACAAAATCAGGGTCTGTTGGGGATGTTGGTTGTAGGATGTTTTAAGACTTGTAAGGAGGAAGTGATTTGGAAGTAGGAGAGGTGAATGGAACACTCAAACTTGCTACAAAGATATTATTCAATTGATGATTCTAGTCTCGATCTAGACCTATAAGATATTCTTACAAAGATATTTTTGTAATAATTCAACATGTGACTAATATTTAGACTATTCCAAACTACATAGATATTTTTAGAATTAGAATTAGAACATTCAACACATAGATATTTTTAGAATCTTTCTCTTGAACATGTGCTTGGACATTAATATCTCCAATTTGAGCTCTATTTATGGATTGTCCCCAAAACCTAAATCAAGTTTATGCTCCAACACTTAAGTTCACTAATTCATGTGTCTTAGTTCCTACCAGTGCGAATGGCAAACTTAACAAAAACAATTTTGGCGGCATAGTCTATGCTACTTAGGCTCATTTGGCTTTAAAAGTGAAACAGTAACTTTTTTGTCTCTATTCAAAAAAAAATTACATTTGTTAGTTTTGCATCAAACTTTTGTGACTTATTGATTCGTCTCGACAAGAGAAATCGAAAAAGTAAAAAAAAAATGATCAAAATTCATAATTTTTTTCAAAAAAAAACAAAAATAAGGAAAAAAAACTGACTTATTTGACTTATTTTTATCTTTATTCAAAAAATTATGAGTTTCGATCAAAATCCATCCCCTCAAATTTTCAGATTTTAAAAATGAGTTTTTGGGTCCATGAATCAAGCTTCCGGAGCTGATTTGGAATCTGTTGAGGGAGAGAGAGAGAGATTTACCTATTTTTGGTGGTTAAAGGAGTACTATTGACACCACTTTGGCTAAGCTCCAATTTCAGAAATCTTCTCCCATTCAGAGTTCAGTGATGGAAAATTGTTCACGAATTTTTTTAATGAAGAATTTTTCCCCATGTGTTCATTTAATTAAAGAAATTCATAATAGCGTTAAATTCTAGCAGTATACATTTGTAGGGACCTGAGATACGAAAAACAAGATTCTTGTAAATTTTTGTGCTTTCAGTAGGAATAAATTATCCTAATAAGAAAGTTAGGACGCAAGTCCAATAACTTAAATTTGTCTCTGGTTGTCAACAGAGAAGATTGTTTTTCCATAAACTCGTTAAAGAAAGGCCCTGTAGTTAAACTTCCTGAAGTCGCCACTGGATCCTACTAAAGAATTCTCTCATGTGTTTTAAGTATTTTGAGTCCAAATAATTATGAATAAGAGTAGAAATAAGAGTCGTGCCACAAACACCAATTTACAAGGAAATAAGCCTAATATTTATTCATAAAAAACATGGAACGTACATAATGTGGAAGCACTTTCACCCAAATTAGCTAGCTACCACATAGGAGTAGTAGAGTACATAGCAGAAAGGTCAAAAGTGAGCAACATCAAAGAAGAAATATAAGTGAGACCACCTCACAAACGTGAGGCAACTCGAAACAAAAGACCATCCCGAAACAAAAGACCCATCCCCACAGCCATACACCAAATGGAATCAAGAAACACCTATTTGTTGTCCTTTCCGGTAGTGTCTTTGGCACCCATGCCAAGGGTGTTCTTCACGGCCTCCGTCGCGCCCGCAGCCGCGCACTTGACTTGCTCCGTGGCGCCCGCCGCCGCGCTCTTTACTTGCTCCGCCGCGTTTCCGAGGCCGCCGGTGGTATTGTCCTTCCCGGCCACGGCCGAGTCCTTGGTGTACTTGGCCGCCTCCCCTGCCTTGTCCCTGGCCCCACCGGCCTTGTCCGAGATGCAACTGCCGGTCTGGTCCTTGGACCCGGTGATCCGGTCCTTCGCGGCCTGAGCCGTCTGGAAGGCCGAGTCCTTGGCTTCTACGGCCTTCTGCTTCACGTTGTCTGTCACCTGGCCTGTCTTCTCCTGCAAAACATAAACTTAATTATTTTTATCACAGTCGCCACCCGAACAACATTCTCTTTCAAGCTTTTCAACCACTCGATACGATCCCCAAGGTCAAGCTGTTTCTTTTTTTTTTTTTAGCTAAAACTAACGAAAATGATAATTACCTCAGCTTGGCCCACGGTCTTACCGGCCTTGTACCTCTGATCATCAGTTGCCATTCTTCGAACTTCTGTTACAGCTGAAATTCCTCCTAGGGAAGAAGTGATGAGAGACTAGAGAGAGAGTTTATGTGGAAAATCGATTGAAAGATTGTGAGTAGATTAATTTGAGCTGCTGCGAATACCCAATCGCCATTTATAGGAAGTTCTGAATAGCACATGGGTTGCCACCTGTCCCGTTGTTTCGACGCGTGTATGGGACACGTGGCTTCCGGCTGCTCTTGTTTACCTTGGGATGTGTGTTACCGACATTGTTCGTTTGAAAATTTGAGAGGAGCACACCGATGTACGATTCACCTGTTTGCTAACGCCATCTGGCTTTCTGTTTTTTTGTTTTTAAATCGGATGTTAGCTTGCGCGTACCTTGACTAATTTCGGAATCCTGAAGGTAACGATCGGACATAACTCCTAGTGGCTCCAAGATTTGGAATGTTGGGCCTCCGCGGGTGTTAGAATCCTTGCATATACTAAATAGTATTGTGATCATATCGTGATATTGAGATTGTGATTTGATTGTAATTGATTACGATTTCATTATACTAATTGGAATGATTCCTTTTCATAAGATTTAGGCCTTGTGAAATTTTTGCTCTTGGCGGGCGGTTTAAATTTCGTCGCCGTCCACCGGGCACTCATGGTAATATGTAACCGGCTCGTGCACTCGAATTTCACCTCAAATCTCTACTGTTATGAGCGAGAGTCATGGCTTCTCTCGCTCATGAGTGTTTTTGGCTCTCCTAGCCATTTCTCTTTCCTAGATTCTTTTGATTTTTCTGGGCTTGGCATGGCATGGCTACTCCTGGTTTCTCTTAACTTTTTCAAATTCAAATTGATAGATCTACTTGAGTTTGAGGGGGATGTTAACATAATATTAGGAAATATTATGTTGTCATATTTTCTAAACTTTATTATTATGTTTCTAGTTCAGGCAGATTATTGTTATGCGTCTTGTAGTTTATATAAAGGCGTGTTAGGTTATGGTTTGAATACAATCAATAATATACATCATTTTGCATTTTTTCACATAGTATCAGAGCTATAAGATCTAGGTCCTGTGGATATTCGCTCCTGACGAACGGCCTAAGCCTACTGTCGTTCGCTAGGCACTTAGTTACTTCGTTAATTTTTTTCACGCTTTCCGGTTGCCTATACCCACCATGCCTCTTCACCACCAGCGCTCATGGCTTTTCGATTACTGATTTTTTTGTTTTTTCGGCATTTCTTGGTTTCTCCTGATTTTCTTTCTGACTGTTCTCTTGGCTTCTGACTTTTGGCTATCCTGACCGTTTCTCTCTCATGCCTTTTCTTGGCTTGGTTGTTCTTAGTTTCTGTGGATTTTTTTAAACTTAAGTTGGTAAACCTACTTGAGTTTAAAGGGGATATTAGAATCCTTGCATAGACTAAATAATATTGTGATCATATCATGATATTGATATTGGGATTTAATTGTAATTGATTACGATTTCATTATAATTGGAATGATTATATAGTTAGACTTCTTCCTCTTGTATAAATAAAGATATCATTGTACGGTTTCATTATCGAAGTCAATAAAATATTTCTTTTCAGATTTTACAGTGGGAATGAAACCTGTGACCTCATGAACGAGCACTTATTGCTTTTTCGCTTTATCACAACTACTCGACCAAACCTTTGGGTTATCTGGCTTCCTTTTTTATTCTCTTTTTGTAAACATATCGATGTTTTGTCTCTCTCGATAGGGAAAATTGAACAAGTGGACGCATGGAGTGAACTTTAATTGAAATCTTGATTCTGAGTTGATTCTTCCAAATTACTACATTATTTTAAAACTCTTCAATGTGTCATTGTTTTGTGTTTAGAGTATTTTTAACGTGTTCTAGAGTGTTCGTAACATGTACCCGATTTGGCAAAACTATAGTAAACAAATTAGCATGCACTTAGGTGAGTACAACTCAGTGGTGTAGTCAGTACGTAATATGCACCAATCAGAGGGCATTGAAAAAGAAACTTCATCGACAACATTTCACGCGGACCCACAACTTGATGATAATTGGCGCCTTGGCGATGCGATGGTGGTTGCGTGTTATATCATGAGAAATTAAGTAGAGTTTTCAAATTTTTGAGTATTATTTTGTTCACCCAGGTCACATAAACAGGAGTACTGCTATGAGTACCGACTGGGGCAGGGAAATCGTACCGACCGGCCGTGCCGTCTCCTGCCACCGGATATACATGAAAAATATAGTGTTTAGATCAAGCATCCTACACATATCGGATACCGTTGATTCCTGCGTAAGCCCCATCAGTTTTTTTTTTATAGAACTTTTGGACGGCTCGGATCGGTCGTCCGGTGGCCGGAGACGGCCCGGCGCGGCCGGTCAGTACGATTTCCCTCCCCCCCATTCGGTACCTATATCATTTTCGGTTCGCATAAACAGTGGGTGAACATTACTCATTGTTCATACTAGCTAGGTGAACATTACTCAAATCTGGTAAAGTTCATGTTGGTACTTCGATGATCAGAAATATTCATTTTCGTGGGGGCTTGTTTT